>JAAWXA010000036.1:6046493-6650945 GCA_038090715.1 Florisuga fusca
GGGGGGGGGGGGAGGTTCAGCATTTTCTCCTGCAGGATCCCAGGAGTTCAGCATTTTCTCCTCGATGGAGGATGGAGTAGTGCTGGAAAGCCAGGAATTCCCACCAGGAAAACTGCTCCCTCTGGAAGTCTCCAAGCAGGCTGACTTCTCCTGGCAGCCTGACCTGGAAGAAGTCTCCCTCAGCCCCAGCACTGGAGGTAACCCAGGGCATGCTGCTGCCCTCTGCCACCTTACACAGATTGAACTCCCCTCCACACAAACTTTATCTCTAAAGCAAGGGATATGGCAGCTTTATTATAAGTTTATTACATGCTAATTCAAGCAAATAAATTTGCTCCAGCTGTGGAGCAAAGGAGATTAATAACCTCGAAGATCTCTTTGCTGCTTTGATGAGTTTCTTGAACAGAGTAGAGTATATTTAGGAAGAGCAGCTAGATTAGTCAAAACCCCCCTTTAATTATTAGTGACACTGTGCAAACTGCTTCGTATGAGTGGAATGCCAACTACTTAACTCCCTGACCTTATTATTCAAATAAACACATTTTATTACAGGCACACAACTTCCCTGGGTGTTGCAGAGGTTTTCACACCTTCTCCAGGACAGGTATGTGGCTTTTGCAGGTGCAGAACCTTGGCTGTAGGGGACTGCAGTGAGTTTTGTACCTGCTCAGCCTTGGGTAGGGGACTGGGGTGAGTTTTGTGTTTCCTCAGGTTTCGGGAGGGGATTCTGATGAGCTTTGGACCTGCCCAGGAGGGAGGGGAGCAGGAAATGTGTGGTGTGGGGCTGCAGCACCCACAGACCTGCTGGGGGGCTCGTGTCTGTGCGGGGATGATGCTCCCCCCCCTCTGCCCTTCAGCCTGAGGGATGGAGGTGGTGGCTCTGGGGAAGCAGAGGGGACACAGAGCGTTGTGCTCCATCCCTTCATCTCCTCTGGTCTCCTGTTACCCCCCAGCCCAGCTGGGCTCAGCTCCCTGGTGCTGGGAGGGGGATGCTCGGGGGTGTCACAGTGTGGGGAGGGTCCCCATGGGCCCATCTGCTCTTCAGAGAGCAGCAAATGGAGAAGCTTCTCCTGCTCCCTGCCCTCCTGCCTCCCGACACTTCCCATGCCATGTAGAGCAAGCAGACCCGATGTGTTAAACACAGCCCGGGCTGGAGCCAGGAATCAAATCAATTCTTCAATTCTTTTTTTTTTTTATTATTTTTTTTTATTTTTTTATTCCCCCGAGCGTTTGGATTTTCAGCCCTGCTGAAGAATCGTTAGCACAAGAATAGGGCTGAAGGAGCAATCCTTGCGGCCGGCTCTCCACTCCATTATTTTGCCCCTTGATTTCCCGGGAGCGGGGCTGATTGCTGATGGCTCAGCATTGTTCAGCTCCAGGTGCTGGGGCTGGAGCATCAGCAGCTCCCCCAGGGCTGCACCTGGGGGGGGGGAAACTCGGTTTTGTTTCTCTGGCTGCAAAGCGCAGTGCGGGGGGGGGTGCGGGTTCCTCTCCTCAGTGACCTTCCTCTGCCCTCCCCGTGTCCCCGCTCCTGGGATGCGCGGGGGGGATCGATGGTGGAGCGGGGAGGTTGCATTTACACAGTGTCAGACTATCAATATTGACAGCTCGGGTGTGTGTCCTGCCAGCGCTGGGTTATTGATGTCCCTGAGCTCCGCGGGGATGCAGGGGGGGGGCAGTGCCCAGGCAGGGATGCTGAGTCNCCCCCCAACAAAAGGTGATGAAAGATGGGTCAGAAGCGCTTTGGATCTGTGGATGAAAGGGGCTGGGGAGGAGCAGAACGCTGCTCTGCTTTGAAGCTGCAAAGTGCTGTAGAAATCCAAAGCAGTTTCTTTTTTTCTTTTACGAGTGGCTCAAACGCACCGCAGGCTTCAGAAAGGCCAAAGGAGGTACTTTTCTTCTTCTTACTTCTTATTCTTGCTGATGTTTATGTGCCAGGGGCTCTGTGGGCACCAGAGGTGACACAGGCAGTGTGAAGGGTGCTGGGCTGTCTGTGCAGGGAGGGAAAACCCCCAGATCATCCCAAAGTGATGAATTAAAAGGAGCCCATCTCACAGCTGGCAGAGCTGCGTGGGAAAAGTAACCAGGAGGGAAAAATCATCTTACTTCAGACTCTTTTTTGGCAAGCAGAGCCTGGAAAGGGTGTGGAGCTCAGTCACCTCTGAGCCAAGGTCCCTCCCTTTGCACCCCCTGTTATCTGGGAGGGGCCAGTGATGCCCAGAGATGAAGGAAGGTTTATTCTGTCCAATTTACCACCCCACAGAGCAGACTTTTAAAAATTACAGCGTAAGGAATAGCAGCAACTGGCCCTCTCCTTAATTCTCCCTGGCCAAGGCCGCGGTGGGTTGGGGGCAGTCTGGAGCTGGGGAGGAAGCTGTTGTTCATGCTGAAGTACCAAGTTGAGTTGGTTTGTCCTTGCAGGGGACACAGAAGCATCAAATTTTGGTTGGAAAAGACTTTTTAGCTCATCCAGTCCAACCATTAACCCAGAACTTCCCCATCTACCACTAACCACATCCCTCAGTGCCACAGCTTTGTAATCCCTCCAGGGATGGGGACTCCATTATCCTGACCACCTTTTTTGGGGGAAGAAATTCTTCCTAATATCCAATCTAGACCTCCCCTGGCACAACCTGAGGCTTCCTCTTGTTCTGTCACTTATTCCCAGGGAGAAGGGACCAACAGCCTTTGGGTGCCAGGGTGGGTGACCTGGGTCAGCTGCCACCGGGATGAAGTGGCTTTGGGGATGGGGTTCCTCCGTTCATGATGAAAAGAAACTTTAATTTCTTTGTTCGCTCTACAGAGAAGGAACTGCCAAGTGGTGGAGGTGAGCAGGGAGCCTGAGGCTAATTGCAGCCGCTGCCGGGGAGGGAAATCGCCGGGAAATCAGGCAGCAGGGAAGTCAAGTACCTGTGCCCTTGGCATCCAGCTAATGAATGACAAATCTCTGCCCAGGGAGATGCCACCACCTCAGGACCGGCCTGAAAACCGCAGCCCTGCACCCTGGAAACGCGGAGGCTGCTGCTGGGCACGTATTTAAACTAATCCTGGGAGTCTATAATGGAGTGCAGATGGGGTAAAGGGGCTTGGGGTTTTTTTGGTGAGGTAGCACCACAAGCAGTGTTTCCCTGTTCGGTGCTCTCTGGGTGGCATCCAGCAATCAGTACCCTGTGGAACAAATGAGCTTTAAACCTCCCCTATTTTATTATTCCTTATTAATAATGAGGAGGGCCTTGTAAATAGCCATGAAAGGAAGTGCTTAAGCTCATAATTAATAACTGCTAGCTTGGGTTCTGCTGCTGAGCTGCCTGGTGGGGGACACAGAGTTCTGCTGCCTGGTGGAGGGTGCCAGGGTCAGTAAATCAGGGAAATGTCCCCCGTGTCCCCAGGGAAGGCAGGACAGCCTCCCCTGCACCCTGTCCCATGGGTGCCAGCACCTCCTGACCCCCCGGCTCACACACCCACCACTACAGCTCACCCAGACAGAGTTATGGTGGGAGGGAAAGGCAGTAAACCACATTTATAGCCCTTGTTTTCTTTATCAGGGCACTGATTTGACAGAGAAGAGAAAGTTTTGCTTCTTTTACAACCCTGCCATTTTAAAAAAAATTATTTTGTTAATTTTTTTTTCCTTGGCTGCAATTTGATGTCAGTAGCTGGGAGGCAAACACAAAATCTTGTTTCTATTAAAATTTTACATTTTTGACACAGGCCCCCATGACCGTTTTAGTGCAGCTCGGGCGGGGCCCCGGGCTCCTCACAGCACCCAGACCCCAACACATAAAATACACTCATAATTCACTAATGTTTGCTGACTGACAGGGTTAAGTGGCTGCAATTCCCGGCCTCCCACCACACTAATGTACTCCAGACCCGAGCTCCTTTTCTTCTGGCTTGCAGTCAAATCCTTTCCTGCAGCCTGCACAGTGGCAGCTCCTTCCACCCCCAATAACCACCACTTCCGAAATGAGGTTCATTTGTTTGTCTAATCTAATTTTCCCCTCGGTGCTCCACTAATCATCAGCCCCATTAAGGGCTGGATGTGTTGGCTGCTGGGCAGGCAGGAGCCTGTGTCCTGCGTGGGATGACCTTCACCCACCCCACCCCGGGGGAGCCCCCCTGGAGCTGGAGGTGATGCCCACGGGGGGACTGGGGGGGGTTGGACCATCTCCTCCATCCCAAACCCTCATCCTGTCCATGTCCATGTCCCTGCCGTGGGACCTGCTGCTGTCCTGGAGGAGGTGATGTGTTTAAGAGGCTGCACACACACACACCCCCCCCCCCAAAAAAACCCCAAGCATCTCACACCCCCAAATGAAAGGGACTCCATGGATCTGTTCAAAACAGTTTATTGTATTTTTTTTTTTTTTCGTCAGACAAACACATTGATTTCTGGACCACAGTAGAGGATGGAAACCTTTCACAAACTTATTTATTTGAAAATACAAATATAAAATTATACTTTCCACATCTGTGATGTGAGAGACCCCCATCCACATAGTATTTTACAACAGGGCTTTAGAAAGCCATACACAGAGACCTGAAAGATGCTTGATATATATAGATACATATATATATGTATATATATAAAAAAAAAGTCACTACCAAAGTTCTCATCAGTTCATACTAAAGTATAAAAGGAAGGGCTAGGCCTGCCACTGTGCCATAGTTTATTTAGGTACATTTATGACCACCTGAAATGCTCAGACTTGCATCCTAGTACTGATGGAGTTCAGACCTCGTACAACAGAGAATGAGGGGGACTCGCTACCTACGGGGGGCGACGCGACACGGGAGCCCAGGAGTGGGGTATGTACAGCAGAGCCCCCCAGGCCCCCTGCCCGGGGCTCTCCAGACAACACAGTTGGACTGGTTGGGAACCGAGCACGAGGATTTACTTGCTCAAACTACTTTTTTTTTTTTTTTTTTTTTTTTCCTTTTTTTTTTTTTTTTTTTTTTTTTTTTTTTGGTAATTTTTAATTACAGTATTAAAGTATTGCTTAGCTTACAGAATCTCCTCACATAGTGTCTGCAATGGGTTGGTTGGATTCTGTACGTATGAAACTCTACAGTGTCTGTGAGCAGACTGGGATCTGCTGCTGTGTCTTCCATGCCTCCTGTCTCTTCACCTTACACTAACTTCACTTTTTTTTTTTTCTTTTTTTTTTTTTCCTCTTTTGAACTATTACTCCACTTAAAAAAACAAACCAAACCGCTAAAAAAAATAAGTCAGGAAAATTCCACCCAAGAGACATTTCCATAGCATAAAAGACAGCTATGAGTTAGTGTTGGTTTGTTTGTTTGTTTGTTTGTTTTGTAAACAGTTTCATATGCAATATCATACATAACCATGGCTGGCCTTCAGTAAAAATGTAGTAAACTATATTGCTTTAGTATCGATTATGTTGCATTGAGTGAAGGGCAGAAACAAAAGAGGAAGGTAACTGTGGCTGGATCACTAGCCCTCATTCACACTTCGGATGAAAACAGCATCCTGGGCTTCAGAGTGGGCAAGACAAGAAATCCCAACACCTTTCAGGTCCTCATTTACCAGCAATTACCCAATGGTTTAACTAGCCTAGCAAGGTGTGTGACAGTCACCAGCGGAACGCTGCTGTACAATGGAAAAAAAGAAACTGACAGCAAAGAGAGCCATGCTACCTTAAAGTCCAAGCTACAAATTCAACCTAAAAATGAACAGTTATGAAGTGTAAGAAACAATTAAAAAAAAAACAACAACAAAAAAAGGACAGATTTGGCTTCGTTTTAATCAAGCCAATCCCAAATGATTTTTTTTTTTAATTTTTATTTGGAAGCAGGGAGGGGACCTGAGCTCCCAGGGCTGGGTTTGGCTCCTTCCCACCCCACGGTGGGAACCTGGCTGGTTGGGGTCACTGCACTTGAATAAATCAAAGGTGGAGCTGAACCTTGGGGCTGAAAAAATGTACAGCCCCCCTCCCCCAAAAATGAACACATGAACAAAGAAAAAAAAACCAAAACAAACCCCCCAAATCTTTCAAAATGGACTTTGAGATGAGTGGGGACTAACGTGAACCTCAGTCTAGGTAGCCACATCCAAACATATCGGGTTCCACGACATTTGTGCTATGGGCCACTGGGACTTCTTAAAAGGTATATAAACATCTAAAACATATTCACACAGATTAGCAATTTCTTCTGAACATTCTTAAAAAAATATTTTTTTTTCTCTTAGTAAAATCGTTTTAATATACCGTGCCTCCCTCTTTTAAAAAATAAATTAAAAAAATCCAGTTTTGCATATCTAGCATTAGCATTTAAGGTAGTATGGCACATCCCCTATCCAAAGTCAAGGGCGGGGATCTACAAATGCCTTAGGAGTTTGCCAGCATTTTTAACATTGTGAGACCTTTGGTTAGTTGAAACCGCATCAGATCAGCAAAAGGAACAAAAAAAAAAAATCAAAACGAGAAAAAACAAAGAGGAAAGAAGAAGAAAAAGGAAAATCTTCCCAAAATTATTAGCTTTTTTTTTTTTTGTCTTAAATAAGAGAAAGTTCTATCCTTACTGGTCCTAAATCTGAATAACTACATCTAAATTTTTAATCTTAATTACGATACACCTACCAATATGTACTAGAAGAGGAAGAGAGAAAGAGGGGGGGAAATTCACTACACTAGCATCAGGACAGCACTCTTACAAGATAGCCATTTTATACACTATTAACATACAACAATGATCAACAAAGAATATTCTATGAGGTGACAGGGAATGGAGAGGAAAACCAACTGGTAGTACAGTACATCATCAACATTGACAAAATAGCAATAAAAAATTCCCTGAAGGTACACTGAATTTCAGGGAATTTGGTTTG
Organism: Florisuga fusca; assembly: GCA_038090715.1. Taxonomy (NCBI): domain Eukaryota; kingdom Metazoa; phylum Chordata; class Aves; order Apodiformes; family Trochilidae; genus Florisuga; species Florisuga fusca. The sequence continues at coordinate 6,053,347 of JAAWXA010000036.1, forward strand.
TTGTTTATGGTTTTTTTTTTTAATAATTTTTATTTTTTAAAGAATTGTTTTCTTTATTACTTGATCAAGTCTCAATATTTAAAAAGCGTCCAGCATTTTGCTTAAACCTGGTTGTTCTGAAACAAGAAAAAAAGCTAAAATATTACATAAAAAGCATGATTCTTTTTTAAAAACAAGAAAAACAAGGTTTTCTCCTTTCAGTTAGCAGTATGGTGCCTTGTTTTTGTTAAAGATGCCTTGCTCTACCTTGTCTATTGAATGTCTACATTAGTCTACTTGTTAGTAAAATTTACAAAAATAGGAGTGCAGCAGCTCTTTTTAACAAATGTCGCATTCAGTGTCTTATACTGGCTGTACCTAAAGTACCAAATTTATAAACGTAACAATTTAAAAAAATATTAATAAAACTTGTCAATATTACGTTAAAAAAAGAAGAAATATATCCACACTACAGTATGTTCTTAATGCCACCTACCATGTTGTACTTCTAGTTTGCTGTTGCAGGCCTATTTACCAATATTAAAAAAATTAAATTAAAAAATATCCTTCATAAGTTTCCTCCCCCAACAGAGGACCATATATATAACAGCCAAATATTAAACATGTGCAAATAGGAAACTGTCAGTTTTTCCCCTACCAGTCACAGTGCAATGATGTTTTATACTTTATTTTTTTTAAAAATTCTGTTTACAACTACAATAAATTAAAATCTTCCGTTGCTTCTAGGGTGAAACTTGTAGCACTGAGGTATTCCCAAAAAAAAGAAAAAAAGAAAAAAAAAAAAAGAAAAAAAAGAACAAAAGAAAAAAAGAAAAAAAAAAAGAAACCAAATACAAAGTTGCTTTCCTAATTTGTTAATGCAGAAAGTCATGGATTAAAAAGGTAAAGGATGGGAGCAGCTCCAGGGAACCTGAGGCTGCTGAAATGACTGGACAAGTTGATCTAGTTTAAAAAAAAAAACAACACCTAAAAAAAACCCCCAAAAAACAAAAAAACCCCAAACCAAAAAACCTAAAGGTGTGCTTTGAACCGTAAATGTGTTAAATAGGAACATCGGAGCTTCTCTGCTTTTTTTTTTTGTTGTGGGAAAAAGCAGGTTTTTAACTTAACAACCAATCCCACTAGCCTGTTCCTTTGCAAGCCCTGCAGGTCTGGCGGGTGGCAGTGGGAGGGGTGCCCGGTGCCCAGCCCCGGCCCTTGGTCACCAAGCCCAGAACTTGCTTTTTTTTTATTTTTATTTTCTTCCGTTTTCATAGAGAAACTGCCTTAGGCTGACTCCATCACAAAAATAGGTTTGTATTTCTCTTTCTTAATAGTTTATATGCAAGTTAATGGAATTGTATTTACAGTCTTTTTTATTTTTTTTATTTCTTTTTTTTTCTCAGAATTCACAAGTTCAAAAAACCTTATATCGCCTCTTTCAACAAAAAAAAGCACTTATAGAAAAAAAGGACGCACAAAAAAGTTTGTAGTCCTTGCCTTATTGCCGAAAATAGATAGAATTAGGTTAACGAAGACGCCACAAAACGAAAAGAAGGGCAAGAGAAGAACCTGCTGCTCCCCCGGGCCCCCCAAACCCTGCCAGGCCACCCCCACCCCTGCCCACCGCGCCGCACCCGCGGCGGCTGAGCCCGCCCCAGCGGCCGAGACTCCTGTCACCATCTCAGCATCCTTGAAGCAACAACGACTACGTAAAACAGAAGGGAGAAAGGAGGGGAGGTGGGAAAGAAAAAAAACCCCAATGAAAGAAACCCCTTAATATAAACAGTTAGGCTATGGTTAGGCTCTTGCTAGATACACAAAGAATTCCAACTACGTGGCTACGAGACTATGTCGAAAACGCTACGAAAAAAACCATGGAGAGGGGGAGGGGGGAGAAACCCATTGAGAAAATAAAACGAACAAGAAATGGGTTTTATATACATACTTTTAAAAGCTGTTGTTTTTATAGTACAGCAGATTCATGAGATGATGAGAGAGATTTTTGTTTGTTTGTTTTTTTACAACCCAAGTCCATCGAGTGCCACCTCCAGCTGGTTGCGTTACTGGTGATGATGTAGTGCTCAAAGTCTGATGAGATCACCCAAGTGTGGGACTGCTCAGAAACTTCGTCCCGTCTTGCCTGGACATCCAGAGAGACTCTGTGGGAGGAGAAGGCAGGGACAGGGAGCAGTCAGGGCTCCTCTAGGGCCACCAGGACGTTCTACACCACCCCCAAAGGCTTTGCCAAGGCTTTGCCGTGCCGCGGCGTGCTCCGGGCACCACCAAGGGTGGATCTGAGCAATTGGCCGTGGCATTCCTGGCCCTGGGAGAGGGTATTCCATGTGTTTACTGCTCTTCCTTCCCAGCTCTACCCCGTGGATGGCAGCTGGCCAGACCTGCCTGGACTTAAGCTCCAGGCCAGGCTTAGCTCTGTGCTTGCCCTCTTTAGGAACAGTAAAATGTGACTTGATGTATGGGAAGGACAAAAGCTGCTCCTCAGGCATCTGTTACACCAGGAACTTACAAGGCTTTGGTGAAATTATTTTTTTCCAAAGGCAGGGCTGAAGTACTTGAAAGGTGACAACTTCTCCAGGGGCTGCGTGCTGGGGATTTATCTACAATGGAGCTCCAGCTGCTTCTGTCTGGCTTAATGCTTAGGTGGAAACAGCCCAGTGACTGGTCATGAAGGGGAGGGATGCACCCTGGTCACCTCCAAAAGCTGTCCCCCAAGAAGGAGTTCCTGGGGGAGGTCCTGGTGACACCCCCAGGGCTGTGGGCATCCCCAACAGGCTGATCCTGGGCCACATCCTGCCCCGGGGGAGTGGACACCTCGGGATGAGCCACTGCAATAAAACCTTCCAACTCAGTGGTCCTGGAGTAATTCATAATAAGGCTCATTTCCTCCTCTGAAAACCTATTTTAATTAGTAATGAGCACCACTAAAAGCACTTTCTGTTTGTCAGTCATTAATGGTGTGAGTCTTAAGCCTGGGCAGTAAGTCCTGGTTAGGGTTTGATGTGCTGTGGTCAGGGTGACATGTTAATTGCTGCTGCCCACAGTGTCAGGGTGAAGGATGATGCTCTGCTGGGTCTCCAGCTGGTGCTGAGCCCCACCTCGTTCCTACACAGGCTGAAGGCCCAGAGATGAGAGGATCCTGACAGATGGATCTGTGCCCGTGCACTGGTACTACAAATAATATCTGGGATTAAAGCACGAGTGCTCATGGCACTTTTTTCTTCCCATAAAAAAATACTACCTGGTGGGGCAAATCAATTGATGGAACAGTTTTAGGTAATCTTGGACGTACGTGGGTAGATGCAGAGTAAATAGAATACCCCATCAGCCACTAGTGTTTAGGTATAAATCTATTTTTATGTAATTTAAAGCCTCCAAATGTTCTCCACAGTTCCCAGCCCCTTGACTAACAGTAATTCTAATTTCACACACCAATTCTGAAGGTAAAACAAGTGAAGCTGATGAGGCAGAGCTGGGCTCAAGGCAGAGGAATAAAGCCCATCACACCCATCACGTTTGTCTGGGTGGACCAGAGGCTGAGGCACAGCTCTGCCATTTCACAGGGACAACTTCTGCTGCTCACTGACTGACTTCTCTGATCTACTCCATTCACAACATTAATGTTTGTTTGCAAAGATGAAGATGCCAAAGGCCAAAATAATAATAATAATAATAATAAAATAATAAAAATTAAACATTTAATTAACTTGAGCTTAGTTCAAAGGGTAGGAAACTGGCAGGGATCCAAGCATGTATTGCTCAGGTAATGTCGTTAATTTAATTTGCTTTAGGTTTAATTTTTTTTAAAGTCTTGATAATTGCTCTATGGTTACTAGTTACAGTGTTATCTTTTTAGCTGTAATATTTGGTAGAGCACTTAATTAAGAATGATGGCTTCTCTGCAATAAAGCAGTGGGGCTGCTCTATTTTTAGAAGCAATGTCTTGGTAGTGGGGCTGTAATCCCACCAGGATGTCCTCAGCTGGCACACCCTCGCCTCCCCACGGGCTTCTGGGCTCTCTGTTTTTTCTGCCAGGTTTCTGGCTCTCCAAATTGCAGCACAACGAGTCATGAATACGAAAACCTGAATTTTAGGGGGATTTTAGCTCCTGATCCGTCTTCCAGTTTCCAGCCCATGAGACTGATTTGAATAACGTAAATCACAGAAAGGAATGATTAAATGCCAAGGAAAGAGGAAAAGAAGATTAAAAATTGTTCACTTAAAGTAACTAGAGGGGAGATGGTAGTTTAGCATGAAGTACAAATGGTATATACTGCAATACCTCCAAGTGAGATGGCAACCAACCATGTGTAACGTTTCAATGGTATCCATTTGTAAAAGCCGTTGCAATCAAAGGTCCCTAAAATTGTACAATTGTTAAGTTCATCAGTGCTCTATACATGGGAACAGATGATTATTAATTTTGGCAAGAAATTATCAAAGGACTTGAAAGACTGTGTTGCCAGCATGAACAGGTATTTCTGAGAGCTGCTCGGGTCACCAGTGGCTTGGTGTGCTCAACCCTGCTGTTACCTTTCCAAGACCATCATCTTCTCATTCCCCTGGTTGCACAAAATAAGCTTTGGCCTTTCCCTTTTCAACCAGGGTTAGTAACTGCAGAGGGTTAAAGAAAGAGATGTGGCAAAAAAGCTATGGGGTTCTTTGCAGTTATTGGGGGACATGAAGAAGCTGCCAATTTGCAAGTCAGATACACCACCATTCTCTGGAGAAGCGTTGGTGCAGACAAATCCAGGCACCCAGGTCCTACCTCACATCCCACTACTTGACAGACGGGGCTGTTGCTGAGGCCAAAGTGCCCAAGTGGTCAAGAACAAACAGGTCTTTTTCTTTAGGTGAAAAATGGAAAGAAGAGGTGTTGCAAGAGGTGAGAGGTGGCAGTTTAAATTGATATAGCTCTTAGCAGAGCAATAATATTCCAGACTTGGTACCAGAATTGATCCGAGGGGACTGTCATGGCCCTGCCACGACCCCAGGAGGGGTGGGACCAGGACAGGAGGCAGCTGGGGTTTTTGTCTTTTTTTGCACTAAAGCCACCACAATTTGGGGAACTTTGAACGCACTACGTCCTCACCCCCCATTCATCTGATTGGGTCAGGGGGTGAGACTCTGTGCAGGATGTGGGATGGAGCTCTCTGGATTTTGTCATCTTTAGCATACAAAAAAAAAAAAAAAAAAAAAAAAAAAAAAAAAAAAAAAAAAGTCATCCCTTTACTACAAAAAAAAGGGAACCAACCTCAGTCACAGTTTTGGTATGGGGGAGACTGACAGCCACCAAAGAGGGCCAACCACATTCATGCTAACACACACAGGTCAGCCAGCGCGGGCTGAAAACCAGCATGCAGCTTTGTTAAGCAAATCTCTGGTGCCCATAATTAGTGAGACTGCAGACCCACGCGGCACGGAGCATTCGTTTCCAGTGACTTGATGACAGAACGGAAGTGACTTGCTTGTGGCCTGCACATAAGTACCATTAGAGATGCTGGAAATGGTTGGAAGTGACCCAGGGGTCAGCAAATACCGGTGTCCACCCCTGGGTGGGTGCAGGGCTGGATGGTGGGGAGGGGGACAGCCCTGTGCCAGCAGTGGGGTGGCCATCCCGTCATTGGGGTGGCTCTGGGCATCCCTGGGGTCCCACTAGCTAAGCTCATCAGCTGCTTCTGGCTCATTGAAGCAGGAGCAGGGACTGGTGTGGTGTCTGCAAAGGGGTGCATCAGCTGGGATGGGTGGCTGGGCTGATCCTGGCCCATGTGGATAAGGAGAAGATTTAAAACTCCGAATTCTTTTTGAAATATCCCCTCGTTGCCCAGGGAATTTGTGGCTGCAGTGTTCATAGGCCAGGTTGGATGAGCTTGGAGCAACCTGGTCTGTTGGGGGGTGTCATCTAGGTGGAACCACACGATCTTTAGGGTCCTTCCAACCCTGAGCAGTCTGGGGTTCAATGACCTTCAGACTGCTGAAGGCACCAGAGGAGGGGCAGCAGGTGGGGCGTCTCCAGCAGGCTACGGCAGCAAGGCACTCCGCTCGCCGTCAAGTCACAACGAACATGAAAACAAACCCCAAACCCCAAACCAACCCACCAAATCCCCCCCTCAGCACCATCAGGCACCAGACCTCCCCCCCCACGCCGCGGTACTTACGGCGATGCCGTGGCCGAAGCCGGAGCCGGGCTGCGGGCTGGCGGCGCTTATGTAGTTCCCCACGCCGGAGTCCTGGCTGGCCGTGCCGTAGAGATCCGCGACGGGCCCTGGGCTGTTGGCCCCGGGGAAGCCTCCGGGTCGGGCTGGGTTGGAGCCTGCCGGGGAAGCGGGTGCGCCAAAATTCGGTTGAGCACTGTAGCTATTCAAGACTGGTGTGCAGAGAATAAAGCTGGGTATGAGGCCAGACGCCGGGCATGCACCGTTATTACAAAGCCAAACACCAGAATAAACAGCCTAGGCCCAACTTCTAACACTTAACCAAGGCCATGCGATAGGAGAGCGAGTACTGGAGAAGAGTCAGCCCGTACTACTACGAAGCTTAGAGCTCCAAAAATATATATATGGATATATATAAAAAAATAAAAATAAAAAAAAGAACAATCATTCAACACACTACTGCAACCAGAGACTGGAGGTGCTCATTTTCACCAAATTATCACAAAATATAATAGATATTTTTCAACATCTGACTTGATGCTCATGCAGTAGTAACAAGTTCTCTAGGTCTGGGCACGCCGAGACAGCATTCACATCCCATGCAAACTACAAAGGAACTAGTTTGAGACTACACATTGTGGTAATATTGATATTAAAATGTTGACAGCAAATAACTTCAATTGTGTCTAGGAAATTCGTTTTTGGATCCATTCGATACTTTTGAAAAAAACCCGCCCTTTTAAATCAGTAAGCTGTAGAAATAGCTCAATAGTTGATTTTTTTTTTTTTCTTTAAATGGTATGGAATGGAACAGTTTGGAATTTTTTTTTAATATGACCAAGGACAGTGTTGTTTTATTTAATATTTTTTTCCTTTTGATTTGGAGAGCGAAGACCTACCTTCGTCTCCAAAACCATGCTTGGGACATCAACCAAAATTAAACAAATAAATAAAGATCAAAAGCAAAAAAAGAATTCCAGAGGGTGTATGACAACTCACCTCCTAATGTGGAAGTAAAAGAAAATTATTTTTTTTCCTCCCTTTTTAAAAATTTTTGAGACAGAAAAACAATGTAAATAAGAATGACACTAAAGAATAAATTTCGATATTAAAGCATGTTAGATGATCAGGCTTCTGGCATTTCTCACAGTTGCTCTTGGATGTAAAATTTATGAGTAAGAAGTTTCAATGCAAAAGAAAAGTTAGTGGCCTAGGAGGAGCGGGATGGAAATGGCTTGCGGGAAGCTGGAGCTACACCTGGTTGGTTGGTACTTGCAAGGTCCTTGGGGAGCACCCGGAGACTTGCCCACCCCACCCTGATGCCCACCTAGTGTCCCACTGCCTCCCGGCCACCAGCAGGCACCCAGACACTCCCTGCCCAGGGCCAGGGGCAGGCTGGGAGCCTCCTGAGCACAAGTCCCTGGGGGTGACAAACGTGACCGCCTTCCCCGGCAGCCCCAGCGCAGCCAGGAACCCCCCGTGGCAGATCCCGTGACCTCCAGCCTGTGCCAAGACTGCTCCAGCCTTTTCCCCAGTGTATCTTCATTAAGCACTAAAAAAGGTTCATGAAGTTTGACAAGCAGGGAAGGACACGGCCTCTCCTGCCCTGGCCCCTTTGCCCTGCACCCCTCCCCAGGGGTCCCCATCGATGAAACGAATGAATTAACTACTCAGAAACAGTCAACCTGGCAGCTGTCGGCTCTGCAAGGACAGGAAGGTAAAAATTTTTACAAAAGAAATGATTTAATGCAGCTCTGAACCGGTAGCAGGGGAGAGTAAGTAGGACATCTAAGCTTGCCTGTTAAAAGGAATAAGGCAGGAGAGAGTAAACAGATTTTGGAATTCACTGGCAAACAAAGTGCCTTTTTATTATTAAAGATTAAATGTCAAGATAACATTTGGCCTTCTCACTTGTGAAGAAAAATATCCAGCTGAGATGTTCAAAAGCCCTTTATTACTCTAAGCTAGCACTTTTTTTCCCCTTTTCCTCCTTCTGGCTCAATAAAATGGATATGGGCTTTACTGCCAAGCCACTCGGAACACCCGGCTGCTGGCCCGGGCATAGGCAGCAGGACGGAGGGAGGTGACAAGGCGAGGGGACATCCTGGTAGCACAACACTCCTGCAGACCCCCACGGCACCACCACTGCCCTGGGGATGCTCCGGCACTGCTCCACAGCTGAACAGCCTCTGGAAAACTGCCCAGGAAGGGCTGGAGGCTTTTCCAGAGCTGCCACTTTGCTCCCGACCCAATAAATGAAACAGAAAAGCTCCCGTCAGTCCCAGGAGGCCACGCTCTCCTCAGAAAGCTGTGTTTTAATGATTCGCTCAGCCGTGGCGAGTTGCTAAATATTTGTGTTCTTGCAACAGCTGCACATGAGCTCACCTGGAGCCAGAGGCACTCACTTGTACCATCCCTTTGAAACAAGAGCAAAGGGACCTTGAACGACTTTCACAACATGCAAAACGTGAGGGAGAACAAAACTGGTTTGCACAAACCCTAAATAATCTGAGACTGAAATGGAGAAGAAAACCCCCTTTCCAAATCCTCCAGATACTGTTTCAGTCCCTAAAAAATTTTGAGGTTACAGGAGCTCCTTCCTATACCTATGGAGATCAAGAGACAGCGGCCAAGAGTGACAGGAACAAGGAATTTCATGTCCTCTTGGCTTCACTTTAGATTTGCTGTGGTTTTTCTTACAGAAGAGTCTCTGAGCCTGTGAATTTTGATCAGTAAGGGAATATTTTTGCTTGCTGGCTGGAGGGACAAGCTCTGGGGAGCTGCAGGCTCTACCCTGGCCAGTGCCGAGGTGGTGGCCTGGGGAGCCCTGGAAAGGGAGAGCTGGAGCCCAGGAGGCCCCGGGCTGCCGCGGAGGATCGGTGCTTGGCAATGCTCTGCCAGGAGCTGGGAGAGAGCTGGCTGGAGCTGGCTTACCCACTGCCTTTTCCTGCAAAGTGCCATGTTAACACAGCCCCTGCTCACACAGTAATCCGTGTTCAACAAGAAAGGTCATCACTGGAAGATAAACTCTCTTCCAACGAACTCCTGAGAAATTTCTGAGTGGGGATTCATTATGACATTTGCCTTAAAGGGCGGCGAATTGCACTAATGAGAGGGGAGGAGAGGACAGCTGGGCAAAGCCCAACCAGTCAGAGGCTGAAATCCCACTCCCAAATAAACAGAATTCATCCATGAACAATGAAGGGAAAGAGGGTGGGAAAGAGGGTGGGTATTAATATTTCAAAAGTAAAAAAAAGACCCCATAGAGACACTCTTCCCTGCTCTGCTCTCCTTCTGCCCTCCTCGACTGCTTCTGCAGCAGCTCCTTCTCATCTGAAATTCACTTTTTAATCTCAGGCCAACCATTTTCTGCACCCAGTGCTGGTCCATCTCGGGCCCTTCTTTGCTCCAAGATTCTCCTCCCTCCTGCTGTGTCCCACCAGCCCCAGGGTGGCTTCCTGAACAAACAGGCTTCTCGACAACTTGTTGATCCAGTGCTCTCATTTCTGGATGACTCTCTCATCTACCATAAACAGCCACGCACAATTTGGCAGGCATTTCTACCATCAATGTTTATGATAATAACTACACGTGCTTGAAAGCAGCAGGAAATTTTCAATATAACTATCATTAAGACAAAATGCTTTAAATCAAAGCCATTACCCACTACCAAGATTCAAAGCTCACAAGATTAGGTTGTTTTTCTCTCTTTATGAAAAATTCATATAACACGCTCCAAACATCATCTTCCAGCTCGCAGGAGTAAATGATATAATAGTGTTGAGCACTGCTGACAAGGCTGGGAAGGAGCAGGGGCTGGGGGCACTGGGCAGGGAGGTTCAGCAGCCAGGGCTTGAGGCGATGGAGAGGGCACCCCAGTCCCACCAGCAGCTGCAAGCACAAGGCATTTGCTGCTGCCCAACCCTCTGCCCAGTCTGGGTTCAGCAAACCTGGGTCCTGAGCAGCCCAGCTGGGGCACCACAGTCTGAATGTGAGCTACCTCGGATTACCTGCTGGATTTTAAAGGAAGATTTTCACGGCAGGATTATCACCTTCTCCCCAAGCACTCATGCCTGCTGTCCTGCCTCTGCACCAACCCAAGCACAAACGCTGCAGAGGGCATGACAGTAAAACCACAGCAACCAGAGCAGGGAAGGTCTCGCCCTTCCTTGGGGATCCCACGTGTCCCGAAGCACGAGCGCCAGCGGCCACGTCGGAGCTGCATGACTAACAGGGCAGCAGTCTCAGTGTGATGCTGATACTTTAAATAACCAGCCCTGGTATGGACTGGGGGAAAGCGTCAGCACTGCACGCAAATCTGACATCATTAGTGCTTAGAGCCTTATAAATATCATTAGCCACCACTGCACCAGGGTACAGATCGCTTGGCCAAGCTAATTCTCTGTGCCCTCCCAGCTGAAGCTAATGGGAGCTTGTACCTTGCTTTTCAGAGATGCTGACAGCCCAGATGTGATTATCCCGTGGCTGGATGTACAAATTAATGCCAGACTGAAATCAGACGTTGATGCTCCTTGTTCTCGGGTGCCTATTCAGGCTGCAAGAGCACACAGGCACAGCACTGAGAATTAAATGCTCACACTCAGTTTTTTTTTTTTTTTTTTTTTTTTTCTCTACCAGTCACTGCCTACAACTCCAGGTAGAGGCACAAACGTGTTTGTCTGTGGTCAGGCTGAACTATCCATCACTCCCTCACATCTGCACTTCTACACACAGAGCTGTTCCGTGTCTGAGACAGCACGTGGCACACCTCAAACTCAGATCAATGCTCCAACTCAAAAATGTCTCCAAAATAATGAGCTGGAAACACACAGATATTCTGGAGAGGAACAACGTACAAACAGCTCCCAGCTAGCTGAAAGAGAAAGTGGGAGACAAACCATAAAAACAAGTAACCCCAGTGTGCAATTAGAGGTGTCAGTCCCCACATCTCTCACAGGGACCTCCACGGCACACCACTTGGCTCCAGCTCTTCCCAAGCAGACTTGAAAAGCAAACACCTCTCTGTTGGAAGCCTGGGGCAGGCAGAGCTCCTCGGCAAGTATGAAGAGCTGTAGATATTTTGCTTGTGACAGCCGGTTCAGTCCTGACTCTGGAAAATCCAACTGTGAGCTTTGAGCCCTGCCTGCTGCCCGCCGTGGCTCCGGGAGGGAAGCAGCCAGGCAGCCCCAGCTGTCCCTCCCCTGCAGCTACACTGGCCCTGCAAGGTAAAAACCGAAATAAAACTGTTGGGCTCATCAGTAAAATAAGTGATGATGAGGCCAAGAGACACTGAGAACAGCTACCTGCTGTAACAAGGTACTATTTGTACATTATTTTCTATCTGCAGTCACACTTTAAAAGGTTGTTCTGCCTCTGCAGCCCCTTTGGAAACAGCTTCACACATCAAAATAACGACAGAAAACGGCGGGTGGTGAGCAGGTTCCCGGCTCAGCAATTACAGCTGGAAGTGAGCAGAGGACAGGGAGGGAGCAGTGCTCACCCTTCCCAGCCCCACACCTCGCCCAGCCCGGGCTGCTGGGGACCCAGTGGACACTTTGGGGTGACAACAGCAACCAGGAGCTCATGGCAACTGTCCCTCCCTCCACCTGGATGTCTGCCCTGGGTCCAGCACAGATGCCAAGCTGGGCACGAACACAGAAAGCCAGTGCTAAGCTGTCTTAGTTGAGCAGAGAGCAAGAGCTGGCTGGTTTCCACAAACTACAAATTCAGGTGGTGCAGGTGCTTTTAAAAAAACCAAACAACCCACTACTGTCCCTCCCATGCACACTGCAGGCAGGTGAGCAGCACCTGCTCCTGCTCCTGCTCCTGCTCCATCCTGGGCTGACACAGCCAAAGCAGCAGCCACTGCTGGAAGCTGTTGTCATGCACCAATTTGCAGAAGAAAAGACAGAAAATTCATTGTATTTTAAGCCTGTTTTTTCTAAGTCCTGCAGTTGTGTAGCAGGACAAATAAAGGCGCTTTCCAGCTCGGCTGTAATTTTTTGCGAGCGATCAATATTTATTGGCTAATCACACTTTCCATACCCTGAGCTGCCAGTGTCACTCCCGTGCTGGGCCGAGTGCTACGTGGAGGCCACACAAAGCTTTGCTTGTGGAAGCTGCAAACAGGGAGCCAGCTCTTGTCACTGCCTTACAAAAGGATTTCCTCTCGAGCAGCTCATCTTTAATCATTATAAAAGCACAGAAGTTTAATCCATTTTTGATGTAAGCGCTAATAGCTTTGTGTCCTTGAAGTTCAAAGTGGTCTTCGTGCATGTCGCTAATTAGCCAAGCAAGCAGCCATTCAGCTCCCTCTCATGTTTCTAATTAGATCCTTAACAACAAACAAATGTCGACCTTACAAAGGCTGTGCTACGTTCCCCTCCATTAGTTAAACAGTTTGGGAGGGATGTGATTCCCGGCTGTCTGCAACCTGTCCCTCAGCACCACACCCCAGGGTCCCGGGCAAGGGGCACTCAAGTGCCTCTGCTCCCCTCAGAGAGGTTACACCTCACTGAAGGTATTTTCCAGGGTTGCCAAGTACCCCTGGGCTATGGGGAGGTGGCACCCTGGCCCACCCATGCTCTGCTGTCCTCCACACCGTCCAGGGATGCTCAACTGGTTGCTGCAAGATGAGCAAACAAATCAGAGAGGTAACTAAACAGCATCCCGTTAGTCACCTTCTTAACAGGTTTCTCTAGCAATTTAACTGGTTTCACAGCTAATTTAAAATCTGCTGTGCTTTCCTGTTTACACACTTCACACCGAATGCTTGGGACTGTGTTAGTCCACTCTTTTTTGGCACTCTGGAGCCATCTCAGCAGCCCCAAGCTTGCACCTTCACATGCTTAGGTTTTGGGGCAAGGTCTCTGCTCGAGCCCGGGCTCTGTAGTGGGACAAGCCCTGCTCTGGAGCACCCCAGCCCTGTGCCCCCCCTCGGGCACTGCCAGGGGGAGAAACAGAACGATTTCTGCATGGAGGAGGTGCTGCCATGGGAGGGCTGAGGCGCTGGCTGCTTCTCAGGACCTGACCCCGGTGCCGTACCTGCTGTCTGGGGCTGTGTGTTCAGCCTTAACACTTCCTGACAGCCATCCAACTGGCAAAGAGGGCTGGAGCTGGTGGTGCTGTGCTAATGCACAGCCCTATCCAGTAATTCTTCTATCTGAAATGAAGGCAGAGCCAGGCCAGGGGATGCCGGTGACTTCACCTCGCGCTGGGTAACACCAAAGCTGCTGCTACTTTAACCACGGGCAACCACATCTGCATTAATTGTTTACCACAGCCCGGACAGGTCTTTTATTAATATTAATGAGTATCAGGGAACAAAAGGCCTCTTTATTTTTAGCCTACTCTAATTGCGTAGTAATTACTCATCTACAAAACAAATGAGCCGAACTCCATTGCCATAGCAACAGAAACTCCGGCCTCCCACTGTACCACATTAACTGGCTATCACTCCTGTTAATTTTAAATTGAAGCCTTTTGTACAGTAACAGACAATACAGGAGGAAAATTAAAACAAAACCGTGTCTTTGTTTCGCTGCATATTTTAAGTTGCCATAGCAGAAGGGTGCTGCCCAGGGACAGCTGCCCACTGCTGATGGAGCCTGGTGGCTGGGAAGATGCTTGGGAGCATAGGGGGTTATCCATGTAACAAAAGAGAAATCCAGCACACAAATCCCTGGAGCTTTCTGCCCAAGGGGCACCAGCTCCTGCATCAGCTGCTAATCCCCAGCCCCAAGGATTTGGGCGCGAATCAGGACACCCTGAGTCCTCACAGCACAAAGCTCTCGTCTCAGGTCTCTTCGCTATCAGGAAATACCCTTAAAAAGACCCAGATGTGTGAATTGAGTATTCTTATATAGCTCAAGTTTATATACCTGCAGACCCATTTTGCATTCTCTGGCAATTATTAATCCATCATGCTCCTCAAGCTAATCCAGAGCCAGATGCATGCTAACATCTGCTGCAAGGAAAAACTCCACTGCTGCTTCTCCAGTTTTCTATTTCAGAAAGGAGAGAGAGAGAAAAAAAGGACTGTAATTATGTATTTACTTTTAATGAATTTGAGGAGAGAATCAGCATGAAAATACCCACAATGGTATGTCAGTAAAATGTGTGCTGTGTCCCACTTAGTTCCACTCCTGGGGAACAGCCTGCCAGGGCTGCCAGACAGGTGAGGTATCCCTCAGCTCAGCCAGGACTTTATCCATTTAGTGGCTAAAATGCATGAGATGTGCTCATGTGCTCAAGCATCTCATTGCAGGGGAGAGCTCAGGCTGAAGGCCCTGCTCCAAACTTCACAGTGACTCCTCTGCATCTTGAGTGGAACAAAGTCTAATATTGCAATGGCCAAGAGCTCCGTCCCTTCGCTTCAGCAGGGAGAAAAGAAATCAAATGCTGATAACGGGCTGTTTGCAGAGCTGTGTGAGGCTGGAGAGTGGCTGGTGAGGATAGCATGGTGCTGGCATGGGCAATCAGCCTGCTGTCACTGCATGCCCTCTGTCAGGAGCAGCAGCTGGGGTGGGCTGTGCTGGGGAGTGTCTTCCCATTGAAAATAATCCTCCTGATTAAAAAGACTATTAAAAGTTAGCAGCTAAATTCGTTAAAGATTAACTTGCCCTGTACTTAAGCCTGCACTTCAGAGGTGGTCACTAATTGCACTGGAGATGATTTATCAAGTGCACAAGATTTTCTATTACGAAGTTATTGATTAAAGCTGATGTATTTTAACCACAATAGACTTCAGGCAGGAGCCCAGTAAAACGACCGCTGCTGTGGTCAAGGCCTAACAGCAGCAGCACCAAATTAGTTTAGATCTCCTGAATTTTCTACCACAGGAAGCTCAGTCCCTCTTGGATCAAAAAAATCAAAAGTGGCATCCCACAGTAGAGTAAGATAAATGTTTTTTGCATGTAGCCTGCATTCTGGAAAGGACTGTGTGATTCCCACCTTGGACCAGCACAGCACCTCTGAGCCAAAACAGAAATGATCCCCCTTTCATTATTTTTTTAGGGGTTTTTTGGGTAGTAGGCAGAAAAGAACATGTTGTGCCCACAGAAGTCAGAGAATATTGCCTGCACCAAGGCCAAAACTACCCCCAGAAGCTCAGCGTGGCCTCCTCAGGAGGCACGTGGCAGCTCCACTCAGGCAGGTGCCGCTCTGGTTTCTCTTGAACACACAACATTAGTCCTTGCGTCCACCCCTCCCCAAAGCCCTCCAGAGTGGGGGCCCCTCTGCCTCCCCCTCCCTGCCGGGCTGCTCACAGTGCTCTCCAGGCAGGCTGCCCCTGCTAGGAAGATAAGCAAGAGATAAAATCTGATGCAGCCATTAATTTCCCCATGCATCAGCCGCCAGACTCTGTCACATAATTACCGGCGGTTCCAGCAGAGTGAGAAATTTCAGCCCGCTTGCTGCTCCCAAGTGGTCCACTTGTTAGGTTCTGGCTTTTGAGATTACACAGCTCAGATTAAACTTTATGTACTTTTATATAGTAGAATAAAAGAAGGAGAGCAGTTCCATCAGAGCTGCTGTGCCACAAGGGAGTCCTCTCAACCGGCCGCATAAATCCCAAATTGGTTGATGGCTGCGGCTTTGAAACGCTCCTCACCCCACCTCTGCCAGCCCGTGGCAGCTCCTCTCCCCCCATACACACAGACCAACCCTCATCCCCCTTTTTATGGCCGCAATTTGGTAACACTATGGGTGCCTAATGACAAGATTAAATTTTTTAAAGCACCTTCTTTAAGTGTAAGACAAGGCTTCCTAAACCCCATGCAATTTGTCGCTCCACTGACTTTTAGATACACTCCTCACTTCATCGTGTGCCTGGCACATTAAACAGTGGGTCCCCCCCCGTCTCCCTGTCAGATTGAGATCTAAGGGGGAAGTCATTCTTCCCCCTGATGCACAAAAGTGTTTCAGCTCCCTGGTAGCAATAAGGAAAGTACGAGGGGTGGCTCAGATTGCTTTGCATGGCATCAGCCCCATCCAGGCGGTTGTTTGGTTGATTTACTTTACGTTCCATTAGAGGTAAGGAGCAGATACAAATCCTTAATTTCATTTTGAAAGCCCATTCTGGATATTTTATGTCCTTTGCAAGCACTTGCTGAAAGAAGTGCACTGAGGAGTGCCATGACTGTGCCCTGTGGAGCAGGGAGATGCTCCTGCTCAGCACATCTGGTCTGTGGGGAGGGCTGGGGGTGCAGGCAGGAGGGAACCTGTGACCATGCCATACAGCACTTCTTCTACTCCCAGCAGGATGTTTTCTGACAAGCAACAAACTAAACAAATAAACCACAGCCAAATTCAGGATCTCAGTTGCCACCTGTAAAATTTACTGACTGCAGCTTCACCTGTGAAAGAACTGTAAAACCTGGGCACAAGAAGCACAGACACTTGCTGGCTTGATGGCAAATATGATGAACTTGACTCAAAACTCCTCATCCTGGTATTTATGGGATGTTAACTCTTCATTGAGAAGTGTTCCCTTAAGCTGGGTGACATGGCAATGAGTACGACCCACCAGTGTCTGCTGCATAACAAGATTTATGGTTTTTGACCTTAAAACAACTGTTCCATGTCTCAGGACAGTCTGTGGGAAGCTGCTTCACACCCGGTATTAGTTAGATCCCCAAATGGAGTGATTTGCGTTTGGCACATCTGATCTACAGCTGCCAACGAATGATTCTATGGGCTAACATGGACGAGTAACAGGCTGATGAAGAAACCATGATTGTAGAATGATTTCAAAAATATCTTAAGTTCTTTTTAATTCAAAATAAAAATAGGAGAATATAATTATAGTCAGCGTTTTAGTTCCCAGGGGGTTTAATTTGATAAAAAAATGGCAAATTTACTCTCGAGATAACAGCATGTGCGGGTTCTTGTACAGAGGGTGTAGGTGGCCTACAGCCAGCTTCAATTTAAACTTCCAGATAATGGGATTTAACAAATCCAGTACTATGGATCCAAGCCGTTAGCAGCTCTCTGCTGTATCGACAGCCCTACACTTTCAATCAGCCCACGGCTATGCTTTTAACTGCCACGCTAGTTCACGTTGATGGTACCTATAATATCAACTCAACAATGCATGTTCTACAACTACATCTACTGCTACCAGTACGACTACTACAGTGCATGCATTTAGTTCAGTCCCACAGATACATACACTCTAAGAACAGGCAAGGGGAGATGTGAAATGTTTTACGGGACGACAGGTGTTTTGTTTTTTAAGTAAGGGAAATTAATAAAAACATCAAAAGAAAGAAAGTGTACAAAAAAATAGAGACATTTCTCAAGAGTTGATATGAGTCGTTTCTTGAACCGTTTCGTCCGAACAAGCAAAAAACATGCAACCAGCTGCTACTAACAAGAAGCTGGACACTGAGAGAGGATTAATAGGTGTGGACAAACCTTCCCGCTGAGAGCGCTCAGAAGAGTGTTTGAGAGGAGGTGTGCACGTCCGAGTGTAAGAGAGGCCGGAAAGTATGCCTCAGAGACACCCTCTCTCACAGCAGCCCCAACCAAGCAAGAGAGAAAACAACAAAAACATAACTGCTCACACTCACCATCAAGGTCAGTAGCTCACGTTACGAGATTTGTTATAGCTGGCAAGTATAAAGTACAGTAAGGGGTTGTTGGGGCGCAGGGCTCAAAGGCAGCGCTGGCAAGCCCAGACTGGTGCCCAAAATCCAGATGTGCCAGGGGTTGGGAAGGGGGGGTGGAGCAGCTCCTAGCACCATGGCACCACGCTGCTGTCCCACCACGTTGGGCAAAGCGTTCCCGTGGCAGCCGGTCCTGCTCACCGGGGGGGCTCCTGCCGGTCCTGAGCAGCAGGAACTGGGCTGGATGGCCTCATGGGTTTTGTCTCCAGTCCTCAGGGAGGAATAGTTGGTGGCAACGGGGTTGGGAAGTGGAAAAATCTCAGACTTGTCAATGAACCAAAGAGGAAGGAACGAAAACCCTCTCCTGCCAAATTTTCCTTGTCTCGTTCTCCTGCCAAATGAATCCCTCCCATGTCAAATGCAAGATAAAAATGTCCCCCCATGACTGTGTTTTAAAAAAATCATTTACACGACAAAAATGTTTTGCACGTAAAATATGTCAGGTGAATTCAAAAGAAACGTGACATTGATAGTGAAGTTGTCTAGGAGGAGTTTGCGGCATTGAGATGTTTAACTTTTCCAGTTTTCCATGGATCAGGTCCCAGTTCATTAAAAAAAAATACAAGCGTGGATGAGGCTGTGTGAAGGACTCAGCAGCACAGTCCCACCTGGCAGGGACGGGTGTGACCAAACACCCATGTCTGCTGGAGGGACCTCAGCTGTCACCTCCCCACGGGGGTGCCCACTGGGGACGTGGGTTGTGAAGAAAAGCATCGCTGCGTTCACCTGCCGGCACGTGAGCAGCTGGGCTAGATGTCAATTTGTGAGTGGCACTGAGGACAGGCAGGGAGAAATGTCCCTTCCTGCTGTGACAGAGATGAGAACTTGTTTATCTAGCACAGTAAACTCCATCCTCCTACGCTGCAATAGGAAAAGAAGGGGAGAGGGCAGGGCAGAACCGGGGCCGGGCGGGCTCCTTTTGCCGCCTGTTAAGCAAACGTGCAGGTTTCCTGAGAGAGGAACAGGATTCTGGGGAGAAACCAAGCTGGTGGGTGCCCACACATGGCAGCCCAGGGGGATGGAGTGGAAGGGCTTCAGCTTCCTTGGAAGGCCAAGAAGGATACCCAAAGGCAGATGGGTGCTCAGCCCCACTGGTGGGCACCAGCACCTGGGCCCATCTCCAGTGCTGCAGAGCCACCATGATGGAGGTGGGGAAGACCTGTCAGGACAGGGCTGGAGAACAGAGGAGGTCAATTTGGAGTGAGCTGGTGGGGCTGCAGAGGGGCAGCAGCAGTGGGGACATCCCTGGCACTCCCCAGCCAGTGGTGGGATGTGGTGGTCAGGCCTTTCCCAGCTCTACGCCATTCACTGCCAAGAAAGGGGCCAGTCAGGGCTCAGCTGTGCTTCTGCCCAGAGCACGTGTGAAGAAGGGCTGAGCAAATTTGCAAAGGATAAAGAAAAACCCAACCAAAAAGGAGAGGAAAAACCCCCAAAACTAAACCCCAACCATTTTTCTTGTGATGAATCGGGCCCATACACTGCAGTGCAAGATGGATCATACTCTACTGCTCCTGAATACAATTCACTACCATTGCTGGATGGAAGTGGCAAACTCAGGATGTCCCTTCAGAAACCCATCTTGGGATGGAAATGGCTTTCTACCTAAAACACCACTGTTCCCAGAGCATCTTTTGCTGCAAATGTGAGCAGCCATAGGGCTGGGCCAGTGACAAACCCATCTTCCTCCTTGAGATCTCAGGGCTGGGGACAGGGGCCGGGGATGGGGGTGTCTCTTTTGATTCAGTTTTTGGGGTTTTGCCAGTTTTGTGCACACAGGCAATTTTGAGGCTTGAAAGGCATTTCCAAACACCATACTGCTCTTTAAACTTGCCAGAAAGGGTGTTGTTAATTTAGGGTTAGATTTAGTTTCGTATTGCAACTTCAAATAAAAACCAAACCAAACCAAAACAAACAAAAAAAAACCCAAACAAACAAAACAGAAAACCCAACAGAAGAAAAAAACCAAAAACCACTCAAATTAAAGACAAATGATTTTCAGGCACAGAATTGATCAATGCTCAGTTCAATTGTAATGGGCACCAAAAGCACTCTGATTAAAAAAAATAATAATAATCAGGGAAGCAACATTAATCCAGCCAAACCCTCTGTGCCTTGCTAAGGGGCAACTCACCAGGTCTGTTTGCACGTAAAACAAAACCTGAAGGGCAAAACATGAGGAAGAGGCAGAAACAATGAAGCTGTTGACCCGAAATCATATGCAAAATAAAGCTATTTGTTTTGTTTTTCTAATTTTTTTTCTCCCCCTCCACGAAGGGGCAGTAGGAGAAGCCAGGAGACGGGGATCCCCCACAACCAGTCTGGCAAGTCACCCCTTAGGAGCTCTCTACATGCCACAAGATGAAACTGGTACAGATAATCCTTTGTAGCCTGCAAGCAGTGCCAGTTTGCATGGAACGGAGTTCTCCTGGTGTCTTTCTTTGGCCTCCAGGGCCTCGGGCTCGCACTCGAGACACACCTGGGCCTGCGCCCTCCTCCTCACCCCTCACGCAGCGGGGTTTGGTCAGGCCTTTTCGGGATGAGCCTGGTTAATCCACCGGCACTGCCAGAAAAGCCACTGAGAAACCCCCATGCTTCTGGACTGAGCCATGAGTGATCTGGAAAGCTGGCACACCTCTGCCGTGCCCCGTGCCGGCACCTCCGCCATGCAGGCCGGTGAGCCGGGCCCGGCGACGGCTCCATCCCGCCTCGACCTGGGGAGCCGAGGCAGCGGCAGCGGCGGTTGCCAAGCCCACAGCTCACTGATGGCTGTACTGAACGCTTAATTACCTGAGCAAAGCACTAATTCACGTGTTGAGCTAAATTTAAAACCTAAGGTAATAACGGTAATTGGCAACGATTTATTTATTTCCCTTAAGGGGAAAAAAAATAAACGTTTTCAGTAGGACAGGAAGAAAAGCTTTGGCGTTCCTCAGGAGAGCAGCCTGGGGTTGGAAGCGGGCAGGGCTGGTGAGCTCTGGTGCCAACAGTGTGAGCAGTGGCATTTGGGGACACAGCTCCCTCACCACAGAGGACCAACCCTCACACTGGCCATGGCAGAGAAGGTGAGAGCAGCTCCAGGCATGACGGGAGCACCCGGTGCCACCGCCTCACCCTGCCGCCAGCTTCCCCTGAGAAACGAAAGCTTTTTTTTAAAAAAAAGAAAACACCCACAAATTAATTCTTTTGGATTGTCCTTTGGAACCTCAAATTTAAACCAAAGAAACAAAGAAATCAACATGATAAAGGGACAAATAAAGAAACAAATCAGAATATCTACCCTGGTTTTGGCAGTTCTTACACCAATCTCTCCTGCAAGGTGCTCCAGGCCTCGTGGCCTCTGCTTGTAGTTTGGGTTTGGTTTGGGTTTGCTTATTTCTTATATAATTTTTTTTTTCTTTTCTGACTGTTTTCAGGTCCCCAGGATAAGTGTGAGGAAAAATCAGAGAAATGATGGAGAGCTGCAGCCACACAGAATACCGACAGAGCTTTTACCTGACCCTGCACTCTGAGGGTTTGCTCTTCCACGGGCCCCCCTACCTGATCCTCTTGCTGCCGCCACGGCTGCCGCTGCTACTGGTCCATAAGCCGCTGCCGGAAAACCTGGCCGTGGAGAAAAGGAGAAGGGTAAAGACAGAAGCCAGTGGGTACCGCGAGCCTCTGCGCTGCCAGACGCTGCCGTCCCGGCTCCCCGTGCCAGTCACAGCCACTGCTTTCAGACAGAGCCAAACCCTCGCCCGGGGCCCGCTGCCGGTTGTCTCTGCTGGCAGAGGGGTGGCCCAGATCCCCTTGGCAGAAGAGGAAGGTGGCAGGGGTGGGCAGCAGAGCCTGCAGCCCTCAGGGTACAGCTCCACGCTCTCCGACAGCTGGGGGGTCAGGCGGCTTCGCAAAACAATGGGGGGAATTCTCCTCCTTGCTTATTTGCAAGTGATAATAACGTGCTGATCTACAGACAAGAGCAGTAATGGAAAATATGAGGAGGTCCTCGTGTCAAGATCACAGATTTGCTGGGATCAAGCAGAAAAAAAACCTCGCTGAAATGTAATTTAAAGAAAGAAAGAGAGAGAGAAAAAAGCTTTTGAAAGCAAAACAGCCGCAGATCAAGGAACTAAGACACACACCCTGCTATGGGGGGACCGAGCCCTTACAGATGAATGAAATGCTGCCAGCAAGATTGCAGATTTAGTTTCTTTACTTAATAAATATGCAAAAGATGTGCCAGAGGCTCTGACTTTAAATTTCTGCATTTTGAGAGGACCATGGCAAGGTCCAGGTGATCAGCAAGAACCCCAAACTCCTTGCTGCAAACATCAACAGAACCCTGGGCAGTTCCTGGCCTCCGAGGAGCTCTGGCTGCTCCTGGCACCCAACAGGACAGCCTGCCCCTGGAACAGGCTCCAGGACTTTGATCACAGCTGCTTTGCAACGCTGAAGAACCACAGAAGAAACAACTGAGGCAGCAGAAAGAACAGCCAGCTAGAGAAACGGAGAGAGTGAGTCCCAGAGACATCAGCAGACTACAAGCCCGCTACCTCTAGCACTATCATCTCATCTACAGATCATCTACCAGGGGGAAAGGAGCAGAGAACTAGGAGAGAGTGACTTGAAGCTACTTAAAACATCAATTAAAAAAAGACATACTTGCATTTAAATATGGTAATAGGGCTGTTGGGGAAAAAAAAAAAATAGTATTGGTAAATGTATGCATGGCTACCCCAGGCAGCTGCCGGCTGCTGCGCCCCACGCGCCGAGCCCACGCGCTGCACGGCACAGCCTGTTCCTCAGCACCCATGTGAAGATGTTTGTTTTTATCATGCTGATGAGCTGCTACAGTTTCTGTGGAGTGGGATGCAGGAGGAAGCACATCCAGACCGGGGGATATTATAAGCAAATACCCAAGTGCTGAATTCCCTCTTGCTAGTGATGGAGCCAACAACCCTGGTTGTGTCCACCTGACACACATTTAGGGCTGAAGCTGCGATATCCTGGAGTGAGAAGACCTTGGTGTTGAGTCAAACCAACCCCCAAACAGCAGGGAAAGCAGATGCAGGACAAGGGCTGAAGCTCTGGAGGCTTCATTTTCAGACAGAGCCGTGCCCCCGTCAAACCCAGAGCCCTCTGGCTGTGGGTTAGGAGGGGCCAGAGCTGGCACCATCCCTGCAGCCTCTCCTCTGCTCCCTGCCCACGTCCACACACATGTCCTGAGAGCAGTGTCCTCAGCATTCCCATGACACAGCCAGGGACAGCTGGCCACAAGCAAATCTCTCATTTAGAGGCTCCAGGAGCTCCCTAAACCATCCATAAGGGATCAGAGAAGCCACGGATTTTCCACCGAATAAAATGCCTCTGCCAAAATCAATCAAATACCCTTCAAATCACCAAGCATCCCCTGAAAGCAGTATAAAAAACAGGACTGGAAAGTTCGTTTCTCTTGTTCAACTGCCAGGGACACTCAGTATCTATTTGAAATGCAGGACAAAAAGTTTTGCCATGCAAAAGAAGAATGAAATAACAAGGGTGGAGAAGGCACTCCACAGAAAGAGCCCGAACAAAGGATCCATTATTGCATTCCAGCAGACAGATGTGTGAAAAATTAATCCCTCCACCCCCAAAGAAAGCTCTTATCCCAATTCCGAGATAAAAGCATCTGCTCGACATGGCACTCCAAACAACTCAAGTGTGATGGGCTGTGGAGCAGCAGGGCTGCCCTGGCTTTGCCGAAGCAGGAGATGGATACAGGGACTGATCATCAAGACTGGCAAAAACCTGATCACCAACAGAGCCTGTCTCCCTCACTAAAGACCTCTAAATCAATCCAACATACTGAAAGCAATCACCACCACCTCCTCTGAACTGACATTTGCCAGGCACTGTCTTCATCGGCTCCTCCAGCCCAGAACAAATCTCCTGTCCCTGTGCTGCCGAGCGTACAAACGGCCCCTGGCAGCCACACTGACTCTGGGCTGCACTCCTGGGGGCTCTGCTCCCCACCCCACACCTCACAGATGGGATAAAACGAGACAGGAAGGAGCAAAGTGACACTTGAGAAAGACGTCTGCAGCTGGCCAAGGGTGCAGCCAGGCTCTTGCAGGTTCTGGTCACAAGCTTCACTGCTAATCTATGTAATCCCCCCTGATTTCAGCCCTGTGGTCACACTGTACTGCTCCCTCCCATTGTCTATAAAGTTCTAGACCAGTGCAGAATTCAGAGAACAGCACCACAGAAACCCTGCAATTAACACTGGGCCTATTCTGTGTACTGCAAGAAACTTCTGCTTCCATCAGCCTTTGGCTGTGCTGTCACACCACCCTATTACCATTTGAGAGCTGAGGTATCTGCAGCTCTACAGTGAAGAGGAAAGCATTAGCAGGCACTCCAGCTGGTTTCCAGGCCCCCCAGGAGGAACCTGCTTATCCACGGAGCCTCTGGCTGGTCTCCCAGAACTTACTGGTGCACCCTGTAGCAACCAAGGGGCTTGCAAGTTCTCAATTAATTTTTAACAAGCAGCTTGGAGAAAACTGGGTGCCAGGAATGTACGCCTGGGCTAGAGCACCTTGAAGTCAACAGGAGCATGGACCACAGCCTGCTCTGCACCTCACCACCATCCCACTCCCCCTGAGCCCTCTGTTCTTCAAGTCAACTGGAAAAATCAAAAGGGGTGAAGGGAGAGATCAGTTCATTCACTGTGTTTGTTGAAGGCACTCGAATGCCTGCTGAAATAATCCCTGTCCTTCTTTGTGCATCTGCTGCTTATAATTGCCTCGGGAAAACAAAATACCAAAGCTGTTGGGAAGGACAAAAGTGCCCACTTCAGGCATTGCAATTAGAAGGTACTTAACAATAAATATTTTGCGATGGGCTTGCACACTGCCCAGGAAAGCCCTGAGGATTCACATCAATTTCATGCTCTCGTATTGCTCTGAAAGAGCCAAAGCTGGTATTTGGAGTTCAATTTTTCACAGACAAATTTTTCTGCTTCCTGCATCACTAGTTGCACGTTAAATACTGAAGCGGCTTCATGCGAGGGGGGTGGACACAGCTGGGTGTAAGGCTTTGCTCTCAGGTCAGTGACTGGCTGCAAGCAACTGACTGCTCCAGCACAACCAAGTCCAGGAGAAGGGGGGATCAGGGGCTGCATGCCCTGGGGCAGCAGGGCTGGATTTGGGCAGGGAGCATGTCACTGAGCACAGAACACCAAGAGCCCTGGATTTGGGGCATCTGCCAGGGGCTTTGTGAACAAATCTGGAGAGAGCTCCAGTGCCCAAGCAGGGTTGTTTCCTTCTCAAAACACTGCTTTCTCCTTTACCCCAGCCTGATGCTGGCTGCAAGGCAACCAGGAGCAAGGGAAAACTCCAAGAACCATTCTGCAGCCCTTGCCCCATGTGAGCTGCCAGGATTCACCTGCAGCCCTGGCTTTCGCTCTGAGAAACTGCTTCAGGCTTGCTCTGCTCATCCCCTGCGGCTCCCAGAAATCTTGTATCCCCCAAGACCTTGTTCTCTACGAACAGCCAGACAACAGGAATCAAACTGAGAAGTCACAAAGATCATGAAGTTAGTTCTTACATCAAAAAACACTACACCAAGAATTTTCTCTGCTTCTCATGGCTAAAGCACTTAGGCCACACGAGGTCTTGTGTTTAGACTGTAGCAGTAAGCACAGTGATTTAAAACAAGAATAAAAATGGAAGCTGAGCTTCTAAAATCACCATCTGACACCAGCAATAGACTTCTGAAAATAACCAAAATTATGGGGACATGCATGAAGTACACAATAAAAGCCACCATAAAACTGCACCTTGCCAGCAAAACCTCTCTGCCTACAGATTTTTGGAGTCCTTGCACACACTGGCAGAAGGGCTGAGTACTGCAGCTCCTCAGGTCACCCTGTCCCTGGGGGGCATTCTGGAGGACCCTCCACAGAAGGGGGAACAAGCTCCCAGGCTATCTCCCCCCAGACACTTTGCCTCTTCCCCTGACAGAGCTCCCCAGCACACTGATCAGAACAACGGGTGCTCAGGAGGTTCACTTGATCTCCCAGGAAAAAAGTGCCAAGTCTGGAATATAAAATCATCTGCAGGTTGAGTGGGAAAAGGAGAAGGGGAAACCGGTATCTTCTTTTCAAACAGTGTTACCAGCAGCTTTGATCAGCACAGAAAAGCTTTGCCAGGCTCACGGCTGTCATTCCAAGTGGGTTCCTGCTTGCATTATTCTTTCCATTAGGCAGTGTTATCCTATTTGTAGGATCTTTAGGCTTCATTTCAAAAGTATCAGAGACTCAAAACCATGAAGCAGAAGAGCCCGGTAGCCTTTTTTTTTTTTTTTTTTTGTGAAGGCAGGCAGGCGTGGGTCCAATTTACTGGACAAAAATGTAGTCTTTAATAGTGAGCACACACAGGGGAAAGCTCCTTCCCAAAACAATCCCTTTATCTTTAAATCCTTTATCTTTCAGACCTCTCTGTTTCAGACTCCCCCTCCCTTTCTCTAAGAAAACAAGAATGAGAAAGAAAAAACCTGCTACCATTGCATTTAATTTAACACTAAATTTTATCTAAACTGGTGCAAGACTGGGATTCTACCAAATCATTCCCTACACATTATCATTGTTTAGTACCAATTAATTGGGATTTGATAGAAGATTCTACTGAAGCTCTCCCAAAGCCCATTGGAAATGAACATGGAGGTAGCTACAATCCCTGCTTCAACTATCTCATGGCTCTCACCAGTGACTCTGGTTTATCTCCAAAGAGGTGGGACAACACCATCCCCACAACAGCAAAGGGGATGGAAAAGCAAGGTGCAGGGCAGCCAGACCTCCGTGGAGATGGAGAATTTCCTCCCTAAGCTTTTGATCAATTCCATTAACACTTTTAGCATCTCTGAGCCCACTCAGAGTCCTTTATTGTCACAGCCCCAGGAAGTGGTTCCTCTTGTCTTTATACCCTGTGGTACATCAAGCTTATTAAAATCTATTTCACCAGGCCAGAAAATTAGCACACTTCAGACAGAGCCCATCATGCCTAACAGAACCCTCACCCCTGCCTCATCCCAGCACCACCAGCTGCTGCTCAGCACGGAGCTGAGGGCCAGGCTTTGCAGAAGAATTCTCAACCTCAGGCACCACCAGCACGTCCCACCCAATGCCTGTTTGCAGATGGATGGTATTCTGAACAAATATTTCTGCTTTGGAATTTCAACAAAACCATAAAACCCAAATATAGTTAATTTCAAATTTGGCACTTCCACTTTATGTACAGCAAATGACCCATTTTTCAGCTGTTTACCACTCTCAGGCCATGGTTTTTCAAATGAGAATGATGCACTTTTGCCCAGTAATTACTCTATGCATCAGTGAGACAAAGCCTTGTTTGTCTCCAAATTATCCTTCTGTGTTGTTTCAAGTATAATAACCCTTTTGCAGTTATCTCACCAGACAGAAAGCTGGGAAACTTCTCAGAGGCAAAGTATTTATTCAGAAAAACTCAACCCAAAAGCTAGTAGCTGTTTTAGTTTCAAACCTGTTCCTATTTTATAGCAGCTTCAAGGCATTCACTAGACTTCTCAGATGTGTCCTGTGACAACTGTACCTCCCACCATCCACCACTCCAACTCATGGGATGCTCCCTCATTGAGTGACGAGGGAAACAAAGAAGTATGAGATTCATGTGAATGTGGCTGATGTGGATGGAAGAGAACATCAACCAAATCCCTTCCTAGCAGCAAGGAATTCTGTTCAATACCAAGCTGATCACTCGGATGAAAGCATTTCTCATTTTCAAGCCCAAAGCCAAACATCTACCATCGATTCTTAATAAACAAGGTAAGGATAAATGAAAGGAGGAGTGCAGGGGGAGGAATACCTGTGAGTTCCCTGTGCCCAAGCTGTCAGGCAGTGCAGAAGGTCTGAGTTTCAGTCACCTGCTGCTGAATGAACAAGGGCAGGTTAGATGGAACCACATAATGGCATATATTTAAAGATCAGCAGAGTGGCACTGATTTGTTTCAAGCCTCATTTCAGTTGCTTTGATGGTATAGAAAATGAGCTATTTGGTTAAACTGCTTGCTTAAATTTTTATGAATGATCTAAACTATCTGGATAAGTATTATTAGAAGACAGATCCTCGATGATGAACAAAGGCATAAAAAGAACTCATTTCTGGAGGCTACAGCTGGAAAAATTCAACACAGACAAGAGGCAAGAGAAAAGAGCAGACAGTTCATCAGAGGACAAGGTTATCTGAGGGTAGGAAATTCTCCACAACCTACATGTTGGAAGTGGAGAGTGAATTTTCCTCCTCAAAGAGACACGGCAGCTCCCTGAGCACAACAGCTGGTGCTGGCAGTCAGGACCTTCCCACTGCCTGGCTAAGGGAACCACCTCTGGGGGCTTCATAGTCTCACTCCCTCAGAGGAGAGGACTGAGATGTTGAGCCCAGGAACCTTTAGGGCATCACTGCAGAGGCCACACATCACTGCTCCCAGGCAAAGCCAGACTCAGAAGCTACTTAATTATCAGCTTGAAATACTACGACTAAATGTGACTAACAGTCACCTTTCTGAAACTTCCATGCTTTAAGACCAATCTCTTCCAGTTCTTTATAACCCCAGCTCTGTTTTCAGCAGCTTTACAGTAAAATATTGTACCTAGAGAGATGTAAGGCACAAGTGGGCTGGCTGTCGTGCTCCAGCTCACTCAGACACACAGAATTCCTTACAGCAGAACTGGCACTACCAGCCCACGTTTCTCTCTCTGCAGGGTTAGCCATGTTTTCCTCCATACACCCATGTTTGCATTACGCCTCTTTACTCCTGTGAATAATTATTCTCATTACACTTCCCACTGCTGCAGCTGTGGCCTGTTTGCAGCAGAAGCCACAGCTCAGGAGCTGGTGCTGCAGCATCACCTCCCAGTGCAAAGAGCTCCTGAGAGACTGGCATGTCTTGGTTTGGTTTTTTTTTTTCCTTTCCTCTCCTCTCTGTCCCTTTCCCATCACTCATTTTCAGGGCAGTGACCCTGCAGGTTTGAGGCCTGTCTCAGACTCCACACATGGCTCAGTGAGCACTTGAGAACAGGACGATCAGCACTAAAGTTCAATGTTCATGATGTTCTTACTGCTCAAGCAGTTATTCAAGGCATCAGTAGAGAGAAACCTACTGAAGGATTCTCAGAACAAACATCCCTAAGAGGTAAAACTGCTCAAGCTCTGCTCGGACTCAGGGAACACCATTTTTTTTCCTGCATCAAAAAAGAAAGCTACTGTCATCTAAGCAGAGCTTGACAGAGTACCTTCTGGCTGGAAATTTATGGACTTTGCTATATTAATTTCTCAGTTTGCTGCCCGCAGTTCCAGCTGCTCCTCACTCCAGGGATGCACCTGCAATGTGAATGGTTCTGCCCTCTACCAGCAGAAGAAACCAAAAATCTTAATTTTAAACCAGGTCCAGTCTATAGTCTTTGTTTTCAGTGATGGAGGCTGAAATGGAGAGATTTGGAGAGCGGTGATTAAGGCGGTTTGGTTCGAGCAGATGTCAAATGCACTTTGTAAACCACTGGATGCCATGCAGATGCAGCACTGTGTTTCAGGTGAAAAAAAAACCATGCAGCACAGGGATGATTAAAGCAGTCTTTAAGCAGTTAAAAAAAGGTTAGACAAAGTAGTGATAAACATTTCCAGCCTTGTCCCACATCTCTTACTGTTACAAGGCTTAACTAACTAAACAGACAATTGAAACATATTTTGTATTTCCTCCTCCTGTTTTGCAGCTGCCAGCCATTTCTCCTCCTTTCTTAACATTGTCTGACCACTAAATTATCATGACCAGACAACCTTTGCTCCCATTATTGTGTTATACAAGACTTAGACCTGTGCAGCAGTGCCTTAAAACCAGAGTTTTACAGAGCTGACTGTTACTAATACAAACTTCACGAAGCAGCATCCCCTGTACAAACTCTTTACACCACCAGAGCAGTTGGGTGCTGGGAGCCAGGCCTTGGATGGCACTGATGGGCACAACGACAGCCCATCCTCTGGGTTCTGAATATGCCAGCTCCCAGCCCTGGCTGGGGAAGCTGCACCTCCAGGTATGGCCATGGCTTGGGCCCCCCACACCTTGCTGCAGATGACCTGGTCAGCTGGGCAGGCTGTGGAAGCCACAAACACATCCTTTTCCTCCCATTCCCACCACACTCTCCTTGGGAGGTTATTAACCAAGGGTGAGACCTGCAGGAGACACAGAACTGGCAGCTGCCCAACACTGCTGGGTTTGCCTATATGACAGACACAGGGATTTCCTTACCTCACCTCCTTCTCTCACATACTAGGAAAAAGAAGCCCTAAGCACATCATTATTGTAATAATCACCCTTGTCTTTGGTAACAGCTCCTTTTCTTGACCCAGAAAATAACTATTTGACCTACTAGGCAAGCATCACAAATAGCTTCTCCCTGAGAATGCCTTCCTGCCCAGCACTGACAAGTGAGCAGTTTGTGCCTGGTATCAGCAGAGAAACTAAATCAAACTCTGGAGATTAACAGAAAGTTGCTTTTAAATGCTCTCATAACAATGAAAACCATCAGTTTAGACTTTGATCTTGGGTTGCATTTGCACAGCACTGGCACTGCAGGAGTGTGACTCAAGGCTGGGCTTTGCTGACCATGGAGCACCATGACTAACAAGCAAGTGTATTACCCTCAGCTCTGGAAAGTTTGTGAAAATACTCTTTTTTTCCCCACCTCTCCCCATATGCCAAAGTTTAAATAAGCAAACACACCCTGAGTTAAAAAAAAAAAAACAAACCAAAACTAAATTCCTCAGCTGAAGGCTTCCAAGTAACTTTGACAATCCCCAACCATCCAGAACCTGATGGAGAAGGCACAACTGAGACCACCAGGGTGGTGGCCATGGGCAGGGTGTGCAGTGGAGCCAGGGACCTCCTCACAGCCACAAGCATTACCTGATTTTCCTTTCAATTTCCAACAGCAGCAACAGAATCCTGCGTGTTAGCTGCTGAGTTTGCAACAAGGCTTTCTAAGACATTTGGGGGTTTGATGCTGAAACCCACCTGGGCTGCTGGCAGGGAGAGCACCGAGCACAGTGGGGGGAGGTCACTTACAAACACACTCTTGTCTTTTTTGGGGGTTTAATTTTTTGTTGTAAACACCCCTTGTCTGTTCACCTGCAGCTTCTTCAAACACTGGGTCACACGCCTTGAGTGATGGTTGGTTTATTCTTTTATTAAATGGTCATTGGTACTGGTTATTTGGTGCATCCAAAATGTTAGAACTGCGAGCTAAGAGAGCAGCAACACAGCAGATCCGTTGTAAACAATTTATTATTTTCTACCTCGGTTACTTACAGGAAAAAAGTCATAAAAAAAAAAGAAAAAAAAGAAAAGCACAGATGGACTATTTACAAAAAATGAGAAAATTCACAATAGCTGAAATGTTGGCAAATCATGCACACTAAGACAAGTTCACAAAAGCAAAGCAATTCATAGCAAAAAAACCCAAACAAAATAGTAAGAAGCCATACAGATTAAAAAAAGCTATTGCCTGCAGAAAAGTAAAAGGAAAACTATCCAATTATTACATCAAGCATCTTTAATGAAATGAACAGCATAGCCGTGTACTGTAGAGCCTTTGACACTGACATTTTAAACAAGTGGATTAACAAACATTAAAATGCATTACAGTTCTACTGTAAGCATGCAATTTACTTCTCACAAACTTATAAAAAGGGCAGAAACACTTAGAAGAAAACCGGAATTTAAATAGGATGGGTGTCTGCTACCCAAAGTCCTTGTTGCAACGAAAGCCAATGGATGGAGGCCCCATCCCAGAGGTTCTGCCACTGGGGTGGAGATGGTGAGGTGGGATCCAGCTGGAGCTGGCAGGGGAGAGCTCGTCCCTCTGCCCACGCTGGCAGAGATTTCCCTGTGATCTGCAAGCCAAGGCTGAAGCAGAAGTGACTGCAGGAGGGGTGAGAGCTGCGGGGGGAGCTGGGGAGGGCAGGACCTGCCCTGGCCCTTGGGGGGTGGCTCCTGGCCATGGCTCTGGAAGGGTCCCAGCAGCTCCAGGGAGAGCCCCGGACCCAAAGGGAGTGGGAGGGGTGGGCAGAGGGGGGGGCTGCATGGCCACCAGCACCACGGGGTCACCCCACGGGCACAGGACCCTCACTTGGAGTAATTAAACCCTGTGCTGCTAATGACCCTACTGACAGAGATGCTCATTTTGGTCCACCCTGATTAGTATTTGTGCTACTGCCAAAACATCTCGATGGTAAAAAGCACCAACGTCTCTCTGTGGGGCTGGTTCTGAGACCCAATCATCATTTTTGTGTCATGGATAAAATTAATTCTAAGAAGTTTGTGAGAAGTCATGCCTTCAGAACGCCCCTGTCCCCAGTCCTTGTCAGTTACATTCCAAGTGGGCATTAAAAACTTGTAACAAAGCAGAGGAAAAAAAAAAAAAAAGAAAGAAAAAAAAGCAAACTCAAAGCAGTGAGAATATGGAGAATTAAAAAAAATAAAAATAAAATAAAAAGTCCAGTCAATCAAACCAGCCAGTAAAAGCAGCAATTTTTCAGTGGACATTGATATTAAACATGGACCACCCAGGCTTTTTCTGTCTCTCTCTCTCATTAGCACTGTAGTAAACCCCGATTAATTTGTTATGCATCTTTAAGAACTAGTTGATAAAAATTATGTCTTGTGAAATCGGCAAATAGTCTGCAAAGTGAAATAAGAACAGAAATTAATAGATTAAACTGAAAAGATAAGTCCCAGAAAAAAAAAAAAGAGACACAGAAAGGGAGTGATTGCAATAAAATAAAATAAAAAAGGCTATGTACTGAGTTGTAAAGGCCTAGAGGGAAAAGTAACGTGATGGGAGAAGATAGAGCAGTTGCCAAAGTGCTTGTGTGTGTCTGGCCTGCTGGTGGGGGACAGGGGGTGCAGGAGAGGGACCCTGCAGGGGACCTGGACTTGGTACAGGGATGGACACACAGCCCAGGGCTCCTGGCATCTGCAGCCTCATTTCACTTGGACAACAGCAAATAGCAGCAGGACAGGACAGCTCCTTCCCACGGGTGTTTCATCTGGGGCTTTGGATTCGAAAAGTGAACAGGCAGCTGGGGACTGCCAACACACAGCCCTGCCATGTGCCCCCGGGACACCCCAGCCCACCCAGCATGGCCCCAGCACCAGGGCAGGGGCCGCACCACAGCCCCACAGCAGGACAAGCACCAGCGGGACCCCCCCAGGGTCAGCCACCCACAGCACACAGACACTGACCAGGGGGCTGAGACCCCCACCAGAAGCTGCCCAGATGCTCCTGCAGAAACCACCGAGTACTTTTCTTTTGGAATTATGGCACTGAGCATCTGGGCAGGCTGATTTCATTAAAAAAACCAGATTTTTGGGTTCGCACGTGTCCCACCTGCCCGCTCCCAGCCACAGCCACACCACGGGCCCCACCAGCACTGCTGCAAACCCCAAAACACACCAAGGGAAGAGAAGGGTGGGGGGGGGTCAGACTCTTTTGAGGAGGACAATGTGCTGGACCCACTGATATCTGTCCCATGGGACACTCTGACTGGTCACGTTCCTAGAGAATGGAATTCCAAGTCATCTGAGAAAAAAACCCTTACAACTGTATTAACAATTCCTATTGCTGCTGAGGAACAAATTAAACTGGGAGTGGAGCAAACAGCACAGGCAGAGCTTCAGAGCAGGGAAATCCAAGCACAGTGACTTGGACAACTCTGAGCCCCTGCCCTGCTCCCCAGGGCACAGCTGCTGCCCGTAGGCTGGTGACAAGCCAGTTAGGTGTTCTGCTGCAAGAGACTGGAAATAACTAGCCCAGAACTGGTTTTGACAAACCAGGCCCTTAATAAAAACATATATCATGAGTGCTAGAGTCAAAGGGTACCTGTGCTGTCAGCTGGCAGCCACGTTCAGTTCAGACATGCTGGTAATTACAGGCGTCTAAAGCACTGCCAATTTTCATCATTTAACTTATCAAAGGTGTCTCTCATTTAGCTGTCTCAAAATGAATCAGCTGGTACAAGCAATCGTCAGGAGCCATGAGGAAAGCATGAGACAACCTGCAAAGGCCTCTGCAGCCTCCTCCCTACACCCACCAGGGCCAGTGCCACCAGGGCCAGTGTCACCAGCAGCTGCCTTGTCACCACCACCCCCTGGGCTGTTCCCGACCCGACTCGGTTTGGGAGCCCAGGCAGGGAACAGGCAGATGGGCTTTGGGTAGAGCCTGAGCACTTGAGAATTAAACTGAAACACCCCCAAGAGCACTGTCCCCTCCGTGCTATCAGCCCAGCAAAAGCCAGTGGCACAGCAATGACTGTCCCAAGGACACTGCTCACCTTGGGGATGCCACCAACACGCCTGCTCCCCAGGCATGTTTCACCCCAACAACCCAGCATCCCCCCAGCCCTCTGGACCCTCCCAGGAGGGTGCTCAGTTCCCCCTGCTCACACCCACGAAAGCCAGGTGAAGGGGGAATCCAACCAGGAGCCAAACCAAACCATCAACCCACAGCTAAACCCCCCCTGTAAGGACAGCAGCGACGTCGATAAAGAGCACAGGAAGGTTTGGACTTTTCACTTGAACACACATTTCCCTGAGGAGAGCTGGGAAGGTGTGTGTGAGCCCCTGTGTGCATATCTGTGTCCCTCTAGAATACATATATATGAAAGGAGAAGCCCATCAAAGGGAGGGTAACAGCTCTTAAATGATCTCTGTTGCTTCATGTTTTAATTTAAGAAGTTTGTTTTCAAATAACCAGTACCAATTTGCACGTTAGTAAAAACGTATTGGAAGTATGTAGAGACAAATAACTATTATAAAATAGTAAAAAAAAATTGCTGGTGCATGAGATGCTCCCTGCAGACTTGCCTGTCTCAGCTTGCAGCTATGGATTTACAAAAAAGGAAAAAAAATAAAGGACAGAAGGGGGGGAAGTAAGTCTGCAAATGAAATGAACGTACCTGGGAACTGATAGCTGTAACTGGGAGCAAATCCAGGATATCCTCGGCCATACGTTGCAACAAAATTCGGGTAACCTTGATCATGGAAATGTGAAAAAAAAAAAAGAGAGAGAGAGAGAAAGAGAAGTCTGAAGATTAATGAAGGCTTTTTTGTTTTTAAACACAACACAAAATGACATGGGAGATGGGTGAGACTTGATTTTACAGAGGGTATTAAACCCCACGATTTATTCTGCTCATGAAAAACTGCAGAAGAGTTTCATTCCTATCTTGAGCTGAAACGTCTCGAGCTGCCCGGCGCTCACTCACCCCCTGGCTCTGTGCGGGAGCCCTGTCACTCAGGTAATTAACATGCACTTTGGTATCTGAAGTCCAAGGACTGTGCATACTTGTTAGCTGGAAGAGTAAATGCCAGATGCTAAGGCTAAACACATACCACAGGTTTGCTCTGACATTTGGAGAGCTTACAATGAATGTACTTTGCTTCAGAGCTATTGACAGTTGGAGATTAAGGTAGTAGTAATTCTTTATCCTGGGAGTGTGAAGGACAACAGTTAACACATCAAAGAGTTAGAGGCAGCAACAGCAATGAGCCAGAGAGTCAAAGAGCTTTTTAATTTTTCAGGAAAGTAAAAGCCAGGTATGAGAACCACTTCCTAAAGCAATTTCTGAGACAATTTCTGAGCGCGTCCGACCTCAGGCAGCTTTTGATGTTCTGCTATGAGAGAATCACCACTTGAGATCCCTTCTGTTAATAAAGATGCCCAAGCCAGTGCATCAAGTGGGAGCTCTGCCTGCTCTGAGGTGATGGAAAGGAGTCGAAGGCAGCGAGGGCAGGGCGGGTGCAGGAGGGACACCCATGGGTCGGGGATGGACAGAGGTACTTGACTTCTGACCTTCAGCATGGCCTCGCATGGGTTTCCTAACAAAGAGGCAGATCCAGCACAATAAACCCTGCAGTACATTCCTGCTGACTGCCACTGTCAGCCCAGACTCCTCCAGTCTCCGGGAAAGGCCTCTCCAGGCCAGGAAACCAGCATGGAAAGTTTGCTCCAGCTCTGTTTGAAGTCAGTGGAGATCTCAGCAGCCGGGCTGGACCCCATCGGGGTTTATCCCCCAACTGCTCCTTCTGGGGGGCTCCTACCTCTGCTCTGATTCATTCGTAACATACAGAGCTATTTTTCTGCATCAGCAAGTCCGTTTCTGATTAGATTTATATATACCTTTAACATACTACTAATCATAATCTAAAAGTGGAAGATAAAAGTGTTTGGGTGAATTTTGATGCTGGGATTAAGCAGCCTACGATCTGCGCGGCGGCTCCCAGCGGTATCTACACAGTGCTCAGCCCTTGCCTGTTTATTTCACAGCTCAACAGCTGGATTCCCTTAGAAATTAATCACCTCTGTCATTAAATCAGATCTTCCAGAGTTAAGCGTTACAAACCTTTTTTCCTTTTTTTTTTTTTTTAAAAACCCCACTATTGATAAATGGGTTGTTTGCTAAGTAAGGAGTGCTGTTAACACCACCATGAAAAAATCACCCTGCAGCATCTGACCACAGCCCCTCTCCTCACCAAGTGAAAAAATGAAGTTTTATTCTGATTCCAAATGACTCCAAAGCAGATCAGTCAGCTCGTGACCGTTGGGGCTGCAGGGGACCAACGTGCAGGCAGTGCCTGAGCTCTGCCCTGGGGAGCAGTCCCTGTCCGGATGGGCACCGCAGTGGATGGCGTCTGCCCGCGGTGGTTTTGGAGCTGGCAGCTCAGTGCAGGATCCCATCCATCCCACTGCCCTGCTCCAGGATGCTCTGCAGGGCTGGGGATGCTCCTGTCGGGTGGATTTGCCTCTCCCCAGCCAAACCCAGCTGTGCCTGACAGCCTCGGAACCGGCGGAGCGTCCGGGGGCTCTCGCCTGCATCACCAGTGCTCAACGCTCTCTAGGTCAGGCAGATGAAATCATAAATTTATAATACAACATTGCTTCAATTTTCCTCTTCATTTGCTGCTGCAGTGCCCAGCTCTGCTCTAACAAGTCCAAGCCTGATCCGTGCAGGGAAATTGTTGGGCTGAATATCAATAGCACATTAACACCATGCCCATGTGGATGCTTCATCAAGCCAAATTATGGCCATGCTGACCTACCCACCATTTCCATTAGGTGCCATTCCCCTCCTGCACTGGGCACCCAACAGTTTATTTGCTTTGGAAATCCTGGGGAGTGATCAATCTCTCCAATTATCTTCTGTTGCTAAACGAGAAATCCAAGTTGTGCCTGGGTTGCCTCCTCCAAAGTGAGACTCTCCTGTTCATGGAAGCAGAACTCAGACCAGTTTTCAGGTACAGACCTGGATGGAGGTGGAACAGCCAGGGGGTAACGAGGTGACACCCATGTGCCATTGGGCTCCGGCTGTGCATGGCAGGACCAGGTGAGGCTTCTGGGCACATGGCAAGCTTCTCAGCCACCAAACCACTCCCACTCTGCTGCAGATGTGTGTGTTCCTGCCACAGGGGACACGGAGCCTATTCATGGGCACCCACAGGGCCAGGTGGGCTGCCAGGACGAGAGATGACAGACACTGACACCACTCCAGCCCGCTCGCTACGCCGAGGGGCTAATTAAAGCTCCTGATCTCCCCCGAGAAGGCTCATGGCCCACCAGGAGAATAAGCCCCAGACATCCCAGAAGCAGTCTGGGCAAAAATCTCAGCCTGCCCACGCTCTCCGAGTCAAAAATTCCTTTCAGAAGAGCACTTTAATTTTGTTCCAATCAACCAAATCATCACAGCAGCGGCTGCCTACGCACCTTTAGACCCCGACTGCCGCAGGCTCCTCGGGGAGGCTGTGATTAATGAAAAAGACCAACTTCCTTAATAGCTTTGGAGGGAGCTGCTCCCCGCTCTTTCCTCTGGGTTGTCTCATGCACTTGTTCCTCTGATTCCCTCCTCTGCCCGCCACCAGCATCTGGAGAAGGTGACCTTGAGCAAGGGCTTCTGGAACCAGGTGCACAGCTCCTTCCCCAGCGGCTCCGCTTCAGCCCAGCCCGGCATGGAGAGGGAGGAATCAATGGGGCAGGACACTGACCTGGGAGCTCCTGCCAAAGGGTCTCGGGTGGCATGGTGCTGTGTGTGCCTCCTTGTTTGATGGGTTAATTACACCCCTCTCCCCACGGGGATGGGGCCACCCCACCTCCAGGATTGGGAAGGAGAGACCGGGTCTCCCACTGAGCTGCTGCTCACTGGCCCCCTGGAAGCCAACTCTTACCCTCAGCCTTTGAAAAGAGGGATTTGCACTGGCCATCCAGAGAGCCTCCTCGCTCCCCTGTGCTGCCATTTCCTTGTTTAATGCTTAATTATTTAACATGGTGCCACTGTAGCGACGAGGAACTTGGAAGATGAAAAAAACCAGCTAGGGCAGATAATGAAGCACCTGGTCTGCAGCATGAATCAATCATTAAATCTGGACAAGTCACCCTGATTTCAAATATAATAAGAGCACATTATGAGGGGGGCTGGAGCAGAGGCAGTCTGGGTGACCTGACCCATCCCACCACAGCAGGATGAGGATGTGTCAGCAGGCACCCACACTGCTGCCTCTGTGCAGATGCAGATCCACTCCCTGAGGGCTTCTCCCCTTACTTCTGATGAAAGAAATGACCTTTTTCCAGAGGCAGCTCCAGTGGTAATGACTCACGCTGCACCAGAGGGCTGAATTTTCCTTTCAGGTCACAGGGGTGGGCTCCCCTAACCCTTGCCTGGCTGCTAGAAGCGTTGAGGTGAATCTGCCCATGGTGAGCAGAACAGGGATGCTGCCCCAGGGCTTTCTGCCCAGCCTGGGGTGACCTGGGCTATCTCCCAGCAGCTGTGCAGGACCAGCTGGCACCCCCAAACCACCAGCACTGCGAGTGGAAAAAAAGGAGAGAAACCACAGAAATAAAGTACAGATGCTCAAGCACACCGAGAACACACAGATAATGAAATCATGGACTGACTAGAAGAAGATAAATATTTTAACCATAAAATGTGATTTCCAAACACCATAGGGCAGGGTGGCGGTGCCGTGTGGGGACAGAAAAATAGATGATCAGCTGAAATAACTGAATTACACATCCCAGAAATGGATCACTCCAGCCACACGAACAGAAGTACTATTAATTCCAAGATAAAGCAAACATGGCAGGAAAGTTTTCCCTATCAAACCAAGTGGTGCCTGAAGTCAGACACCTCACTGTAACAGCCTGGGATTTGCAGGAACTGAGTTCTCGGAGCTGATGCCTGCTCCAGAAGCCCTGGGGTCCTCCAGCATCTGAGGCAGCCCCTGGACCTGCTCAGCCCAGCTCAGGACAACTGAACACCAGCTTTCAAGGCTGCTTTTTGTGCCCAGGACAAAAAATTCAAAGTATCTCAGGATACCAGGGATGGTACCACAGGGAAAGGCTCATTTCTGCTGGGAATACGTTTTTGTTCAGACATGCTTGAGGGACACAGCAGCTGACAACGGAGGGTAAGTCCAGTGATGCAAAGGGAGCAGAAAGTTGAAAATACAGGGGTTTTACAAAACTACATTGGCAATGGATTAGCAACATTTTGGCACAGTAAATGTAAGCACAGAATATCAAGAGCTTGTCACATTGTATAGAAAGAACTATCTAGGCAGAAACAAATGAGAATCAATTACTACTAAAAAGACCTCATGCACAAATAGAATTTTGCCATTAAATATAATTTATCCCATTTAATTAGTATTTTCTGGACACAATACTCTGGACTAAAATAACATTCCATCTCCTTGAAACTTGTAATTATTGTTGTGACCTGGACTATTAAGTGTTCCCCTGCTTTCCCCAGCTCGCACGCCGTTTAGGAACCAGCAAGACTTTCAATTATCTATGCTGAACTGTCAAAGATACCTTTAAAAGAAGGGGAATAATGTGTAACTCAATTCCTCTTAAAAAGGGGAGAGATCATTTTTAGTCAGAATGAACACACTCCATCTTTCATCATTCTATTTTTGCGAGTAAAACAGGCTATTTAAAACATCCATTTAAATGCAAATTTTTATATTCCAGGAAGGGGGGGGGGGAGTTCATAATTTACTACAGACAGGATGATTTTCCCCCTCCACTTTTGCTGAAGTTTTGGGCTCTCACCCACGAGGTGCAGGGATCTGGCACTTACCCAACATTCCCATCCCCAGCATAAAAGCGTCCATGGTGTACGGCAATCCACGTGCCCTTCCCCTCGTCCCTGGTGGAAACATCACTTCTTTAGGTTGTGCTTTCTTACATTCTACCTATTGAGCAGAAACACGTACAAATGAGATGCAAATGAATTCCATGTAAATGTCAAACACAGAACCGATCTACTTAAGGGGGTGTGTGTGGTTTATTTTTAGCATTTGCCTCCCCGCACCGCCTCCCCCTCACGGGTGAACTTTAACAAGAGTGTAAACGGATTTAAAAGAGCAAACGTGTGTGTCTCTTTAAACACACAGAGCAACCCCCCACCGGAAAGACGACAGAAATGCTGATTTCAGAAGCTGCCGAGTTCCTGAGAGGGAAATGGGGCTGCCGGGCAGGGAATGAATGGAGGGAGATCTCCAGCACAGCTCCGGTGCAATCGATAACAGAAAATGACTCTCGGCGATCATTACAAAAAGCTCCTTTTAAAATAGGAATAAAGAATCGATATTTCTACCCGGCAGAAAAAAAATTCTGTAAACCCCACTAAAAACCGATCTGCATTCTTTCACTCCCAGTTACTCCTGCTGCCTCTTCAAGTTGCTCAATGCCACCTGAACCACACGGGGACCCAGCCCGAGATGGACCCAGACTCCCCTGGCTCCCAGCTGCTGCTTCCCACCTTCTTTTTGGATGGCAAAAGTCAGAAATAAAGCACTTTTCCCAGTCCTGCTCTGGTGCTGCCCTCAGCAGCCTGTCCCAGCCGTGCCGCTGAGCAGCTCTGGAGCCAGGCAGAGCCACCCCAACCCACTTCTGGGGTTTTACACCTCGGTCCAAAGGAAACTGCAGGTCCCCAGTGCCCGGGGAAGCCCTGAGCTGTGCCACCCTCTGCCTCACCGGCACGGTGTGCACAGGGCAATTCCCTGACCGAGGAGCAGAGCTTTCAGCTTTATGCCTCTCGCTTTGTTCTTCAACCGATTCCTCCTCCTCTTCGCACATTTATGCTCCCCCAGCCCTGGCCTTCCTCACTGGAAGCAGGAGAGCTGCAGTCTGTGTCCCCCGTGTCCCCTGGCACAAGCAGGGGAGGGAAGGTGGGTGCTGGCCCCGGGCAGGGGCTGTGGGGTGATGAGGCTCAACCTCTGGGTGCCTAACAGCCCCATCAGTGACTGTGTTCATTGTCTTATGAAGACAAACTGCCCGTTCCTAGGCAACCTGATCAGCAAAAAAATCAGGTTTATACAGTTTTCATTTAGGTAACATAAAGGTTAACTGGCTGTAATAGGAGTATTTTAAACAAAACCACCTACTTCTCCCCTTTTCTGCTGCAAACCTCCCCAGACCACAGTGACTCTGCTCCCTGCAACACTTCCCCAACCTGCAGTGCCCAGACACTGCCAGCGCTCTCAAAACACACAGCTTCTCCTGCAAACAACCTGCCCCAAGCCCGTGGGGTGTCAGGTGAAATGCTCCTGGGGTTCAGCTTTGGCTCCTTTTCTGCCAAGAAGCGTTTTGAGCTCTGGCAGGTGGGAGAAGGGCAGAGAGGGAGTGGGAGTGCTGGGGAGGGAAGGGTGTGCACAGCCCCAGCATGTTGCCAGAGGGACACAGGGAAAACAGAGGAGCAGGAATACACTGTTAACAGACTTCATTGGACACCCTGAAACTCAGGCACAGCCACAACACAGCCACCATTCCATCCAGCTCCAATTCAGTGCTAGCAGGGCAGCAAATTGTTCAGGGGAGAAACACCCTTAGGTGGTCACCCACAGGTGAGAGCTTTACAGGTCCCTTCCAACCCAGTGCATTCTCTGATCCCAGCAGGAGTGGAGGTGAGGACCAGCGTGTCCTCCAGCCCAATGGGGCTGTGTGCCCCCCACCCCCAAACCTTGGTGCCCCTAAAGCCAGTGGCCTGTTCTGTCAATTGCCCCCACGTGCCCAGGGATGGGGTGAGCTTGGAACGCCGACCACCAGCTCCCCCCGCTCCCAGCAGCTCAGCAATATCCCCTCAACAGGTCCTTTGCAGCAACATTTCTCCAGGGTGAGCTCCAGAAGTGTGTCACTTCATTTCCCAGCTGCGTTTTTTGGGTTCCAAGTGCCAGGGCAGCATTGGTTACACCTCGCTGCCGCTGGGACTAGGAACAGCCGGGATGATGAAAACAATCCAGCCCGGCTCGACGGACAATTAACGGGAAAATGAAGTTTGAATTAGCACCGTTAGAAACAATAACCCAGTAATTAGCTTTTGCAACCAGAAACCAGCCTACTGCTGCTCTCAAAGGCTGGCGTCACCGAGGGCTGCCACAGCACATGAGGACACAAAGGGAACGGCAGCGAGTGGCAAAGAAGTTTTAACCGGGATTTAAAGGGGAAGAAAAAGTCACCAGTAGGAGAGAAAAATAATTCTTAAGCCTTTGTAAACAAATAAACCTCATGTGGAGGGCAAAACCGCTGTTACCCAGCAGAGAGGCTTTCCCCTGGAGGGATGCCATGGAAGACACGGGACCAGGAGCCCCAGCCCTGCTCCACCACCACTCAGCAAGGAGCTGCCTCACCCTGCTGGGATTTTTACCCTCCTATGTCAGCAACATCAGGCCTTGAGGTGCTCTGCAGAAGCTGCCCAGGTACCATCCCACCAGCAAATGGGGAAAATGCAGCAAGAGGAGGTAAAGCAGCACGTCAGTAGCCAGGCAGTGGGCTTGGATGGAGCCATTTCACCAACAGAAGCAGCTAAAGCACTAATAAAAAGGATGGAGATGACTTTCAGTTCAGCATTTCTGTACATCTTAATAATTTCCAGATTTTTTTCTGCCTCCCTGGAAGGAGGGATGTGCTCCTCTCTCAGCAGCCTAACAAAGACAGTTTGAACTCTTAAAAAAAAAAAATCGGGATAGGAAAATTCACTATTTTTGTTTAGTCTAGTTTGGAGAATTAACTTTACACTGGGGTACTCTTGGGTCAAGCTGAGCACTCAAAGCCACCAGAAGACGGGTGGAGGTGGGAAGTGAAAAGCTTCTTATACCCAGCACAACAAAAGGGGCTGTCAGCCCCAGCCCCAGGGGGACTCAGAACCCCCGGCTAACAGCCTCCAGAGACAGAGGGGCTGTTCCGAGGAAAGCAGAACGTGCACAATGCACAAAACCCCACTTTACCACCCAAAGACAAGAAAACTTTGTCTTGCCAGCACCATGCAATCTGCAGTTAGTCAAGATGTGATCACCTGGGGGAGGCTGCAGTGTTCCTCCCACAGCCAGTCAAAACTATTGCTCCTCTCACAGAGAAATCTGTATCTGCCCAGTCCTGCTGGCAAGGTTAGAAGCACATTTAAAAAAACCCAACATTAGATCATTGACAAAGATGGGGTGGGACAATGGGATGTCACGTCCTCAGACTGTAGGAGAAGTCAGCAGCTAGAGGAGAGCTGAGCAGCCTGCCAGAGTTTCTTGTGATTTATCGATTCAGTTTGTCCCCAGAACACCTGATGTAACCCAGCACTGGGCAGCTCTTGCTGTCCTGTGCAGGCTGGAGAGCCCAGCCACCCATGGAGGACCTGGCAAGGTAGCAAGAGCTTTGTCACCTACAGCACATTGGAGAGGAGGCTCCAGGAGCACACCCACCCTGCCAGCGCTCTGCAGTGTCCTTCAGCTGACAGATGGGGTTTCCAAAGCTACTGCACCTTCCGTGGCCTCTGCAGAGGACCTGTCACCACAACCATCAGCCTCCTGGCATGACAGTTCAC
The DNA here is from genome assembly GCA_038090715.1 of Florisuga fusca. Lineage (NCBI taxonomy): Eukaryota > Metazoa > Chordata > Aves > Apodiformes > Trochilidae > Florisuga > Florisuga fusca. The sequence continues at coordinate 6,097,072 of JAAWXA010000036.1, forward strand.
ACCAGTGCCCATCTATGCTCTCCCACAACAACCCACCACGTGTCAGGCTCCAGCTCTACAAGCTGCATGATCCTACAGCAGGAAACGAGGAGCTGTGGCACTGCCCTGTCACCTGCTGCCAGCCAGACCCCCCAGACAGGCACACCTGTGCCCTTGGTGCCTCTATGCCCCACTCACAATCACAGCTCCCTTCTGGTAGGTCCTACAGATCTATCAACTGAAGGGACAATCCCAACTTGGAAGAGTTTTCCTGGGAGTGCAGTAGGGTCCCTCATACTGGAACATCTGGGGGATTGACCTCTGCCTTCCGGGGCATTCAGCTGGCAAAGGGCCCAAAGACTTCATAAAAAGTTTGGACAAGGTTGGAGGTGCTTTGCTGGATGCACACCATGTTTCCTTCACTCCTGGTTTCTGCAGGGACCTGGGACATGGGTGGCTTTATTTGTCCTTCTGCACATGGTGGAGTTTGGTCTTTCCAGGGGTGGAGGGGCCTTAAACTACAAAGTATTTGGATAAAACCCCAAAGGCACGGGGTGTGTGACACACTGATACACTAAGAAAGCCACAACAAAACCCCAATGGGGAGAGAGAGAAGCAGCCACAGGTGCTGTGCAGCGTCAGAGACTATTTTAAAACAGCCAAATGTTTCTGTCAGCTGCTCCAGAGCCTGACCTGAGACCCTGACTTCAGTGCAAAGACCCAGGCCAGGCTCAGCTGTGTCCCAGTGTTCCCACAATGTGAACAGCTCCATCGCCGTGGGATTGAAAGGAACAGAAATTACCCCATCACATTTATTTTCCAGCTCATTTTGCAACCCCTTAGGTTTTTCTTTGCAAAGCAACCTGCTTGTGTTGAAGGAACAACATTCTGGGAGTAGCTTGTTTGGGCTTTAGTTGTTGCCCCCCGCCAGTGTTTGGAGAGCATCTTTGGCCTCCCACGTAAATTCCAAGTTTCATTTATTAAATACCTCACTGGCATTTTCTTTTTGCTTTCACACTGCTCGTTTAATATTACGTTTGACATTCTGAGCTTTACGGATGGCAACAGAAGCAGAATGGGTGGGCTAAAAATAGCCTGCCAGGGAGATGGGAGGCTGGAAATAGTCTGGGGAACAGCAGCAGCCCTGCTACCCCTTGCTTACCCCCAGGATTTGGGAAATGACAGCATTCATGAGATGAGAAAGAGCAAGCTAAGGGTGAGCTGGTGCCCGTGGAGCTGTCGATGGCCAAGCAGAGCAGCTCAGGGATGGGGACAGGCATGGGGACAGGGTGTCCCAGCTCACTGAGCAGCTGCAAACCCCATTGCCCCAAGCTGGGGCTGCCAGAACTCATCCCCTTTGCTGCTCAACACCAAAGGGGGACAAGTTAAAAAGGAATTAGGGACAGTCAGTCTCTGAGGGTGCTGTGGAAAGTGTCTGCTCCCAGGCCTGCCCTCTGGGCAGCCGTGTGTCACCTCCAGCCATCTGCCCCAGCTCCCTGGCACACACGCCTGCACGAGCTCTCCTGCCCCTGCATGGGGCTGGTCATGAATCTGCAGACACAGCAGCAATAGGATGAGTCAGTCCCCAAGACAGGAGCATGTCTCATCTCCTCCCTCGTGGGCAGCTTTTAAAATTCCTGCTGTAGGAGTGACGAGAAGAGAACGCTCAAAGCCTCGTGGCATCTGGGTCGTGCACCAAGCAGCAGAGAGCCAGGCAGAGTGTATTTTAATTACCTGCAACACCAAAACACAGACAGCCTACACCGTGACTTGCTCTTCGTGACACTTCTCGAGTGTTTCTGCCCCGTCCCATCCTCCAGGCTGCCTGAGCTGCTGTTTCCTTCCCTTTCATCTGGGAAGAAATCCTCCCAGGAACCCTCCCATCCCTCCTCCCCATAGCAGAGGCTGCCAACAGCTGGGGAAGATTTTTCCAGCACAGGAGTGCAGATCCTGCTGGGAAGCATCAAACAATGCCTTGCCTAGGGGTGGCTTTGCTGGGCCACCCCAGGACCCTGGTCCTTCCAGCCCACATCCACGGCCATCCGGAGCATGCTCAGCACCAAGCAAAGGCTGAGCCCTGCTCCAGAGGAAAAACCCTTGGATGGAATAACTAAACCCATGGAGTATGAGAGGACACACACACACACACTCGTGACAAAAATCCTGGAGTGTGGCACTGCAGCTGACGACCTAAATCTGCATTTCAGGTGTTTCTGGTTTGCTGCTGGGTCTGTGTCAGGATGCTGGGGGGTGTGGGGGGTGGCTGGGGCTCATTCTTCTGGGTTTGTTTTAAGGCAGATTAAGTGGCTTTTAGTAACTATAGAGGGGGATGAGCCTTCCCCCCCAAGCCACACGTGTCTGGGGCGAGGTGTGGCTGGCAAGAGACCCCAGACACAGCGAGGTGCTGGGACAGAGGCAAAGCCCAGGAGGGAGGGAGAGGCTTCCTGGTGAGCAAAAGGGCATTGTCCCTGCCCTGCCCTGCCCTCCCACCCCTCAGCTTCCCAAGGGGACCCTTACTTTTATTTCTGATGCATATTACAGTGAGGAACAATATGAGGAATATTATTTCAGTGCCCTGGGAAAAATTAGCAAGTCAAATATTGAATCAGGCCTCCAGCATATGCCAAGGAGATTGCTTTGATCTTATCCACACTAAAAGCTCTATTATTGAATTTAAAGTCTATGAACACATATCAGACCAATATACAATGCATATCTGAATACACATTTGAGAAGCAAGGGATGTTTTGACAAAGGGAAAAAGAATATTTTAGCTGAAAATATCAAAGTTACTGCATCAATTGAAATACAAATGCCCCTTTTTCATCTGGCTCAGTGGCTTTACTGACAGGGCAACCCCCAACCTGGGACCTGACTGTCATTTAGGAGAAATTTCACCCAGGCCTGGGGCTCCTGGGTTGGGGCTGGGTGGAAAGGGAGTGTAGATGGATGGCACAGAGCCATCCCAAGGGACAACATCCAGCGGCAACATCACAGCCACCCTGGGACCAGGAGCTGGACCAGAAGGTCTGGTTTGGGTCTGTAACAGCTTTCCCAGTCCAGCACGGGTCTGTGACAAAGGGCCAGAGCTCATGCCATACCATGCCACACACTGCAGAACAAAACCACTTACCATTTTATTATTGATTTCGTGGAAATGAATTTCACAGACTTTTTCCACCACGTCTTCATTTTCAAAAGTTACAAAGCCAAATCCTGTTTAATAAAGAAACAAAACAAAAAAACAAAAAGCAAACAAAAAAAAAACCAAAACCAAAACAAAACAAAAAACAAAAAAAAAAAAAGGGGGAGGAAGGAAAATATTAATGAAGTTGAACTGATTTCATTTCAATAAAGCATTTCATTGCTGCTTGGACTTTGCAAAACTTTCATAAAAATATGCATGTGTAAATACACTGCTGCCTATGGAGCTGTTGCTGAACTTATCACACAGTAATGGAGGGAAGAGGTGTTGTCTTGGGGAAAATTAATACGGTTCTGTTCCAGCTCTTCCATAGGATTTAATGGAGAATTAAAACCTCCTTATGGATTTTTTGATCCATAATGCAGAATTTAATGGATAGTTACACCCCAGTTACATGATGGCTCAGAGGCTACAATAAGGCTGTATTTTCTTTTACACCTTATAGGTTTTTAAGAGCAATCTCTAAAAAACCCAATTATATTTCTATGGAACCATATTGATTTTATCTCTTGTTTAATTCCACGGGACTTCTCCATTAGGGCTGACTCATTACATGACCAAGAAAAATAAAAATCCAGGAAGACAGAAGATGATTCCTCATTTGCCACTGGTGAGATAAAAAATGCCAAAGCTCCCCCAAACATGCAGCAGCACTTTGTATTTCCATTGCCTGTCAGCACACATCAGCCACCCCCTTGCTGCAGCCAGCCCTCGGGTCAGCCGGGCTCCGGAGGTGGTTATTTGTCCCTTTCTTCCTGAATTACTTCCTCTAATACCTCATCAGGACATCCTGAGGCCTCCAAGAAACCAGCATGTTTAAAGCCTCTGATCTAATCACTCTTCTCTTCTCTGCTGCTGCTTCAAAGGAGCCACGGATTTGGGCTGGGTCAGGGGGGTTTGATGCCTGCTGCCCACCCAGAGCCATGTGTGCTCCTGGCTCTGCTGCAGGACGTGGCTCTGGCAGCCCCCCACAGCTACAGGCACTCATGTTCCCTGCTCCTTCCTTTCAACAGAAGCTAAAAAACACCAACCAACCCAACGTGCTGCCTTTCTGGCAAAGGTTTGATGAGTCAACACCAACGCGGACTGAGCTAATGAAATCTTAAAAATGTAACAACAGGATGAATTTCATCCCCCAACTGGCACTGAAAACTCTGCTGGACTGGATGCTGGTGAAGCCACACGTGATGCCTCCCGTCACAACAGGCTCTGACTGAAGGCACCAGAGCTGGAGCACCCCAGGCTGCAGGGGAAGGCAGAGGGAAGGGGAAGCCACCCCTGCTCGGTGCTACTTTCTGAAAATAGTCTTGCCCAGTGACCATCCTTCTGCTCGTCCACGCATGGCAGCAAAGCACTCTGAAGGAGCCAGAAATACTATATGGGGGGTTTTGGCAACCTCCAGGCACAAGGTACAAGGTGCAATATTTGAAGCTGTAAACTGCATTTCAAGGCGAGGTCTGAGCAGCTCCCAGATGGTTTGTTTGGGAATGCACAGTATCTGCAGCAATGGGGAATGCTCCAATCCCTCTGGACCTTCTTATTAAAAAGTACCAGGGATGGTTTCTACCCCTCCTCCCAGGCATGGCACACCACCTGGCAGCACAGCAGCCTTCAGCCCAGCTCTCAGAACACTCTTTTACTTCGCACTTAAGGCGTGTAGCAGCTTGAAGTGTTTTACTTAACTCAAGTCTTTCATTTGCCTTCTAAATTACTCCATTTAAGTCTATGTTAAACAGACCTGTAGTTAAAACTGAAATTTTTATGGTTAGCTGGCTGAACACAGCATCCCAGGCATCCCACAGCACCCAGCAATTACGGGAGGTGGGAGCAGCAGGCGGGGGGACCAGAGCTGCCCAGCCAGGGTCTCCAAGTCATTAATTGTTTGTGCACCAGTGACATCTTCATCATTAGAACTCATTAGCAAGTCCTGCAGTTGAGGATTTCTCTTTCAACTTTTGTCGGGTCTCACTGCCAGGAGGGAGGGGAGAGAGGGAATTTGGAGGCAATCAGCCTGCATGTGCAGGTCACCGCGAGGAAGCCTGCTGCAGTCATTACAGGCCTGGACTTGGAAACAAGTTTCCCATCCTCATTCCCACCCCATATGTCTTTAACACAGGTCCATCAAGAAATTGCCTGCAAGCTCACAATATTTTACCTTTAAGATTCTTTAACTGCCTGGGAACCAACCAGGGAATTTGAATCTGCACATATCCAGGCACTTAAAATCCAGAGGATGCTATTCAGGAGATGCTATTGCTCCTTAAATGAACAATCCCCAAAAGATCATATGCCTCAGAATTCAAAACTTCATAAAAGTGACTGGTAATGGCTCCTTTTTTGTTTGTTTGTTTCACTTTTTGAATACCAGATTTCAACTTTTAATAATTGAAAGTACAAAAAAATATTAACCGCATGCATGCATTGTTAGTTAGTATAATGAACACATGCTCATTTTTAAATTACCAAAACTCTTAGAAACCTTCCTGGACTAAATAGACAGTTATTTCTTCTGAGAGGTTCTAAAGAGTCAACAAAAAAATGGTTCTCGGGAAGTGTATAAAAAAGATTAACACAAAACAAAGAAGGCTGTTTAAAATGGTGACATAAATAGGATTCCGGTTGTCAAGGAGCACACATTTTAAAATGAAATTATACTGCATCCTTCTGAATGAAGCTATTATTGGAAGCTAACAAGCTCTATTTAAGAGATAAGCATTTAACAGAGTCAAACGGTTGAGTTTTTTATTCAAATGAATAAAACTGAATATTCATTTGGATAATCTTTTCTGTAAAAGAAAAGGAAAAGAAGAGGCAAAAATAAAGTAAGAGGCAAACAGATGCCCCTGAATGAGAGGCTCTGAGCCAAGTGCCATCACTAAAGGAAGCCGAGATGAATTCATGGCCTTCAGGTTAAACCCTTAAAAAACCCTCCTTCAGCACCTGCTCAGAAAAAGAGAATCACTTCACCCTGTTCAACTGCTGGTTAACAGGCACCAAAACCACCAGAGAATCACTGTGATTGCAAAGGACCTCTCAGCTCCTCTAGTCCAACCACCAACCCAACACCACCAGTCAATGAAACCATGTCCCCAAGTGCTATGTCCATGTTTTTTGAGCACTGCAGGGATGGTGACTCTGCCACCCATGCACAAGGATCCCCCAGGTCCCAGCTTGGGTGGGAGATGGTTTGCTGTGGGCAGGGCTGGCAGCTCCCTGCAGCCAAGCAGAGCTCAGTGTGCCAGAAAGAAGAGAAACACCATTCAGAGAAAGTGACCAAAACTCTAAAAAAGATTAAAATATTTCAAAAGTGAGCAGAAGCCATAAATAACACTCAGGAAGACACACTGAAGATACCAAACGCCAGCGGTCCTGTGTTCCGCATTTTGTTTTTCTTCACGCTCAAACCAACTATATTTCACACCTCTGTCGTCACTTGAGAGGTTTTATGTCAAGCTCAGTGAAACAGCTGAGATGAGGACAGCCTGGCTGGGACACACATCCCCTTGCTCTTCCTTTCTGCAGCCCAGGTTTGCTCTGTCACCACTGGGCACCCCCCACAGCCGCCTCCACCCGTCAGCAGAGTCACACACGGGCAGCTGATGGGGTTGAAGCCCGTGTGTGCAGAAAAATGAAGAATACAAGCCAACTCCATCCTGCACCAGAGAGGTTAAGCCTTGACCTGAAGCTGTGCTGATGGGTGGGACCAGGAGGAGATGCTGGTTCAGGCTGTTCCCCTCCCAGTGAGGGCCCAGGACCTGATCTGCTCCTCTGTGAGTGCTTCAGGCCTGGCCTCTTCTCCCCAGGCTGAAATTACTGAAGCTTTGAAACAGAGAAAGGTCCAGTCCTGCTGTGGCATTATTTATGCACCTGCTTTCTTGTTTACACCAGTAGTTTTGGCAGCTGGTCCTGTAAGCTTTAATAAAATGCCTTTCAAAAAGCAAAAAAAATTAAAACCTAAGAAATGTGACCAGACAAGCCAGGCATAATAACATTAAAGCCCGTGTCAATTAATTTTTCCTCTTCTTGATAAACGAGCCCCATTCCATCCATTAATAATGAGGGAAGAAACAAGAAAAGTTGACACTAGTTTAATTTATTTTCTCAACTTGCCTGGTCATATTTCTCCCTGTTGCAAAGCTTTTGGGTGCTGCTGGGAATTGCAAGTGGCTCCCACGCAGTCGATGCATAGATTGGTGTGAATCAATACTGCTCTGCTTTATTCACACATCCCTTGTAATCAGCAGGGAAAAAGTTACTTAGTAAGTGACTGTGCATCCCAGGCTGCCACCCCACCTTAAAAAAGTGGTAATAAAAAATAATTAATAACACTAATCATTAAAAAAAGCTCCAAACTTGCAGAAGAGGGGTGGAGAGGCAGACCTGAAACCAAGCCCTGTAATCACTGCCACAGAATCTTGACTTCACAGCCACACAGAATGACCTGAGTGGAGGGGCTGGGACATTTTAATTGCTCAGACAGCAAGCCATGGGTGCTCCTGTAACTTCTTGCTGTCTGCAAAGGTAATTCAAGTCATTGCCCTGAGAGGCTGGGAACAGGGACCTGTGGGTTTAATCCTGCCTCTGGGGAAAGCCATTTGTTTGTTGGTGCCAGAACCCAACAGCCAGGACTTGAAAACTCAGCCCCAACTCTGCCACCTTACTTTGTGTGTTTGGACAAGTTACTTGCAGGTTCCTTCTAACCCAGGTCCTGTGTTCCTCCCCCCACCACTTTCTAGTCCCTTCCCCAAAGTTTTCATCTGACATACTGCAACTTGTTAAAGCTCAATATTGTCTGGGGAAAAAGCTGTCAGCTCTGACTCCTTATTTCCTGTTATTCCAGTTTCCTCTGCTGCAAACACACCAAAGGAGAGGCTCTGGTTTCCAAAGAAATAACTCCCTCCAGATTCACAGCACACAGCCTGAGATGCACAATGCTCAGATTTTACCTTTAAGAAGGGTTTGCTGGCAGGAGCAATGGCCACACTTGAAGATACCCCCTAAGGGCACCTCCTGGTCTATGGAGAACAAGAGCTCACCCCCTCCTTGTGATAACCAGACTGGCAGGGGGATGCAGCAGGAGATGGAAGGGGAAAGAGAAGATTAACACCTAAGGAATATCCTCCTCATTTACCTGCAGTGTGCTCTCTGGCCATGCTCCTGCAAAGGACTCATCAGGCCAGGTGACCAGCCAGCACATCCACTTGGGGTTTATGTCCACCTTGGATGGGGGATGGACAAAATCCCAGTTCTCTTGGCAGACACAGGCAGGTACAGCTGCTGTTTGAAGTGTCAATATATACTCCACAACGTGAGAGTAAATTCTAAAAAATTAAATCAGCAGACAATTGCCTGGGATCCAACCCTCCAGACAAGGTGCCAGCATTTCAATACCAGCACGGCAGGAGAGCAAAGAGCTGGGGACAGCAGCACAGCTGGATAAAGGGCACCAGCAAGATATTCCTTTGCTTTTGTTCTGGAAAGCTGCAAGTCTCAGGCTCCTTGGCCCATCCTCCCATGCCTGCCTGGCATTTGCAAAGGGAGCATCGCTCAAAAAACAAACAGAAAAACCCCCAGCATGTCGGGATGAGGAGATGATGCACCACGCTGCCCCTCCAAACAGGCAGAAATCTACCCAAACTGGGCTCGGGGAAGGGTTGTCCTCCAATGACCCAAAGATTTCCAGGCTGGAGGGCACCTGGGCCCTGGCCCCAGACTGCTGGTTCTGGACAAACCCCACGGTGGCAGCGGCTGGGGAAGGGAACCCTCTGCACCCACGCGAGCAGTACATGAACTTTTCGTAATAAATTTTTCATAGCAACAAATCTTCATTAAAATTTTATTCTATTAACATTCTGAAATCAAACCAAAGCTCTGAGTACATAATGACTGAGACGCACACTACACGGCAACTCACTAAATGCCAGTTTTATCATACTGTTAATTAACAGAAACCATTAATGCATTCACAGATCATTTAGAGGCATTAGCGGTGACCTAAGAGAAATTGCATCTACGTGTGATATGCTTACGTCTGCATTTTTTGCATCTGAATTTTCTACACAGCATGCCCCAAGCTTGCCCCGACTCAGCTTCTCCCCGTTGCAGACACTGTGTCTCAGCAGGAGTGTTCCTGTCACAGGCCTGAGAACCGCTGCATGAGGCTGAAACAGGAGATACCGGAGGGGAAAGTGATCCCAGGCAGTCTTTGCTTTTCCAGCACTATCTACCTGCAGCTCCAGGAATGTGGGCAGCAGACCCCACCTCTGCTCCTCAGCTTTCCCTGGCTCTGTTCAGCTCAGGGGGGGATTTCCCAGCTCTCTGACAAACCAGCAGAACCAAACCCAGGGGAGTGCAGCTGGGTGGGGGCAGCGTGGCGACAACTAACAGATTTCCTTCTGCTATCAAAGCAGCAAACTCCAAATGCTTGTAAAATCCCACTGTCTGTCTGCAACCAGAATGAGAACGTCACCCTTCAAGCAAAGTTCCTTGTGAGCCAGACCTGCAGCACGCAGAGCCAGTGACAAATCCAAATGCCCATTTCCAGCCCCTAGAGGAGCTCCCTGCAGCCCCTCACCGTGCCACTAGGCAGGCAGGGACCCCATCTCTGTCCCCTGCCAGCCAAGGCAGGGACAATGGGCCATGGCTCTGGGGTTCTGGCTAGACCAGCCAGGCTCCCCCAGCAGACACCAAAGCTGCTCCCCCAGCACAAAGTCCTGCCAGCTTTATCTGCTTGCCTACAGGCGTCAAACACTCCCTGCCTGTCAATTCTTCCACAGTTTATTACCAAATTTCTAAAATATTACATTTTCTATTATATCCAAATTCACTTTATTGCATCTGACAATACAGATAATCACATACCATATGCTCTAATGTTTTGAACCCAATGCGTGCTGACAGCAGTTTTTATTCATGATGCATAATTCTATCCAGGGCTGACAAAGGCGACCCAGCACCCAGCCTGGTGTTAGGATTTTGTTGGTGGGGGGATCCTTTTTTCCATTTCCTTTTCTTCATTTTAACAACAGGTTTACAATATTCAGAGGAAAGACGCTTTGCTTTCAGTAGAAATAGGAAATTGCCTGAAAAGATGGGCTTATCAAGGAGATGTCTTCAAAATACTAATATCGGCTGGGGGTTGGTTATTATAATTATCTGCATTTGAAGCTTGCTGCTAATGGGGTCAGGGAAGCATGACAGCTCTTCCACGAGTGAGCAGGGGGCATAGTGGGCATGGGGCTGGACTCCTCCACACCTTCCTACCTGCCTGTGCTCACTCCTCCTCCCAAGAGATGGTGGGAAGGGAACAGCCTGGTGTGCCCTGGGAGCTCCCTCTGCACAAGCTGCCAGGGCAGCAGGGCCAGGGCAGGGTCCTTGGTTGAAGTGGACCCTGCGTGAGCTGGAGCAGCGTTGTTGTCCTCTCCCCTGCCCACTCCCACCTCCACCAGCAGCTGGCTGAAGGGCCATCATGCCCGAGCAAATGCTCAGCTCCTCAGGAAGCTGCTGGGAGAGGAAAAACCCAAGCAAAGGCCAAGCCCCAACCACAGTCTGCAGGCAATAGATTCAGCAACTTGAGAGATGGCAACTCTGTGCAAACCAAACAGGATGCTATGTCTAAATTAAGCTATAATGACCTGCTCCGAGGTCTTTATTAGCCAGGTAATGATCATTTAAGAGGAGGTTACTATCTTGAGCCAAGGGCACCTAATACCATTACTGAACTTGTTAAAACCTGCCAAGCAAGTCATTATTTCTAACATTATTTCTTTTTCTCATAACACACAGCTTTCTACTTTTCCCCTTGTGGTGCTCAGCAGTAAATCACAGGAGGTGGAAATCACACAGATGTGGTCACCCTTCCCCAGGAGGCTGAATTTAGCTCCTGCTGTCCACGAGCAGGCTGAATGCAAGATAAATACCCAATAAAGAGCACACACTGAAAAACTCCAGCCCTAAAAGACCCACAGAGCCAGTGCAGCAGGAACACACAGCAGGCAGTGTGTTCCCAGTCTGGTGGTCTCCCAAAGCCCCACCAGCTCTTTAAGAGTTTTGCAGCTGGCACCTGATGAGATGCCCCTTGGTGCTTGCACATGATTCACATGCTGCATGGACCACTGGCATTTTGGCTGAGAAGAGAGGAGCTTAAACACCACCTCAGCCCTTAAGGTTGTTGGGGCTGGTGAGAAAGAACAGCAGGTTCAGAGCTTGGAGTTAGCTCAACTAGGGACAACCCACCTGCTGAAGGGACACCACTGGGACCTGCCTACCACGGGCTATTAGGCAGCAGGCCCAAAGGCAAAGATCTGCTAACTTTGAGGACAAGATGTTGAGTTGTTCTCCTACTTGCCCCAGGAAAATAATACTCAATCCCCTCCATTCCCCTCGCCCGTCTTCAGTCCTACAGAGACTCACATAAAGAACAGCAGAAAAAACCCCAAGCAAGCACACAGCTGCTCTGCAGCCTCACAAATAACATCACAGACATCTCAGGCTGCTCGCCCAGCACAAAACGAGGTCCTGGAGGTGATCTCTGCTGCTTGCTGAGGTGGTGGATCTGCTCCAGGAACCATCTCCATGGACTCTGCAGAGGATGCTGGAGACCCTGGCTGGAAAGGAGTCGGGGTGGCTGCAATTTACAGTAACCCAGTGTGGACAATATTATGAATGACACCAGCAAGCTGCCAGCTCAGGAACTCATTACTGTCAAGGTACAACATGGCTGGCTGCCAGGCCCCCAGCTTTCACACTCGCTATGCCAGAACATCCACACACTATTTAATTGCATTATAATTTCAAAAGTGCTTTTCAAACTGGAAAAAGGCATTCACTGATTAACCAGCGAAGAGCAAAATTGTTTATGAAATTGAATACAAAAAGCTACAGAAATGTAATTGGGTCGTTCTAGCACCTAATTTTCAAGCCATTTTCCCACTTATTTAATCACGAGATACAAAAGGAACTGGTGAATTGACTTCATACTAATTAGATTACTCCCCGCGATACTCCAGGCCTGTATTCCAACGGGTTGATAGTGCTGCTTTAAAATGAAACAAAAAATGTAGCAACAGCTTGTCTGGGGCCATAACACATTTGTTCCCCATCAACCCCCTCTTACCAGAGGGCCATAAAATCCAGGCCAAATTCCCCATACCTGCTTGAGCCAGTCACCCAGAAATGGCTCACTTGGCCAGAAAGGGATGAGTAAGGTTTGCCAAACAATGGTGGCTGCTCCCTGGTGCCTGGCCAAGGGACAGCACGGGGCTCCCCACCATCCCAGCATCCTGGGGCTCATCCTGCTCGGCCAGTATCAGAGGCAAAACGAGGATGTTGGAGGTGATGGAGGAGCTGGCCAGGATGCAATGTCCTCCCCGGAAAGGGACACAGGGGTACCCTGGGCAGGGAAGGGTTGGTGTCTGGCTCTGCTGCCATGGGTGCACCAACACCCCAGAGCTGAACTCTGGGTCTGGCCACAGGGGACAACGTCCCTTCCAAAGCCACCATGGAATCACTGCCAACAATAACTCAGCTGTTTTAAAAACGTGGTGCAAGGTCATCTCTTGATAGAAACTGTTAGTAAATGTGCTGGCAGGAAAGGGAGGGAAGGCTGGGGGAAGCTGTGTATGGAATTGCTCCTGCAGCCTGCTCCCTCTGCCCCACAAACACCCAAAAAGCCCCCAGCACAGGAGGAGCCCAGGAGAAACCTGCAAAAGGAGTGGGGGAGAGTCGGGGGTGGAGGGACTTGTCCCTGAGCTGTTCTGTACATGGACTTCAGGGTCACCTTGTCAGGACAGCCACACACCCCTGAGCTCCAGCAAGGGCAGCAGGAGCTGCAGGCACTTCAGGTTTTTTTAAAACCAAGTCAGTAATTTAAATTTTAAAAAAAGCAGGAAGGTTTTACTGAGCCTCCAGTTCTCCAAGGATGGGTACTTTGAAGACAGACACACACTCCTTCAGAGCACAGACACTTGCAGAAGTTTCTTTAAGGCCACCCAAGCCCCGCTCTGCACCTGATCCAATCTGCTTCCAGCTTTTTCACTAATTTTAAATTTTATTACATGCGCTGTAATTGATTATATAATCAAATGGAGAATGTACATTATCAAGATATTGTAGCACTTCACAGGCCATTTAATCAGCATATCTGGGGCCATGCCAAAATGAATTAGCTTGCATTAAGTTTCAAGTACATATTATTGGTTGTATTTGTCTCCATGTTTAAGCAGGCACTTGCTCTTATAAAAGAAATCCGAAATTCTTCAATTATAGAAATAGATTAGTAAAAAAATGGAAGTTCACTTTGCCAGAGTTGTTTCTTCTGCAACAAAGACTCCAGAAAAGTTCACCCCCAGCCAGAAAATCACTGTGACTGACCAAGCGAGCAGAAGTTTCAGCACTTACTGACCTTGCAAAAGTGGAGCATAAAACTGTGAGTGCCTCAGCACAGTGACAGCAGAGCCTGGCACAGCAGGAGCAACGGACATGGACCTGGGGTGGCCCTGAGGAAGGAGATCCCCTCTCACTGAACCCTTCGCACCAAGCTGGTCCTTGCTCCTGGTGGAGCTGGGCAGAGGGGACAGAAGGGGCATTTGCTGGTGCCCCACGGGGAGGCTGGGAGGGACACACCCCCTGCTTGCCCCATCAGGACCCATTTGTGCCACATCCCATCAGTGGTCCAATTTCAGGCCCTTTGATCAGAGAATGGGTCACCAAAAGGCAGTGGGACATCAGTGTGGCCCGGAGCAGATACAGCCCAGGTTTGGTGACGGGGCCATGGTCCACCACTGCCTTGGTAACCAGCACCTGGTGTTGAACTCTGCTGGTTCCAGTGTCCTCAGAGTCAACCAATCCCTCCAGACAGAGCCAGGGATTCTCACTGATGGATTTCTGTTTGATTGCAGCAAGTGGAGAAAAGGGAGGCAGCTCCACGGGGAGGGAATGAAGCCAAACCCCACTGCTGACATTCCTGCTCTCTGCCAAACCCAGGAACGTCTCCGTGTTCCTGATTCCCAAATGTAATTACCAGCACCAGAGAGGTGAGGGGCACAGCAGCTGCCAGAGGCAGCCCGAGAGCCGTGATGTGTCTGCAGCCCTGGCTTGGCAGGGGGAGATTTTTCAAGTGGCTGAGCTCAAGGTGACTCCTGCCTACCTGGTTACTGCAGCAGCCTTGTGACAGCCTGGGCCTGGGGGGGCAGAGCCACCGTGCTGGCAGGCATCCCCCCAAAACCACCATCACCTCCACCCCGGGGGGCCCTGCTTCCAGTTACCAAGCCCCCCTCAAACCAGAGGGGTGAAGGAGGAGGCTTGGCTGTGAGCACACAGACAGCTTTCCTCTCATGAACACGCAGCCATCAGCCAGGGGAAGTGGGGAAGGCAAAGGGCCAGGCTCCACAAGGGGTGCTCCCAAAGTGGTGATGCTGCTGGGGGCTGTCACAGTGCTCCCCTGGAGATGTCCCCCTCCCTGTGGGTCCTGCTCCAAGACAGGGGAGCCAAGATGAGCCTGGCATGGCCCCACACCACAGCCTAGTGTCCCTCCAAGCCCCTGCAGGACCCAACACAAGCTCAGGTGCATGGGCAGGCAAGGGAACGTCTCTAGGGGCTGCACCTCTCTGCAAAACATCCCCAATCCTCCCCACTCCATTCTGCACACTGTGGTTTACCTGCTCTGCACCTCACCTCCAGGCCAAACACTGCTGCCTGCAAAAGGCAATGCAATACCCCAGGGTGCTCCCACAGGCCTGCAGCCTGCACCATGTTCTACCCCCCTGGGCTGCGTCCCCAAGCCCTGCAGACTGTTCATCATCATGTGAAGGCATAAAGAGCTGGGCACCAAAACAACAAAACAACTATTCAAGGAATTGAAATAAACACTGACTGGGGTCAAGGGAAATACCAGCAAAAATGAGCAGCTTAGCCTCAGGTTAAAATAATACCTTTGAGCTGCACCATATGACCCCTCCAGCTATAGCTTCAGGCAGCACACAACATTCCTGGACATTATTCATCTCCTTGGCCAGGGCTCCATCCCTGCTGCTCAGGCCCCGTATCACTATTTGCTTAAGCAAACAACATACACTACTGTGAGAGAGTGCCTGGCCACGACAGAGGCTTTGAATATATGCACCATTTGTTCCTCTGGATACACATGCAAAG
The DNA here is from genome assembly GCA_038090715.1 of Florisuga fusca. NCBI lineage: Eukaryota > Metazoa > Chordata > Aves > Apodiformes > Trochilidae > Florisuga > Florisuga fusca. Next base: position 6,112,406 of record JAAWXA010000036.1, read on the forward strand.
AGGGAAGCGTTTGCTGAGCTGTTCCTGGAAACCTGCTCCCCCCACTGAGGAGAGGTCAGCACATGCCAGCCTGGCCAAGGGGCTGCAGGACCAGCCTCCAACACCCCCCAGCTGCTCCAATACCCAAGTTTCTCCCCTCTGTGCATGGGTTAAAAACCAAGAAAGAACATCATACCCCTCTGATGAGCTGTTCCCTTCAGCTCAGGAAAGCTCTGCTGGGCAGAGAGAAGAGGGGGGAAATGGCTCATTTTTCACTTGAGCCCAAAGTCTGCTCTTTTGTTCAAGACCACAGGCAAAGAGAAAGAACGTAATTTCCTCCTGCAGGTAAATGCTGATCAGAGCACACAGGTTTAGCATGCACAAGCAAATGGTGAATTAAATGAAGATAATCACTTCCTTACACATCTATCTAGAGCGGGTGTCTGGGGGAAAAGCCCTCCTCAGGTACACCAACACCCTCCAGAAATTCATGTCAGCTTTCACTTGACAACTTGAGCATCCCCTGGAGACTCAGCTGGGAGGGACTGGTCCCAAAGGCACCTCGAGCCCCTCAGAAAGCACAGGGGGGCTATGGGGAGGGTGGCTTGACCCCCTGGCTGTCAGAGACCCCCTGGACAGAGTCCCTTCCCTGGACAGACCAGCAACACCAGGAGGTCCCTGGGGTGACAAGGATTGGCTGGGTGTGAGCAGAGCAGGCAGGGCTGCTGCTCCTCAGGGACAGCCCTCACCTCTGCACTCCTCCCAGCACCCACAACCTTATTTATCCCTTTTCTGCTGGCAATGTGTGTACCAAACAGAGCCAGAGTCCCTGAAGGAGCTGTGGTCGAATGGCAGGGCCCTTTATCACCAAGAGCCAGGCTGGGGTTTCAATGGCACCAAACTTTTTCTTTTTTTTTTGAAGGCACTGTATAAAGCAGAAATCTCTGCTCTGTCTCAGTAAGCCAGACGTAACCTGCTGGGGAAATGCACCATTTAGAAGTGGAAGGAAGGGGAGCCAAGGGCTCCTTCCATCCAAAGGAAAACACAGGCCACATAAATAAGGCCCTCCAAAAGAACTGACAAATAAATAAAAATATCACACAGCACATGCACTCACAGAATTAACCCCGTGTGCTGCCTGAGCCTGCCAAGTGCCTCTCTCCTGCCCAGTCCATGCAGCCTGAACACAACTCCACTTTCATCTTCTGGGGGCTTTGCTTGAAGAATGCTACAAACCAAAGGATACTTCTGGAAGGATTTGCTGCTGTGTGCCCTGAGACTCCTCTCAGGCTCCCCTCACCCAAGGCAGAGCCCTACACAAGTCTGTATACTCAGCCAGTGGGGAGATGCTGACAGTATCCATTCTAATATAAAATCACAGAATCACCATGGTTGGAAAAGACCTTCAAGATCATTGAGTCCAACACCACCTTAAGCAAAAAATCACCTCCCAAAGTACCACACCTAAATATACAATATGTAAATATACACATATGTAACTTTTTCATATAGCACCTGTTGCTTTTTTGTGGCAGGCACACCTACCCCTGATACCCATCCACACAGAAAGCCCAAAGCCTGTACTGAGGCACTATGGAGAGCAGTTCTACCCTGGAGCAGAGCTGGTTTCATGGTTCTGTTCATCCTTTTCTCTGCACAGAGGAGAAATTGTACCTGGGAGAAAGAGAGCAGGAGGTTTGGGGTGGTGCAGCCAGGGCAGGAGCCACCAGCCTGCAATGACACCCAGTGACCTGACACCAGCCCAGTCCCAGCCATGCTCCATCAGGTGCAGATGCTTTCTGCTTCTTCAGCTCTGCCTCAAGGAGAGAGTGCACAGAGCTGCAGCCTGGCTTGGGAAGGGAAGCCAATCCATTTACTGGACTCATTTGTTGGTGTAACCCATTTCCCATTGAACTGACTGGGGTAAACCTAACGTATCTTCATCATTTTTTCCACTGTTGGACACCAGGCATAACAAAAAGACAGGAGTGTATTTTGGGAGCACTGCTGGAAAGGAGCTGTTGTTCTTTGCTGCATCAATAAAAGCAGTTTTGCTGTTTGATAGTATGAAGTGTTTGAGAACCTGATGCAACAAAGGAGCAGAATCACCCTGGGGAAGAAAACTTTTAACAGGGACCACACAGAGCCAAACAGCTCCATAAAACAAATCTGCTGGCAATGGAAAAGGAAAACAAGACTCTCAGATAGGCACAAAATCCAGAGCCCTTTGGTTCTGGACGTGCTGATAACCACATCCACAATTTCAGTATGCTTTCTAACCCTCCTCACACATGGGGGATGCTTTTCTGCCTCTGCAGCTGCTTTCTGAGACCATGCAAAGACACAGTGAAAGAGAGCTACATCCTCTGCTGAGCAGCACACCTCAAATAACCATGATTTTATCATCACTGGGAGCCTTAATGCCATCTTCTAACCCCACGGGGGGCAGATGCAGTCACTCCCTGCTGGGGATGGCTCCCTTGAAGTCTGCTGCTCCATCCTCAGCTCAGCCGCTCCGCTCTGCTCAGCCCGGGGATCCCAAGGAAATCACATGCCAGAGGATGGGCCAAGCCACCACCTATGGACTGACAGGTTTCTGCCACAGCTCCCCGAGAAGAACAGGCCATGCTGCTTTTTCATCTGCCACCTTCAGAGGTGACCTTCCCCAGCAGCCCTGCTCCCAGGTGCACAGGCCCAGCAGTGCTTTATTAAAAGCTTTCTTCTCCTCCTCACATTTTTGGTGACATTGTTTTATGGATTTCCCCACACACTCAACCTTTGTTCAAACCATTGGGGAAAAGGCTGAAATCTTTTTGCTTCTAAAACAAAAGGGCCACAAACAGCAGTCGGAGGCAGAAGGAAAGGTGAACTAATTATACCCAGAGTGTTCCCCAAAGCTTCTTCCCAGCTTGGGTGCTCCCAGCCCAGACCTCAAGCTGCATTTCCCCCACCAGACTCCATCCTCACCTGCAGTGGGGCAAATCCAAAGCCCTGAGAACCCAACCCCTCCGGGCTGAGCTCCTCCAGCAGGTGAAGGCTCTCGAGCACCCCGGGACCATCACACCAGCAGAGCAGTTCCAGCTCCAATACCCTTTGCTTCCCTGCTTTCAGAACAGACAAAGAAATTGCCTTTAGGGAAGTGGTGTTTATACACTGACCTTTTCCTACTGTGTCTGCAGGCCTGGAGAACAAAGCTGTGGCAGAATCTCCCTGTGACTTCCCAGTGATGGGAAACGTGGCCACGGGGCTGGCTCAGGGCTGGAGGGGTTTTTGTTGGAGTTACTTCACTGGGATATCACACCGGTGCTGAAGAATTGAAATGCTGCCCATCCCCACCTTGTTCCCCCCCAGACCCTCATTTCCCAGCCCTGGGAAGCGATGGGGGTGACGGGACCCACCGCAAACAGAGAGGGGAAAAAAAGCAAACCCAGCAAACCCCTGCACAAAACCTTTACTGCCAGGCAGTGGGAACAGACTATTTATAGCTGGGCATCATTAACTGTATTAAAAGTGTGACATTCTCCATGTCATTTTGAACTGCTGGCCTCCCCTGGCACCGGTGGATCTGCGGAGTGGCTGTGCTGGATGCAGGACATCAGCAACTCCATCGGCCCAGCCAACCCCTGTCCCAGCCCCTGCCCAGAGTGGCCTGTCCCCAGGGCTTCTAGTTAAATATTATGCCAGCTCCCACAGCCTACCAGGAAGAACATCCTATGTATGCTCTCATAAAACTCTGTAATTATGAATAATGCCTTGGTTTTTAACAAAATAAATCACCACACACCAGAGAAGTGCTTATTCCAACCCAGTGCTGGAAGAGATTAAAATGCCAAGTGAAGTGAAGCATCCATCTTCTGCAACACCAACCTCACTGTTACTTACTTCTGTTGGCCACAGCAGCTACCTGGCTGTGGAGCCCCTGGCAGGGCCACTGAAACACCCGGAGCCCACCACCACCTAGGGAGCCCCTGGACCTGAGGTGCTGAGCATCATCTGGAGCAGTGGCTCCTGGGGTCCCTCAGTCTCAACCTCCAGACACATTTTTCCAGCCCGGATCGAGGCATTCACAACGAGGAATGCTTGATTCTCATCAGCTCAAAGTTTATCAGCTTGTAAGAAACATACAAGCGAAAAACCACAGATAAGACACTGCTGATTGTTATCACCAAGAATATGAAGCTCTTGTGATATGAGACGTTCAACACAGGGTTTTTTAAAGACCTGATGTTTCCACCCATTACACAATGGCTCTCACTGCCCCAAAAAAGCTCCTTCAGCACTGGCTGAGGACTCTGCCAAGCCCACGCCTGCTCCCAGGGGCTCTGCTAACACGTTTTGTGGCAGATTCTCCCATCTTTGCTCCTCATGCAAAGAAAGTTTTGGATCCATTGCCACAGCTGGCCCGGGGCTCCTGCCTCACCACCCTGCTCTCTCCAGATAAACACGGTGCTTTTTAAAATTATCTTCTGCCCACAAGCCAGACCCACACAAAGGCAGCCTGTCTGCCAGCCTAGAGTGGAAACTTTCACTAGATCAGCAGCAGAGATACTTTCAGCATGTTTCAAATCAAGCTCAAAGACAACTGGGAAGAGGGGAAAATAATCAGATATTTGGAGGTTTTCTAGCATTTTGGTAATCTTTCCATCTTCAGTCCAAGATAAAAAAGTTAAGATAAAAAGTTTGGGGTTTTTTGGTTTGTTTTTTTAAATAAACTGTAGCTTTAAGTCCTGTGGGTTTTTCCATCCCCTCCCTGACATCCTCTCCAGATTCCTGACCCAGCCACGGGGGTCAGGGGCAACCACTTCCTCTTGTTCCCTTCCAACAACATCCCCTGCCCGCTGCAAACCAGAGACTTTGCAGGAGCTAATTCACTGCTCAAGGCCAACATTAGCAGTGCCTGTCTCTCCACTAATCAGCAGGCAATTAGCTGGGAGAATTCAGGATGAAGCTTCAGACAACGCGTAAACCTTCAGCCACTAAATTCCATCCTCAAATAATGAGACTCTATTTTAATTTCACAGGGATAATATTGCACAGCATTCCCTCCCCTTATTTACCTCCAGGAAGTTACATTAGCATTAAAAAAAAAAAATCCAGCAACCAGCTTCCACCTATTCCTACGTATCATTCATAATTTAATTCCAGAATTAAGCTCTGTTAATGGACGCAAACTATAATTTTGAGCATGCAGGCACTGTTAATATTTGAACAAGCTAACAACAACAACAAAACATAGAGGATTAATACATGCACGGTCATTCTTTCTAACAGCAAGGATTCAGTTCTAATTTTCACAGAATATTAAAACAAATTTTAATTAGATTATACTAGTGCCTCCCAAGTAAGTGGTCGCAAGGAGAACTCCATTGTGCAGAAATACAGTCTGCAGTAGGAGAGGAAAAACTTGCCCGTTAAGTAGCTTAATCACTGAAGAGCTTTGAGGTGGCTCCTTTTTTTTTTTTTCATTGTAGCCTTCTCACACTTTGCAAAGAGGTTGTCAGAGATGTTTAGTCATAATCATTTCTCTGGAAAATGAAAAGTGATCTTGACAAACAGGGGTGAGACCAGAAAAGAAGAGAGAAGGAAAAAAAAGTCCTGTCAATATGTGAAAGACATCCTGTTCCTTCCCAGTGACCCAAAACACCAAGGTTTGCTACTCTAAAGAAGGGAACAATCTCCAAGAACAGCGTGTCCGCTGCGGAGACCGGCGCTGCCTCCGCTGCCTTTTTTTTCTTTAATAGCTAATGAAACTGCTCGTGCACTCTTGCTATGAAGGAGAATTTAAAAACAGAACAAGGAAAGCAAAGAAGGTCAAACATGCAGTTCCAGCATGGCCCTTACGTAAGGCAGCATCTGTCAGGGGGTCACAGCCCTCCAGCAGCCCCGCTCCCAGACATCTCCTCCTTTCATCCCGACAGCGCAGGGATAACACTCGCTCTTCCCTCCCTCCCTCCCTCTTTCCCAGGGTGTTCTGCAGCTTTTGCTGGAGTGAAAGGCAAGTGGGCAAGCACAGGGTCCTGGCCAGCCCTGCTAATGCTCAACAGCAGCTCCACGGGTGGGGTACAGACTGCCCCAGATACAGTGTACCCCCCCTCACTTGCCTTTTTTCATATATTTTTCTTCCTTCTTAATACTTTCCACTTTTTACTTCACCAGCCCCCGTGTTTACAGCTCTCGATACCACAAATCCTGATTTCATGTCACCCACTGGCCCAAGCTGTCCCCACTCACTGCTTCTCCCAGACAAGTTAATAAGATGGAAGGTTCCCCGGAGGCCCCGAGCCAGCGAACATTATCACTTGGAAGCAAGGCAGAAATACTGACACATCGGAAATGACTTCAAGCCTATTAATTACCCTTTCTTCTCTGGCAGATCTTTGAGAGAGAGCTTGAGAAATTGAAAGGCAGGAGAGAGCATCCTTCCCGGCCCCAGAAAGAGCCCCCACCCCCTCAAAAAAACCAACGCTCTTTGTTTGCTTATCAATTAATTCATCAAGAATTAGCTGTAGCAGAGGCTGCCTGACAGCAACAGATCTGCCCTTCCCCTTTGTGCTCCCATCTGTGAGGGGGCAGGGTGCCCACAGGCACCCCACGGGGAGCAGGAGAGGCTCAGGGGGGACAGTCCCCAGGGGAGCACTGGCACAGTTCTCCCTTCCACTGGGGGACACAGAAAATCAGTCTTAGTTTGGAGCTTCCCATCCCTGAATGTCAACAAATCCCATTAATATGATCAAACCTGATACCCCAAGGATGTGCTCGAAACTCCCAGTGAATGCCCCTCAGCCCCTTCCTCCAAATGTATTTTAAAACCCTCGCTGGCATAATTGATCCTAGTTATTATAAGCATTAGATGTTAAATGCATTCCTACATGCAACATGCCTTCAACCATGGGCTTTCAGCAGTCTATTGTATAAATAAATGACTGGATTTCTTATTCAGGAGCTTCAGACTCAATAGTATTAATTTTGATGCAAAGTAGCTGCACCAGTCTAGATCAAGTCACTAACTTCCACTATGGCTTTATTTTTAAGATGAGTTTCACAATTTCTGGTTAAAAAAAACCAACAAACACAACACAACAAAAACAACCTACAGAATAACTTGAACAAAAATCTTCAAGCCATTACCTAGAAAACTATCATTAAATCATTTGTTCATTTTTATTAGTATCATTGTAATTAAAGAGAATCATATTTCAAAAATACATCTTCAACAGCACTTATCAAAAGCCATCCCTGCAGCCTATCAATTAGTATTACAATAACCTCGCTCCCTTGTTGCCTTTGCTATTAGCATTTTGATTGAATGTCTGTTGAGAAGTGACTGCTAACAGAAGATTGTGTTCAGAAAGTAATGTTTCTTTATTCGCTTTCATTGAGGCTTGTCTAGCTGTCTCCAGTTCCTACTCAAAAGAGACAAGACAGTTCCAAAAGCAGTAATTTTGATGCAGGATTATTCTTTTTTTTTTTTTTTTCCCCCCTTCTTCTCTGCGAGGTGAGATAGATTGGGTTAGGCTGGACACAAATGCTATTAAACCACTTGACAGCAGATTTGGGGGCTGCTATCAGCTCTGACCTGAGCACACTCCAACACACAGCAGTCCCAGCCCCTCAGCCAGCCCTGGGGACACACACCACAGCCCCTGCAAATGACCTTTCAGGAGATTAGTAATATTAATAATAGTAGTAGTAATAATAATAATAATGGATGATCTGCTCAGTTTTGGGCTACGTTTATGACTAACAGTATTCAATGTAAACCACAACAATTGATGACAAACCCCTTTGCACTTTGGGAACCCAGCACTGCAGCTCGGGGAGTGCTGAGCTCCCCAGCTGTAATGAAGCCCCTAACGAAGGACAGGTCTGTCACAAACGTCATTACCAGGGGAAATGGATGTGTTCGGCAAGCACCATGAATTATAAAGACAAGAGTTCATTAGATCTACTATGCTAAAATAAAAATTACCTGCCATGTCAGACAGTTCTATTTACTGATATGCCTGCTGCTGATGCCTCCCCCTGATAAATCACACCCAGCACCTGGCCCAGAGCTCTCCAGTGACGCTGAACACACCACAGTCCCCCTGACTCAAACTGCCTCGAGGGGAAACCAAACCCCCCCAGAGCCCCAGCACCCTCCTGCCCCTGCCCAGGGGCTGGTTAATTTACCAATTTAGCAGGGGGCAGAGAGAGGGAGCGTTGGCATCACTAGGACAGGTCTGATCCCAGTCCAGACTCTGGAGCTGCTCCCAGGCTCTTCCCTCCTTGGCTGGGCTGGCAGCCAGCCAGGGGCGGGCCAAGGTGTCAGGTAGCAATTTCATTTTTAAAACGCTTTTATCACAGATTTAAGGTGAGAGATAAGGCGAGCGTACTAAGCCATCATAAAGGAAACATTGTCTAAGGCATAGTATTTTACAAATCAAAACAATCATCAAAAGGAAAAGGGAGGAATATAAAAACAAATGGAGCCAGCGCCGTGGAGAGGCGGATTCGGGAGACATTGATCAGTTTCAGGTTTTCTTGGCAAGTCTCAAAGCTTGGGAATAATGTTTGCAATGACACTTTCACTGTCATTTTAAAAGAGAAATAAAATGCCAGGTACCTTTATCCGTGAGCATGTACACACACATCTATACACAAACACCTGCTTATTTATGAGCCTTTTCATATAGATTGATCTATAAATATAGATACGGATTTTTCAGCTACCCACAGCTGTTGGGTGCTTTTATCGAAGTCATCTGCCCTGGAAAGCATCTGTTGTTAATACCACTGTTTTATTATTTATCAAATCCATTTCTCCATAGAATGACTAATTTCAGCCCTGCAGCTGCTCCCTCCGTGGCCACTCTGTCCCCAGCAGCCGCAGGTCCCCAGACCACCTCCCTCTCCCACCATCCACACGCTGCTTCCCAGCCCAGATCTGGGGACAGAACCAGCACTCAGTGCTCCTGCCCCACCAGGACAAAGCCAGGACATGGTGAAAATGTGGGAATTATTATACTTGCTGAAGGTACTCTTTCTGGTCCAGAAAACACTCGATAAATTAAAAAGAAAAAACCTACAACCCAAATCCGCCGACGTGGAGTTTTTTGAAACAAGCAGTTTTTCAACTTATTTCTTCTATTGGACCCGGCGAAAAAATTGCCAGATGTTTACTTCAGCTTACATATACAAAAAACATACAGAATAAGCAAAATCAGTCCTTGCCAGTACATATTAATCAACCTAATTAAAGAAATCTTCAGTCAAAGCTTAATCTTTTGGGACAACTACTTTCCAGTGCAGGTAAGAGGGCAGGGATGCAAAACAGTGCAGATTCTCTGCAAGCAACAACATCTTCATCTGTGAAGCCCTGAGCAGCCTCCCAAAGGACAATTCCTGCCCGCTCCCAGGGCTGCTCCTTCCCACACAGCCCTGCCAGACCATCCCTCCTGCAGGGCACCCAGATCCCAGGGATGGAGCTGCACTGATGCCAGCTTCATGGCCACCCAGACCGGGTGGGATGGGATGGTGGATGTGGAGCAGCACACCAGCCCCTCTGCTGGGACACCTAAGAGCTCTGCTCACCACCTTGCAGCATCTCTGGGCTGCTGGGAACATCCTCCTCTCCTTCCCTGAAAGCACTCAAAGCGCCTTCTGATGAAAAGAAGCAGTTATAAAGCACAATAATAAAATTTAAGAGCACCCCAGAATGCAGATTTGAGTGCCCCAGTCTGCCTCCAGCTATCCCCTGGGAACAGAGACAACCCTCCAGGGAGTGAAAGCCGTGCTGTGTGCCTCAAGATTTTCATCTCACATCCTTGGGCACGGGCATGCTGTGAGGAGCTGCCTGTTTTCTCAAGGTCACCACGCTGATTTTAATTCTGCTCGTTGTATTAAGGCTGCTGGTCTATGTAAATGTTGCATTTTGTTCTCCTCCTGTTTCTGGCCTTTCCTCAATTAACATTTTCAAACAGTCCCACAAGACTTGGAGCAGTACCTGCTAATCACTTCGCTCCCGTGCTCTGGGAAGCAAAAGGGTTTGGGTTTCATCAGCTGAGTAGATTCATAAGCAAGAACTTATTAATGGCATTTAGGGTGTCTTTCCATTCACAGATCATCAGGATTTTCACTAATTTATCTGTCACTCAAACCAGCTGCTCAGCAGTGACAATGAAGATGGCAAACTGAAGTCGTATTAAAATGACCTCACTGTCCTCTGGAGGCAGCTGCAGCCGGGAAGATGCTGCTGCCTGCTCCAGCACGAGCACTCCCCTGGCAGAGCTCACACATCCCAACTGTCTGCAAGTGTATCACAACTATTATAATTTTCAGAAAGTTCTTGACTATTAGCACAACTTTTGCTTTGCATTTCCTGAAGAACTTTCTGAGATGACAAAGGCTCCACCACGTTGCTCTGCCTGAGTGTACCGAGTGACTGATGCTGCTCAGTACTAAGTGCATGCCAAGATTTTTCTTTCTAAGCCAGTGACTGTTAACCATGGCTCTCTGGGTAGGAAATTCCCAGTGTTCTGCTCATGGTCCAGCCCATGACACCACACAGATACCTTCTGTGAGACTGACACCTCCGATTCCAAGCTTTCTGCCTCTCTGCTTTCCCATCTGAGGAACCTGGATATCAGCCCCCAGTGATCTGCAAACCCTAACCCATCTATTGCAGGAGAGCAGGACTTTGCCTCCCGCATCTTTCAGTGCCTGACACCCACTCTGCAGAGCTGCCAGGGACACCTGAACCTCACCATGAGGCAGGGAGGGTGCTCAGACCAAACACTTCAGCCAGGGTCTCTGCTTTTACTGCCTGCATTAAGGGCAATCGAAAGGAGGCTGGAAAAATTAAGAAGGTCAAGAATGTCTGGCTGTGCAGGGCTCTCCCTCTGGGGAGAAGGAATTAAATAATTTGTTTACCCATGTTAGCTATGAGGACAAGATACAAATGGGGTCTACAAAGTCACTGTCCTTTACAATATACTTTTAAGGTGATATTTCCCTGGAAGTCTGCTTGTCTAGCAGGAGACTTTCAAACTAATTGCCGGGCTGTGTTTGCAACCTTTACTGGAGGTTGGCAGGATTCTTTTTTTCCTTATTATTCTTGCATTTGTTTGTTAAACAAGAAAATAAAAATGTCAAGGCATCTCCCGAGTGCTGCTGGCAAGCTGAGCCTCTCCCCTTCTTTAGAGCAAGCCCTTGCACACGTCTATCCCTTCGGCGCGTCCCGGCCAGCGCAGCTGTTCGCTCCTTCTCCTCCTCTGGATGCAATTTTCATTACTGGTATAAAATTAAGCAATAAGGTATGACAGACAGTACATAGCTGGGCAATTATTCCAAGCCTCAGGTGGCGTTATCCAGCGTGAGGCTAGGGCAGAATGACTGTAACCACCCGAGACATTCAATAATCTCCTTGAAAAGCGTGGCCAGGAGCCTTATTTGCTATTCTGAAACGGAGCCCACTGGGATGCGGGGCTCACGCTGCCTCCAACGCCTCGATTTTTACACTTCATGTAAGGTGCCCTGATGCAGCAGCAATAGGCACCGGCCAGGAAATTAAAAGACAAGGGAGATGGATCCAAGAATTGGCAGCTTTTCCTTTTTGTTTTGTGTCTATTAACAGCAAGCCAGGGAGCAGCACCAAGCCTGTCGAGCAGTGGCTGTCACCCTGCCCAGGAGATGATGCTCACGGTCCCCACCCCACAGGCTATGGGGGAGAAATTGATGCCAAAGGGGAAACTGGTGGGATGTGGCAACCTGGCCCCAAAACAAGTCCCTTCCCTGTGCTCTGTATCACCAGGTGCAGCCATCCCAGTCCCTACCTTGCTCCACTGGGATGGAGGGTGCTCATGGCACGAAGCTGAGGTGTGGGTGCTGCTCTCCAGCACTGCAGCCTTTAGTGTGTTTTATAACATGAATATTTATAAGTGAGGATGTAATATTAAAAACACACACATATAAAATATTAATCTGGCACATGTCATAGCTGCAATCTAAACAGATAGGTCTGACTGATGGTATTACTGCTCAGCCATCACCACTCTCACTGATAGGTCTGTAAATGGTAAATAATATTAACTAATGAATCTTCACAGCCCTCGCGTGAAGTGCTGAAGCAAATGCTTGCTTAAAAATCACACTAAAAACCCCTCTCTGGAGTTATTCCTCCCCACGATCCTCTGTGCCTTCAGCAGGAGATAAATACCCAGCATCTCCAAGCTCCAAGGGTTAAAGCCTCTCTCTGTGCTGCACAGACCAAGTCCCTGGGATGGATTTCACCAGAAGGTCCTTGGGATGGATTTTGCTGGCTGGGGAGCAGGAGGCCAAGCTGGGCTAGTGCTTCCCTGCAAACAACTGCACTCTCTGGAGGAGTCCATTTATGAAGTGATAGAGCTGACAAGGGATTAAAACCCATCCTCATTTAGGAAAGCAGTAACAATAATATTGCCTCCATTTATATCTTATGTCACACTTTTCATTCAAAGCCCTTGAAGCACTTTATGCTCTAAAAAAATCCACCTGCTGTGTTTGTGGATGCTCTTCCAGAATCCTACAGGTCAAACCTGCCCAAACCACAGCTCTGTCTTTAGCCCCATCCCTCTCAAAGTAAAACAGCATGAGCAGGTGAAAGGTTCCCTTCAAGCTGTCCTCAAAGCACTCAGTACTATTGCCAGCCTGCTGCCAAGAAAAGCTGTTCTGAAAATGACCAAATTAGGCAATTATTTCTCTATGTATTTTAAATACTCTACTCAACTCTGCCTAGGGATGTGCTCTGAAATGCACGTAACCTTACTTTACTTGAGGGAGATGGGGATAAACAAATAATTGCAGCGACTCTTAATTATATTTATATCTCATCTATAAAAATGTCAATTACAACTTCAGGGGTCAACTACCAAACTGAGGCTTTGGCAGCTGGACAGAACACAAAAGGCTATTTTTCTCCTAAGAAAAGCATCATCCTTTGCCAAGGCACAGGCAGTATCTCCCTAACATCACTCCTGTCTCTTCCAATAAATACAACCGTGCTGCCAACTGCCTCGACCTGGACAACTACTTTATGCACCAAAATCTGCTGGATGGGGACAGTGCAAACATGAAGCACGACCCTCATGTCCCTCCCTGGGAGGGAAGAAGAGGAAAAGGAGGCAGCAGCCCCTGAGTGGGGCTGGGTTCTGTGAGGGGCACAAATCCTTCAGCCTGGACTGAGTGTTCAGATCAAACCCAGACCTTGGGCACCACAGTCCCCAGGGCACAGAAAAAATGTGAGGATGGCAAAACCAGCAAAAATCCAACTCATTTTGAAGCTCTGCCACCCTCCCTGCCTGTCTTTCAGAGACATTTTAACCCCTAATACACCCAGTATTGTTCACATCACGCAGACAGACTGCCCTTCTTTGATTCTGTTTAGTTTTAAGATTAAAGCAGCCCAAATCACATGCTGTCACTTCCCTCCCTGCTCCCCTGCCATTCCTAACAGTGAGAGGGAGTTAATTGATATGAAAATAACTCTGGGGGCTGTATGGCTTTGGAAAACATATAGCATTATGTTCAATCCCAGCAATTACAGCTTGGGGGATTCAATCACTCAAAATCTTTACTTTTTTTTTTCTGCTGGTTCAAGACGTGGGACTGATGTGCCACACGCCACGGACAGCTTCTGGAGCCTGCTGCTGCACCTCTTGGCTCAGACACTTCCATCTGATCCTTCCTCCCTCCCTCCTCCTATGCAGCCAGTTTTTCTCAGCTTTGCTGGATGCAGCAAACCCCGGGGCTGGGGATGGCCCAGTACAAGCAAAGCCCAAGGGCAGGAGGGCCACTCTGTCCTGCTCTGCCTGTCCCATGTGCTCCCCAGCAAACTGCAGCTTTCTGCAGCTCCCTGCCATAACCAAGTCAGAAGGACATCATCATCTTGCCAGGCTCCCTCCAACCCCAGAGATCAATAACTAATGCTGAACTCCAGATCTTATCTGTGCTTTGCAAGGGTAAAAAAATAACACTGCCCCTTTTTTTTTTTCCCACTTACTAACCCCTTTAAAGACTGACGCAGTGATTTTCATCTCTATGAAATTTTAGGCAGTGAAGAAAGTGATGAAAGTGATTTTCCAGAGTGTGTAGACAACTTTTTTGTCTGGTTTTGCTCCCTGTATTGAAGTGCACAAGTAGAGCAGAGGGTACAGAAGCAGAGGATGACCAACACTTTTCTAGAAAGAAGTGGCAGCTTCACTAAGCTGACCCACAGGTATCTGCCTTCCACTCTCACTCAGTGAAGCTACAGATTGTTCTCCCTGCAATACTCCAGAAATCAAGCATTCCTTCAATCAAATACTCACAGATTTTGTAGCCTGCCATTCCCACAACTGGACAGCCAGGAAATGCAAGAGCTCTGAGACTTCCAGAACATCCCCAAACAGCTGGACACCAACAAGGATACCACACATGGTGATACTGATGACATTGTTAACACCATAAAAGTTATGTGCTCCATTGGCAGGGCACTCAGTGTTATTTTGGGTGGGGTTTTCAAGACTTCCCAAGGTATTAATAAAGCTGTTCAGTGACGAGCAGCTTTGAAAATCCCTCTAAGCCTGGTTATATCTCCACATTTCAACTGGTGCTGCAGGCCAGGGGCTTCCACGCTGCTGGGAGAGGTGCACACAGGTACCTCGTGCCAGAGTTATGTCAACAAATATTCTCAATTTGCTCACAAGGAAATTCATCTTGTCTCCTTAGCAGGAGGGAATGAATTTTAATACTTTCCCTTCCCCTCACGTGCATTGATTATTCCAGGCATAGACTAACTACAGAAAGCCAGGACGGGTATTTTATCTGCCATTCCTCTTTCCCTTGGCTAATCTGAAGATACAGATTGCAACACACAAGTGGTTTTAAGAACTGCCATTAAAATTGTTGCTGCACACTGCTGCATTTTAAACATGTTTCCAACCCAATCAGAATGTCACCATTGGTAAAATCTGGGGTGATTTTATAAAGGATCAATGCAGCAGCACTCGCTCCACCATGCAGCCCAGGAGCCAGTTTATTGTCCTGATTAGTGGCAGCTACCTGGACAGAGAAGGAAAAAGCATCAGCAAAGACTGGATAAATTCAAGCGTGAAGATGACAATGACTGTTTACACTGCCTTGTTTCTCCCTTTCATCAGAGGTAGAGCCCCAGAGCTCAGGTTTTCTGGCAGCTGCTCCAGCTGCAGCCACGAGGCCCCTCAGGACGGGCTTCACCCGCTGACAGGAACTTTGGCTACTCCTGGCAAATAAGCAGCTTTGTCCTTCATCCAGCAAAAGGGTAAAAGCCTGTTCCCTGGGAAACAGCCTCACAAACAGAGCTGAACCTCCCGGGTGCCAGAGAATGCCAGAAGCAGGGAGGGGGGCTCCAGCCCACCCTGCCCCACCAGGCAAGGGACAGACCCAGCTCTGGGGCCAGACTCAGGTCTCCTCTACAGGCAACACACACCCAACAGCACTGAAGAATCTGCTTGCTGGCCTTTTGGACTCACAGTTCCTCCCCCTTCAGAATCCATCTAGGAGTTTACACAAGGGTGCTGATGTGAAGAGAAACATTATGGCTCATACACAGAAAAGACAGACTAAAAAAACCCTAACCTACAAAATAAATTCATAGAATTCCTGGGGAATAAAAGGAAGACTTGTTGCCTCTCATCTTCAACACATATTGTAGGGAAAAAGCCCTTTGTGGAAAAAACCCAAAGGTTTCATGGCAGCTAAGGTGCCCCTGGATCTGCAGCCCTCAACTCCGCAGCTCCAGACCTTCTCTCCAGATATGACAGTGGAAAGATGCTTCAGGAAGAGGCACCATCCTCTGGGGCTTGCTGCTCAGGTTCACATCTGATCACAGGGCCCCCAGCCTCCCCTCCGAGTGCAGGAAAGCTGAAGCAGAGCTGTCAGAGCAGAGCTCAGCACCAGCAGAGCACAAACACCTCAGCTCCCCGGTGCCCTCGCAAAGTGCTTACAGCAGCAGAGTGCCACGGGCAGGGACGGAGCAGGGATCACCTTGAGGTACACAGGGACAGACCAGAGTCTTGCTTGCAATAAGCAAAGGACCAGCACATCACTGCTCTGTCTGTAATGTCCCTGCAGTGTCCTGGGCAGAGGAGCTCAGCTCAGAGAGGGACGGCAGCGGCTGCTCAGCAGGGTGACAGAGACACAGAACTGCAGGTCAGGGACTTGCTGCAGTTCGAGAGGAGAAAACAAGGAATTCAAACAGAATCAGGCAGAAGGTTCACTGAAGCACGTTGACAGGGACCACGTTTGTTGGGTATGTGCCTTGCTGGGACCAGAGCCCCCCAGTGCTCCCTGAGTCAGCTGCCAGCAGACCAGGGCAGAGAGGGGACACGGGGCCCTTGGGCCCAGCACAAAAGCACCACACAATGCAAGAAACAACACACCAAGATCCTGAATGGAGAAGGGGATTTATGGCCCCTTTAAGGGTGGTTGCAAAGAGAAGAGTGGAAAATTCCCTAGATAAAAAAGGTTGTCAGGGGTTTCTGGATAAAAAAGGAGGTTGGGCAGGGGTTTAACTTTCCAAACTACGTAAGAGTTTTGAACTCTTGGTTCCTGTTACCAACTCCACGGACACTGGCAGCTCACAGCCTTCTCTGGCTCTGCAGAGCTTCTCTTGCCAAGCAAGTCCTTTGCTCTCTGCTGCTGAATTTTCCAGGGTGCAACAATCCCTTCAGAGCAGAATCAGGACCTGGGTGGGTGCTGCTGGCAGGAGAGGATTTATGCCTCCAAAAAAGGCCAAGTTAGAGCAGGAGAGTGAAGCATAAAATCAATCTCCTTAGGAGAGAAGAGGGTCCAGGAGCCTGCCTGCAGTCACTGCCACTGCCAGGTACCTTCACCCCCTCCCAGCTGGACAGAGCAGCTGAAGCTGCCTGGAGCTGTGTCTCAGCTGCAGTGATAACCACTCACCAAGAGACAGAGGAGCACCATTTATTTCCACTGCCAGAAATGGACATAGCATTGAAAATAATCCTCATCTCATTTTCACAGAGCTGTACAGGCAGTGATGAAACCTTGTCTCCCTTGTGAAATATGTGGAGGGAAATTCCTTTTCCAGAGATCCTGCTTATTCTGAGCCACCATCACTGGAGGACAAGCAGTCCTCACCTTCCAAACTCCACTGTGCTTGAAACCCCAGGGGAGGGGTTTAGTGCTCACCACCTACAGCTCCTTGGGCTTTACCCTCTCCAGGGATGCCACAGAGCCTGACAGTGCTTCCCCCAGCAAAGATAAGTCATTTGTTTCACCAGGCAAGTCACCTCTAATAAGAAAAGCCATGTGACATGTCCCATTCCATGCCCCCAAACCATTCCTCTGCAGCAGCTGTGGGACAGAGGGGCTGCCTCCAACACTGCTGGATTTAGCCACTGGGTCACCACTCTGACCCTGATTTTTGGCTGTGCTCCCCATGCAGAGGCTGTCACCAAAGGTGGTGTCTGAGCTCCCATTCTCT
The DNA here is from genome assembly GCA_038090715.1 of Florisuga fusca. NCBI lineage: Eukaryota > Metazoa > Chordata > Aves > Apodiformes > Trochilidae > Florisuga > Florisuga fusca. The sequence goes on from JAAWXA010000036.1 coordinate 6,129,867, forward strand.
CTTACCTCTATGCCTGTTGGTCGTCTTGTCAAACATAAGCATGGCATCCTCTACCTGCAAGAGAGAAGAGGAGAATTGTGCTTTACCACAGCTCATAAAAGCCCAACAGACAGACTGGGGAGGGGAGATGAAGGCAGGAGCAGGAGCAGCCCCAGCTCAGGTACAGATGATACATCAGATCTCTCTGCTTTTGCTTAGAGTCAGCTCTTCCTTTTGGAAACCTGCTGCTTTCTAGCTGCCATTTGATGCTAAAGTGGAAAAGCAAACATTAGAAGTTCTGTTGCCTTAAAAAACCAAATATCTAAGGAGCTCTCCCACCTCTTGTCAGTTCCAGGACTGCCTCACCTCAGCCCTTTTTCCTTTTGTAGCAAGGTAAGGAAGGAGCCATGGACACAAATCAAGCCTGTGACTCAAATTAGTTGCTCTCTTGGCTGAGAAATAGGAGGTTACAAGAAGTATAAGCAGGGTAAAAGCTGGTCAGGCAAGAAAGGTATTCAGAGGTTTTCAAAAGGCCTTTTGAAAAGCTAGAGGAGAGAGAGGAGAGGGAGGAGGGAGTTTAATTCGCATCAGGCTTGGCATTTCCACTTCAGAAGAGAGATGACTGATGAAACGTATTGAAGTGCAACCAAACTGGTTTCAACTTTCATTACTATTTGCATGATTTATTCCACCTCCATTTAATCTGTGCAGCCACACCTAAAATTTTGCACTTATTTCAGAAGGATGTTGTGCTGGGGTTTATCTTCCAGCATTACCAGGATTTAAACTGCTGCTGTGAGGCTGGGGGAGCTGGGGCAGGTCAGCCTCATGTGCTGCAGGAAACATCTGGGGCAATCTCTCTGAAAAGAAATTGCAGACTTGCTATTCCCCATTTGAAACCCGAGGCTGATGAAAACCTGTATCACCACTAAATTACAGAAGACATTGGGGGAAGGGAGGAGATCTCTAAAGAAAAGGTTTTATTCTTTAAAGAATTCCACTGGTTGTCTCTGAGGGGTGGGGTTTTTTTTTCTTTGTCTGGGTTTCCCCCCCCCAGTAATTTTTATGATACTTCTATGTACCTCTGGCTTTCTGGCTGCCTGAAATTACCCTGGAATTACAGCAGGGTTTGGAAGCTCCTGCCTAGATAAAATTCACAGCTCAGGGTAAAGCCTGCCTGTAGATCTCCTACACAGGGGAGCACTCACCCAGACCACCTCTGTGCAGGATTATTCCTGCCCTGGCTGGGCAGAGACATGTTTTGGGAAGGTGGCAAATACACAGCTTGAACCTCTCTGAACCACTGGACTGAAATATGTTCTGGGATATAATAAAAATACAGTGCAGCACAACCTGACACTATGCCTAAACTCACCTAAAAACCTGTCTTGAGTTAACTTGTTCTCAACTCTGTCAGTCCCAAGTGGTCTGCAAAGTGTGCAAGCAATGGCCTGAGATGGAGGAGAACAGCGTGCCTCCTTGATACCTATCTTGAATGAGACCTAAAGATGCTGATGCACTGAAAAATCCAAACCACATCAGGCAGAGCCATTTGTCCTGCTGTCTGCCTTTACCCAAAGGAAGAAAACTCACATGGATGAGTCCTATCAGAAGGCAGATAAGGACAGAGCTCCCCTTCACCCCACCACCACCACTTATCTTTGCTCCAGGGTTACATCTGCACAAGCAATCTTTATTTTTCATTCTCGGAGGTCTTGGCCTCACCGGAACCAAAATTACACATCGCACCGAGCGCCGTTCCCTGCAGCATCGTGGATTCCTGCGCCCCGCTCCTGCCCCTCGCCCATCACTGCTGCAGGACCCTTACCAAGCACCCATTCCTGCACAGCCTCTTTGTCCTGGATCCCCACCAGAGCCCAGATGGGTCCCGGGTGTGTGGCAGCACAGACCCCAGCGACCTGGGGGGTCCCTCTGTCCCCTGAGCAGGCTCAGACCACCTCCTCCTGCTAGGATCTTACTGGGGACTTGGAACAGGCTGCAGGTACTGCTGAGAGGGAGGGAAGAGAAATGAGCTGAGGCACAACATGACTGACATTGCTTCAGCACAGCCAGGGCTCAGCCTGAAGCCTCCCAGCAGGCTGAGGGTGCAACACTCTCTGTCAGGTTTGGCTGTGGCACCACCACGGGTCTGAACCTCCTGTGCAGCCCCATCCTGCTCCTCCAAGCATCACCAGGACAGAGAGATCCAAGCATGAGACTGGGCACCAATGGGCATGAAGGGCTCTGGGTCCAGTTCCTGCTCACATGGGGTGGGGGGATCTGCAGTTTTAGTCACCTCTCCCCACCGGCACGAGGTGTCATTGTGCCTCACCCATGACACCCATCCTCTGGGTAACCACACCATGGGAGCTAAGGGCCCACTGGGCTGGAATGATCATCTGGGCTGAGCTCTTTTTTAATGCAAATAAATCCTTATTAAGCAGCCTGCATGGGCTAATCCAGGAGATTTCCACAGGGCTGACTGGGACCCTGAGGAGTGCAGATACCCTGCAGAAGGCCCCTCATCCCCCCCGGCAGCAGTCCCTACTTCTGGGATCAGAACCGGGCACGCGGCCACCTCCAAACGGGTCAGACCTGGAACCTGCAAGGGGCTGAGTGCCAGACGTGGACCAAGCATGCCTTTAAGAAAAAATAATCAGTGGGGTGTTCTTTACACCAGCTGGTGCCCTTTCAACAACGTCTAATTGGTTATCTTTTCTGTTTCCTAGGGTCAGAACATTTTATCTCCGTCTCTGCCCTTTTGGAGTTTACCCCACCCTGTGTTATTTTTTAGGGCAGGCATTGTAACAGAAGAATAGCCTCTTTCCTCCATAGCCCGGTGACACAATGAGACTTCTTGAAACCTCCTGAATAGATAAAGTGCAACAGCAAAAGGAAAATTCTATTAACGCTTTGCAAAATAAAACATCTGAGAGCTGGTGAGACAAGCCAGGGAGGAAAATCAATATGGAGAGGGCAGTGCTCGGAGAAAAACTTTTCACCAGTTGCAAAAAGGTGGCGAGAGTATGGGAGGGAGGGGGAGAAAGAAACTTATTAATTCAGAAAGCCCATCAATGGTATGGAAATCTGGCAGAACAGCAAGAACTGAAACTACAAGAATTTGAATATACAAAGGGCTGAATAGAATGAGGAGCCCACACTGCCTCACACACAGCCCCTTTCTCACGGGTCTCTGAATCACACACAAGCAGCTTGTTCAAGTTTTCATCAAGGAGAAATAAGGGACACAGTCAAGGTAACTGGCAGTAAACCCTGTAGTAAGCAAGTTGATCCCTGTTTCAGGGGAAGGAGAAAAAAACCAACACAACCCACAGATGAAACTCAAGTAGAGTCAAGAGCTGTGACTGCCCAGAAGTTAACCCCCTCCTCTAACGACGCCTGGACAGCAGGTTCTGCAGGTTTCAGCTCAAAACACACAACTAGCACCTTGCTTACAGAAGAGAAGGATGTTTTCTCCAGGGTAGAAACAGGACTGGAAGATGCCATTGCCACCTCCAAGGCCTGGCTGAACTTCCCTGTGCAGGACTGAGACACTGACCCCGAGCAGAGCTCTGACTCCCACCCGGCACTGAAAGCTCCTGGCAACCCAAAAACTTGTGTCTGTTTTCAGATGTAGCACAGCTCAGTATGGAGGCTTAAAGGAGCTGATTAATCTGAAATAATTATGTCACCAAGCAAGAGTGTATCACAGAACGAATAGTCTTAGCATTTAAGGTAAATAAAAAGAAATAAAAAAGCCTTGCTGGGTAACACCAGTGACAAATGGCCACCTAAGCCCAACAGACTTCTTTGTCCCAGCGTAGATCCAATTTAGAACAAGTTTCTTATATAAAGCCTAACTAATGGCCTTTAGTTTATTTAACTTCTTTTCCCCCAACCCACTTGGGGCTCTGAGAAAAGGAAGAGCTATGCCACTTCTTTAATCACTGCCTGGAAGGAGGAATTGGGCAGAAAAGGAGGAAAGAAAAAAAACCTGGAGGAGCCAAAGGCTTTAATAATCCTAACAGTTCCCAGGGTTATTTAAAATATGCCCAACCAGTTCACAAAAGGCTCCACAGAGATAAATGTATTTGATTTTCTTCCACTTTAATGGAGGCATACATTTAAAGCAACAAAACCAGGGTGACCTAAATAAAATGACTATTAATTGTACTCAGGCAAGCTCTGAATTTAAGGCAACTGATCCAGGCTGGCACAAGAACTCACAGGATCCTCCCCTCATTCCTCCCCCTCTCCCAGCAGCCACTATTTCCCATCTCCAAGTTCTCTTTTTTCCATTTGAATCAAGTTTGCTCACTGAGGAAAACCTGTACAGGGAAACTACCAACTTCCATAACTCCAGGGCAGGGATATGCAGCTTTCTGAGTGCTTCACACTCCTCATCCAGACCAGCAAAGTTTTTTCCTGATCCAAACCTCTAAGTTGCTGACACATCCAGGACAGGGGAGCAGTTTGTTTCCAACACTCGTGGAACAACATTCCAACATGTTGTGCTATGTTCTCCATCCTTTCATGGTAAAGAAGAATTAGGGGAGACAAATGAAGTACCTGAACACTCTGGCAATTCTGACTGGGTGCTGGGAGTGAGGGACCTCCAGCAGGGTGACATTTGGCTGCACACACCTGGGCTGTTTCCATCCCCCCTGACCCCCAACTCATGAACTTTACAGCTCCATCACTACCTCTGCTCTCCCAAGAAACGTGTGCTGGCTATTTGGTTTAATTCCTCCAATTATTTATACACACTGCACAACTCCTCTAATATTTTGCTTTCTGAAGCAGAAAAACCTCTTAGCTGCTAGTAAACTGTCAGGTGCTGTTATTTTAAACGTGTGTCTGAAACCCAAGCGCCAGCAACCACCTTCTGCCAATTCACAGCCACCCCCCCCATAAACTAAGAGAAATGCATATCACACGCCAGACACCTGGGAAAAATGGTGCCCCCAGGGCAGGCCCCTGGGTTTGATTAGGATGGGATTTAACAGAGAAACAAATGCCTTCATCTTTTCCCTCCTTCCTGTCAAGTAGGCTCCTCCAGCGTGGCTCTTTCCCAGTCTGAAGGCACCCGAAGGTCCCTCCCCCCTTGCCCATGTCCTGTCCAGCTGGACCATGACATTTGCAGAACCGTGTCCCAGCACCAACCATCACACTGGACCTGCCCCAGAGCATGGCTGGTCCCTGGCTCCCCCATCCTGCACTCCCCTGATGCCTGCTGGCTTGGCCAACCCACCAGGAGCAAACCCAAGTCCTCCAGGGCTGAAAGCACCTCCCAGGACACCTCAGCTCCACCAGACAGCCCTGGCCACGTGGTGAGGTTCCTGTCCTCATGGATCAGGCACCCCTTGTGTGGAGCTCAGCAGGATCTGGAGACACATGGGGAGGTCCCTTGCTGAGCACTCCTTGCCAGCTGAGGACAACGTATTACACACCAGGATAACAATCAATGCCACACTGTGCAAGAACAAATTCCAGTGTTAGCAATTTTTCTCCCCAGCAGTCAACTCTTTAAAAAGTCTTCTTCAGCAATTATAGCTAATAAAACTACAATTTTATTCAACACACACATATCATTGTAGCTAATTTTGCTCCATCAGGGCTGAAATTAAAACAGTCATTCAATCACAGTAATCTCAGGGCTTGCTCCCCAGCCGTGATATGGCAAAGAGCATCCCAAATGCTTGCCAAAAAGCACAGTGGCTACTCTTGGACTTCAAAATGCTCCTGAAAAAACCAAACACATTACTCAGTGTTTACCAAGGGGGATGCAGGAAAGACTGATGTGCTCCAGAAAAATCAGTTTTCCACAGCAGGACAAATTAAAGACGATTCCATAGATGATTTCTCATTAATTCCTTCTCTGGCATTAATTACATGAAGTACTGATGAAATCAAGGGCCTTTGCCACTCTCCGATCAAGTTAAAAAGTCTACAAGGACTCTTGGAGTTTGCCTTTGACCTTCCATCCTGGCTGAGAACTTCCCTTGCCCCCATGAGATTTCCAGCACACGTCAGCCAAGGAGGGGGATGACAAGGCTCCTGGAAAATGTAAAACTACCCACAAAACACATTCATGCATTCATTCATTCACCTGGGCACTGGCAGCTACTCTGCAGGTCAGGTGGCTCTCATCTCCCAGGTACCTGTAGCACTGGGTACTTCAGGGATGCCCTTATCAGTGGGAATGAAGCTGAAGACAGCAGTGACACAGAGAGCCAAGCAAAGCCATCCTGGTGCTGCCCTCCCCTTGGCTGCAGGACACGTTCATGTTCACTGCTTGTAGAGACAGCAGAGCCTGTCACCACTGGAGCAGAGCAAGCCTTGGGCTGGGCCTGAGCTCTGCAATCAGGTCCTGCAGCCAGCTCTAATTGCCCAGAACAGTTTATGGCCGGCAGCACAGAGGCAGCCATCCCCTGAGCCTCCTTTGCTTGATGGGAAAACGGGTTCCAGCACTGCATTTCTGATGTGGAGTGAGAGGTGGAGGAGCTGAGACCACACCTGGGAGAGCTGGCAGGAGCCAGCCAGATGTCCCTGATCCTCCTGCCCCTCTCCCTGGCCAGACACTGCAGGTAATCAACATCCAGCCAGCCAACCCACCACCCTCAACACCACCTTTGAAAAAAAAGCACCAGCTAACCTGCCAGGGGACAGAAAGCAGACACCCAAGCACGTTTCTGGAAGCAGGCTGATCTACTGGCACATGATGGACATGTACACGAAGCTGCAGTGCTTGGTTAACAAAATGCATTTGTGCACTAGAGCTGTGCCTCCATCAGGGCTGGAACTGAACTCCAGCCCATGTTTCTGCCAGAAATCACTGCCATGGAAATTCCTTCTGTGATCAAAGCTGGTCCATGCTACAGGAGACAGGGAGCAATTGATAACTTTTAAAATATGTCAACAGCTAAAACCACCTCAGCACGCCTTCAGAAGCAAGGGAGGAATCATGTTCTGAGCTGGTTCAGCCCAAATCCAGTGTTAGATCAGGGAGCTCCTGCTGCTGCCCTTCACCAGAGAGGCAAGAACAGAATCCAGTTCAAAACATCTGCTGGAGAGCCTCCAGACTCTCTTACAAACATTTAATTCACCCTGCCTCAAAACATCTTTGTGTTTTACTCATTTAACAGACAAGGAAGAGAGGGTGGGACTGGAAGGAACATTAAGCTACAGGCATTTTCAGTGACCAATTCCTAGCCCCAGAGACAGCCACTGTCCTGGGAATCTGCCTTCAGTTCCCTGTCAGCATCAGGAGATCCACCTCCCACATGCAGCCTTGTCTCACTGTTCATTAAAGATGTCCTGTCTCCCTGCACATGTGTATGAACAGATAATGTATTATTTTCTACAAACCTGCCCAACAACTGAGTAACTTCTGACAAGTGTTTTCTTGCCAGATCCATAGATGAATGAAGAACCCAAGCTCCACCACCCTGCTCCAGCCCTGTCCCCTCACTCCCTTTAGTTTTCCCAAGATGAAAACACAAGACAAACACACACAAACTGTACTTTTTAAATGCACACACAATAATTCTTAAACATTCTTTCTGGTGCTCACACGAGAGCCAGAGTTCATGTTGAAGCTTCTGCTGGTGAAACACAGGAGAACTTCTGCAATTTTGAAAGCGAATGCTAAGAGCTCCACAGGAGTCAAGCCACAGCTTAAACACCTCCAGCATCCCAGGAGTCACAGCACAAGCCCAAGAGCCCTGTGGACCATCCCAGGCAGTGCCAGGAAGGGCTCCTCTTCTCCATGCTGGAGGAGATGCCACCACGGGGCAGAGGAGGAACATTGCTCCTTCAGCAGTTCAGGCAGCCAGGTGTGAGCAGGTTTGTGATTTTACTTTCACGGAACATTAGCTGCCATCAGCAGAAATAATTCTTCCTCCCTTCACAGTGCTCCTTTGCATATTAGCCCTGCAAAGTTGCAATCTGTTTTCTTTTCCAAGCAACACTTAAGAGGTGCTGCCTGCTAGGCCTGGCTGGCACAAAAAAGCTCCAGTCCCTCTCAGCAGAGAAGGAGCACTCAAATATTTGTGGAGCACTTGGAGGCCCCGGGATGGAGCGTGCCAGGCACAGGGTCCTTCCCTTCCCCAGCCTGGCAGTCTCCCTGCTGATGCAACACTGAAACACGAGCAGCTGGGTTGTTTGCTGCAAACAAACGTGCACAATAACGAGACCCACAGAGACCATTAAAAGCCACCAACCAGCAGGAGCATCAGCACCCATCTCTCTGGTCACCAAAGTGCAGCACACCCCACTCCAAACCCCCACCCTTCCAGAAACAACCCTGATAAACCAACTGCTGTCAAGTGTGGCTCCATCTCAAGCACAGAGTTCAGCCCAAAGAAGTCCTCCCAAGAGGTGGTGTCTGAAGACACCAGTGGTAGATTTTCCTGTGAAGCCTTTCCTGGAGTCAAGCCCTAGGGGACCCACTAGGCAAGCCCACCCCAATGTGCTGTGTTACCACCCCAATGTGCTGTGTTACCACCCCAATGTGCTGTGCCCACTCCAATGTGCTGTGTTACCACGTTACTCAGCTCCTGGTCACCCAGTGACAAAATCTACAGAGAAGGAACCAAACCACATCCCTCCACACATGGCAGAGCACAAACCCCAGTGCTGAAGACCAGCTCCTCCTTCCTACCCACCAACCCAAGCACAGTAACTGGTGGGGTTCCCCTTGGTGCCCCCAAGCCATAGAGTACAACCCAGCTCAGAGCTTGCCTCTTGCACCAAAACCCCTCAAGCCACCAGAAGTCAGGAGTTTCTGACAGGTGCCTTTGCAGCACAACCCTACTGCAGGACAGACACAGGTAAACAGAGCTGAGTAAGAGACATCCTGAGCAAGGTAACAGGATCGAGTTTAAAGAGCTTCCTGCTGCCCTTTCATAAATACCTGCTGAATAAGTGTGAAGATAAGACAAGTATTGCATTACTATATTTCCTGATGCATGAAGGACTTTTTTTTTTTTTTAAACTCCAAGCAATAAAAAAGTATGAACAATTGCCACAGTCAGCTCCAGCAAAAGGCTCAGCTGCAAAACGAAAGTGTAGTTTATTAGCAAAGAAAAACTCATCTAAGTTTCCCTTGACTGTAATAAAAAAAAAGTTTCATTTTATTTCCTGCTAGATCCTTTTTCCTTTTATTGTTCTTTTCAGATACTGACTTGCATATTAAAGAACATTTTTCCAGGGCTATTTCTTCCAAGCAGAACTTTCCTCCTTTGTCCTTCAACCTTCAGTCAAACATAGCTTGTATCTCTACATTTAGGGACATTTTCTTTTATGGAAAAAACACTCGCAGCCCAGCCCCTTGCTGTAACAAGTGTTGCTGTGCTCAAAGAAAGGGGCAGAACTGCCAGCGTGGGGGTCCAAACCCCCCTTTCCTCTGCACTCTGCATCAGGGTAAGAACAACTCAGCTCCTGGGCACTGACTCCTGTGCAGGCTGCTGACAAAGCTGAGAAAGGTTCTCAGACACAACTCATTGCACTGGTGAGTTATGGCTTTGTTTAAAGGCTGCTGCCAGGCTCAGAGCCCCTCTGCTCCTCACCCATCTCTGAGAGCAGAAATGATGTGAAGGCAGCCCCAGCTCTGGCTCGTGTGCTCACGGCTTACCCTTCTCTTGTATCTACTTTAAAACACACTGAAAGCCTTGAGGACAGAGGCCCAAGCCACCTGTGGGAATGTCTTGTAAGCCTGTTCACCCCAGAAAGACCCATTCCCAGGGACTCCTGGTGGCAATCCCCACCACCTATCACTGCCAGCCCACTGCCCAGCCTTCTCCCTCCCCTGCAGGAGCTCCATCCCATCCTCTCTGAGCTCCACCAGGGAGCTCCACGCTGGGCTGCCCGGATGGCTTTTTGAAGCACCACCTCAATTTCATTTCACCCCTTCCCACTCTGCGGCCAGGCTCCCGAGTGTGCTGTAAGAAATGCCAGGCAGGGCAATCCACACGGAGAACAGGCTATTAAGGCTGAACACAATATGAAAAAGAAAGCAATTAGCAGCTCTGGCTGCTCAGCACAGCTCCGAGCCCCCCCACGCCAGCGCGTCCCGCTGCGCCCCGGAGATTTAATGCCCCCGAAGGGTGGTTAGAGGTGGGTAAATTGAGTTTTACACGTGTCAGCAAGGCAAGCTCTCATCAGTTTGACAGAGCCTACCCAGCCCTTTGAAGCCCAGGGTCAGCTGAAGTTTTAATTACCCCCGGCTGGCATGGGGGTCAGGGCAGCATCACCGCGCTGCACCCACACTGCTCCTCTTCTAGAGCCTGCTGCAGGAAAACCAGCATCTTCTGGTGTGGGCTTTCTGTTGCTTAAAAACATGCTGAAGCTGTTTGCCCCCCCTGCAGCTGCTCAAGCAATCAAAATTATTTCTGCGAAAAAGAAGTGATTTTCTTCAGTTTACAAATGAAAACCAAAGGGGTGCAAAAGGGAGCTCCCATCTTTTCACTCCCTTTCTCCCCTAAACCCTGGAGAACAACAAAGTCCTCCCTTCCTCCCCTCTACAGGGCACAACCCCTGCCTCCCAACGTTTTGTTTGAAACCTCTTGGCTTCCAAAACTTTTTATTTCTTGTCCAAAAGCTATTTGAATGGATTATGTCCCAGTGATGAATCTCTCCTAGAAACGGTACAAGAGACTCTTGAATCATGGCAAACAGGCTCAGTAAATCAAACACACTGCAAAAACGGGCAAAGAGATGATTTTGGTGCTAAGAATGGGGTGGCAGGTCCCCCCATCAATCCCGTGTGACTGACAAGATGTCCTTCTGAGATGTGGGTATGTATTTTCTTCAAACTTTGCTTCACTGCCTGCACTTTATTATGCTGAAATAAAGCAAGATACAATAATTAAGCTGCGATCTCGGTGGATCGTTCACAATGGTAATTCCACCTTTCTAATTCAGCTTCAAATAAACCCCCTTTGTTCTGTCTTATTACACAGATTCTGGTATCATTCAAGTATATTAACTGCAGCCTATTACTGTCACACAAAAATGCTCCCTGAGCCATAGCAAAAGGCTCCCCAGACAAAACTTTATGTCATGTTAATCCAAGCTTTAATAACTATGAGGATATATAACTGTATTCTAATTGTGCTTTGTGTTTCTGCCTACAGAAACCCGAAGATATCAGAAGTGACAGAGGCAGCTTCTTCACCCCCAGCACCAACTCCTCATCCTCATTCACAGTATTTCCCCCCAGAGCCCCAGTATTTCCCTGGGAGGGAAAGCTGAGCTGGGGGTGCTGAGTGCTGTGGCTGCTCCTGCAGCAGAAATTAATACCTTCTAAAATAGCACTTAAACTGGGATAATCAGTATTATGGAAATTGTACATATTTAATTCTTGAGTGTCTGCTGAAAACACGACATGATAAAGGACTGTAGTAAGCAGAGCATTCATTTTGTAGCCCATGCTTAAAATAGGCAAAAGAAAAAAAAGGAACAGAAAAGAAAGAAAGAAAAATAACCTGGAAACCAGTGATGAAAAGCTTCACAAATTTCTAACAGTGCATTTTGCAGTGCCAGCTGAAGCTGGGAAATGTTTTTAAGGGGAAGGATCTGTCCCACTCCCATGAGGCTGAGGCAAAAGTGTTCTCTGCTGTCTTTTGCTTGTGCTTTTGCCAACCCAGTTTTAAGTGCCCCGAGAAATGAGATTTATACCCCTTCTGTAGCAAGGTGACAGTGCTGATCTCGCAACTACATCCACCATGGGCTAAAAGCAGCCAGATTTTAACCTTGCTGCTCAGCTGTAGGACACTTTCCACTCCTCCTTACTCTTGTGCTCTGCTCATTTTCTACTGTCATCTTCCCATTTTGTTCCTGTAAGTTTGCTTCAGATAATCAAAGCTAACCTAATGAAAAAAGAATAATGGATAGGAGTGCAAAAAGTAGAGAGGAGGAAAGCACGAGCAGTGACTTGTTCCAGGTCAGCACACAAACCAGAGCCAGAAGTCAAACTGTCCCCAACACACAGGACTCAGTGTTTCCTCCTCCCACAGGTGCCCATTTGGCTTTTCTGTGACTCAGGAATAACTCCCCTTGTCAGCCCCTTCCTCCAGCCCTGTTCAGTGAGAGCTGGGGAGGCTCTTTAGAGGAACTTCCATAATGATTAGCCAAAACACCAGCAAAACTCAAGGAAACACAGTGGTTTTCCTTCCTGTGCACTCACCATCACCCCTTGAGGGCTTTCCCAGCACTTTAACACGAGGTGAAAACGTGTAATGGAAATAAGTATTTTACCTGATTTACTTGCTAGTGATTTATAACACTCAACTACCATACAGGGTCATTTTGCAATGTCATAAAAATAAGACACTGTATTTTACTTGAAGCTTACTGACAGCCCAGGTGGGGTTTTACACTTCCCCCAGAAAGGAGCTCTGCAAGCTGTGTTGAAGTCACCAGTGCTGCTGTCTGCCAGGATATAGCCCTCCCAGCTTCACCAAAAGCCATCCAACATTATTTTCTATCAGTTTCTAAGTTACCCTGGACTGAGTGCTTCTCCAGCAAATCACTACAAAAAACCCCACCACCTGATTTCAGGGACCAAGGTGCAGAGTTGTTATTAATGGCTCCATCTTCTCAGGTCTGGGGCTGGCGCTCCCCAGTCCTAGACAAAGCATTTTGTTTTAAAGAGCCAGGCTCATTTCATCACTCCAAAGGTTAAATTAAAACAGGAGGTTCAGTTACTGAATGACTCTGCTCATCTCACTCAGCAGCTGGATCTCCAGGACTCTTCTTTGGTGAAGCAGCAGAGAAGCTGTCTCACCCCCTCCCCTCTTTGCACCCTCCCAGCCCCATTTGCTACTGCCCTCCTCATGTCTGGTATGGCATTTACAGACTTGTAGAGCTACACACCAGCCCCCAGGGAGATCCTAAGGATCTGTCTCAAGTGTCAGAAATTCAAAATCAGCTCCTTCAGCTCCCCAGACTCTAATTAGGTGGCATCTTCCAAACGTTTGCCAGAGTAAGCCCAAAATGCTGCACATTCTAGTGACAGGAGGTTCTGTTTATTGGTGTGAATTAGACAAACTTTGAAAACTTCACTGGTTGTGTTAAAAAAAATTAAAGATGAATTCAATTGAGACTACAGAAAACTGTTAGAAAGTTTGGGGTTTACTCCTGAAGACACCGAGTTCCCCATCACTGAGCAGAGAAAGGGCCGGGGCTCAGGCAGGGCTGGGTGCAGAAGGGAAAATGGTGCATTTTGTAAACTGGCATTTTAACTTCTTCCACTTTAAAAGCAACAAGCACTGAAGACCAATGAGCAGGATGGAGGTGGGATGGAAGCTCTCTGAGGACAACAAACTGTCACTGGTCCAGAGCACCACTGCAGCTGCAAAGGGCTGCAGAGATGGAGCAACAGGATTTCACTTGGCCAAAAGTAACCAAGAAAAACACCCATTCTCCTCTTGTGCTTTAGTGGGACCCTCAGGGAATGCCAACATCCCCACACTCATTAGCTGCCTTCGTTGGGAGATCAGAAGCAGCAGGTGATAGTGGGGCAGAGCTCAGAGGGAACAGGAGAACGAGGCAGATGGACTCACCTTGCTCTCCTGTGCAAAGGATCCAAATAACACCCCTGAGAACTCCCCTTCTCCTGGGCTCCTGTTTCACATGGACTCAGATGTTCCACAACCTCCAAACCAGGAGCTGCACTTCAAAAGCCACTGGATTTTCAATCTAATACAGTTGAGGATTTGATTAGCCTGATGACACGAGAGCCTCTTGGTTCCATATTTTGAGGCTGTTTTCTACAACGCGTTTTGAAAATGAAAATGAACAGTCTTGTATAAATCACAAGGCTCCAGAAACTGGAGTATTCAGAAGGAAAAAAAAAAATTTAAAAAAATAATCACAGAACAGCCTGAAATTCTTGATAAATTGTGAAATTTGGCAGCACCCATCTGACGATGTTTATTTCTTTTCCCCAAAGTTGTACTATGCTGAACATTAGATCAAAACAGTTTTCTTTGGCAGACACAGGTTCTGCTCTGCATTCCCCTTCTCCCTGACACACCATATGGACCACTCTTAATGAAAGAGATTTCGAGGGGGATACTGAAGTAGCTCAGCACTGGTGCACACACTGCTTCTCTCTGGAAGCTACAGACTAAAACACATCACACGTTTTTGAACTATTTCTTTTGATTTAGAAGTCCTTAAAAGTGCAGTCAGTAAGCTCAGATTAAAATAGCAAATAATGCTTTAGTGACACAAAACACACAGACATACACATCCATATAAAACAAAATTACTGCTGTTTTTACAAAACACCCTTAAGCAGCACACTATAAAAGGGCTCAGTGAAATGAGAAAAACTGGCTTGGACAGCTTCAATATAGAAGAGATAACAAGACAAGCAAACATTTATAAAAAAGTGAGAGGTGTTTCTTTCTGCACCAAGGTACAGAAGGGTATTTCCACCATTTCTCATATGCTCAGAACACAGTTCAGTGCAAACAGCCAGCCCCAGGAAGGCACCGGGCACTCAAAGGCAAAAGGCTAAAGGAGAAGCTTTTTTTAGAATGACCAAATTATCTGCCCACGAGCCCAGCAACTCCCTTGGGATTTCTATCGACTTAAAGGAAATCTGCCCGTAATCCCATCAGCAGCAACAAGGCTGAGGTTCTGCCTCTGCAGCAGAACAAATCTTTTAAGGAGCAAAGTGGTTTTATTTTGGGGAAAAGATCTTTGTCGAAGTTGCTTTTAGTTTTGCATCTCCTCTCCCCCCTCTCTTCCTTCCTCCCTGAGCAAGGATGGACAGGCACTATCTAAAAAAATCTTGCAGCATAATGTCAAGATCGATATGTTGACCTAACAAGTAATGCCAGCCTTAGTAGTGCCTTAATGATGTGATCATTATCTTCTTACCTGAAGTGCAGCAGCAGCTAGCACGTGTGCCAGCAGGAAGACTTACAACCAGTCAGTGCAAAGCACCACAAACACTTCCCCACGTGCACACAGATCTTCTCTGTACTTGGGGATTGGCTGTCCCTGCTCCCCAACACTCACAGTGGGCTCCATTAACCAGGAGCAGTGGAAAAGCTGCTGCTGCCATGGAGCAGTTGCTGTCTTTCCCTCTGCGTAACACAGCCTTAGGGGCTCTGGTCATTCCTACCAAAATCCCCTGGATTTGTTTCCATACACTGGGAGCTGGCACGGTGTGCAGAGGCAGCAGGGAGGGGGATGCCAGCCTGGAGACCTCTCTCTGACTGAATATACCTGGATTTGATGACCCCAGGGGAATTCGTTCTGTCCTCCGTCCCATTTGTCTAGGAACACAAAGTATTTTTAAGACACAAGCACACTTATAAAACTCATCTTACTTGGCTGCTGTACCCAGGACAGCTCAAGAGACTCACACTTTCCAAAAACATCTGCAACGACACGGAGTCACAGGCCCAAGCTTTTGCCCTTGCCCTCACCACCATTCCAGACCAGTTTGTACCTGCCTGGGGTGCCAGCCCTCTCCCCAGCAGTGTTACCTTCCTCTGGACACAGGCACCTCAGACATTCCCTCCAAGGGAAGATGAGGGATGCAAGTGTCCAACGACACAAAGATCAGAGAACAGACCCTTGCAGCTCTGAAAAGAGCAAACAGCTCAGAAGGAACCCAACAGAGATCTGTTAAACACCAACAATCCCAGCTACCCCCTGACCACAGCAGCATCTTCCTGGGGCAAATGCCTCCAGTACCTCTCTAACCCCTACCAGAAGAGTTCCCTTCCTATCACCCCATAGCTGGAGGGAAAGCCATTTTGCATGAGCCACTTCTGCTGGCACCAGCAACAGCAGCAACACACAGGCATGAAAGCAGCCCCAAAAGTTGGCTTGCAGAGCTCTGTGATTTGTCTGTCTCCAGAGACAGCCCAAGAGGAGATGCCACTAAGACAATGCATACTTAAACAGATTTCGAGACTGAAATGTGTGATTTTTGGTCTAATTCCAAAAAACGCTAGCTAGTGTGAAACATCTCTTTCAGTTGTCTGCCTTGGATCTCTCCCTGGACAACGCCAGATAAAGAGGCAATTTATCATTCCACTGAAGGTTGTGTGCAACCTGTTATCTGTCCTCCACAAAGACCCATGCATCTTGTGTGAGCCCCGTGTTCTGCAGCCTGACCTCCCTCCTCCATTTTGAGATACCATAGCAACATGAAATTAGCACACACAGAACTGTTAAATGAGTAATTTACTGATTTCATAAGAACCTGTCCTGCAGGTTATAGTTCTATAAATTCTTATACCCGTGTCTTAACTCCTTTTGTAAAAAGGCTGCAATCAAGCTAAATAACATTTGAAAATCTAATAAGCACACCCAGCTCCCTGCTCTGGTGCAGCTCCCCGTGCAGCCTGATCCCTCCTGGGTCAGTCCCCAGAGCCCCCTGTAACAGGGACCTGGAGAGGCGGCTCTGAGGCGTGAAGCCCCTTCCCCTTCCCTCCACGCATGGAGATGTTTTTCTCCCCCCTGGCAATTCAAGTCCACTCCAGGAGGCACCCAGCAGGACCCAAAATATCTCCGTCTTCAATCTACCAATTATCATTTGAAAACCTGCAGCTGGTGAAGGGCGAGGCAGGAGCCAGGCAGGGCTGGCTGCAGTGACACCTGGGGTACAAAATAAATCTGAAAAGGCTTCTCCAACACGGTCAGAGATGCTTCTCCTAGTGACTCAACCACATCTTGTCATTCATACTCAATTTAAAAGATATTTCTAAAGGCAGTGCAACAAGAGATCTATTTTCAGACTTATTTATTTGGGTGGAATAGGTTAGATTATTTTTGTTATAGGCTCCTCAGCAGAACGGATATCTCTATTTGATACATTACAAGGCACAGATGAGCCGGAGAGACGCTGCGGGCTGCACCTTCCCAGCCTTTCACACCACGGAGAGGCATCAGTTTAAAGAACCAGATCCAGCATCCCCCCGAGACCCCTCTAACCAAACATGCCCAGAGAGTAGGACAGCTTTCTTTTGATTGCTTTGTTGTTCAGTTTCTATTCCTACCAGAGTGCTCCTCTCGGGGTTTAAGACTTAAGACCAGCACAGCTATTAAAAACAGTGTCTCTGAAGTAGGGGGGATTTTCAAAGGGAGACTCAGAGAACAGCCCTGGCAGAGAGCAGAGTGTGAAGCCTGGAGAGGACAAAAACCCACACTGAGACCTTGGCCTCACCTGCACCTCCTTAAAACTGCTCCTAAGTGCCAGAAGCCACCAGCAAACACAGCACCGGCACAGCCCGGCCCGGCCAGGCGCTCGTCCTCTGCCAGTCTGCAGCCATCTACCAGGTAAAGCACTCAGAGATTAAATATGGAAAAAAAAAAGAAAGAAAGGGATAGCACAAAATTACTCAGAATTTATGATCTGAAACATACACAGTGAGGAAATTTTCCTTTATTACACAAGAGCCTTGGGCTCTTTTAGGTGAGATGGAGCAAACAGGGTAAGACAGCTGCTGCAGCCCCTGGCCACCCCCCACACTCCCCAGAGCAAACCAGGAGGCTCAAGCTTACCTGGAGAAGGGGTTAAGTAGGACAGACTTACCTCAGCATGCAATATGTCAAAGACTAAAAGCTGGCTCATGTAACTAAACTGGCCCAACAATGCTCCTCTCTGCCAGGTCCCTTCATTTTCTGATAAACAGTGAAAATTACTCACCTGCCCCAGGGGAGAGACAGGGGCTGAGGAAACAGCCCACAGAAACATGGGAGAGCAAATGGTAAAAACTAAGGGGGAGAATTCAGACTGGTGACCTGAGACAGTGATGTCCTCTGGCAGACATCCTTACAAATAACATCAAACCAACAAGCAAACCTTTCAGATCAGGGTCCAGGCATAGGTTTGATCTGTGGCAAGAAGGAAAGAAAGTGAAGACACTGGCATTTGCTGCATGACCTGGAGACAGGGTTTTCAAAGAAGTCTCAGACAAGAAGGTGTCCAGCTTCTCACAGAGCTTCAAAAAAAGAAAATGGGCATGAACCAGCCAGGAATTAATTCAGGTGATAAATCTGGTGAGTTTCTGGCCATCATAGTAGGAAAGTATCAAATGAGCTCCCAATAGAACTAGAGAGGGTAAGAAAAGCCAATGCCTCCCAGGGCAGTACTCCAGGAGTTTTGGGAAGGCTGCACAATGAAGCTCAGCTCTGAAGCCCCCTCCAGCTCCCACCAGCCAGGCTAAAGCACTGAGGCCCAAGTGACCCCAGGGGATCACATGGTAAATACATTGACAGGAGGAGGGTTAAGTCATTCCATGTAATTACTTCTTTTTTAGCACCCCCATAAGAACACATACACAAGATGGAGATGTATGCATTAAAAAATTAAGCAACAGCCAAACCCACACTGTACAAATGCTGTACTGAACACACTCTGCCTTGTTAATGTTACTAACTTAGTTGGAACTAAAAAGCAAAATGTGTCAGAATCCAGAACACCGGAATAGGAAGAAAATAAACAGTTCTGTTTAAAACCTCTGCTTCCTTTCACTGTTTATTGTTCCCCGTCTCTGTTGCTGTCTCAGGCACAGCTGGACAATAGCAAACAAGGGCCTGTTAAAGCCTGCTTTTAGCGTTTTATTCCCCAAATGCCCATCACCTACAAGAAAGCGAAGATAAAAGTGAGGAGTTTGACCTGACCACACTCACAATGCAACTGCTTCCCGTCTTCTGAACAACATAAAAAGGATGTCAGGAGAGCAGATGGATCGGAAGGGAATTTGGAAAACAACAATAACAACAACAAAATGAAACCTGAGACTTAAAAGCTGTCTCCATCCAAATAAAGCTCCTTGCTGCCTCCTGATCTCCCCTGGATTGTGTGGTGACACCAGTACCCAGGCTCAGGTGGCCACAGGCACCCCAGAGCCAGCACCAAAAGCAGCCAAAGGGACTCAGAGGTGGGATGGGACCAGAGCGTTTGCCACAGACACTTCTGAGCACTTCAGAAACATGGATCCTAGCTTAATTCTTTTTCTAAGAAGAAAGGAATAGCAAATGTTGCCCACTCCCACTGTTTAGATTAAATCTGAATGAATGGTTTGCTCTCAGCACTGGACCCCCTGATGTTCTGTCACCTGTGCTGACAAGCCTGGAGCCCACTGAGTGCCACCATCACAACACAGCCACCAAGAGCTTTCACAAAATCACCCCCTTTCAGGTCTTTCAAGCCAAATTCTCAACCACTGGTATTAAAGTACCTGCCTCCTTCAAAGAGGGGTAATTTTTGCTGATGACTCCTGTGAGTGTTGAGCAGAGCTTTCACCAGGAGGCAGCAGGGGTGGGAGGCACAGCAGCTCTGTGCTCAGGTCTAAGGTGCTGCACCCCCAGCACGAGG
The DNA here is from genome assembly GCA_038090715.1 of Florisuga fusca. Lineage (NCBI taxonomy): Eukaryota > Metazoa > Chordata > Aves > Apodiformes > Trochilidae > Florisuga > Florisuga fusca. The sequence continues at coordinate 6,149,197 of JAAWXA010000036.1, forward strand.
ACATCCCTGGGGACACACTCGAGCCACGAGCAGGGTGGTGGAGAGGGCTGAGGTCAAACCCCCATTATTCTCTCTGGAAGTTTTAATTGTGTGCTATAAAGCTGAACTCCCAGCGGGTGCCCCCTTCCCCCCGGATCAATAAGTGGCTCAGACACTGCCTCTGGAAGAGTCACCACAGCTCCTCAGCTGCTGAAAGGTCGCCCTGCACTTCAGTGGAACCAAAAGGACAGATCTCTGCTGTTACCAGCTAGCAGAAAGGTTAAGGCATGCTGGTGCATTGTTTGCAGTAAGTGGCCAACTGTTGGGGTGTTATAGCTCCTTCCAGGAGCTGCTACCCGCCTGCCTCTGCTCTGCTCTGCTCCACGGGGTGCTGGAGGACACGCACAGGGACACGGGTGGCTCCTGCTGGCCTGCAAAGGGAGCTGGCCACGGAAAGAAATCCCTGGGAAAGTGGGGAAGTCTCAGCAATTATGCTGAAAAGTACCGGGTGGAGGAAAGGGAACTGCCATGGAGTGGCCACTTCACCACAGCCCCTCTCCACCTCCTGCTGCTCTCCCACACACATGGGCCATGTCCCCACTCACCCTCAGCTCTTCCCTCCTGCACAGCACTGGCAATGCTGGTCCTGACCTGTAAAGAACACCAGCACTCCTCTCTCTCGGGGCTTTCACTAAATCATCAGTGCAACAAAAGGGATTAGAACAAAAGGTTAAATTAACAATCTGGTGCAGAAGACTGCCTCGGTTTCTCAGGGGTTCCAGCCAGCATCTACACTGAACACTGAAGTGACACACCAGGTGACACCACCAGGGAACCCAGGGCTGCCCTTGCACAGCCTTTCCAGGCAGACACCACACTGCCCTTCCTCAACAGCCACTGAACCATGGGATCAGCTCTCCAACCAGGAGAAAACCCCAGAAAACACCCAGAGACTACAAAACCCCCCAGTTTTAATGAAGTATTTGTCAGTAATGGTCCAAACCACTACATTATATGAAAGACACATAGCAGAATTTAAAGGAATTACTGTGAATTTAAAAAAATAAATAAATTACATAATGGAATTCTTTCATTTAAAGAAGCTTCTTTGCAAAAATCAATGTCTTGCTGCTTTGATTCAATTCCAGAACATCCACAAGCTGATCAAAACAAGACCTGTGGGTTTATAATCTTCAGAGATGCAGGGGGTGGGGAAAGGGAATGGCCCACCAGAGGCCTGGGCTGTATTTAATGTGGAGCACGTTACAGTCTGGCTCATCACATCCTTGCTCCATGGAGCACTGACCTGGCACAGTCACCACTTCACCCGGCACCTGAACACATCACAACACACCAGGTATTAAATCTGCCATCTCCAGCCCAGAGATGAGAGTTAAGAACTCTATTTCTTGCAGTGATAGCATCCGAGATGGAAAAGTGCCCTCATTAGGTGGCTCTTCTCATGCCAAGAAGTAACTCGCCCCACTATGTAATGGCTGAAAAAGAGATGCAAATCACAGAATATTGCTTTATATGTTTCTGAGTGGCAAACAATTCCAGCTTGGTTGACAACTCTTCCTTAAGATGAAGCTAAACTGCCCTTTTGTGCCAATTAAAGGCTCACCAGAACAGAGTCTGAACCTACACTATTGTTTAATAATACAGGGAAGAACAATTTTGCTTCTTTTTTAAAAAAAAAAAGCACAACAAAACACACCTTGTTGAGGACCCTTCTGACAGGATGTCTTTTAGTTCATTAATACTCCCAACCAATAACCAGGGTGAAAGACAGCTCTTTTCTAAGCAGTGATGCTCCTTTCAAGGGCCCAAAATTCACACTGCAATCATCTCCTAACAAAGGGGATTTTCCAAAACCAGCACTGCTACCAGGTGAGGTGCTAATATACCTGAAATCAAAGCAAGACAAAGCAGCCTACACAGCCCAATTCTTCTAACCATTCAGTGAAGGCAAAATCTTAAAAAAAATAAATAAATCTGTCCACAGTCAGGTAGAGGGTTTGTGTGAGGTTTGAGTTTTTAATTTGCATTCCTCTTTTTGCACAGCTTCTGTTTCAGATGCCACCTCAAAACTCTGGCAGGTTTGAAATAATCATAACCAGAACCAGCCTAGAAGAAAATTAACCAGAACAAAACCCCGACCCAAGACCCAGACCCCAGCAGCCTCTGTTTCCAGCCCCCACAGGGGGCCTCAGATGAAGCCCATTTAAGTGTGTCTGAGGCAGTAAGTGGTGTCTGCCCTGTCAGGAGCAGGGCTGATGATGCTGACAGTGGGGTTTTTTTCTGCCACTTTATACGAGGTTATTTCCACTCCTTTTATTTTTTCAAATTGCTTCATTATGTTTGTCTAAAACATGTTCACGGCTTTGGAAAAACAAAAGCAAGAAGAAAAACAAATCAAGTCCCTCAATATGTTGTTCTGGAATTAAAAAAGACAAAAAAAAGGAGGAGGGGGGAGAAAAGCAGCAGAAAGAGACAGCCCAGTGCTGAGCTCTTGGCTCAGTTCTGCAGTTCACAGACCCAAGGAGATGCTGCTTGGCCTTCCCTTACTTCTTGTGTCACCCTCGTGTGACAGGGTCCCCTCCTGTCCCCAGGCTGCCACACTGCTTCCTGCAGCTCTGTTCCCCTGGAGCTCCTGGCTCTGCTCAGGAGCAGTGAGGGCAGAAACCACCCCCTGGTCCTGCCTAGACCCACCCAGGGAACAGGACAGCCCTGGCCCTGCAGCCCCCCCAGCCAGCTGCACCAGGCAGAACCAGTCCTCCCTGTCCCCAGGTGCAAACCACAGTGACAAAACCTGTGTTTTCCCTCTTCCCAAACAAAGGCACTTGCCCCGTTCCCGCAGCCAGCTGGGCGTTGGGTGCATGGGTACACACAGCTGACACAGAAACATGGAAATATTATCCTCCTTCAAAGAGCATCACTCCCACTGGCCCATAGACAGCAGGGTCCCATCTCAGGGAATGGTTGTTTTTTGGAGTGGGTTTTTTTTTTTGCTGTCAATTAGTTTTGCTCGTGGCAATGGTTTAAAGCTGGACATATTCCATACAGAAGCTAACCAGAAGCATTTGTTTGTCAAATAAAAGCCTCAATTGGGAACAGACTATATAAAAATATTCTTAAAAGAAAAAAAAACAACAACACTGAGTCCCTTCTTAGTCATGCAAGTCAAACACTACAGGAGAGGAATGAAAAGTAAGTGTGAAAGTCATGGAAACTCAGCACTGCGGGGACAGCCTGGATCTTACAGTCCTTCACTGCCTTAAGCAAGTCTGTTATCCCTTCCACTTAAGTTTGAAACTTAACTTCAACTCCCAAAATAATGTATTAATTAAAATGCATTTAAAAAAAAAAATCATAAAATAAATTTCTGGATTTGGAACCCCCCCTAGAAAGGCAGCAACGCAGCCCAAGCTGCAAAGCACAACCCAGCAGTGAAATGTAATGAAATGCAAAATGCAAACAAACTCAATGACAGAAAATAAAATTACCAAGTTTTTTTGGATGCAATCCAAACTTAATAGCACAGAAGGAAGTGAACGTTGAACTTGTGGATGTTTAACCTCAAGTGTCTGTTTAATTTTAAAAAACAGCTGCTGGCGACATATTTGTGTGCTACACTTTCACACAACACACACATTGCCCACATGAGTTTCCTGCATTTAAATAAAAGTCAGACGGGGCCAACTATTGTGAGAATGAGAAAAATAACCTTCCTGAGCCCTGGCTGCTCCCCAGCCAGCCAGGGAAGCCCCCCAGCCCCCCGCTGGCATTGCCTCTGAAAGCCTTTTGACCCCAGAGCAGCACAGAGGTGGTGGGCAGCAGCTCCCAGGGATGGGGACAAGGGCAGAAGACAAGCAGCCATGGTGATGCCTCCTGTGGACACCCAGCTCCTCACCACACTGTATTTAGCCCTGGGGGGGTGCTTAGCTCCCCAAGTTTGCCTCCTCAGAAGGAGCTGGACCTGATGGCACAGAGAAAGAGCCCTGCATGGCCACAGAGGATCTGCCACCCACGCTCCACCATGGGGACCATCCTCACCCCTCCTGAAGCTCCTTCCACTGGTACAAGCCAGGAAGAGTGAGCAGTAACCCGGGCACACAAAGCCTGGGTGATGCCTCACCCCTTCCTCAGCCTCCTCCAGGGGCACACAGAGCACTGCATGGAGACAAATATGCTCCAACCCGGGTCATCTATCCTGCACCCTTGTTACTTGCAGCTAGGTATAATGGAAAAAATTGACTGTTTGCTTGGTGCAATAGGGCATGACTCTGTTTACACAGAAATAATAGCTAAACAGTGATGGATTCTAAATCTCCATTACAGTGAAAGATTTGAAGGAGTAAAGCAGTTAGAGAAATAATTGGTTTTCTTGTTTAGCTTTAAAAAGCCTTTACACACTGCCAAATTGAGAAGACTTCTCACTTTATTTTGTTTTTTCCTTTGGGGGGTTGTTAGGTTAACAAAGGAAGTGAAAACAAGCCTGGCCTACCTAGGGCAGAAGGCAGGGCTGTGACCTTCACTGCTGCTCCTGAAGGTGAAGTGGTGGGAAGCCCAGGAGATGCAGGACCACAGCCCACACCATCCCATCCCAGGCGTGGGAGGCACAAGGTGATAAACACAGCTTAGCACTCAGGGCTGGAATTTGGTTGGTGTGGGGTTTTTGGGTTTTTTTTTTCACATGAAGCAAGTCATTACCAGAGCAAACTGGAAGCTTTATAAGTTTTCAAGGTAAGGAGAAGGGAGAGATTTAACACGAGCACTCAACCAAGCACCAAACCTGGATGGGGAAGCAGGTGTCTCTCTCCTGCTGGAAGAAACTGCAGGAGAAAGAACAGGAAGGCTTACAGAGTCAGGTTCAAGGTGAAATCAAGCCTTCCCAGCACCTCTCATTTTAAAGCCAGGCTGGAAAACAAGCTCTGGCTAACTGGAAATAGTGCAACAATAACAGTAATGAAAACCACACAGGACTTCTCTGTAAGGGAGAAAAGGCAGACGCTTATGAGTTCAGAGCCCTCTAGGATGCTGCTGAATATTTCAACCACTAAAATGAGAGACTTTGTGTTTTCTGAAGGCAGAGACCTTTCTCCAAGCCCCAGCTCCTTTGAGGCAGGGCTGTAAATTATTCAGCTGCTGGGTGATTAGGCGCAGTGCTGGAGGGGCCGGTGGCACCCACAGGGCGGGATGGGGACACAGCTGCCAGTGACATTTGTGGCACCTCGCTGGAGTGTCTCAGAGAGCTGAAGCACCCCTGGGTGGGGGGATGGTGGCCAAGGGGCTCCCCAGGCTACTTTAGGTCATATTTACATACAAAAGAGCAGCTGCTGTGCAGCCATTATGCTGCAAACTTTTCAGAGGTGACCTGCGGTGGGTGCGGGAGAGGGGGAGCAGCGGATGCCAAGCACCTACTGAGGCCCCATTAATTTTTCAGGAATTCTTGGGCTTTGGCCTTTACAAAATGCGACAGGAGGAGGGAAGGGGAGAAAGAGACTCCAGCCAGGAGGAGAGCCTCCCCCCAGCAATCCTCTCCCCATCAAACAGCTTTGTCAAAACAGAGAAATGAATGGAAGCTGATCTGAACTCTCGTTCCCTAATTAGAAGGGAAAAATCCCAGGCAGTGACTGCGGCGAGAAGCAGCCCCTTGCTGGGGCAGGGGCTCACCAGCCTGCACACACACACACACACAAAGTTTCTCTCCGAGGTCCAATTTCCAGAAATTTATTCCAGTTGTAAACCATTAGGTGCCAATTTTTCAAATCCACCTTACGATTCAATAGCACTGGCTGCCTAATAGACTCTGAAAAATCTTTTGCTGGCTCGCAGCTGAGCAAACGTTATCTAAAAACATCTTAATAAGGCTCTTGCTATTCTCTCACCTCGCTGCTTACAAAAGGGGAGACTGAAAGCAGCTCAGCACCGGTGGCTGAGGGGAGCAAGGAGCTGGGGAGGAGGCTGTGCCCACGCCAGGCAGCTCTGGAGGGACATGATCACCCTCCAGCATCACCCTGTCTGCGAAGGAGCCACAGCCTGATGTGGGAAAGGTCTGCAGTCCTCCCCATGCCCTGCCTGCCCCCAGCTCCTGCTTTCTCATCCTTACTGAAGGGTTTGGGTGAAAAAAAAAAAAAACAACCCAAACTCTACGGTTTCTTTGGGGTGTGGAGAAAGAGGTCTGGAGAGGCACCCCCCACGCATCCCCACTCTCACCCTGGCTTGCCCAGAAGGAATGTTTTTCTCCACAGGTTCCGTGCACCAGGAGGCATCACAATGCCAGGGATTTACACACCTTCAGTTCATCAACCAACCTGACTGCAGAGCACCTGCAGCCCCTGTGAGCTCCCCGGGACCCTGCGGTGTGGTGGGACAGGTTCTCAGAGGACAAAGGGTGACACAGGACAGCTCCTGGGGGCTGTCTGCAGCCATCCCCCACCTCTGGCTGCCAGCACACTGCTCACACAGCCACTGCTCAGCTGTGAGTTAGAGCTATAAATTACAGCCCATTGAATCACAGAAAACGAAAATCAGCATTGGTTTTATCTTAATATTCCTGGGCTGTGGATTTCAGCAGTTCAGCTGCTCAAGGTCAGGCTAGGAGGGAGCAGAGCAGGACTGTGAACCTCAGCTCCCATCCACGGGATGTTCCTTCCCCCCAGCCCTCTCCTCCTCCGAGGAAAGCTTGGCCAAAAGTCCCCCAAAGTTTTCACTGGGGCTGTTGTTTAGGAAAGTTTAAGAGGTGCTGTAGATCTATGAAAAAAAGTCACATTACACAGGCTGGAACGTTGGTCAGCAATGACCTTGGCTAACTCAAAAGCCTGTGCTCAGGATGGAAGAAAACATTCTAATATCCTATCCCCAGCTATCTGAAAAGTCAGATTACATGTCTAACGCACCTCCTGGTTTTTCCAGCCATCCCTGAGGCAAACCAACAGCATGCACCTTCACAATACGTCCATGCTTAAATCAAAGCAAGTATTCTTACTGGATTCCTTTATGAATTCTTGCACACAACTTAGGGAAATAAACGTCTCGTTCCAAAACCCACCCCCAGGCTCAGCCTGTCCTCCCTGCTTTGCATGCTGCTTATATTTAATTGCCTCCCAGAACAGTGCCAGGTGGGTCAGAGAAGGGCTTCTACTCCTTTTGTCCCAAGTTCTCAGGGCTTCACAGAACAGCACACACGCACAAAGCTGTAAAATCCGAGCAGCCAGAAGTTCCCAAATTTGTTCTTGTATAAACGCCATGGTTGAATGCTTCTTGAAGAATGCACAGAGAGAAGAAAGCGCACTCACCATGCTTTAAGCTCCAAACCAAGTTTTATAACCAGGACCTAAAGCCCCTAAGGGGAAAAAAAAAAATAAATTGGGCTTATAATGTTAATGCTGACAGCTTTACCTTCCGTGTTAATAGAACATCTCTGCACTCGGGAAGAGACAGAGCCGTGCACTATAATCAACACTTGCACAATATCCACTTGACTGTGTGAATATCCCAGCCCTGCTCGTATGAGCAGCTTACAGGAATTACAAAGGCTGAGCTAGCGAGGAGAGAAAGGATTACCGAGGGACACAGTTCATTCTACTTCTGCATAAACAAAATACGACCTTCATTAAATTAATGATCAAACTTAACACTCCCATTAAACTGCTGCCGGAGAGCGGCACAGGACAGAGAGATAACCACCCACACTTCTGCAGCCCCAGTGGACAAATGGACATGCTCAGGCTTTCCATCTCCAAAAAAGCCTGAACAACCGCTTAGCAGGATTAATTTTTAATAACTCAGCACTTTGTTTTTATGTACTTATTAAAATTTAAGACACCGAGTCGTTGACCCCTGTAATTTTTCAATTGTTCCAACCATGAAGTCTGGGTTGGCTAATTACGCCTGAACAGCTGTTGGAGACGACCTTGTGATCAGTGGGGAGAAGTGATGCAATACTATCGCTTTACCAAGCGCCACAACGCTTCCTCTCCAGCTCCCTACCCCCTTATCATTTTAAATAAGTTCACGAGTTAATTACACAGAATAATTCAGAGGGTTATTTGGGAAAACAAACCCTCTTGATAGTCTAATAAATGACAGCCGCAGCTACACGCATATGGGGTGCTTGCAAACTTCACCTTCACCGACACCGTGACAAATTCAGCATTCGTGTGCTAACCACCCCTGCAGCAAAGGCAGAGCAGAAGAGAGGCATCAGTGGAACCCAGACCCAAAGCCCTCCACCAGGGAACAGAGCAGCATCGTGGCTCTTGGTGTCTGCTCCTGGAGCTGGGGCAGAGTCACAGCATTTTGTCAGGGTAAAAATAAAAGCCTGGCATGTGCAGATGACACAGCAGAAACTGAAGCACTCCCTGCAACAACTGCTGTAGTGATGGAAGGGTCTGTAAACAGTCACAAATCCTCTAGAGGCATCGGTCTCCAGCAGCTTCTGGACTGACTTTAAGGAGGAGGGAGCAAACGATTCCTAGAAAAACAACTAAGAGGAATTCTCATCCTCCAGGCGAAGGGAACAAATGGTTTAAACAAAGTGAAAGCCAGAAGATGGAGAGGCAAAAGAACAGGTAATTATCAAATGCATAAATAACATGCTGTGTGTCTATTTACTGTGGTTGCCTGGGGACAAAGAACAGCAACGTGAGAACCCTTGATGGAGACTGCTCCAATCAGCCCTTGCCAGGGCAGCCAGACACCCTCACCTCTGCCTCCAGCCACCACCACCACTGCTCAACCACGCTCAAAAAAAGATTTATACACATTTTCCCTCTATAACAGGAGACGGCAGCACCCAGCAGGGAAACTGACCCCATCTGTTGGAAAAACACACAAAACCACTACAGGTGACCAGGGCCTCCTTCTGGAAGACCAAACAAAACACTGTACTTGCACTCCGGGAGCATGCGTGCATCCCCAGACCATTTGCTTTTCACAGCAAAAGTTTTGCTGCAGCAAGGGTAGAAAAAGCACAGGGAGGGGTCTCTGAATTACTCCCATTCCCCAGGCCCTGTGCACTTAGCAGCTAAATGCATTTAAAAGATGAGAAGACAAAAAGAGAAATTAATAGACAACTGCTGCAATCAGTAGTCCAAACAACTGACTTTGAAGTTTTCCATTAAATCAGAGAGAAAAATGGAGATGCTGGGAAACACATTTAGTCTACTGCAGACAGCAGTGTTTATAAACACACAGAAGCTCTGCAAGGGCCTTAGGGTTTGTTTCTACCAAAAATAGTAATTGTCAACAGAGGCACCATATTTCAGCATCATGAGCTGCTGCAGATTGCTATTAAAAATTAATATGCATTTGCTATTACATACAATTTATAACGGTGTCTAAACCCAAACAGGCACCACCACAAACGCCAGGGTGTGAGCACAGGAGCCTGGCACAGAGGAGCTCGGGTGCCCTTTGGTGAACTTTTCCCTGAGTTCAGCTGCAGCAAAGCAAATGGGCTTTACTCTGCAGCTTTTTTTTTTTTTTAAGCTATGCATTAGCAGATGTTCTTTTATTTTCCTTTCTTTTTTTTTTCTTTTTCTGTGGGAGGGTAGGTTGGTACTAAAGCAGAACTAAGTGCTTCCAGGCCAGGCAGAGGCAGCAGCTCTGCTTAGCTCACTCCAGAAGCCAGACCTCACACATGTCTTCAGAGCCTCCCACAACTCCTGGGCTGCAGTCTCAGACCCTTCTGCTAGCTGGGACCTGCTGGTGGCTGGCAGGGTGGGCAGAAATGTCCTGGGTGTCCCCTGTACCTCCACACCCCTCCAAGACAATGGATGAACCTGCCCCACCATCTCCTCACCAGAAGTTAGGTGTGAATCTCAGTTCAGATGATGCTGAGCACATCATATTCATCAGTGCTACTTATGGTCCCTGGTGCCTCAAGAACTTAACGTAAAAGTGAGGTTGTGTGAGGTGAAACTACAGTAAAAAAAATGATGTTGTTGGAACAGAATTAGTGAGTTATTTTCAAACACGTCAAAAAACATTTGCCTACTTTTCTTTATCTCCCATAATTATGAGAAGCTGCAGATGTCCTGCAGAAAACCTTCAGATCACTCTTGGCTGCTTTCTCCTCACTATAATCCCTTTCTCCTATCCCAGTGTGGTAAAGGGCCCCCTCTGCTCAGCTCATGACTCCTTTGGGTGCAAGTCTGTGACTGCTAAGAGAAATCTGCCATTCCCCTGAAAGAAAACAAACTGCCACCTGGATCACCGTCCTGTTCCTTGACTTCCTACAGAGATTCCTTCCCCTGCCTGGCATGGAAACCCCCTGGCTGCAGAGCAGCTGCTGGGAATACTCTTCCCCTTTTGCAGTCTTCATCACCACAGGACAGTCACTGGTCTGGAAATGTTCACCATTTTCCAGGAACCAGCCAAGTGCAGCAATGTAGCTTCTCCTGCAGAGGCACAGCTGACGAGGTGCATTTCTCTCAGAGAGAGGAGGACCACACATGTAAACCACCCCAGGCAAGGAGAGAGGCAGTGCCATGAGCAGCCCAGCAGCCCCAACCCCAGGAGCTGATGCAAACCTGACTCTGGACTCCAATCTTTACAGACCACTGGGTGCAGCCTCAGTTGACCCCATGTGCTGGAAGAAAAGCTTTGGCTAAAGACCAAACTACCCATGTGCAATGGGAGCAGGGCTCCCTTCCAAAGCCTGCCAGAGCTCCTCTCCAAAGCCTGGCTGTGGTACAGCAGGGATAGCAGAGGGACCAGGCGTGGCCCCGGTCACCTCTGCTGTCACCTCAGGGCTGTCAGAGGAAGGGCTCAGACTGCTGATGAATGAGGCAAAGCACAAGCAAGATAAGCAAAAAGCACCTAAAGGCACTTAAATCCAGTCCCCAGCAACTGGCTGAGTGACAGTGGCACAGGGCAGGGACCGAACCGCAATGAGGCTGCTGGAGGGGAGGACAGAACCAGGAATTGGTGTAAGCACACTAACCAGACAATCACCATTTCACACACAGCTGTAATCAGGAGGAAGGTCCATCCACGTGTACGAGATCTCACTGCGTCCCACCCCACATCGTGGTTTTCTCATGTAAAAATCAACTGAAGACACTATTGGAAAAATTTAATTTTTTTTCCTCCCAAGCCCGCACCACGTACCTGGCAACAAACCCACAGCTCTTGGCTCGTGCTGCCAGGCCCAGGTCTGACCATGGCAGCCAGAGTGGAGCAGGTCTGAACACAGTGCTTGGCTCTGCCACACCAGAGCAGGAAAGCTTTCCTGTTTGCTTTCAGAAGACCAGACAGATGTGACTCAGAGGAAACAGTAGCCAAATTCTGGCTGGTGGCTCACCCCACACACGCCAGCAAACCTGCAGCGAGCACAGCACTGGCTGAGCTCCAGAGGAATCCATGGAAAGGCAGATTTGCAGAGCCACAGGGACATGGGGACACCTCCACACACGTCCTTGGAATGGGGAAACAAAAGGTCCGTGCCCTTGCACACCTGTGTTCCCCGGGCAAAGCAGAGCAGGGAGGCTGCTGTCAGGGGTGATTTGCTGCTCTGCTTCCAGTTGGGCCAAACTGCAAACTGCTGTCATGGGCCAGCACCCTGCAAAGGTCTGCTGACCTCAGCCAGCCTCCCCAGCCCCGCTCCTCCCAGCACAGGGCACCTTGGAAGATACACTGCACTTGTTAAGACAGGACAGGAAAAGCCAGAAAGCATAACTCATCCCCTCTGATGCCTCAAAGCAGGTCAGCACGAGGTGAAAAGGCCCCTTTGCAGCAGACAAATGCACAAATAACAAAGGATGCTCAGGTGACAGAAAGAAAAACACTGTCTGGAAAAAAAGCCTAGGAATCCTGAATGCCTGTTCCAGGCTTGCAAATCCCAAACCTTGGCAATCCATTTTAAAACAATACTTTATAAGAAAATGTGCCATTTTTAACAAAGCAGTGTAGTTGGGGAGATTTTTCAATACCCATAGGCTGCAATTTGTTGGTGTATTCAAGATGCTACTTGGTACCCTTGGTAACTGGGCCTGAATGCAGCTGTGGGGAGGGAAGGCATCACTACCCACCCCTGGAAATGGGGAATTCACCCATCACACAGCTCCAAGCCTCACGATGCATTGCAAGACTCTGTCTACCCACAGTAGTAAATATTCAGTCCCACTCACACCTAAACACTTCCCCATCATCTCTGATGCATGTGTCTCCAGTACTCTGCTACACTTCCACCAGATTTTAGAGGTGGGAAATCAAGGCACAGAACAAACAAGTCCCAAAGGAAATCTGGAATAGTGCCAAGAGTTGAATCCAAATATTTTTTTCTAACTCCCAAGCTCTCAACAAGCCTCCAGGACCATTTCCCTCACCATCTGCACAAGTGAGGACAAACAAGTAAGTACCTTTTTTTCTTTGCGGCCATCTAACAATGATGCATTACTCCCCAAAGAATGCTTCCCAACCTTGAAATGACCAAAAAGCTCCTCACCAGCTGCCTCACATACTTGTTCTTGCCTCCATTTATTCTGAAAAAAAAGAGCTGTATTTAAAAGACTTTTAAAAAAAAAAAAAAAAAAGCACTTGAAGACAGCTTAACTGTCAAAGGGATCATGAGCAAAAGCTCCGGTACCTCCATTAAACTCTAACTGCTCAACAGTTCTGGCAATCTGCTCTGAGGACTCCTGACAAGGGGGCACACATAAACCACTCAATCCCAGATGCTTTTAAATCACCCAGAAGAAGCATGTTTCTGTGACACTGCTCCTCCTCCCATCCTAACCAGACTTAAGTGGTAATTCCATAGGAAGGGTGATTATCACTAAAGTTTTAATGGGTTGCCATCTGTACCCTGCACTTCATAAATGGAGAACGTTCCACTACCATGCTGTCCAGGAACATAAAATGTGGCAAAAAAGCACTGCAAGGTGATCTAAAACAATACTTCTCTCAAAATGAATGGATTTAACTTAGCAAAGAGATACACAGCGGAGCAGAAAATGAGTCCTGCATTTGGAGTCCTAGGAAACATATGGGAAGGCTTTATTGGGCATTGTCAAGTCTCCCGGCTCTTATTTGTCTGGATCTAAACTTCAAGCTAGAATTACTGAGCATTAAGAAACATGATAAATCTCACGTGCCATCTGAGATGGAAACTGTGTCCTCAGTTACCAAAATACGTCCAGCAAACTGGCTACAGAAAATGTAATAATTACACGGATAAGAGCTGCTCTCAGTTTTATGGCCAACAAAAGCCTACCCTTTTGTCCCTTCAAAGTTCACAAAGTCATACATCACCCAGGCTGGCATGTTTGCTCCTGAAGTATCTAAACTGCTGCAGCTGTCTCAAAGGATTTAGAGAACTAGGAGCCAACAAGGAATTTTTCATTAACAACACAGAGAGCAGAAATCGATGGTCCCCCGGTGTCATTTCATTTCAATGGGGAAGGGGAGGGGATGGAGGGAGGAGACATTCCAACAATACAGGTACTGCAGGCAGGCTGCCAAGCTGCACCACACACCATCTTTTCCTGCTCATTGCAGCTCACAAACGATGCACAGAGTAATTGTTGCCAATAAATTACCCACCTGCATATGGAATATCACAATAGCTCAGTATGTTTATTTGTACTTTTGCACAGACACACTGCTAACAGGAGGACTCCAGTGAAAAGACCAGTGGTGACATTTTCTTTTCAAGAGAGCTGGCCCAGACTCAGTCTGGAAGGAGCCCAGGAAGCTTTAAAGCCCCTCGAGCTGGAAATCATCTGGACTGTCCAACAGGCATGTCCATCCCAGTGTCGGCTGCTTCCCAACTGGTGACAGGAACAGGAGAGCACGAGGCAGTGGAGCAGCCAAAGTCAAATCTCTTCACAGGCTTCTGAAGCCCAGTTGATGTAAAATTGCCAAGTAATTCCTGCTTTCATAGAAAAGCGATTTTGATTTTGTTCTTTCTATCCAGAGAGCTCCAAAGCTCACATCCTGTACTCGATTTCCAAACCAAAGAGAGACAGGGAGCTTTGGAAGCCTCGGACAGATGAGGAGCAGAGCTCCAGAGTGCTGGACACTGCACCACCCCTGCTATTTCATTTCATTTCATGGACTAAACCCTGCAGAACAGTCAGGTCTCCAGGCCAGCCCCATGGCGCTGCATTAAAGCAGAGACAGGATTGTTTCCAGATCCATACCAGGATTAAAGGCAGAGAAAGAGAAGGAGCAGAGGAAGAAGCCTGTAGAGGAAACACTGGAGTTGTCCAAACTCCCAACCAAGCAAGAGTCAATCCTCTGCTAGGATTACAAAAAACTTGTTGAATGTTAATATATACTGCCTCCATTCTCCAGTTTATGAACACTATAATTTTCTTCACTAAAACACTGTCTAATAGTACCAATCCCTCCCTTCTAATTATAGACATCTCTTATGCATGATAATCTTTATACAATTAAGTCCGCTTAAAAGAATAACTGATAAATCAAAAAGCATTTAAATAACACATAAGGCTGTGATAAAAAAAATGACAAAAGCTCAAGAGATTGAAATCTAAAGCAGGAATTTTACCCTTAAGTGCATACTAGTGAGTAAAACAGCAGCCGCAGTGTTCAAACCTGAATTGGCCAAAGTTGAAACATTAATATAAAATCATCCTTCTGTTTAAAAAACAAAACCAAAAAACACAACAAAGAGAACCCACAACTGCCCTTATACAACTTGTGCATGGAAAGACATTGGTTTCCTCTCGATCTGCTCTTTGGAATAAAAGTACAGAAAGCTCCCACATGAAATGTTACTGAAACTTCATGTCTAATTTAGGTAAAGGGTCCTCTAGGTAAAAATATATTTAGGCAGAGCCAACATTTGCTGGAAAGGCTGGAGTGCTACTGCTTTGCAAAACAATCCTGTGTTCTGTGACTGCACAGCTCCCAGCACACCCATCCCACACCAGGCAGAGGAGTTCCCCCTCTGACACAGGAGGACAGAGCTTCTCCTGTCCACTCCACCCTCTCTGCTTTGCCACAGCAAGATTCCAGCTTAGCTCAGGTACTGGATCATCCTCTCCATTCGAATCTCTCCTAAAAAAAAAATTTTATTCCCACAGGTTCCAGCTTTTAGGACTAAAAATGGTATCCATCAATAGCTTACTCTGCTGATTATTGCCATTGTAGTAGGACCAGCTGTAGGTCAGAACTGAATATGCAAGTGACTGTACAAAAGAAAAAAAACTGACCCCTTTTTTAGAATTAAACTGATTATAAACATCCAGATAATAAAAATAATATTTCTCAGTGCTGGACAGATATTTCCATAGGAAACTGCCCCTAGATACACCTTTTTCTCTTTTATGTTGGTTTTTTTTTTTTTCCAACTTATATTAAAAAATTACAGCCTTGTCCTAGGCCCCTATATATTCAACATCTAAACAAAGTTTCAACTAGAGGCAGCTATTTTATATAAGCAAGGGTTTGTAATGCTGTAATGGAAGCAGCCACCTTTGCTCATCTCAGCTAGGTCAAACCAGTCTCACTTCTCTACATTTAAAAAAAAAAAGCAGTTGAAGACATATCAGTGACAGCAATGCCACTGTGTAGGAACAAAAAGAAGGGATGAATTAGGGGCACAAGCAGCATCTGGACCACAGGCTGAGTGTTCTGCCCAGCCCTGGCCAGTGCCTTGGGTTTTCCCCCAGCCCTGGTCTGCTGCTGGGCCAAACCCCTCCTGGCCAGGACAAAAGAACCCGAGCTCAGGGGGAGACAGGGCTCTGCCCCGGGAAGAAACACAGCAGCAAAAGTGTGTATGGAGAGCTGGGGTGGCTGCAGGAGCCCCCCTGCTGCTCACCTTCCTCTCCAAGATGGGGTGACTGTGACCCACCCAGCATGGGGCTCAGTTTACAAGCTGAGCACTGACCCACATGGAGCTGCAGCAATTTATGGGGTGCTCACCCAGCACCCCCCTCCTCAAGGGCAGCAACAGAGCTGGAGGGCACCCCACAGGGCAGGCACCAAGGAGAGACACCCGAGTGGCTGGCACGATTGTTCTGGTGCCTGCCAACCCTTTCACCAAAGACATTGTTCCCAAAACCCAACCTGAACCTCCCGGGCTGCAGTGCAGGGAAGGAGGGGGTGAAGCACACAGCCCAGCTCTGCCCAGCCCTCACTCACACAGAATTACAGAATTTTCAGACTTGGGAGGGACCTCTAGAGATCATCCTAGTCCAAACGTGTGTGTGTGTAAGGTGCAGTTGCAGACAGGCTGTACCAGGCCGGGGGGCAGCAGTGTGCTGCCAAGGATATAAATAGAAGGGTTTATTTTTAAGTTGACCATCACTCAGTGCAGTCAAACTTCCTCCCCTTCTGCTCCCCCTGTCACAGCTCTGCGTTACGGCCTCGCAGCACGGGGCTGGGGGAGCAGAGCAGCCCAGGCAGGAGAACACCTCCACAATGACTCACCTGGCTTTGTTTTGGTAGCTACCAGCCAGCCCTGTGCCTGTCCCTGCAGAGCACAGGGCACCAAGGGATGTGCTGGGGGTACCACAGCCTCAGGTGCTGCCTCTGCTGCACCCAGCACCAGAGCTCCCTCCCGGCACTGCTGTCCTGCTGCACAAGAGTCATTCAGGTTTCATTTTGGGTAGAACTAGTGGGAAGAGGGATTCTCCCTCCCCCTCAATTCCGTATTGTGAAGAACATTATATAAAACTTGAAAGAAATTCAGCTACAGCTTTTATTTACCACTGTGCATATGGGCCGATGGCTGTGGCAGGCTACCAAGTTTGCCACCATGCTGGCCAAGTTTGCTTTTACTCCTTCCCTCCTACTGTGTGTCTTGCCCTAGAACAAGGGCTGCTCCCAAAGGAACCCCAGGGCTGTGCTGCTCTGCCCAGGCCAGCTGGATGGCACCTCAGGAGGCACTGCCAGGGAGGTGGTTTCCCTGCAAAGGATGGAGCAGCATCCCTGACAAGTTCTTTCTCCCCACCAAAAATGTGGCAGTCTCACCCACATCCCCCAGCAGCCCCTGGGGAAGAGCTGTGTGAGAAACCATTACAGATCCTGCTGAAAGGCCACCCAGTGCTGGCACTCAGGCTGAGGCACCTAAGGTTTCTCTTGGGAGGACTGGATGCTTATAAAAGATTAATCCAACATCAACAGCTTACCTGGGTGAATCCTGAGGACATCTTCAAGGGAGCTTCATCTCCCGGGATCACTGAAATTACAAGAGTGTCCAAAAGCAGCAGGCACAGGAAAGGCCATATCCCAGCTGGGGAGCTGGTCAGACACCCACAGAGCCTCCACCCTTGGAACAGGCACTGCAGGACTGCTGCCAGCAAACCCTGGGGTCTGGACCTTGTAGGAAACAGGTGCACTACAATTGCAACAGATACCGGGAAAAGCAGGGCCTTATGTTAAAAGAAGACTCACAGACTGCTCCATTTCCAATTAAATCCTTCTATTCTTTGAGCAAGCCTGTGCCACAGCAGGTAACTGCAGTCCCCCAAGGAGATCTGGCACCATCTGAGAACCCCACAGCTCAGCACTCGCTGCCTCAGCAGAGATGCTCTGAGGCAAACACACCCGAGACCCAGGCACTCAGATACCCTGTGCCATTTCAGACTGTTACAGCTCAATGATAAGATGCCTTTTCCAGCAGCTCCCTCAAAAAAAAAGGAAAAAAAAAAAAAGAGGTAGCATCAACTTCAGTTCCTGATGTGAGGTGACCCTACAGCTCTGCAGCAGCCCCAGCATTTCAAACCTCACACTCAGGCAGCATTCCCCTCTGCCTAAGATTGCTATATTTCTTGGCCTGGGCACATTTAAAAAAAACAAACAACCTCAAAGACTGACCTATTGGCTACATTTTTAAGCCAAGTTGTTGCTTGCTAAATTGTTATGACCTTCCTCCTCCCCTCCCAGTCATGAGCAATAGGAATTAAATTGATTCAGTCTATCAGTGTTCTGCATCTAAGTGATTAAATTCAGCCACTAGAAAAATCTGTTTTGTGCTGGATCTGAGGAACAGCAGTGCTGTCACTGCATCCAACCCCCGGCCTCCCAGGGAGGAAAGACACCAAAGGTAAAACACAGACTTACTGTGCTGGTATCATAAGCATCACTTTTTTTTTTTTTTTTTTTTTTTTTTTTTTTTTCCCTTTTTAAGCTGGATCAGTTACTCGATGTGCCATTAAAAGTGTCCTCACAGTCAGATTCCTGGGGCAGACCAAAGAGGAGGCAGTGCTGGCAGGGCAGCAGCACAGGCACCTCCCCAGCATCACCACATCGATGTTTCAGACCTGCAGTGTCCCTGATCAGTGAGTTATTGATTCCCAGACAGATGTCAGAGGACTGGAGCAAGGCAGCCTCAGGGGCAGCAGCTCCATGCTCAGTACAGTCTGTCTCACACAGTGCTAGAACTGATTTATCCATCCTGATGACCAGGCAGCATTCCTGGGAGACAGATGCCACGCTCCCTGGGCTAGTTCAGCCCTCCCAACCAGCTGACCATCTATTTTAAGCTGCTCAGCTGGGATCTTACTTTGGGACATCCAAGCTGAGAGGAGCACCCTTCCTCCTTCTCTTTCTTCCACACGACAATTGGAGAAATGAAAAAGGCTGGAAGGACTTCACACATCTGCTTAGCCCCCTTCAGACAAACAAGGGAGGGACAGAGAGGGACCCAGGGGTCAGGGAAGGAGGAGCTGGGGAGGCAGGGTTGCAATCTATATGCATCTGAGTGATCCACTGGTGCCAAAGCCAGAGAGAAACCAGCTCCAGCACTGCTGTCCTCACCCCTGCCCTCCCCGTGGGGACACAGAGGCACCACGGCTGCTCCCTGCACTGCAGAGGATCCAGACCTCTCTGTTTCAGGAATTTAGTTAGGGAACAAATGCACACGGAGAGAAATAACTGCCTGTTCAACCCGCATCCTCCAGAAGTTCCTCACTTCCTGCATCTGTGGGATTTTGGCACGGGCAGTGCTCTGCCCTCACCTGACCTCCCAACTGCATCAAAGGGCCCCAACTAAATAGGTCGCTCCTCGCAGAGGGAGTAAAGTTCAGAGGAAGTGAAGAGACTTACTGCTGCCTTCATCATCACAGCCCCCTCCACCACCTCTGCTGAGAGAAAAGAGGAAAAAAAAGCAGGGGAGGGGGGGAAAGAAAAAGATACCCACAGTGACAGAGACAAAATGCGAAGGAAAAGAAAATTCAGAAGTACATAGTGTGGGAGCTGAATTTTAAGCAGTACAAAGTCTAAGAATACATCTGGAAACACACATGCAAATTCTTCATAGCCAAAAATAAATGTCTCTGCTGTATATTACTCTCCAGAGGAAAAAACAGTGCTAATATTAATGGAAGGGTTTTGTTTCATTAGTTTGTTTTTTTTGAAATTCATGATCAGAGGTGATAAATTATTTCTCTAAAATCACATAGATTAAATTATCTGGGTAACTCAAAGCATTATACACTTAAATTAATATTACTTATAGCAAGCCACCAATTTGCCCCAGGCAAACGACATTACCAACAGTTCCACTGTGTTTTTGAAGTCAATAATCCTTTGCTTTGGAACCAAGTGTCCTTCACATCACCTCTGCAAACACCACATCATCTTTCCCCGTGTGTTTTCCAGGTTTAGGACTGGCAGATCTCAAATGAGGCAGACTCCTGAGCTGGAGCTCCTCAGCAATGGACTCGGTGCTGATTTACATCAACAGAAGCCGTTGCCATATTTTCCCATCAGTTCCTTAGAGGAAAGCTTACAAACTTAATTCCCTCTTTACATTTGCTTATTCAAGTTCCAGCTGCATCTCCCCCTAACGTCCCATTAGGGCTTTCCTTTTAATTACTTTTTCATGTCATCTGCGCGTTCCTTGCAGGGTCCTCTTTCTAGGAACTTGGCTCTCTCTCCCCTGGCCCCTTTCACTGATGTTTCCTTCCTTCCTCCCCACTTCCCCCAAGCTGTTGCTGAGCCCTGTGTTCTCCACACTCCATTTCTGGCCTGTGACACCCTGGGCTCATAGGAGCAGGAGCACAGGAGACACGAAGTGGGAAGCAGGGCTGGGTGTGCAGTGTTTCAGCACTCTGCTCCTGGCTTAACGACAATTCTGCATTACAGACTGTCCCTGTGACTGTCATAAAAGATTAAGGAGCAGAAAAACAAACCACCTAATCGCAGGCAGGTGCACAAACCTATTCCCTCTCCCTGTCCCTAAAAGCTCTTAGGGAAGACCTGTCAAGAACAGAAAACCCTTGGGGAGATCACAGCAGAGCTGCAGAGCTGCCGTGGCTGCCCACGTGCCACCACGCAGGGACAGACCGTGGCATCACCATGGCCATGGCCAGGCTGCTCAGGGGCCACTGCCCACCCACTCCATCCCTGCACCAAGCTGCAGACCCCCCACTGCCCCAGAAACCATGGTGTGCTGCCTCTCCCCAAACTAAGGAAACACAGAAGATGCTCTGGCCCATAGTGCCAAGGTTTCAGACCAAAACTCATCTCGCAGTTCCAGAAAGCTCTCGGGCAGAACAGAAGGAGTTTCCCCCCAGCTAGAAGGAAGCACCAAACCCTGCAGCTTGCTGTTAGCTGCACCTGAGCACAGCACCATGTGCACCAAAGCACACACTGGGTGGCTAAAAGTTGGTGAGGTCATTCCATAGGAGAAGGCCACGTTCCTTGTAAGAAGGTCAAAGTTCATTTGTGTTATGTAGGCTGAAAAAAACCACATTTTGTTCGTAACGCTGCACTCATCTTATTTGTAATTTAATAGGCAGAAAGACATCTCTTTTCTCCATTCAGCCCAAAGATCATCATCTTCACTACCAAGATGAAAGACTGGGATCAGTGTCAAGATGCACAGGAGAAATCAGTTTACTCTCCTGGCACAAAACAGCAGAAAAGCAAATTCACCCACAGACATGGCTGATAAACTGCTACAAATTCAGGCCAATATCCTTCAAGTTTAACTACACATCACTGTAAAAGACAAGACAGATCAGCTATTTAGACAGCACTTTGAAAATGCAAAGTGCCATGTAAGTATTATTATTACTAGCAGGCTGCTGAGGATGTCTCCTGTATTTACCATCTGGGAAAAATAACTACTTTAAATGGGCTGTTTGAAACAGTCCCAGGAGGAGTTAACATATTCCAAATATCTTCCCCACCAGCCCCAGATGATGGGAAGCTGCTTTTCCCGTTTCACCTTAGCTGCTAGGAACCCAGGGAAACTCTGTGTTTTTTCTGTTCAAAATCAAGGGCCTCCAATTTGCAGATCTGGCCAGTTCTACACCTGGGTACCGAGGATGCTCCTGCCCACCCCAGCAGGGCTCTGCAGCTGCAGCACACATCCCCTTCCAGACCAGACAGAGCAGCACACGTTTGGAGCCAGATGATTTGTTCTGGGTGAACATTTCAGTACAAGCAAACGAAGGGATTTCTTCCCAGGCTGTAAGCAAGCACCACGTGTGGCTGCTGCCAACACTGATGCTCCCCGACAAACTCCTGCTTCTCCAGGCCACAGGAGCACAGAAAAGGAGCTGTGGAAGAGTCTGGCTGCTCCTTCACTCAACAGGACTGTTTTTTTCCATTCAAAATCAAGTGTCTGCAATTTGCAGCTCATGTGAACCAGCACAGCCCAGGGGGATCAGGCATTCCTGCCCTGTGGGTGCAAACCAGCACAGCTCCTGTCATCCCGGGGAGCTTTGCCAGTTCACATCCTCAGCAATCTGGCTGAAATCATCAATTAACTCTAATTCTTTTATTTTTAGAGCACTTCCCTGATCACCAAAGGCCACAGCAAACCCATTCATGTTAGTGTTTTCACACGGCATTATTACATGATCAGGCTGAGCAGGCCCTGTCCTATTTCCATAACTCTACTCCAGTTTGATTTACATCATGTAAATAGAGGTCAAAAGCAAGCCTGCAGTCCCAAAAGAAGCATTATCTCAGACTGCACCTTCTGTATGTTTTATGGAGCGATTTTTTAGGTCAAGGAATAGTATATAAAGCTATCCACTTAAACAGAAAAGCAGGAATGGAAAATGGGACCTGGGAGTCAACCAAGCACAGAGCTTACATTTCACCAGGACCCCCTGCTCTCACTATTGATGAACAAGGTGCAGTTCTGGCATTACAGAGGCTGTCATTTATCCTCCTCAGACATTTTGGGGGAGGGAAAGGCCAACATTTACTACTGATTTCCTTTGGAAACACCATTACAAACTGCAACTGCTAAAGATGCACCTGCTGGCGTCACTAAGGTATTTAAGCCAAGTGGCACTCAGGAACCTTGTTTGCCAAGTATCCCAAGCCACAAAGCTGCCAACAGCTCTGGCATGAGAGGAAGAGAGCCTGGTCCCCCTGAGCACTCCCACAGGCCACCAACCAGGCCACCAGGGTCACAGCTGCTCACGTGTGTGTCCCTCAGCTCCATTTTCAGCAAAGGGAATGTTGGGGTTATGGTATTAAACCCTTAGGCCACTGGCACAAAGCAACCTCAGCCTTGATTGAGCAAAAGGAAAAGTGTAAACCTGGGTGTGCTTTGAAACATCAAACAGAAGCAAAGGAGAGGGCATCTGTCCTTCAGGTGGGAATCTAACTGCTGATTCTTGCTTTATTAGCAAGCCCCTTGAGTCAATGAGCACAGCTCACTGCCATTCTGACAGACCAGCTTCCCAAGCAACAAATAAGACATTTCAGGTGTCCAGTAAGTAAATGAATGCCATGAAAGCTGGATGAAGTGAGCAGCACACCCAAAGCCCAGCACACAAAGAGCAAGGGAGCCCCAGGGGCCCCAGAGAACCCTCAAACAGCCGACAAGGGTTTTCTCTCTTCCTCATTCCTTTTCCTTCTCCCAGCTCAAGAATCTGTTGCTGGGCTAAGTGATGCAGCCTGGTCTTTGCCACTGATTTTTACTTTCTTAGTCAAATTACAGTCAGAAGGTCAAATGTAACACATCTTTTCTCCAGCACCTGACTGCATTTGTGAACTTCAGAGCACAAACCCAACTGAATAAGGTGGGACACAGAAAAAAAATCAATAGCTGTTACTTCTATAATTTTCCTGCAGTTCTTTTTTCTGATTGTTTTCACAGAGTACAGGAGGAGCGTTTCTAATTATCCAAAAATGGTAGAATTTGTGTTATACTTAGAAGAAATCTCTGGTTCAAGTTGCCTTGAACTCCAGATCAGTATTATCAGTATTATCAGACAACGTCAGGTTTCTGTTCCTTCTCTTTTGTTTTCCTTATTAGAGGTTTATTTTTGAAAGAGGACTGTGTAACAGAGCCTCTTCCATTTCAGGAAAAGTAAACAAAATCCTTTGCAGGGAGGATCGGGGATGAAGGAACAAAGCCAGCCAGGCTAAGCTGTGTGAAGGTGAATTTCTCTGTCACCGTTTGTAGCACAGCAGCACTCTGACTTTGCTCAAGGTCACAGCAAGGTACTGCACACAGACACGCTCACTCCCCCCCAAAAAGGCTCCACTTCCTACAGCAATAGGAAAACCACCCTGGTAGTCCCAGATTTTGGGTGGGGACCTAAATGAGACCAAAATCAGACAGCAAATCAGTGCCACCCCTGCAAAGCTGTTCCTCAACACAGCCAGAACTCCATCTTTCTCCTCTCTCCTCCCTGACTCACCTGGCAGCCCAAATCATCATCTTCCCTCAGTAAAACCCAGGTAAAACTCTCACTGTCAGCAGTGCAAAGCCCTGACAGACGCCTCTGTGGGACAAAAAGCTACCAAGTCACCCTAATTTAGCCCTAATACCCAAGAGCAAAGAAAGGCAAGGAGGACTCTAGGACTTTGTGGGATAACTTGGCTTGCTTATTTGGGACAGCTAGGGGCAGTGAGCTGCTGCTAAGACCAAGGTCCCTGCAAGACTTTGTGTCCTACACCAAGGTTTACTCTCTGGACACAGACACACTCCTAATCACAAGAAATACTGGGGTGGACTCCGAGTAGGAGAACCCTAGGAAAGTTCTCTCAGCAAGAGGCTGGACTCTGCCCAAGCTGGGTCTTGTCCAGGGCACTCAGGAAGAGGAAATGAAACAGACAGGAGAGAGACCAACAACTGCTTTAGCCTGCTGGGGACAGGAGGCAAGCATGATAAATATTTAAGTTCCTGCTTATTAGGAAATGCTTGGCAAATAACATGAAGCCTGCAGGGGGTGTTAAAGGGAATATATTCAGTGTTATGGGAAAGTTAATGAGAAGCTGTAACCATTATGTATGTATCATATATGGAAAACTAGGTGAGGCCCCTCTGGACCACTATGTACTGCATGAAACTTTATGGACACTGTAATGCATTATTTTTAATGATTCCCTTGCCTACGTCAGGCCCTGGAAAGCAAGAGGAGCTCATGTAGCTTCCTGGTGGTGTTTCAGCAGTGACACCTTGTTTGTTGCTAGATCTCTGGGTTATTTTAATGAGAAATAATTGGGTTACTTACCAAGATTCCACGAAGCCGATAAGAACTGAACAAAAACTCCAGGAAAGTTGTGGCTGTGTTGCAGTGCTCTGCACATCCTCTGCCTTCCAGAGGGTTACCTCCCCTGGTAAACCATAGATCTACAAATATGCCCTCAAAAATGTTGGCACTTCTGTTAGTTCAAGTTTGCATTGTCATCATCTCCAGGGAGAGCCAGACCACAGAAATAACCAGCTGCAACATCACAACAATTGCCCCTGCAGGAGATATATATAATGAAAATTGAAAGCTGCAGGATGAACTTCTTACATACTTGTCCTTTTGGTTTATTCATCAGAAGTAATTATCTGTGCTCACATTCACAGGAGCACATATTTTATGATGTACATTAAAATTTAATGGATTTTTAATAATACTGTAACTACAGCAGAAGCAGGAAAAAAAGACAGACATGAAACCATATGTGCTGTGTTGGTGGGTATAAACGCTGTCGAGCAAACATCAACAACACGGAACCAGTTTAGCAACAGGAAGAGGGAACTGGTAGTGCCAGCATCTGAACACTCAAGTCATCTCTAACCTGAAGGTGTGCTAAGGTTTCCCCTTAGCATACACAACACGAGCAAACACAAGTTTCTGAACTTCAGGACCCTGCAGGGGACACCCTTGGCCTTTGACAAGTGTCCAAACTCCCCAACTTAGTTTCTCCACCCCTGTGATGGAGAGAAGCTACATGAATATCCCTCAGGACAGCAGCATGGGAGTGTGTCTGAACTCTGATTTCTGTTGTGCCAATTAAAGCACTCGCAGTATTTTATGAAGCTATTGATGTCTGTTCCTTAAACATCAGCAGAAATTACTGCTCCAGCAGGAGAGAATGACACTCTAAACACTTTCCTCAGAAGCCACTCTGCAGCTAACGAGTCAGTGCAGAGCATCCCCATGTCACCAATACTTGGACTGACATCTATTTATAGCCTAAGAAATTATATACGTGGTGTCCCCACCAACAGTGACACATCTTCATTCAGGCATGAGTCACCTATTCACAAGCATGTTTCTAAAAATAAACCCTATTTACCAGAATTAAATTCTACATGCTCAGGAGAAAATGTGTCCTTAAAAACAAAACAGCAGGTGGGGGGGGGGAAAGGCATGTTAGAAAAGCAGACAATAGCAGCCAAGCTCTGAAGTCCTCAGCCTGCAGGTCTCCAGGATTCCTCTGATCATGCTGAGGCTGGAAGCATTTAAGATGTAACAATGAAGATGGTTGTACGTTGTCATTACAGCCCCTGCCAAGGTCACCAGAGTGCTGCCCTCCAGAAGGAAGCATCCAGAACGTTCCCGGCGACGGGAGCTCCGCGCTGCTCGGCACCATCGCACTTATTGGAGAGAAGAGGCAGAGCCAGCACCAGCAATCCCAGAAAATGTAGTGTTAAATAGAGGGTTCAAACCACAGGGCTGTTGAGGGGAATGCTAAAAACGTCAGCGTGGCTGCAGGACGTTTGCTGGTGGTGGAAGTCAAGTGGGGAGCTGCTGCCGAGGGGCAAGGAAACACGCACGGGTAACGGGACCAACAGATGTTGATACAAATTATAGCCAGAAAGCAAAGAAATAAAGGGATAAATAAATAAATAACACAAAAATGGAACAAGTTCAAACTTCTTTTATAGTAATAGTCTCCAGTTGAGCATAATCACCAAAGCTATAGTGATAAGATTGCCAAAACTAGACAAACATCTGTGAGATGAATTCATCTCGGAGGGGAAGCCAACAGCTTGTTATCATTAAAGAGGCACTGCTCTCCCTGCGTTTGAACTGCAGGCTGCCTTGTTACTGCCTTTGCTGAGGCAATCGCACCAGATGTTGGCAGCTATCTTCAGATGGATGACAAGCACCTGCTGGTGGGGAAATTAAATGCTCGTCGGCCTCCTGTCCTTCAGGGGAGGGCGGGCCGGGAGGGGAAGAGGGGGAGTGGTGATGGCTGACCCTCTGAAATAAACCTATTTATGCAAAGTGACAGTAAGTGCTGGTTTGCCAAGCAGGGAAACAGAGTGGAAATTCATTGGATCTCTTCCATCGCCCCTGGTTAAATCTGCTCCCACCCTCCCAGTCCTGACAATTAACATGGCACCAACCTGAACCTGCTCAACCAGGCAGCGGAGTAACAGAGGCACAGAGGGACCTTCTCCCAAGTCACTGCTCACACGGTGACCCCGTGGGGGCTGCTGCACATCCCCCTCCCCAGCCCACACCCCCAGCCCCAGCTCACAGCCCAGCCCTGCAGGGGACACGCTCCCCAGCCCCTCGGGAGTGTCCCTGACAGAGACAGCCTGGGTCTGAGCGAAGATGGCCACGTACGTTTTAGGTACCCTTCAGATTAGGAGGCAATTAATCCCCATTCTGCTGAGATTAACTTAATTGGCTCTTCATTTGAGCTACTTGCCCTTGTCCCCATTTCTGCAGTTATATTTGTGACCACGTTCACTGTGCCACACACAGTCCAACCACTGATGGGATGGACCAGCACCAACCTGCCAGGCTTGGCTTCCACCCCACTCCTACCAAAACATGTTCAGGAGCAGGTTTTCCCCAGGAAATTGAATGCTAACTTCTCCTAATAGAGATATACGTGCATAAGATGGACACCAAATTTCATGTTCTACTTCTGCAGAATTAGCCCAAGTTTCAATGAAGTGGTCATCCCTCAGCACTGCACGGGTGAGCAAAGCTCAGTTATCCCACCAACAGGACTGGTTGAAAATAATCTTCTGGACTTTTAGCAGTCTGATGGAAAACCATGGTAATAAATAAATAAAAAGAACAAAACACAAAACAAAACAAGAGCCACCAGGCTCTGCACAGAACCCTCTGCTTTAAAAACAAATTTCAGAAAAATCAGAGAATTTCAAAAATCAGAAAAATGTAATTTTTTAAAAAATCCAACTACAGATCAAACCAGGCATTTCCCTAAGAGTGTACAGCAGGGTGAAAGGCAGGCAGGGCTGGGACAAGTGCTGGCCAGTGGGCTGAGGAGGTCAGGGCCTTACTGCCTGGAGCATGGGGAGCTGCACAGCCACAGGGTCACTGGCTCCTGGGGACAGAGGGAAGGGAGCACCTGGCACCCTGTGCTCACCCTGGGCAGTGCCAGCTGAACAGGTTACCATGTAGAAAAAAACACTTTATTGCACCTCCTTGCAATACCGTGTGCTCTCTTCTCCACGTTTGGAACAGTTTCTGTGAAGTCCTCATGGACACTTTTAAAAGCACTTTCCTTCAGGACCCTGGCTTGGAGCTGAATTTTAAAAATCCTCCCATTTCCCATCCTGTCACTCAGCACTGGTGCAGTCATTATGCAGTGTGATGCCAATGATCAAATGCTTACTCTCCAATCAATTATGTTTTAACTAACTCACTGGAGCTGATGAGCCTCCCCCAATTGGTGAGCAGGGCAGCACAAGCTTCAATTACACCCTCCACAGTTTTAAATAACTGCTGCTATTTTTTCATTAGAGAATCAATGCTAAAACAGGAGTTTTCTCAAGGCAAAGCTTTGGCACCCTCAGCTGAGCTACTCCAAGAACACAACAACATTCTGGGCTCAGGCTATCACTTCCAGGGATGTCAGGAGTGGTGCCTACACTGATAAATATGTTCCTGGAGAGTCCAAGAGGCTGCACTTCAAGACAAGTGCCAAAGAGGAATCTGATGCAATTTTGCAGCACATATTGGAAATACTTACCAGAAAATTTCCCCTCTCTTTTATTGCTGTGCTTTAACACCAGTGCCTTTTGCTTTCTGTGCAGCTCCCCAGGGCAGAGCTCCCCTTGCTGCCAGCCCCCCAGCCCTGCTCCAGCCCAGGGGCTCTGAGATGCTGCCACAGCACAAGGAAAAGGAAGCCCAACATCTCCAACCCCACTCATCCTCCTTGGGCTGAGCCCAAGACCACTGCAGGGATGAGTTAATGTTACCAGGCAGGTAACTACATTTCTGACATGTTTTATATACCCTGCTGGGCTTGTATAAAATAAAAGTGGGGTGAAAACCATAACTGACTGACTTAGCCCCTCAAGAGACAAAGGTCACACTCATGGCTTTGGCTCAAAACTGATACAAAGACAACACAAACAAATATTCACACCTGTTGCAAGCGGAAACCTTAATGGCTTTTTTGCAACATTTTTCCCCAAACACAACCCCCAACTAATCAGAGTTCACATGGGCTCTTGAGCAGCCAAGATGCTCTCTCTGCAAGCTCAGGATTGACATTGCTCCCCCAGCTACTACCGAGGTGTGTGAGACAGAGCACAGGGCCCCAGCTGGGACCTCATGCAAAAAAAAAAAATAAAAAAAAATTAATGACTAAAATCAATGGATATAGCAGAGCTGTCTTAAAATAAATCCATTTTAAAGGCAGGATGCCCCGCCCTCTGGCTCCTAGGAGCTGGGGATGCTCAAGCCCTCCTCCGAGCCAGTCCCCCGGCTCCGCTGTCCCCCCAACACGGGCTGCGTGTGACAAGGGGGCTGGCACGGTGACATTTCCCATGCCCTTCCCAGCCTGCTTGGTAGGAAAGGCAAGGAACTGTAGAAGGAGATAAACCAGCTCACCCAATGTCAGACTGCAAGTGGGTGGCAGGGTGGGAAACAGAAGCCAGATGCTGGGGCCCCAGTTCCCTGCCACAGTCACCTGATGGCACACAAAGCTGCCTCCCCGTGCCATTACCCAGGGTAGAGAAGGAAATAAAACTGCTTCAAACTTCTGCTGGGTTTTGATACAGCCCGCAAATCCTGCCTGAACACTTCCTCTTTGCATAAAATCCAGGTAGAACCAACACCTAATTCATAATAAAACCACTTCCACAAAGCATGCGTCCCATTACAGACCACCTGAAAACTGACTTCCCCTGTGCAGCTTCATGGCTTTGCACTGGCAGAACAAAAGCACTGGGTGCTTTTTAAGCAACAATTGAGGGGGAGGGGAAAAAAAAAAAAAAAAAAAAAAAAAAAAAATCAGAACTGCTTCAGGCCAGGAGGGACCACTACATCCCAAATCCCTTTGCCACACGTCAAAGCAAAAAATTAAAGGAATATTCATTACCAGCCCCCACAAATCACATTTTTCGTTGTCCCAAACTCCTCAGAAGCTGCAATCACTGCTGTATTTATCTATCACTTGTTCCATGACTCAAGTTCAGCAACTTTTCCCAGGGTACCCACTGGTGGCTCAGACAGAGCAGAGCATCATGAGCTACGATACAGAGCTCAGAACTGCTCGGGAAGGGAACAGTGCAGTTAGCAGCAGTTAAAAAAAAATGCTAAAACATTCTCTGTTTTACTGCACATTACAATGTTTTGGGAACTGAGGCTGTTACTGTCTAGGATGTAAATAAGTGTCCAAATCTGTCCCTTTATTTCATAAAATGTAACCAACTCACAAATACCGCTTCTGGAAATAACAGCACTGAAAAATGTGACAGGCCAACAACTTGTCAAACCAAAAAATTACTTTTCTGCAAGGCAAATACTTTAAGAATAGACCATCCGTTTACCCTATTGACCATCAAATCTACATATCAATGTACAACAGATGTAACAATACAATTCAAACTGGATGCCAAGTCTAAATTAACTAAGCTTTCACTTCCAGGCAAGAAAAATTCCTTGCACCTCCTGATTCTGGCCTTAGCCCCAGCTCCTCGAAGACTTCCAGCCCCCAAAAAAGAACCCATGGAGGAGAAAGCCACCTTTTCTCATGCTAACAACTCTATTATAATAACATCTTCTGAGGCCATACTCAAGGTCTGAGGGAAAAGTAAACCACTGGAGTGCTTATTACTGCATGGGCAGGTTAACTCATTCACACCCAGACAGCCCTGCCAAATGAGGAGTTTTCTCCCCCATTTTCTTCATTTATATTCTTGCAGCTGTTAGAGAGGAAAGCATAAAGGAAGTAAGTTCTGTAACCCACCTGATGAAGCTGAAATCCTGGGTGTGGATCACCCCTCTTCCCTCTGCCCCCACCCCGCACAGCTCGGCAGGGAGAGCAGAGGGACTTTTTGCCTATTACTCACAAAAGATTATTTTTTCAAAGGTTCAAATGGTCATTTATTTGCATTGCTATCTGTGTTCTGACACGTGACATGGTACCACCAGAGAAGGAAATCCTTGTCCTCATGTTTTGCTGTCCCTCTCAGCTTTAGTTTCCATACCAGACAGCAGCAGGGTGTGCCTGCAGCCCGGGGCACCAGAGGTTACCCTCCCCTCACCTGGGACACCAAGTCAGGGCTACAGAAGGAGCAGATGAGAAAATTAGAGTCTTTGAAAAGCTCAACAGTTGCACAGAAACAAAACAAAACAAAAAACATCAGAAGCTAGATATTATTATTCCCTTGGTCTGTTTTGCATCTCACAGGAAATAACAAGTGAGTGTACACAACGTTTCGGATACAGAGAGGTAATTCAGAAATCCTGCCTTGTTTCACAATATTCCAATCTTAAAAGCCATTCTCGTGGAAACAGCCTATTCCAAGCAAAGTTGAAACATGCCTGCAGTTTGTCTGAGAGACCTTGTGGCAAGCCAGAACAGAAAGCAAAATTAATGCATACTGGTCTGTTCCAATTTTATCTGAAAATTTAAAATAAAAAGCAAATGCCACAGCCTCCCTCCCCAAAAGTCATTTGAGGATTGCCGTGGAAGAAAAAACAGATCAATGCTCCCACTTCAAGATTTTTAAAAGTAAAATAGCTGGAGCTCCAACATCAATCTCCTTTTCTAGCAGATTGCAGTTAACAGTATGTAAAAGCATGGCTTACCCACAAAACTATTTCACACATCTCCTTTAAAAATCACCTTTTTCAAAAAAGTATAAATTTAAATATATTCTCTCCTACACAAGAATGTTGGGGTTTTGTTTTGTTTTGGGTTTTTTTGAGAAGAGCCATGCCAGGCTGATCTAACAGCTCAGACAACTGGAACATACCTTCACCATAACTGCTCCCACCGTGCCGGTAACAGGGGCTGGAGGGACACAGTGGCCTTTTCATTCAGAGGACTGTTCCCACCAAGACTGATTAAAGTATTTTCAGTAAGAAGATTTTTTACTGGGAATTCTGTTTTAATACCTGGGTGCCAAAGTGCACCTGGAGCCCAGCTCCACACTAACCTATCCATCCATGACCACATGTGACCCTTTTGGGTCCCTAAGCCCACAGGGCAGCCCCTCCGCCTGGCTCGCTCCACAAAGTGGCCCAGGAGGTGGGGCAGGGAAAGGGTTAAAATCCCATGTCAAACAGCACGTCCTGGCTCCAGACCAGAAGGGACATGGGAACCAGGGCAGCTGAGTTATAAAGGCCTTATTGTAGCAGCCCACTGGATTGGAAATGACTTGTAGGCCTAATGAAACAAAACTTTGGCAGTAAAACAGAATGAAAGGAATGAGACAATAAAAGAGAGGAACAAAGGGAGCAGAGTTGTTTCAGCTTAGGAAAATAAGCTCACTTTGTTGTTGGGAAAAGCCAAAGCCGATTAGGATAAACCAATGACTAGGCATAAGTCTTCCAAACTAATTACACAGTTTGCCATGTGAAGTATAATTGCAAGTCGCAAAATAAGGACCAGGCTGCGTTCACAGGAGCTCTACAAAGGGAGCAGTCCCAGTAAAAACCCAGCCCTACCTCCTCCCTTCCCATCAGCTGCCTGCAACCTAAGAGGTTCAGAACATGCCCGTCCTGAGAGAAGCCCAATTCCTGAGCACTGGGGCCATTCTGCTGGGCAGAGTCCTCCAGCTGAGCCCTTAACAAGTTCTTGCTTATCTTCTCTTTTTAAATGACACCAGAAGCCTGAAATGCTCCCACCTGTCCTCCTCCCAGTGCCCACTGTTCCCTTTACACTTTCAGAAAGCCATAAAAAACAGACAGGCCCACAGCCCCAGCCCTGGGGGGGATTCAGGGCACTTGTGGCATCTCCAGAGGGGAGGGACATGGGGGGAAGCACAGCCCCATCATGTTTCCTCTTGGGTCTCTTCACTTTTCATACTTCTGTTGTTTAAAACTTGGTCTTAACTGCCTGCTGCTCACAAGTCTGCACATGTGGATGGGCTGACACTGCCACTGAAGTCACTTGGTTTGCAAGAATGTTTGAAACATCTTTGACTGAAATAACAGAGGATCACAGAGACAACTACACCAGACTATTGGGATTAGGTACTAAGAAAAGGGTTTGGATTTTGTTTCTTTTCATCTGACTGTAAATGGTTATGGCTTAGTTTGGAGGCATTTTCAGTGGGAAAGTGAGGAAAGACAGTTTATTAAAAGGAAAGACAGCTTATTAAAGCAGCTTTCTTTTTCTCAGAGAAGAAGGTTCCAGCATTTACTTTTCAAAAAGCTGGAGTTTCAAATTCAGCACTTTTGGCCCTTTCCTGCCAACTGGAGCTGAAGGAGCAAGCCTGCCCAGCCCCAGAGCCCGTGGCTGTTCAAACCACCTCGGGTATTTTGAGTGCTACCTTCAGTTACCAAAACAACCTCCCCTGATCACAAAGCTCTTCTCCACAGCAAGTACAAACAGGATTTCAAGAATCACAGCAGTAGGTAAGCAATTTTTTCCACACCAATAAATAAGCTTAGCATTTCAAAGAGCAAGTCACCTGAGATGCTCTTATCAAATACGGGCGGCTGCTCGACACCTGAATTATGTGATGCAGTTTTCCTTATATTAGGGAAGGGCTGAGCAGAGACAACCCCTGCCCATGGCTGCTGATGCAGGGCTTGCACTGGAAGGGTTTGTATGCTGAGAAGTGCACTGCCCCATTGCCAGCCCTGGCCACCAGGAGCTTGCAACCCGAGCAAGTCAAGAAGAGGTGGGGACATGGAGTGGAAAGGGAGAAGGAAACAGCTCCTACAAAGCCCCACAGGGCCAAGCCTGGGTCACACCTGAATACAGCATCCCACCCACTGCAGCATATTAACTAGTCTTTTAAACCAGCTGGACCCACTTCCCAAAGTCATTACCCAGCTCTGCACCACCTCACAACCAGAGGCTCAGGTACCTCAAAGCACCCCACGAAGCAGAGTTTCAGCTGAGGAACACCCAGGTGCAGTGCAGAGAACCTGAACACCAGCACGTGAGGTCAAGTCACAGTGACACAGCCAAGAAGCCTCTCCTGCAGAACACCACCTGCCTCGCCAAGCTCACCTCCTCCTCACCGTCTGCAACAGGGAAGCACCTGGTAGAACAGGGGCCAAACCCAGTACGCCTGAGTCCTACAACTGGAGCACACACCTCAGGACATCCCCAGCTCCAGTGCCAGAGGAACAGGTTCCAGCCTTGACTGCATCTTGTGCAATGACTTCCAGGCCCTCAATTTTTCAGTCTTCAAATTAAGAGACTTGAAAAAAATACCTCATTTTCTAAAGGTGTTGCCTCTGGAAAGGCAGATCTCTTTTAGGCTATCTCAGGAAAGGCAGAGCCCAAAAGCAGAAGGGAAGTGTCCCAAATCACTTGTCACTGCTGGGGGAAACCACAGCCTGCTTGTCTGCATTCTCAGGGACTGTAAAACTGCAAGCATGAAGCTACCAGATGGTGAAATTAAAAAGACTGTATTAAGATAGCATCCAGACAATATGCAAAGCACTTAAACTGAAACTATTATTAACTTCAAAAATACAGGTTAGAGGAGCTCTGCAATTAGAAGTCACTACAGTAGAAACATCCAAAAGCTCATGTAATCCCTTAATAAAAGGCTCAGCAGGCTGTAAACATCCTGCCGGAATCGAAGATTATTATTGAAAATCAAATGAATGGTTTGCAAAACAACTATCAATCCAGCACAGGAACAGTTTATAAACTCCCCTCCTCAGCCCTCAACAAAATACTGCCTGGCCAAGGCTTTTCAGGGCAGATAAAAGAAACATATACACAAAAACAGGAGTTTCTTTGGTTCAGCATACCCTACTGGGTCCCCATGCAACGAAACCACCAGTTGATGGACTCCAGAGGACAGGAATGGAGCCCCCAGGCAGTGGGGCTGACAGGAGTGTCTCCATGGAAGGTGGTACCAGGAATTTCTTTCCAAGCAGGCAGCTCTGCAAGCTCTACACCTCATCAGACTCCTGGCCACACATCCAGATGCACTGGGGATCCAGAGAGCTCTGTGGAAATTGGTGGCACTAAGCTCCTGCTAGGCAGAGCTTGGATGGTGAGGACTGAGCTGCTCCATCACTGTAAAGACTATTCAGGCAAGGTTCAGGTTTCCTTACTCATAAACCTTTTCTTCTTTAAAAATGTCAGGATTCTACAGGTATTTCCACAGGATCTTGCATAAGGATATTTCACTAAGAAATTAAATGCATATTCTAGTGACTTCTATCTTATTCTTGCTATTCACATGGTTCTTTCAGGTATTTTCACAACTTAATGAGCTCCCAAATCAGTCTACCTGCTCCTTTTGCCACTGGAAACAGGGCTAAACAGAAGGCTGATTTTATGGAATAGACAACTGTGTAATCCTTCAGCTAAGGGTCAAACTCCTCCTGAACATGCACAAATTCACCTCCCAGTGATTCTGTTTCTTTAGTGAAGGTTAACAGTGCTGGCAATGATGTACACATACACATGCAACAAACAGAAAAGGAATTCCAGGAGCAATTCCAGAGGCTTTGAGACATTACACTGAAAGGAAAAAAAGGTGACCCTCCTTTGACCACAGGCCTCATCACACTTCTGTTTTTCAAACCACAGTTTTAAAAAGAAAGGAAAAAAAAAAAAAAAGAATTCAAAACATGTAGTGCTCACTTGGGCAGGAACTTACCTTGCCAAACTGTTCAAAGTATTGCTTTACGTCTTCCACTACTGTATTAGCCGATAATCCACCTACAAATATTTTCTTTGTTCTTGTGACCATCTGTAAGAAATTACAAAACAAGCACATGGTTTAACCAGATTACTCCAAACAAGATGTGGAAAAAAAAATGTATTCTTCAGATGCCATCCCTAACCCAGTTAATGAGAGTATTTCTTTATAAAAGCAATTCTGATTCTATTTGGTTAGATATTACTTTTTTTTCTCTGTCTTGTTTTGGTTTTATTTGAGAAATGGCTGAGTAAAGGCACTCAATAACAACCCTAGCCCCTGGTTATTTTTTTTTAATAAATCATTTTTATTGTCCTTCTCAATGCAAATATAAGTGAAGAAGGAGTCCAAGTGCCCTATTTTGTAGCTACCATCTCAAAAAGACATTGCTCCCATCCCCACTGCAATTCAAATTAACCAGGATAGATACTTCCCTCAGCTGGCCCCTAACCATGCTTTACAGAGCTTCACTTTAGTTTGGGGTTTTTTTTTAAGTTAGGAAGAAAAGAGAGAAGAAAAAAAAAAAAAACCCAGTGTAAAAATTCAATTATTTTTTCCTGGCTGCAATCTAGGGCTCCGAAATTGAAGCCCAAGCATATATTTTTCTGTAGAAAATTGTCATTTACAAATAAAGAATTGGCTAAAGCCGACTTGTAACTAAAGGATTTTGCAGGGCTGTCAAGAGCCCTCCGCCTGCCAGCATCTGATTTAAGATCAGGCCAAGCTTCTGTTGTCATACAAAAGAGAGTGGAAAGCAATTATTCTAAAGCAATATTTGAAATTATCATCATTTTTATATTGGACCAAAAAGAAAGAAAAAGAGAGCTACTTCTTTTAGAAGCAAGATTGAAGGTTAAAGGGAAAAAAAAAACCAAACCATGGACCTACTTTGTTTCAATAGCTTCAGTCAAAGAAAATATCAGTAATGACAAGCAAATTCACAGCATTTTAATGCCTAGAGATGTGTTGTGAGCTGGGAAATGGCTTCAGAAATCAGCTCTTTGGTACAAAAGTGAAGCACAGAATGAAGTCTGCTTTTACAATCTACGTTTTCCCAAAGAGATGGTTCAATGGCTTTGGTATCTCTACTCCCCTCAGCCAAAGAGCAGAGGCACTGTGCAATCTCCACAATTCCTCCTCTCCTGGCATTCCCAACAGGAGGTTTCATTGCCTTCCTTCCACCCAGGGCAGGAGGTACCACCGTGCCCCCAGCACCCCGGGGGATGTGGTCCTGCAGCAGGTCCTGCACAGGGTGGGAAGCCCCAGCAGGACCCATCACCACAGGGCCACCACAGGCTCCTGCAGCTGGGGCCATGCCAGCACCATGCTTGGCTCCCATTTAGCCCAGCAGAGCAGAAAAGCTGCAGTTTGTGCTGGCAGCACCCATCCCCTTCTCAAACACTAACACCAGGCAAGCTGCTGGGTGCAGTCAACTTGTCTGTGCTGGTACAGCCTCACCAATTTTCAAATATTAGAGAACTGCAGTGGGACTCGGACCAACTGGAAAACAAAGCCTCCAACTCCTGCTCTAACCTGCAAATCCTCCCTCAGCAGCCAAGCAGATGAGTTAAGAGGCAAGACAGTCCTGCTCTGTGGTCCTGCTCCCTGCAGAGCTTCGCAACAGCCCCACAGCCCTCAGGCTCAGAGCACCCACCCTTAGCCCAACAGCTTGGAAAGGTGTTAGCCAAACATGATGGAGCACTCAAAAGACATAGAACAACTATCAAAAAAAAAAAAAAAAGCATTCACTAATTCAGGGAGTTCACTACCAGGGACACCTTCAGCACAAAGCAGCCACCAAATCACCAGTAAAATAACCTTAACACGTGTGAAATGGCCAGGAAAGGTACATTAGCACAAGAGTTCTGAGGAAACTCACGTGAAGCAGGAAGTTACAAAAACTGACAAGTAATGGCTGTGAGGACATACAAGGAGAGTGCCTGATTTCTCACCAGGTACCCCAGCTGCAGCCAGAGACAGGCACTGATGGGCTCCTGGTTCATCCCAGCCAGTGATGTTCACACTGATGTGAGACCCTCCACCATCACCTCCCCACACCCGTGCTTCTTGCAGGGAGGAGAAATGAAGGGAGGTGGGTGCAGGGCTGGTTACCAAGCCCGTTTGCTGTTTGTACACTGCAGGTACCACACCACACAGGACTGCTCCTGCCAAGACTCATTCCAGGGCACAATCTCTTCCCTGGCTCAGCTCTTGAAAAATACACTGCCTTTGTTCTGAAACTGAGCAAACACTTCAGGTGGTGCAGAAGCAGGACCAAACTACCCTGCTTTAGCAACACCAGCCTTCTCATTTTCTTACAGCCTTAACCTAGCCTCTAGTTCAGCGTCCTTAATATCCTTGCACACTCAAGAACTAACCCTCCTCTTAGGCACATCTGTCTTATTATCATGACTATTAAAAGGGAAAAAAGGGCTTTTTAAGCTAAAGAAATACTTTGCAGAATTCTCAATATTTCAAGATCTCAAGCAACAAGCACCCAGTACTCTCTTCAGCCAGCCACGGCCCAGCCAGTTTAACACAGGAGTTCCATACTTCAGGGTAGTGCCTTCAAGTGTCACTTCCCCACTGCTCTTTACACATTTTTTTTTTGGCTATTCCCCCCCAGTTTTAGTGAAGAGCCCCTGGCTCAGGAGGCACAGATGATGAGGTAGGGATGGACAGCTGGCACCCTGAGCAGACCCAGCACGTGGTGGGCACATCTGCAAAGTGAAACACGAGTGCTTTGAAACTGAGTTATCCAAAGGTGCAGAGTCAAATCCCAGGATATCCTGCGTGCCATCACATCCCTGTGGAAGCAGCACTACCCTCCAAATGAGCAGCCCCTCTCTAAAAGCAAGAGGCAGAGATTGGGTGAGGTTGAGAACTCCCTGGAAGCTGCTGCCTGGATCAGCTCTGCTGCACACCTGCCTGGAACTCACCAAGGCTTTGCATCAACTTCTGCACACAGTGGAAGGGGACGAGGGTGCTAATAGCAAATCTGCATCACAAATAGCTGAAATTAGCATTAATTTCAGATTAAACTAATTATGGACATTGTTTTGCAGAGCACTTTCCTCTTCCTTGTGTGATAGCACACGTGCGTGGGCACACGGGTATTCCAGCTTGCTCATCTGACCTGCAGTTTGACATTTCATCATTTCTAATGCATCCACCTTCTAAATAGGTTTGTAATGGGAAAAATCATCTTTGGTATATATGCTGAACTGCATTTTATACCCCATTGTGTTGTACATTCAAAGTACAGCATCACCTCTAATTAAAAACAACAATAACAAGTAATAGGGGAAGTGATCTTGTTAACTAAATTGCTAGGCTTTCTTTGGCAGAGCATAAACCATAAGCAAGAATTCTCCAGGTTTTTTTTTTTTTTGCCTCCGGGATCGTCACAGCAAGTTCCAAAAAGCTATTAGATAACAAACAAACATTATGCAAAGCCCACCATGAAAATCTTGGAAGCTGACAACCTTTCTCCATTCCCCCAACCTGAGCACGCCCCAGGAACCATTCCCTTCCCCAGCCCTACTATAAAGCTGACAAACCATGGCCAGGTTTTGCTGAGCAGTGTGTACCATCACCGGGCAAATATCCACCTCTCCAGCTCTGCAACAGCAAGAGGAACTCAGCCCTCTGCAAAGGCAGCAGGGGTCTGTGTGCCACATCCAACATGCTTAACTACTCAGAATAGGATTTCAGCAAGACTTAAACACTGCAAATACCTTGTGCCTGACCCCTGAGTAAGCTAATGTCATCCTGTGAGAACCAACTCAAGCTATAGCAAGGTATGCAGGAATGAAAGAACTCTTTGATCCAAAGAAGCAGTGCAGATTCCAATGGGGTAAATCAGTTCCCTTGATTTCTGTGGAAAACACAAATGGATTCTCCCAATCCATTCCTCAATGAAACTGTTAACTTAGTCCTTGTATTTTGGCTGCTTTGGTTTTGCTGTTAACTTTGGGAGGGTCAGGTCTTGGCTGGCGTTTTGTTTTTTTTATTTTCCTCCCTCAATGACCATGGTATCAGCAGGAGGCAGAACACACAAAGTGATTTTTATATGACAGATTGAATTGGCAGCAATTGCCAAAACCATCCTTGGGAGTTTCACAAGCAAATCTGTCCCAGGTCCAGCAAGAGCCATTCCTGGTCATCTTCTGGCCAAGACCAAAAGTAAATCTCTTGTTTGTCCCTAGGGGAGAAGCAGCCCCTTATTCATGGGCAGGAGCATCCCACAGCCAACTCTGGTTTCAAGCTTTGTATCAAAAGATACAGTAAAATTCACCAGAGCCAGACTTCACACCCTCTGGAAAACAGGAATAGATCATAGCCTCACAGCCTGGCTCTAACCAGTTATATGACATCCTTCTGGGCTGCTCCCTTCCACTCTGTTCTAGTTAACTCTTTTATGGGTTACAGAAGGGAGGCAGAGGGGAGCAGAGA
The DNA here is from genome assembly GCA_038090715.1 of Florisuga fusca. Lineage (NCBI taxonomy): Eukaryota > Metazoa > Chordata > Aves > Apodiformes > Trochilidae > Florisuga > Florisuga fusca. The sequence goes on from JAAWXA010000036.1 coordinate 6,188,867, forward strand.
GAACATGTATTTAGCCCCCCTGGTCAGCTTAGCTCCCCATGCCCCGGGAGGTAAGGAAGTGACTGTGTACTCACTGAGTGCAGACACCCTGCCCACGGTGCCTGCCTTAGTACTGTTCAGCACTGCTTAAAAACTGCATCAATACCTTTAAATAAAGATAATTATTTTTCAAGGAATACATCTCAGGACCACAAATGGAGATGAGTGCCCAACCTGGTGGTGCCTAGAGGCGGGATTTTCACAACGCCCGTGTAATGTAAGGACAAAGGTCCCAGTGGGAAGCAATTAAGACTCTGGCCCTACATCTACAGGCTACTGGCAAAACATCACCTTGTACAGAGAGAGAGGAGATGGCATTCTGCCCAGAGACCTCACATTCAAAGACATGGCAGCAATATTTGATGGGAACAGAGCATTAACTGCCCGTTACAGTGTTCATCAATTCCTCGATTTGAACTGTACTGTTGTCCAGAATCAAACCCCATGTGCCATATCCCAAACACAAGCAGAAAATGTGTGCCCTCCAAAAGGACATATAATTGAGAAAGAATATATTTACAAGGGCATGTTCAAGGTCACTAGCACAGTAGACTACAGTGTCAAATCAAGGTAATCAGCTTCCCAAAAACATACCCAAGTGCTTATTATTTACCCTGGAACAACACAGGGAGAAGGCAACCAGCTGTCCCTGCTTTCCCAAACCCAGAAGGGACTCACACGAGACAGACACTGCATGGAAGCTGGATACAGCAGCCAGCAGCATTTTCTCCTTCCAAAGAGCAGGGGGCACCCCTGTACACTGCTGTAGATCTGCTGACAGCAGAGATTTGTGGGGGGTGCCCATGATGAGAAGATCTGACCACAAAGGCCAAGACCTTCAAAACCCATGTGCCTGGAGCGAGACACCAAATCCACACTGAGCATTCCAGTGCACACATCTTCCCAGGTCCCGCAGCTCCCACTGACTCCAAACCTTCATCCAACCGTCCTCACACGATTTTTGCTGAGTTACATCGCTTGAACTCTATAAATCTGTGAGAGCAAAGGCATCAGGCAACACGAGGCCCCTTTGACTGTTGCTGTACCTGCACAGAGCCGCAGCCTCTGCCCGAGGCCTTGCCAGCTCCCAGGGCAGAGCTTCCCAACCCCAAGCCAAAGTTCCTGGAAGCTCCAGCAGAATCGTGTTTGACCAGGACCTGCTGCCTACCAGCCAGGTGGGCTGCCCAAGCCCATGAAGTCACACAGTCACACCACAGCTGCCAGGCAGGAGCCAAAACAGCCCCTGCCCCGGCCTCTGCCATCAGCAGCCGCTCTGCCGGACAAACCACACAGGGCAAGGATTCAGCCCCTCTGTAGGGGATGTGCTCTCATCCTACAGGCAAAAAAATAATCATTTTTCCTTCTCTGGCTGCTCCACACTTACCTCTGAGGCCAGGAGAGCAGGCAGAGGCCTCAGAGGGTACAGCCAGCTGTACCTTTAGCAGGCAGACACTGGCCCTGCCAACACACCCATGCACTGCAGCTAGAAGGGCTTTCATGGCACTGCCAGTGAGCCTTCCTGTAAGCAACCACTTACAAAAAGGAGAAGGAAGAAACATCATTGGAAGTTTAACATGGTGTGTAACAAGAAAACCCCAACAGCACAACTCAGTTCGGAGACTAAGAAACACACATGTTCTGTAAGAGTTAAATTTTCCTGCTCCAGCCACTGAGGTCACTCAGAAAAAAGTTTACTGCCTCTGCAGTGCAGAAAGACAATTTAAATACTTCTAAGTTACTATCAACTAATTTTTCACAATAACCCTGTCAAATCAGTGATGAGAGCTCCCTGTTAGAATTCTAGATAATGCTCTGCTAAAACAAGGGAAACTCACAGGAAGGGAAAAGAAACGTGTAAAGCAATTTACCTCCCTCCCAACATACTCCAGATGATTTCTCTGAAAAGAACAAATGGAAAATTTTAACCCTTAGGCTTGATTAATTTCATCTACATAATATAGATGCACACAGCAATCAGTTACTGATGAGCAAGTTTTACTTCATCTGCTGAGTCAAGCTAATGTCTATGCAACACACTGCTTGGCTTTTTCACAAGGGTGATCTTTTCCTCTGATGCGAGACCACTGAAATCTTGCAAAATGTCCAGATTTTCCTATTACTGCTGTTGAAATACTTTCACAATTTTATGAAATGCCACATTTCCTTTTATCTTCTTGCCCCCACACACAAATGGGTTGGTGAATGGCAAGAATTACAGTACTTCCACCTTCATCTCACAAAAGAAAGATGTTTCCCTTGCCAGGGAGGGAACCCACCAGCCATTATGAAAGCAACAGAGTTGTCGCTCTAAAGCAGATCAAATAACCCTTGACTAGGAATAAAAGGGCCCCTGAGGAGCAGCATGGAGACTGAAGAGTGGAAGCAAGACAAGAGAAAACATTCGTACTTTTTCCAAAGGAAGGCAGCACCTCGCAGCTACAAGAGCTGCACTCCCTTGTGTGATGTTTACTCACTTATTGACCACAGGGCAAGTCATTTTAGTCTCCATTGGGCTGACGTATCAAAGAGTCTTGGGAGAAACTCAGCTGGAGTATGCAGGGCTCAGCATTTAAGCATACATTTTAACTTGCAGCATTTGTGGAAGCCTCATTAGGTTGAGTGCATTGCACAATTGAGTGCTATGTGCCTTGATTTCCACAAAAAGAAGAACAAAAATATATCCCCACAGCTCACTGGAGCCTGCGAGGCTTCACTCATTAAATATCTAACCTGCTGGAAGTCTGATTTGAAGTTGCTGAAATAGTGCAAGACAATGTTACTGACATTATTGTTATTAAAGGAAGAATAAAAAAATATTATTCCTAGCTAGGGAGGTCATACCAAACCACCAAGCAAGAGATAAATCAGCCAAGATCTCCAAAAAAAGACATTATTTCTCCTTTACTCCAACATCTTAATGTGCATGACTTTTTTTGTGCTGGAAATATAATTCTATAAATCCTCCTCTACAGAAAGCTTTGCTCTCAGAAGGGGAAAAGTAGCAGATAAAATACTACCCATCAAAATGAACTCAAGTCTCTAGTAACATAACTAAATGTGTAATGTTACAGATGTTTTATGGCCAGGTTGTCGGATCCATTTAGATCATTTATACAAACCCAGCAAGAAATATCTCCCTGATGCTGGAAACCACACTAACAGGTCTGGGACCAATTGTTTATCCACACAAAGAGGCCATCAGGGAACACCAATGGATTGACCAGAACTGGGCAGACTGGTTTTTCCCTGTGCCATCAGGCTGTGAGCCAGGGGCTGCCAGGCTGACCAAGGAGCCAGCTTTGAGGCACAGGGCAGGGGCAAGGGTGAGAAGAAGTAGGGCTGGATTCCCCCTGAAACCAACGTCGGAAGGACCCCCTCCATACTCCAACTCCATGCAACCCACGTTGTACAACAGCAGCAGAATCCAAACTGCTCATTTATCCACAGCACCTTGAACCCCGGAGCTAGCTCACTTCTGCTCATTAGAGTAAGGAAGCCAACAACCCATGGCCCTTCCACCACCACTACAGCAAACAGACCGGTGGTTCCTACACCTGTAAGACCTGCCCAGAGCAAGGTGTACAGACACACAGGGAAACCATTCCCACACACAGGGCATCCCAACACACTGCCAGAGCACCCACCACCACCAGCCATGGGCTGAGGAGGGACCTGGGCAGAGCTGCCTCTTGCCCATCATGACGCGGTGACTGCACTGCCTGCCCACCCAGCTGCAGGCATCTCTGACTGGTGCAGTTTTACTTCCAAAGCCCATTAGCAAGTGGTACCCAACACTGGAAGATTTATTACCCAGAATGATAACTGCCTCATGCTGCTTTGTTTGTTAATTGTAAGTAGGCTTTGCCCTCAGAAGGGTAGGAGCCCAATAAATCAGTTATCTCCAGGAAGAATTTATTTAAAGCTGCTAACATTGTAAACCCAAGTACTTGGCAAGAGATTCTGTGAAAACGGATGTGTTTATACATTGGCTTTTGGATGGCAGAACACACAGCGTGACTCAGCACCCAGGCTTTAACAAGACCATCTCTAAGCAAGACATGGATGAGCTGAGGCAGACTTTTATCCACCAGGCCAACTCCCACATTCATTTCTAACCTCCTCCATGGGGCTCTGCCAGGACAAACAGAAATGGGCTTGCTGCACCCCAGCTCCCCAGGGAGGTTCAGGGGACTTGCAGCAGAGCAGCAGGAGGGAACTGAGCCCAGCCCAACTTCAGGCACGTGTCACTAAGCTGGGGCTCATCCTCAGCCCTCCAGCTGCTGCCAAGCTCTCTGCTACTCACCAGGTTGCAGCCAGGGTACAACTGATCCTCAGGATGGCACCAGGATCACAGCCCCTGCCCAAAGTGAGGATGTGAGGGAAAGAAATACATGGCACAGGAGGAGAGGCTCAGGACAGGAAGCAGCAAACCACACCAGAGCTCACAAAGACCCTCTGCTCCCTCCTGTCTGAGTGTGCAAGTGATCTGAACATCTCACTGGGCACCATCTCCAGCTCTGAGCCTGCCTGACCCCAGGGTCACTCTTCAGACACACTCACACATTCTCCAATAAGGTCAGTGGGAATGAACTCCCTGCACATCATGACATCAAAACCATGGGTATTTCTGCACTGTGCCTCTCTCTGTTCTCACACGAGGCTCTCCTTGTTCCAGCATTCACAAATTTTGGCACAGAGAGTGGATTAAAAGAGAATTGTTGTCATGTTGACAGTCCTGCCATTTCTTCTTCTCCCTAGGGCTGCAAGACCTGCAGAGCTCAAAGAAATCACTGAATTGTGGCATTTCAGTCACTAGCTTAGCCTCCTCCCTACTGATGGATAAGATGAGGGGCTGCAGGCTTCTCCCTTCCCCAGCAAGGCTGCCTGGCTCCCAGAGCAATGCCTGCTCCCATCAGGGGACTCACCCATACCCAATCTGCACCACCACCAGGGCTCTAATAAAACTGATACCACTGCAAATAAGCATTTGGCTGGAGATACACTCCTCCTGCCTCCTCTCCTCACTCCTGCTGGGAGGCTATCAAGAGCTGCACCCACAGCCACATGAAGGTAGCACTAAGTCAGGACCAACTCCCTCCTGTGCTCCAGGAGAACTTACAGCCCTAATGCAGCACCCAGACCTGTATGGCAGCCTGACACCTTTCTCGTTTCTTTTTGATATTGACTTCCTATCCATTTTTATGAACCATAGTCTGCCAGTCTTTCCAACTCCAAAGTTCTGCCCTGAAGGCAAATCCACTGCCAGCTGTAGCGAGGTTTTGATGGATCTCCTCCAGGAGGAAGGGGAGAGGAGGAAGCAAAGGGCTTGCAGGTTTGAAAATTTCAGGTTATATATTCAGCTCAAGTTCAGCAATCCTTCATCCATTGTTAAATCACAGACCACATGCTGAGACTTAAAGACTTATATAGGACTCCAGGGACTAATCGAGGAATGATTTCAGCTTCTAACTGTGCTCTAACCATCCACTTAGGATGCAAAGCACAAGTTTGTGATACTATTGTACACTGCATCAAAATGACTTTTTGATACATTTCTGCAAATAACTAATAAGGAGGGAAAAAAACCCACTCATCACCCTGGCATTTAACATAATTCTTCCCCTCCGTCCCCAATCCCTGTATCCCCATTTGTGACAAACAGCCTGTCTTCAATTAGCTCTACTTTATGCATGCATGAAGTCCACCAAAATATGAAAGAGCTTTTATGCTATGCCAGATTATCTAATGTGCACGTATTTTGCAAAAGAGCACTTTTAAAATACCTAGTCACAGAGAAGGAAGAAAAAAAAGCCTTCCATTCAGTAAGAGAGAAAGGGGGGAAAAAAACCACACAAAAGCTGCAAAAAAAAGAAACTGAATGCATTTTTATATTAAGCAATCAAGTGCTGTCACACACAGAAAACACAAAGCACTGGAAGTTTAAGTGGGCATACACTAAGGGCCTTACCATGGGACACACTTTTTGAGCAGCACAGAAAGCACTCCCTTATCAACCTCGCACAGTAAGAAGCAGGATCTCTGCCTATTTGAAAAAAAAAAACCCAGAGAAATAACTTCTCTTGACAGCCTGACAGCTGACATTCTTAACTGAAAAAGCTATGTGCCAAGAATTATCAGGCCTGGCTTTTCTCTCCTTGATAGATGACAGAGCAAAAAACAACAACGGCCACACACATCTCATAAATCACAACTTTTATTGAATGCCTCGCCACATAATAGCAACAGTCAAACTGAATAAAGACACTTTTCAGTGCTCATCTGTAAAATACTGGGGGAGAATAGAGATCATTTCTAGCACTAACAGCCTATCCCCAGCAGAACAAGTATTAATATCAATGTTGCTGCACTTCTTAGGGAGGTAACTGAAGAGTTTAGAGAGGGTTTTAATCTTACATTGGGTTTTTTGTTTTGTTTTTAAGAAGCACAAAAGAACAGAGACAGGAAAAGCAGAAATAAAGTGCATGAGGAAGAGAGGTGGAATGGAAGACCAAAAGCTCTGAACAGGCAAACGGAGGAAGTTCTGCTGCTGACAGTAATGTCTGTACTGAGAAATAAAACCTGGGGAGAGCCAGCCCAGAGACACAACCACTTGTTGCAGAGCCTGTCATCACGTGCCTGGGTTCTTCTCTCTGAAGCAGAAGGAATCTGCCCCCATACTTTCAGGAACTGAAGGGACAGGAACAGAGGGGGGGTGTGCTAGATCAGGAGACAAAGGCGGCAGCTCCGGGCAAGAAAAATTAACACGATCTCCCCGGTCAGCTAACTGAGGGGAGGAAGACTGAAATGACAGTAAAAGGGATGATACGATGATGATAATGATAATAAAAAGGTTTTCTACAGTGAAATATCAATAGTATCTTTCATCTGAACAGTTCAGAGGCACTTGTTGATTTCAAGAAAATCCTAAAAAGGCATTTTAATCTCTCGTAATAGAAACTTTCTAATACCATCTTTCCAGCACATAAACCAAAGCAAAGAGAGGGGCATTTGTATATTAAATCAATTACCAGAACTTCCCTTCACCCGAGCTAATTAAAATGCCATGTGATCCATACCAATAACAGTAGAGGATCACAGCTGGTGTTTTCAAAGTCAAATAAAAAAATAAAAATACAAGGGATCTTGGTCCACAACCCTACTGCTACAAGACAAAAATAGACACACCCAGCTCCTGCTGAAACTCAAGTCAGTGCAAGCTCGACACCCAACTCCTCTGAAACTTTAGACTTGAGCATAATTTCAGAGTGCCTCAACCCACTAAACCAGAGTCTGCAGTTCCCACCACCACAAGGAGCCTCCAAGGACCCACAGCCAGCTTTATGCAAGTGATCTGGGCTCCAGGACTCTCCAAGACTTGTTCTTCTCTTGTACCAGTATTTAAGAGGCTGTGATACACGCAAACACGTATTTTCCAACAACTGAGACCAAGGCCTTGTACTGCAGCCCCACCACAGCAATCAGGCTGGCAGAGAAGTGCCAAGGTTACTTTGACAGGAGGAGGAAACACCAGGTGAGGTGGCAGTGACAAAGGGGCCAGATCCTGCAGCCTGGGTGCTCAGCCTCCCCCCGCCACCCAGCAGGGCCATCCAGCCCAGGAAGGGGCCCAGTGCTCTGAGGGACACTGGCAACGTGGCAGCTGTTATCCACGGCTCACCAGTGGTCACCAGTAAGGAGAAAGCCCATGGTCAAGCGGGGCAATCACTGCCAGGCAGCACCAAAGCTGCACAAACACAGAGCACTCTCTGCTCCCAGGCTGCAAGCACAGGATGTCCCAACACAACACTACAGCTCCTCAACACCCGACTGGGACAACGTGGTGATAAGCAAATGGTGGACATCTGGCTTCACTCCTCCTGCCTTCATCAGGCTGCAAGAGGGGGCACAAAGAGCTGCTTGTCTGCTTGCCTCCTGCACCCCAGCTTTAGTTCATGTGTCCATCCCAAGGCTGCCCAGAGAGCCTTCCACTGGGACACTGAACCAGGTCTGTGTTTTTCAAACCAGAGGCCCTGACCTCAGATTTTATTAAGTGCAAACCCCCTTCTGTGTCTGTTTCCAATATTATCTTTTTTGAGAAAACAGAGTGAGCATATGTTCCTGGGGCTTTTGCCCACACAGTGGGTGGGTGTTACAATAAACATCAATGCAAGATGGCTCCCAAATGCGTCCCAATATCCAAGGTAAGGGGTTGTTTGCTTGTTCACTTTCTTACAGTCAGGATTAACAGACTTGAGCCACTACCAAGGTTAAGGAAACAACTTCCAGGCTAAATTTGAGCCTGAACCTCATCTTCCCTAAATCAGTCCCAAAGTTGCAAAAATTTCTATTCCTCTCCAGGCCACGTGGCAGCCCCCCGCCCCGAGCACGGGGACCACGCTGCACCCCAGCACTTGCTGCTTCCCAACTGCAGAAACAATTCACACGAGTTATGCTGCCTGCTGGAAGATTTTCAAAGAGACATTGTGAGAAGTGCTTTTATTTCTTCTTTTGGAAGAAGTGTAAGAAGGCAAAGGGAGGGGGTGGGGATTTTGTTTCCAATATCCATCTGCTCCTGCTGCTGTTCTGCATGTAAAATCACACTTCTCAATTTGTGACATCCTGCCTGGTTGCTGTGGAAATAGCTATGTCGTCACCAGCACAGGCCAGTTCCTTCACTTTGGGAAGGAGCAGCAGCAAAGATAATGTTTTTCCTTAAGTGTTGCTCTTAAACAACCAACCAGCAGAGATAAGGGGAAAAATTAAGAGATAAAACAACAACCAGAGCAGATCTGTCTCTAAACCAAATGTTTTCTAAGTTTCCCAAGAAGGCATTAACATTCCTTTCATTTCCAGTGTTCTTTCTTTCTTTCTTCCATTAAGAACTCCAAACTCCACCATTAATGAAAATTCAAAAATGTCTCTCTTCACCAAGCATGTAGCCATAAACATCAGTGTATATTGTACCATTTCCAATCCTCTTCACGGGAAGGAGACATAGATTTGTCTAAAGTGCTGCATCATTCTTTCTATACAAGGGCCCCATTACCAGACTGGACTCATTTGCAAGTCAAATTACAATGCCATTATTTGAATGCATTTCCAAGCCCTCCAAAACAAGCCAGTGGTTTAGGCTATCCAAAGCTAACTCGATCTGACAGCCGTAGCATTGATGCCTGCCAGTGCTGATTGACTGGTTGGATATATTTAGGCACAGGAGAGGAGAAAGGGGGAAGGGAGCAGCCTAGTTCCTGAATTCAAGTATACTATTAGTAACCAAAAATAACAAGCACTGATTCAGCTCCATCACACAGAATCTGGCTGATGGAGAATTTACTACCACCAGGCCAATGCCAAGACAGACACACACCACACTCAGGAGAGCAATTAAGGAATCTGTGCCCCAAGTTTACAATGCAGACACTGGAATGGTGATTTCCCTCTTGTATCCGTTTTCTAATACAGGCTAATAATACAGAAAACAAAGTGGAAGGACAAAAAGTTTCCTTTTTTAGCCAGGGACAAACAAAGACTGGATATCCAGGTGTGTATATACACATATACTACAGGTATCTATTGTCTGAAGCTCTCTCTCAACTCCCACCTTTGTTCAAAACACTTGTTTGGAGAGGAAAAGTGCCACTAGCTGAGGGAAATGGCCCTCTCCAGCATTAAAGCACAACAAGCAAAGTGTATTTGAAGAGCTTCATTCAATCTTTCCTGCCCCCTTCTCTGAAGTGCTATGCTAAGCCTTGGAAAGGGAACTGTATTTGCACATGGAAATCAAAAACACACAGAGACAAAATATCCCTGATATATTTTCAGTTTAAAAAGGGCGAAAACAGGGCCTGTTTGTTTGTCTGACTAAACTCTACAGACATCCAGAATGTCACAGGAAGCTTCTCTGGCAGTGTCTGCTTGCAGAACCCCTGGAGATGTGCTCTGGTTTCCCTCACACCAGCACCAAGCAGGGGGGAGCTCTCTGCAACATCCAGGCAAGGGGACAAACACAAAACCAGCACAGGACTCCCTCAGATACAAAACATATGCAAGTGCTGGCAACAATAAGATGTTGGTCCCTGTCCTTCCAGGCTTGGTCCTCAGGGTTCAACAATCTCATGCTCCAGAGGGCTTGCAGAGCAGGACACCAAGCTCTGAAGGATTTGCATTGGCTGATAATGAGGTCCAAAAGCAGACAGACAGCTCTAAGGTATAGACAAGCAAACTGAAAAGCTTTTAAAAGCTGAGAGAGATTATTTGACCACCTGCCCCAGCACACAGGGAGGTCCCCAGGAGCTGAGATCTAAACACCCCAGTTCCCAGTTAGTGCCCTACCAGCCACCCTACCTCAGCTTTTCTGGGATGGAACAAACAAGGAAAATCTAAAGCAAACCTTCTCCATTTAATGTGAAGAGTGTGAATTTATCAATCCAAAAACCACAGGCCAGCTTGTTCTGTTTTCAGAACAGTGATACAGTCTTAAAATTTTAAGGTTTTGTTTAAGAAAAGAGAACCTGTGAATGTAAGCGGAATCAGGCACCAGAACCTTAATTTATCAATTAGACGCCATCTGTGGATTGTGTTCCTTGAAATAATTGTTGAATTTGACAATGCACTGCTGCTTTACAAAGTTTCTGCCAGCCTTGCTACCATTTAATTAAATTTCTGCACTTAACTTTGATTGCACTGAAAGCACTGCTGCTTTCTGCCGATTGAGTCCCTTAGCCACCTGCTGTGTTAGAACTAACCATGTTTCCACAGTTATATCAAAAATGTTTTTTATTTTTAGTCTTTTTTTTGCTTCAGTCTTCACCAAAAGGAAAAATAATAATAATAAAGCCCCCAAAGATACTAGCATGCTAGAGCTATAATGTCCAATATGTGAAGCAGCAGCACCTTTCATGTCTCCCAACAAAAGCCCAACGCTTCCCTATTTGTTTTCCCCATGAAACAAGTGTCAGGCATGACGGCTTAATGTGCCACGTTTTGCTTAAACAAAACCAGCTTCCTGTGCCTCCTCCTTATATTTGTATACATCTCTTGTATTTATAGCTAGAGTTAAAGGCAAACATACTAGCAATTTACATACAGAAATATTGCACACACAAATAAAGATCGTCATTCTCTCTTTAACCCACAGCATGGCTTGGGGAACAGAACTTCAATAATGTCAAGTTAGCAGAATGAAGAGCTCTGGAAGCCAACATATACCATCCAGCATGCCATTTGCTGCTGTGAATAACCTCACCTCACCAAGAGAAGACGGGCTGAGCACGGGGGCAGGTGGAAACTCAGGTTCCCTTCCTACCCCTCTGTCAAAATGGGAAAACCGTTTGTTTCCCCAGCTCCCGAGGAGGCCATGCCAAATCACTGCATGCTAGGTACTTTTAAATGCATCACTATAAATGGTGTGGAAGTAAAAAAATATATTTTTTTAACATTAGTAGGTAAAGTATAAATCTAATTTAATGGCATAAGGAATTGAAAGCCATTAAGAACAAGTCAGTGTTTATGTAGGGACTAAACTTCAGGGCATTTTTATGGCATGCCAGGAGAGGTCACAGAAATGAACCAAAGCTTGCTTCTGGGCTTTGCTTGGGCCAAGGCGAGCCCGTCATTTAGATATTTCAATTATTTTAATAATCCTTCATAGAAGGTTATGAAATATTTATTAGCAACCTGTGGGGCTGACTAGCATTGCTCCAAGAAAAATACAAATTTAGGTAATTTCCTAAAGCGTGTATTCTACAACTGGAGAGGCTGGCATAACTCTTTCAAGCCAATATAAGGCATGAATAGGTTTTATGATGCATTTTATAGAAAATTACAATTGCATAATTAAGTCTCAGTAGCAACCCTCCAGTTACTACCTCACTTGATTAAGACCACACAGCTAACTTGGTGCTGAGGGAGGCAGCCAGAGCCGCCCTCTCCCCACGCTCGGTTCCACGTGGAGCCATGGCCTAGAGGGATGGAGGGTGCCCCCGACTCCTCAGCCTTGTAAAAAGACTTTGGAGAGAGGACCCAGTCAATACTGCTAGGGAAGGGAACCACAAGGGATATAGCAAAGTTGTATTTTCTCTTCCACAAGGCTGGGACCCTCGCTATGTATAAATACAAACCTACTCCTCTCTCCGGCTTCACAATCTTCAAAAGACTTCTAACAATCCCAGCAGTGACAAGACCTGTCCTAGGGAAAATCTTGTTTCCATGACCACAATCTGAATTAATTTGTCATTTTTAATAATCTACTATGCCCAAAGTCAGCATGAGACCACAGTATCCCTGTAAGAGCCAAGGACACGAACCAACTCAGGGCCAGGACATGGCGGGGGCAGGAGTCAGGCCCTTCAACTCACACCTCATCCCGTGTGGCCAGGGGGGAGAGCCACAGCAGGGATGTTATAGCTCCCACTAACAAAGCACATGGTTTGCATCAGGCCCAGTGGCCAGAGGTTCTTTGTTCTCATGTTTCAAGACTTCACAGGGTCAGGCTTTGAACCTGGGCTGATGCTGAAGTCGCTTCTCCAGCATTCCCTGTGCCCTCCCAGGTCACCTCCATCCTCCCACTTGCTGCCCAAATCTGGTTCCACAAGCTTTGCTTTAGACAAGAACATGCTTGAACAGACCTACTATAAAACCCTTGAACAGAGCCAGTTTTATTCCATTTGGGCAGATCCCCTCAGCTGTGTTCACACTGTGCCCTGGGCAGTTCAATTCCACTGCCTGAGTGCCAGATCTTGCAGAGGTATTAGGGGTCAATTACATTACAAGGAGGTATTGGAAAAGAAAAGACACTTTTCTTGGTCTTCAGTTCTGCCCTAAATTAACTTTTAATATAGAACAGAATGTCACATTTGCTTCTCCCCATAATATAAAAATTTCTCCTTATACAGCAGCAATAAGGAAGGCTTTTAAAAATTAAAAAGAGCTGCAAACCACACAAGGGTATATTTCATGGCTATAAAAAAGCATTTAAAACTTAGAGTTTAAAAAGGTGTTTCAAGTGTTTTGATCAAAGGAGGGCAAAAATGGAAGGAAAATAGGATTTTTTAAATGCCCATTTTCTTTACAATCAGCTTCATGAGTCAGAGCACACAGAAACCTTCTTGCTGCTATGAGGATTCTGGGTTTAAATGCAGCCAGCACTGCATCCCGTTTGTTTGTTGAGACTGACAGAGCAATTATCAGCCCCACTACAATCACTCAGACCCCAGCAAGGCCCTTCCCTACCCACAGCAAACAAGACACAGATGCAAAACCAAAACCCTAAAATGAGCTGGAAACAGCAGCCAGGATATGCCACCAGCTCTGGAAGGGAAAGCTCAAACCCAAAAAGCAATGAGGGAACACTTTCAGGGATGCCACCAATGCAGCTTTGCTGCAGAAATGGCCAAAAAAATCCTCCAGGTTGAGACAGGACACCCCTGTCTGCCATCTCTTTGGTGGGAAACAGCAGACTGGAGTTTATTCATCTCCCCTCTAATCCTGATTTTGTTAAAAAACACAGGACTAACTAACCAGCATGACTGATAGCTGGGAGCAGGGCTGTTTTCAGGCAAGCAGCCCTCTGGGATCTGATGGCCAAGCTCTGCAGCTGGCTATGGCAGCACTGGCTGCTGTGCAGAGGAGCTGGGGAGATGTCAGGGTTTGCTTCAGGCTCTGACACCTCAGGACACACCACACGGACACTCAGTGACTGTAGTGTCCATCCTTTCCTTTAGTATTTTCAGTCAGCGAACCACAAAGTCTCTTTTCCCAAGTTTTTGCAAGAACTCAAAGTAATACCCTTCAGCTCACCAGGGTTTGATAATGTCCTCCGAGTGTCTCAGATCTTTACCACCAAACCTCAAACCAAGATTCCAGCTGTAAATCAAGCAGAGCAAGCTCCAATTTACCTCTCACCTTAAACCAACAGGATATGACAATAAAAACATCCTGGCTGGGTTGCCTGAAGGAAGCCAGCAAAGCATCCAGGTTACAATTAGCTGGTACCAGTACATACCTAAAACAGCACAGGCTGCCCCAGGACCTGCCCTCCCTGCAGCTGAGCAAAGTGCAACTGAGCAGTGCTGAAATGCAAATCACCCAGAAGAGAGTTTGGGAACATGAAGGAAACATAAGGACTTGGTGTCTGGATGCATTCCAACTTGAGCAGTTGCAAACTAAAACAACGCTCAGGAATGCATGTGAAGAAGCTTTTATAAAAAAGAATCTGCTTGCTTTAGTTAAGAGTGGGAATGAGGCAATTATAAGAGGAAGCCAGGATACCCTCAGGCCCCAAATTCTATGCTAACCTTAGAGAAGGGAGGAAGAAGAATTGCTGTGATGGTTCCTGGAGCACCACACAGACCAAGTCCAGCAGCCCCGTGGGCCTTCAGCATGGATAGGAACAACCCTAATGCCCACTGAAGGTGTGCTGCTAACAGAAAAACTGAGTTGTGCTCTTTGATCATGAAGAAACTCCACCAGAAAACAGCTCTCCACCCCATGAATCCCCAGCACCACACAGATGCTGAGCTGCACCCAGGTAACCCCACCTGTCCCCACTACCAGGGGACTGACTCAACACAGAGCTACCCATGGCTTCCATAGGTTCCCTCTTCAGGAGGTGGCTACCAAACTACCATGTAGGGATGGATAAAGAACAGGAGAGACAGTGATGAACTCCTAGCTGATTTTGAAAGAAATCAGATACAGCAGAAAGACTGCCCAAGCAATGGTAAATGAGGAACACTTTGTGCATTAAATACAATGGTAACTGAAATTGCTAACCTGCACTGAAATGGATTTGCAAATGACCAGTAACACACAAAACAGAAAGACAAAGGCCCAGCTGACTGCTAATCTTCACTAAAAAATTACATTTATATGTAAATGTAAACATACGTACAAATCTACATTAATAAAAAGCTTTCAACAATACAACTGTAAAGCTCTGTCATTCTTTTAAAAAATTAAATCAGATTCCTTGTTAAAAGAAGGACAGAAGACTGGAGCACATCTAATGCAAACAGTGCAAAGTGACAGCAGCACAGAGAGCATCACTCACTGGAGATTATACAGACATTTTTTTTTCCCTTTAAAAATCATTTGTGGCCAAATCAGCTAAAGCACAGATCTAATTAAAGAACCTGGAAACTGATTACTGAACTATGTAACACATCAAGGGGGGTTTCTTCTTTTTTCTTAAAAAAGAAAGAGATCTGGCCTGAAATCTTATCAGCCCCACACATGCCAGAATTAGTCCTGCCTTTGTGTCAGATGGAAACTCTATCTACAAATCACTAAGCAGAACTCATGCTCGAGATGAACAAAATGCAGCTGTCTTCATCTGTTAGATTATATCCTGGGCTTTCCACTATCAGGAGACAAACTGCAGGTGTAGTGCTCTTCAAAAGCCAGGCACTAAGGACTAAAATAGAAATACAAGTGGTTAAACTGAAAGAAGGTACAAGCCTGTTTCACAGGGCAGGTGTGGAGAGGCAGGAGTGAGCCGGGGGCTGTGACCCCAAGGCAGCCCCTCTCTTCCAGGGTTCCCCATGCCGCAGCAGAGCAGAAGGCTTCTGCCCAACATCAAGGACCCTGATCCCTCTCCAGTGCATGCCCAGGGAGAAACCTCAGCTGGAGCTGGTGCAGGCAGCAGGAATGAAGGTGGAGCTGGAGCAAGGGCTGGTCCTGTGGCCAGGGCCAGCTCAGCAGATGCTGGAGGGGCATCACCAACAAGGACTGAAGCAAAAAGCACAGGGATGTTTTTGCTTCAGATGATTAATTCCAGAATAATTACTGTATATGCCATAGCCTCACTGGTTTTCCAAGGGCTGGAACTGGGAGAGCACTGCTCCGTGCACGCTGCCTCCCCTCTGCCCTGTGCTGGAACCACCCACTGGTGACAGATGGGGTTTAGCAGCAGCCATCCCCAGGAGCCAAAGCTCTCCTTCCCCCTGCCACAGCACCAGGGCAAAGAACCCGTTTGCTCCTAATCGAAATGAAAAACTGAATGGGATTATGGCCCCTCTTTTTGTCAATCAGACACTTGTGATTCATCTGCTCTAGCCTGGCTTAGCACTGAAGCTGCTGCTGGCCAGGAGGTCAGACATGCTTTAACACCACATATTGCTGTTTTAAAACACACTGATGCTGCTTTGAAATAAAACATTTTATACTTACACCCTAATCACCGCTATGGCTTCTGACAGGTTTTACATACAATAGCATTAACTGCAATTAATTAATTTGAAATTAACGCAGATATTGAAGCACTTCAGCAAGATCTCCACTGCAATTCACCATTCATTACTGCACCATTATTTTTTAAGTGTTACCCATAAAGCAAGCTGCCAGTGCATTTGCATATAGGTGACAGAAGCAGGAATATAGAGCAATAAATTAGCACAAAAAATGAAGCAGAAGGAGACAAGAGAATTACCACAGCCCACTGCCTGAAGTTTTAAAGTGGGGTGGTGGGCACACACCAAGCCTGGAGCCACCACATGCTCACACCACAGGTCCAGCCTCCCCCAGGCCCCATATCCCTCACTCTACGTGGCGGAAAGATCCCTCATTAGCAAATTGAAAAAACAATTTTTTTCCCCCCACCACAGCCATTAAAAACGTCAGCAGATCCAGGAGGTAAGGCAGAATAAAATGTACTAGAGCATTAAATATGGTGAACAGCAGCATCCCTCTTTGGGCAAAAAAATGTCTTTGGTGCAGTTAACAGCCATTTTTAGAGCATTAATGACCTCAGGTGAAAACAAACTGGTCATTAAAAGCACATTTGAAGGGGATTAGCTATCATCAGAACATCCAGGTTACTTAAACTGAAGTAGTTCCATATGGTTAATGCATAATTTCCAATGTATTAATCAGTGAACAAATTCTGATGGTTCCTAGATAAAGTGTAGAAAGGGGAGATTCACACTGCTCCCTTGGAGCAATCCTAACTGGAAGTAGTGTTGGCAAAATATTGTCATTTTTCAATTTGCTGGCTAAACTGAAAACAAAACAGAACCAAAGAAACAGGAGGATAAATTTGCCTCTGATTAAACAAACATGTTTTCAGTTTGTTGGCAAAACTTGAAAGGAAAAAAAAAAAAAAAAAAAAAAATTTTCATTTTGAGTCAATCCACAACATCTTGTTTTAACTCTGAGCGGAAATACACTGCGGGTTTGGCTTTTTGTTGGGTTTTGGTTATTTTTTTCCAGTCTATTTAACCCCTTTTAAACCTTTTGGGTTTTAGGCCAAAAAAAAAAAAAAAAGGAAGCTTATTTTAGATACCATCAGCATTCTGGCCTACAATTTGTGTCCAGACTTTCAAGTTCCTCTTCATACCCTCTCCCCCAAAGCTTCTAACCCAGAAGTGTCAGTGTTACATCACAGGTCAGTGTCACCACCTGATGTCAACAGATAAGATATCCAGGAAATCTAAACACCTACAGTATCTAAAGATAAAGCCTGAAGACACTAAAGTGCATTGAAGCTGGAGTAAACAAACACACGAACAAATCCTGGAGCAGGATCACAGTTTCAGTGCTGACTTGACACACACCTGTAAGCAGCAAAACAAAACCCCTGAGAAAAGGCACATGTCTGCACAGCAAGAGAAGGGAAAAAGACACCTGAAAAGTAGAGAAAAACAAATTTTGGTTCATGGCAAGACTGAATCTATTTAAATAACAACTACAGTGTTAAATACATACTCCCCAGAATTTAAAGTAATTTTTCAGTCTTTTCATCACTGAAACCTTGTGGGAAACTTTATACATACATTTCATCTTCCTAAAATATCAACCCCACCACAGTGTAGTACTTCAGTAAGATGATGGTAGAGGGCTCTGCAGAGAGCCAGGGCCTACATCCTGCTCAACCACCTTTGTTTTCAGCTTTTTGTCAAACCAAAACCAAACAAAAACACCCAACCAAACAACAACAAAACCTTTCCAAGAATGCAGAAAGGCAGAAATCCAAACCCAGTTTAGCTCAAATCTCTGCTTTACTAAGGTCTGAACTCAGTACTTATTTGGGAAAAGAGGAGCTAATCTCTTTCCAAGGTCGTTTCAAGGTTTTCATACCAGCGAGAGGATTATTTACATGTGTAATGCATCCTGAGTATTCAACTGGGAAGGTAAACATGGCTTCAATAAATAAAAAAACCCCAAAGACAAATCCCTGCCTCCAAGTGCCTATTTCTGCAGTTACAGAGGAGTACAGGATGTCCATGTCCCAAGGTGTTGTGCCAACATCCCTTAGAGCTACATCAAATATAATTTTCAAACCAATTAGCTCAAAAAGCATCAACACCAAAGCAATGCCTTCCACATTCTAATTACCAGGCCATCCTATTCAATTCTTAATGAGAGAAGAGACAAAGGCAGTATATGTATTAGGGTCTACTTCAAGAATTTTTTCTTTTAGCAAACAGATCCTCTTTTGTTCTGATTAAACACCAATTACTCCGTTCCCTCTAACATGCAAATCAGCTGAAAATAGGGCATGGTGTATCTCGATCCTGCACCACTACAAGTTTGAATGAAGGGGGAAAATAAAGCAGCCCTCTAGGGGCTTTCAATTCCAAGTACTTTGTACTCTGATAAAGCTCTTTTCAAAGAGCTTTTTGTATTATCTACGGCAGTTCCCATAAGCAGCGATTTTGCCATTATGCCAAAAAAATAGCACATTTGAGGTGTACAATATAAGCAAGGAAAGTAAAAGTAGCCAACAAAGCTGTTTACATGTAGCTTTTAGCTGTCACGTCCCTCCTGCAAACAGCATTACCACCTTGCTACACCTAGGGAAGAGTTGGAGCAGGCAGGAGAATGCCTGTGGAGAGGCAGAGCCCAGGACCAAGCCCCAGCCCCTGGAGCAGACCCAAGGCTCAGCCAGAGCCCCTCCTGACTGCTCTGTTCTACCTTCCATCTTGGGAGAGAAATCTCTGCTGTTTGGAGCCTGTTCCTTGCTGACCCACTGACACCTCCAAGGCTGTGCTGGCAGCAGATGGAGGAAGGATTCAGCTTCCCCAGAGCTGTCACTTCCAAACCCAACAGCCATGCCCAGGGGGTCAGCCTGAAGATTTATGTTGGAAACCAAACCCAGAACTGTTTTCATATCTTTTGTCACTGCTCTAGTCGTTCCTAATTGATAGCTTTAAAGTGTTGCCCTCTCTTTGTGAACACTGTAAGCAGCGTCAGTAGCAATTCAGGAACTGCTATATACACAGACAGGCAGCATCTCCATATGGAAAGATGTATTTTTAAAAATGGCAATTTGTAGATCTCTGCAGGCTGACCTGAGCGTGCAGCTGAGTTCAGGAGTGCAAAGTGTGCCAGACAAGTGTCACTGCAGTGAGCAGGGTTCACAATCTCCTCCCTTGCAAAACCTGAGTGTTCATTTAAAGAGACTGAGGGAAGTGAGTTCCCACTTTGTGTGGATCATGGGGCAGAGACCCTACCAGATTCTGAGCCCAGAAGGAAGGTTATAGAAACTTGTGAATCAATACCACCTCCCCAGATCAAAAGCAACCAAGCACAACCAGTCCAGAGGGTGACTGCCCTTGCTTCAAGTGTCAGAACAGCCCAGGAATCAGAGGCAGAAGGCCAGAGCATCAGAGGAAGCAGTGGCTTTAACTGATTATCCCACACTACCTCCTCTGTGGTGTGACTTGGTTACACAGAACACAACCACATAACTAAATTTAAAAATGCATTAAAAGGGGAAGAAACATGTCATGAAAAAGTTTACTGAAGAGCAAACACACTCGAAGCCATCTCATCCTGATCCACTTGGCCTGACTGCTCCTATCCAGCTGCTCCAGGCAGAAGGCAAGCTCAGAACCTCCTGCTTTCCTCAGAAGTCCCCAGTCGACCTTTCCAAATATTAGATGGTGCTATTAATTTACAACAACAAAAAAAGTAACATACATACATGCAGTAACATACTTGTAATAAAGTACTGGTGTATGGCCATGTCTCAGAAAGGAGTCTACACAAAAAATGTGGCAGCCCTGTACTCAATGAGAGGACACAGAATTTCTTGGCTAGGAGCAAGACAACTAAGAGAGTGTTTGCACTACAAAAATTATTTTGTAATTGAATATTCTATATAAAGTTTACTGAGTTTACAGAATGTATTTTATATACTTAACATAAATTACAGAAAGGCTAGTACATACATTATACACACAGCCATCAGCTCTGCTGGTTTGTATGTAGATAGATTAAATACATAAAAATAGCTCATTTCAAGGAGATGGACCCTAGAGTATTTCACATTTATAAATTCAGCCAAAAACCACAGCACATTAGTTTCTTCTGCCAAGAGTTATAGACAATCTTCAAAAAGAGTTTTCATCTGTTTTGTTGGCCTTTAATATATTTTTGATTTATGTAATTTTGAATTTTTTCCCCTTCTGTAGCTCTAGAGAAAAAAAGCATTATTTTGACTCCAGATTGCTTTAAAAAGAAACCAAAAGCAATAAATCTGGAGTGTCACACTGCTACTGTATCACACGAGTCTTACAGAATGTGTTGACTATTGCTTCCAAGCACAAAAAACATTAGGAGTGTTTTCCTACACGACACATTCTCTAGCCTGAAGAGTGTATTTCTTGAAGTTTTCACACAGATGTTCTTCTTACCCCACTATTATACACATGCAGAAACCTGCTCAAGCTGAGGCTCTCCCACCTCCTGCTTCCCACACAAACCAGTGAGGGACAAGACGTGGTGACCTTGCCTGGGGAGGAACCAGCCCCCTACTCTGCACCATTTCAGGGTTGCTACAACCAAAACAAGCTCCCCAGGGTGCTCATCTTTCCACCTTTCTACCCCAAACTTCCTTTTACTTCTTACAAGTACCAAGACAAACAGTTTCTTACTGAAAATGATTATGGCATTCCAAAGCCCAACACATCCCTAGTGGAATGACAGTGCTGCCTCAGCTGTCGGAGCAGGGCAGGGTGTGCTGCTCCAGCCTGGCTTCTCTGCAGGGAACATCCCGTGGGACAGCCTCCTGAGACACAAGACTTGGGACAGAGTGAAATGAAGAACCTGACCAAGGGCATGAGCAGCTCCACAGTCAGTAGCTTAAATCCTGAGCTTAAGGTATCCAGACACTTCTGAGCCAGTGAATTCCACCCAAACGACACCCCTTCCCTCTCCCCAGACTCCTGGCAGCAGGTGGCACGGGTCAAACACTGAGGTGCACAGACCATGCAGGAGCATCAGAACTCAACTGTTTCAAGCCAGCTGCACTGAACTAAAATGTTCTTCTTTGGGGGTCACTACCAAAGCAGAAGGAGAGTAGCCTGAGAGAAGCCCGAAAATGGAAGAAAAAATGAGCAATAAGCCAAGTAATGTAATAAAGATGGCAGTTAGTCTGGTGAGTACAGAGGTACCAGGCTGATTTCAGTTTACCACTGAGAACTGAGGATAACTGCAGGGCACTATAAAGTGTTCATTCCATTGCATTAATTGCTGTTAGTCATGGCTTAGTACATTATACCAGCCTGAGCTTGCTCTTACTCCTTATCCTTTTTGCTTTGGCCAGGATACATTAAAATAATAAAAAAAAAACCCAAAACCCGTTATTCCAGGACATATGTGAAAAGGTACTATTAAGATGTTCTGCAAGACACAAGGACACTCCTAGAGGCATCTAAAGATGGATCCACTCTTGGGCAAAAGACCTGCAAACCAGCTCTGGGGGCCCCCCAAGCAAACACAGGTTTATCAGCAGGGCCAGAGGGGCAGAGCACTGAGCCCATGCCCCAGGGGACAGACTGGGAAACGCAGTGCACATGAACACCCTCCTGCACAAAGGAGGAGGGTGGCCAAGTGCCCCTGGGCAAGGCTGCAGCCCCCACTGCTGCCCTCCCAGAAATGGCTTTGCAGAGCCACCAGCAAGATCCTTGACACATAGCCAGGACACAGAGAGAAACAATGGCAACTGGGCCTCAAAATGAGCATCTGAATTGAACAACAACCAAACAAACAAGCCCACACACCACCAAACACATCCGGAAAATCCCATCAAGCCAGCACTGAGCCTTTCCCCCCGAGTGACTGACACCCCTCCAGCCTCTCCCTCTGCTGGAGAGGCAATCCACAGCCCTCCACACCTCAGAAACCCTAGACACACCAAAGCCAGTAACCTGCCTTAAAAAATAAAAAAGCAAAAGAAAGCAAAGGCACAAGCCAGAGAGCTTCCCACCACACGTTATTAATACCCCATCCCATGCAGGAGGAGCTGGCATGGCTGCTCCCAAACCGTGCTGCCAAACTCCAGCAAGAGCCTCATCACCAAATAATTGAAAATGGAAGCTTTGCCATCATCTCCTCTTCCTCTGAGGTTCACCCAGGCACCAGCACTCCTGCCTCCCTGGAGGGCACAGGCCTGGTGCTTTGCTTTGCATCAGTTTTCAGCAGCACAGGAACCCCCTGAGCCCAGGCCAGGGCACACAGGAGGCTCTGTGCCAGCCTGCAGCACTCCAGCTCATGGAAAGGAAAATAATTGACTTCTTCAATACAACTTCACACCTACATTAATTTAACATACATAATTATACAGATTGCTTAATAACTACATTATAAATATATTTACCTACACACAGATCATTAAGACTCAAAAAACGCACTAAATAAAAAAAAGGAAAAGCTTTTACAAAGCCATAAAAGTCAAGTCACAACTCCACACAAGTTTGCTATCTCAAGATCAGAATTACAGGGCACATTCAGTTTGTCTCCTTCCCTGTGACCGACATCTCTGAGCGATGGTGCTGGTGAATAACACAGCTGCACAGCTTCAGGAGCAACAGGGAAAAGCTGCAGAAGGAAGTAAAAAAGAAAAGCTAGGGAAGCATCTGATTTTCAAGGGAAAGTTAGTGAAATGAAACAGCAATGAAGCAAGCATTATACAGGGAAATTGTTCAAGATGGCAGGGACTTTAGGTAAAAGCTCTTGAAGAACAGAGCAACAAAGGAAGCAGATTCACTCACTGGGTGGTTCAAACCAAGAGGGTTTTAACTTCCAGTAAAGGATGACATCTTGGTTAAAGGACTGGGTTCTGAAAAACAGGACTTTCAGACCTGCTCATCACAGACCTCCTGGGTGACTTCGAACAAATTTCTTCCCCTTTCCCTAGATTTCATCTCTCCCTCCTCTAGGGAAGGACAATCTTGTTCCTTCTTTTCTCAAAAAGATTTCTTGCCCATTCTGTTCACATTCAAAGTATCTTCAGTTCTACAAGCAGACATACAGACAGCAAGATCCCATGCCTGGGAGCTGATGCATGCCAGGCAAAAAGGCAGTGAAAAGGCAAGGGCAAACATAAGCCTCAGGTTTCATCTTAGGAAGCTTTCACAAACAGATTTTCAGCAGAATATTCTACAAATAAATCAAGGAGTAAATTGTGTTAGTGCTCAGCAGTATTGTTGGACTGAATGCTAAGGGTCTCAGTTACAGTATGCAGCTCCTGCACTGATACACCCTGCAAGGAGCTGGAAACTCCAGCATCACCCCCCCTAAAGTTATTATTCACCAACAAACGAGTACTATATTTAGAACTTTTTCCATGAAGTGGCAGTATCCAAGGGACACTGAGCCAAGAGGCATTCAAAGGTTAAACAAGTGTACCAGGCTCTCCTCCCACCCCCACGTTTCTGCATGCAGGTTACACATCAGTTCTCTCTCACACAAGCATCTCAGTTTTATAAAACATCTTGGATCCAGGAGTGAAATACCACACACAAAAAAATACCTCTGTGGTGTCCCTATCTGGATAGCAACCTTGGAATTACAGGAGCACATATACACAATTGCTGTGACTTGATTTAAAAGGCTTTGCCAGCAAAGATTAATTTAACACATTAAACAACCTAGAGACACCCCATAAAGCCCCTACTTTCTCTTCTCTCAGCTACTTCAGTCAATATTTCAGCTCCTCGAGCTGCTATGAACAACATTCTTCATTCTTTGATTCTGTTCATATTTCAGGAAACAGCTGTTAGATCACGTAGAGATTTAGATTTCATTCCCTGCAAGGAAGTGTGGCCTGGCTATGGAAAGAAGCAGAGCACAACTCTCAGCTCCACTGGAGCCAGATGTAGTCCTCAGGAAATGAAAGCTACCTCCAGCACCAGGCATCAGTGGGGTTTGAAAACTGGGACTTGCAGCTCAGCACAATACCCCAGCACTCAGCTAAAGGGGCAGCATGAGGAGGAGTCCCACTGGAGTGTGCTGCTGGCCAGGGACAGAAGCCACAGGGGAGGAAGGGGCAAATGCAACACATCTCACAAGTGTGTTACAAGGACAACTTCTCTGTGCATCATTCCTCCACCTCCCTCTGCCTTCAAAAGGATAAGGCCATGTTGTTATTTTTCTTCCAGAGACAACACAAGGCTTGAACTGCCTTTGCAAGGCTCTTCTGTGTCCTGCCATCACCAACATAGACATTTAAAAGCTCCAGACAACTGCATAAAAGTGCAACAAGAGCTGCAGTTTGCTAAACTGGCGTAACAGATAAACTACTCACCTCATCTTAATAAGAAAATATCCACCTTGCTAAGCAGACCAAGCTAGAAAAGCAGTCTGACCAATCAGTGACATCAGTTTCTTAAATTGTTGACTGTGTTTCCTCCCAGGCTCTTACGAAACATGACCAGCAGGGCTGGAAGACTCAGCATCCAAGGACAAAGAATCAGCAGGCATGTAAGCACCAATATTTATGTAACGTATGTCATGTTCACAGCCACAATGAAATCATTGTCTTCCAAGGGGGCTGGTATATTTGGAGCATTTGTTTGTTATTTCTAAAGATGCAGGAGGCAAAGTGGTTAAAAATAAAGAGGTCATTGCATGCAAAATTAATCCTTAACTGCCTAGACTGCTTTGAATGACTTGTAAGGATTATAGTGCACTCCCCAAGCTCAGTACCTCTGTTAACAAACAACTCCTCAAGAGGCTGGAGAGGGCAGGCCACTAATAAAAGTCAGGCAGTGAGCTCTGTTGGCTTTTCCAGCTCCCAGTGCTCTCTCACTGGTTTCACTGGGCGGGAGCTCTGCTCCCCAGGCTGCAGAGGGCACAAGGAGGGGACCACCAGGAGACCTTCAAAATGCTGGCATGAGTGACCTGGCTTGAGAAGCAGACAAGACAAAGCCTTACCCAGTCTCACAGCCTTGCCTAAGCCCATGCTTAAAATGGAAGGAACAGCATTTTAAATTCATCTCATTCCTCCTGCAAGAAGAGAGCAGAGAATTCCTTTCAAAAAGCAATCTCTGGCAACCAGAGTTGTTAAATGCTTAACATGAAGTTATGTACAACATGGCTTTAATGCTATATGCATAATCCAACCCTGCAGAAAAGCAAGCAGAGGCACACAGCAGAGATGATGCTTCTTCCCCTTACAGCAATGGATGGTTGCCTAGCACTTGGCTACTGGCAAGGAAACTCCAGCATTAGTTACCAAGGTGCATCATTCCAAACAAACAAACAACCAGCACAGCCCAAACCAAACTAAAGATAATTAAAAACCTGAACCTACACTTGGCATCCCCAAAGAGGAGTCACCCAGTTCATGTTCATGACTTTCAGTATAAATCCACAGCAGACAGTCTGGAGAACCCTCTTAGAGTGAGGTATTATAAATACACATTAACATAAACACAAAGCCCATTTTTAGGCCATCCCTGGGTGGGCATTGGCAGTGCTGCACAAGTCACAGTGCCACAGCTCAGTTTACCTGTCTGAGGACCAGGAGCAGCACCTTCCTGTCCCCCAGTGCCTTTGGGAGGTTCCTGTTAACAGCACTCAGTCAGGACCCCTCATGTCACCTTCTCAAGCTGAAGGAGACAGAGCAGACAACTGCTGCAGAGTCCCCACTTCCAAGCAGCCTCGCCACAGATCAACAGCTGGAAACTGACTTCTCTGAGACACAAGGACTAAGGATAGCACTGCCCATCTGATTCAGTAAGAGGTGTCTCAGCCATGTCAGCTGCAGGTGAAGTGGCTCACTGCACTCCAGACAACTGGCAGGGTAACAAACTGTCACCTAGGTGGCAAAATAATGACCCTTCTGTGGAGCTCCTGCGGCGTCTCCTGCCCGTAATTGGACACTGCTGTTCAGAACGTGGAGTGTGGGAGGAAAGGAGATGGTACAATCATGGGTTTGGAAAGGCTGCAAAACAGAACCTTTGGCTGTGTGGGCTGAAATGGGCTGCTGTACAGCCCAGCACTGCAGAGAGCATGCTGAGGGCAGAGGCACCTCTGCTGCACTGCAGGTGCTGGGCAGAACCAGAGGGTGCACACAGGGCAGCTCTCACCTCTCCCAACCCTCAGCTCAGCTGCCTCCTGCCCCCCCAGGCCTGAGCTCCTCAGGCTGTCACACCTCCTGTCACACCTCCCCAGAGTTAAGGGAGGAGATAAGCAACCAGGCTCTAATGAGTACAGCTGGTCGAGGGAGCTAGGCACCTACCCTCACCCCAGGAAGAGACAAAATAAAAGCCCAAGAATCCAGGTCTGCATTCATTCACCTGGAATGAGTGGAACCACCATCTCACTGCACTCATCCTGCCCCATCAGGGTGGAGAAGGACAGTGAAAAGTAATAATACCAGACAATAAAATATCTGGAATAAGAAGTCACTCTCTGTCGCTCAGCTGAAGTAGCACATCACAAGAAGTGGGGCCACTGCTTTCCACAACCCCCTGTTGTGCATCATGAATCCACAGTAAACATTTGACACATGCAAAGAAAAAGGATTTGCTTTGTGGAAACTCACTGCCATTCAGGACCAGGAAAGGCCCAGGCAAAGTCTGACTTCAGAAGAAAAAGTGAACTGAATACACTCATTTCTGTTCCTCTTGGCTTCCTCCTGTGTATCAGCTTATAAAAAACAGCCAGGAATAGTTTCCATTGTATTTCCCCATAAATTCTACTTTGATCATTCAGATAAACATTTGTTGCCTTCTCCTTGAAACAAGAATAAACTTTTCCATTCGTGCTCATACCAGACCCAAATGTCTGACAAATGAGGGCAAAGAATAGAAAATATTTACATACTCAGGAGTAGGTATGGCTCCTCACAGCCATCAGGGCAATGCAGTAATAGGGGTTACATCAGAAGTTTAAGGAGGCAAGCCATAGCTTGAACTGAGCCATAGAAGGCCGACCTGACTCAAGATGAAATGGAAATCACCTTCTGACTAAGAGGTTTAACCAAGATTAAAATGACAAAATAGAAAAAAAAAGCATTGCTCAGCTAATCTTGCAGCCCTCTTCAAGTCCTATCACATCTGCACTGGCACCTCTGCACACACCACTAGGCAGGCTTCAGCCAGGTGAGCTCAGGCAAGATAAAAACAGACGCAGGAGGGGAGAAAAAAGAGAAAAGTCTGTATGTACAGGCTTCCCTTGCTCAGGTCAAGTGAAGATTAGACACTCAGTGCTGGGAGGACTACATGTCTGCCTGTAAAAGGGACATTTCCATAACTAACGTTTGAGAAGAGTGTTTTGCTTATTAAGAGAGGACAAAAGGTTGGCTCCTTTTCATCTTCCCCTTTATCCTCCTCAACAAAATTTTTAAAATCATTTTCTTTGGTGAGCTACAGATCCAGCTGTGAGCTACATTCCCAGGTGTTAGCATATGAACTCATGTCCTCATCAGGACTACACAAGACCCCAGGCAGGTACAGAGGAGACAGACACCGTTTGATGCGCAGCGTTTCTCATCCAGGCTGTAGGTAAAATAATGACAGATGCCTCATGCTTCCTGACTCCTTCCAGCAACATTTCCTATGGCTGTTGGCAAGTTAACTGTTCTGTTCTTCTGTGATTACCCTGAAGGTACTCCTTCCAAATGGCAGAGCTACAAACTGTAATCAGTGACATCTAATCCAGCAGCCAACTACTGATAATGGGGGAGAAAATGAACTAAAAGGCAGCAGGTAAAGAGCCAGCAGCACAGGGCTCTGGATGGGATTTCTGTGGTGGCAGGAGCTGGCTGAAGAACTGCCTCCAAACTAATGCTGTCTGCTCTCCACTCCTGTCATTCACACCCCCAGAACCCCACTTGAGGCAGTACAAGAGCAGCACACCTCTACCTGCTTGCAAGGACTGTCCCAGTGTGAGTGCTGCTGTCACCTCTGTCACCTCGGGGCGTGCAGGAGAGGGGGAGGCTCCAGAACATCTCCACAAAAAAGCTGCAGAGTAAACTACATACAGCATGAACAAATGGGCTGTCACTGGGTTCCTGCAATGCACGTGACACCCAGTGAAGGATATGAGACACATTTATACAGATTTCCTCCCTACCTCCTGCAACAGTTCAGTAAACATCAACACATTTACATTTAACAAATCAGCATCTAAATTTTCACCAGAACAGCTGTTGCAGCCTGTAAGCACCCTCTTGAAAGCCTTACTGAAGTCTTAATCCTGCACACCATGCTCTCTTGAGGTGAAGAGACAGAAGTTTGTGGATGTGGTATTCATGAGGTGTGGCTGCAGAGGATTAGTTAACCTGCCCCAGAGATGTGTGTGCACAGCACCACAGATTGGGCCATCTTCTGCACCACAGCCAAGGCTCCTCCTTGCTGACAAGAATTTATTCACACGCCCAAAATTCTGCATTTTTAAAGAGGCATCTCTCAAAAAGATTTAGCAATGCCTCAGTTATTTTGAGGCTCCAAGAAGGACAGCAGATAAGCCTATTTTGTTTATTTTTAAAAAGCTGTTTTCTTAACCTTGGATGTGCGTGGAAGATTTTGAGTCCTGGAAAGTCCATGAAATGTACAAACACTCACAGCACCATCCTGATGCTACACCAAACTCAGGAGAGCAATAGCTACAACCAGGACACCTTCAGATGGAAAGCCACAGCTTCTGAATCACTTGTTCTTGCAAACCCCTGCAGTTAACTACTGAAATACAGACATCATTATTGCCTCTGGCATCAAAGACTCAGCTCTGACAAAGCCCAACTGGCAGAGTTAGCCAAGTCCTCTGAGCCCCAGAAATCTAATTAGACAGACTAAAAATCACAAAAGCCTCGAAATACTCCAGCAAAAGAATTTTAGTGGAACTACAGTGGCACAAATGCTGTATAACCTTTTGGACCCAAACTGTGTATCTAGAACTGGATTTATTTTTTTCTTTTTAATGATCACCAATTAGAAAGCTAACTTCCAAGGGCAGGCAGCAGAAAACACTTTCAGAATGTTGCAAGAGTAAAAACTTCTCTTGCACATCTCATGGAGAACCTTCACACCAGGAGGATGCCTGCTCTGAAGCTGAAAGGATGCAGCTCTGTAAAATTCCATTTAGATACAACATTCACAGCAAGCTGCAAACATGATCAAATGTTTCCTACTCTTTGTTTTTGGACAAACAGTCAGGTTCTAGAACCACAGAGGGACAATTCTGTCAGCAGTCTTTATCAAAGACTTGTTGGTCAAAGAGAGAGACTTCCCAGAAACTGTTCCATCAGGCTTTTGCTACTTCACAGATAATTAACAACCCAGGAGTTACAGGAACGTGAAGATTCACAGGGCAATTTAACAAATTTCAGTGTGTAAGTTTACATCCAATATGTTTGGAACATGTCAATAAAATATTTATCATTACATTGTGCCTCTCCCAACTGTTGTGTTTTCCTCTTGGCAGAGGTTAAAATGACTCCCCCTCACCATCCTGTCTGTATGTTAGAGATACACTTGGAGAAATGACTGCCAGGGGGGAACAGCAAATTCAGTTCAGGAGCACACTCCCCAAAATTAACCTTTTGCAGAACAATTCAGATTAGGAGAGCAAGACTAAGTGTTTAACCTTTCCCTGAAATTCTTGACAATGTTCCTTTAGGGGGATGAGAAACACAGAACAAATCACTTTTCTAGGAAGCATTTCCTGTCACCAAACCCAATTCTGGACACGGAAACCTGACCACATGGAAATAGGGATCAACACTACATCCCTGCATCCCTGTGCAGCACCCCAGGTTTGGCTGGGGACACTCAGCCACAACAGCTGGATATGTAATGTTCTTCACTTTTTTCCTCTGGTTAATGTTATCAGGAGATGTGCAAAAGAGGACAAATATCAGCCTCCTTCACCACCACCGATTTCCAGACACAGTTGTCTGAGGGAAGAGACAGATTTGATTTACACCTCTTTTAATAAGCCTGATGCCTCTCCTTCCCCACAAGTGTCCCATTCAGAAGGAATTTCCCTTATGGGCTTGAAAGGAGAGAAAAAAAAAAAAAAAAGCAAAAAAAAAAAAGCAAACCCTGATGCAACTTGAACTTAATTTTCTTTAGGCAATTTTCCTGAAAGAAAATAATAGTAATACAGGAGTGTCCTGCTGAGGTTAACCACTAATGTGGTAAAATAAGATGGAAGGAGAATGGTGTAAACCTACTTTGAATTCTGATCAGAAGCTGGCACAGTATTAGCTGTCAAACAGCCTGTGGCACATACATTGCTCCCTCCCATTTTCAACTGCTACCATAAGCAAGCTACCAGCTTTTACTATGCTACATATGGCTTCAAATACATATGTAACAAACCCTGAAAAATGAGAGGCAGCTGTCTTAGCCCAGAGGTAGAAGGTTAAAATGACCTCAAACCAGTCTTGTGCAATATTTAATCTCTGAAACTAGAAATGTTTTTTTAAAAAAAAAGTATTAATCAGTCCTTCCTGCCACCCTCCTGCTACAATGGAGGCACTTTGCCCCACAGCAAAACCAATGCTCAAGGGCTTACCTATGGAAGAGGAGGAGACTTCTGCTTACAGAGACATTATTTGTAAAAGTCAACAGGAGAGAAACATCATCCAAGTCTTCTTGGATGTGGTTAGGACACTCCTGCAATGAGCCAGGTTCTGCCAAAGCACCATCTCCCTCACACCATCTTTGGTACTGTGCAAAGCTGCAGCAAGAAGGGTACAACCACACACTATTAAGGTGACTGAAGATGGGAAGGAATGAGAGAGAGGAGACTCTGCATTTGAAACAAGTGCTCCCTGGCCCTGCCACTAAGCTCTTGCCATCCTGGATAAAGAAAGCACTGAAGTTGCTGCTCACATTTCATTACAAGCAGCTCACACGTTTCCTTTAGGTGTAAATTCCAAATTTTGTTAAGAAGGGATGAGCCTTATGCTGCAACACCTTTACTACCATTCCCCTCCTGATCCAGGTCGCTGCTCTTTTTCCTGGGTCTGCTCTTCAGTAAGCACTTGCCCCTTCTCTTCCCAAGACATGACTCTGACATATGAAACACTAACCCACCCCCAGAGCACCACACGAATGCAAGCAGAAGGGCCCTGTAACCACAGCCACCACCTCACAGGGTCCCCAAGGGGTCCCGGGACTTCACACCCGGGGAAGGAGGAATTCTCAGCACCTGAAAAAGGGAACACATCATATTTTCCAACAGCAGTCCTGCTGGCTCAGGAGACAAGTTTTTATCTGTGGGATGGCAGCTGCTAGCAACGCTTCAAGATGCGACGGAATGACAGTGATGGCAGCACAGCTACTTTGCCCCAAAGACTTCAAACTCTGTCAGGGAGGAGACTGCAAGGACAGAAAACAACATTAACATGCACTACAGATTTATTTTTCAGGGAAAGCAAGCTTCCTATCCTCTCAGTATCACCCAAATATATCAAAGTGATGGAAATGGTATTATGATAGATAGATCAGTCACTATGATATATATGTTTATCATGTAAGTAGCTAATTGCAAACATTCCCTTCCTTACACTAAACTTCCACTCCTGGATCAACAAGACTCTGCCAAACCTGATACATCAGCAGGTGACCTAAAGAAAACCCCCAAAATAAACAAACAAGACCCTATAGCCACTATTTGGTGTAAGATGGAGAGCTTGCCACATGGTTCTTTCACTGTCAGAAAGTTCCAGCACAAGCCCAGTGTGTCACTGCATGGTATGACCTCACACAGCTGGTTTGCCCAAGGATTTTAAAATGCCTACAAAAAAAAATCCAGAATTGCACAAAGATACTCCCATGTCCACTTTTTTTCCTCTTGCACACTAACTTGCATCCAGATGATACAAAATCCTGAATCTAGACAACTGAAGGTAACATGCAGCTGAACACAAGGAATTTTTATTGTCTAAAATCCTGCTTTGGTCAGTGGAAGCTTAAAATAGCCCCGGCCTTCTACCCTGCTCAGTGCCCTTACAAATGGAGTCTGAATGACCTCATGTTTTTCCCAAGGGATGGGTGAGGCTGGCCAGAAACACCAGCTGGAACCTTCAAAGACACCAAAGACAAAATAGTCTGCAAAACAAAATTTCTGCATCCACCTAAGGCTGGCTCAGCCATTCCCTCAGCTATTGAGCAGCCAGCAAAGTAAGGTCAAACTGAGAATGCCCAAGTTACTCCCACCCTGTCAGTAAAACAAAAGCTCTTTGGAGGAGACCACCTCTCATTGCTCCTGCAGTGCCAAGCCCCCAGCAGCAGCTCCTGACTGCCCACTGCTGCCGTACGAGTACATGGGGGAAAACTTCTACCCAGTGCACTGGCAATCCTTTCCTGACCAGTTTTACACTGCTTCCCCTGCAGAAAGGATCTCAGTGTTTTCTGACCCTATGAAAGCATGAAAAGGAACACAGAAAAAGAGAAGAAAAAGAGCTGAAGCCTCAGGTGCTGGGACAGCAGAGCTTTGCTCCCAGTCTCCCGAGACAAGAGGAGGGGCAGAGGGCTCCACCATGCTTACCTGGCAGACATCTGGATCATCTGCCCCTGACATTTCTGCCTTCAGCTCCCACCAAAACTTAATGGCTTCACAAAAGGAAAACAGAGTTTCAAATTATGCACCTATACAATGCCCACTAATCCATTTCTGCAAGCAACTCTTCCATTTTCCACTGTAGATTAATACATTCCAGTGTCAACTACCAATGTTGGATCTTTAACAAATAAAGTTAGGGAATATGAAGTCATACATGAGGGGGAAGGAGAGAAGATGGTTTGTCTGAGCTTAGCCACAGCACTGGTCTGAAGCTCCCATGGCAATAACTTCCAGCCTGTCCCTCTCTGAGCAGAGAGCAGGTCTTTGGTTTCAATTTGACTATTCTTGAACTTCAAAGTCTTTTCCTGCTGTCATATTCAGTTAGAGCTGAAAAGAAAACAGAAGACCTGAGGAGTTTCCAGCAGGACTACGAGAGCTTTGACTATCAGCTCAGTAATCACCATGAAGTCCCGTGAACACAACCTGGGCTTCCAGACCAGGCATCCAGCACAGACTGTAACCCACCAACCATCAGCTCCCCTGCCCCTGCAGTTAGAAGAAACATGCTCACACATCACCAATTCACTATTTCCCCCAACAGAGGTGACCTCAGACAGGCTACAGAGACACCAGAAGAACCTGACCCAGCAGGACATCTCCTGGAAGATTGATTTACTCATTTACCTGAAGGACTCGGGTGACTCCTTAGGGAGGGCTAAAACCACCTCCAGGTGAGCACATTGCTGGGGAAAACCACACAGCATCTTTCCTCACCAAACAATAAGTGTTATTCATGCCATTCCCACAGAAGCTAATAACAGTCCAAAAACTGGAAAGTAAGACTACAGCATTCCTCAGACATGAAAGGCAACATTGAGAGCAGGAGTGGAGAGAGCAGGAGTGCCAGCTTAAAGCACGCAAAAAATCTCACTGTAGCAACTGGATAATACCAAAAAACCAAACCTCATTGAAACATTTACATACATTTTTGAAAGCAGAATTGGTTTAGTAAAGATTAAAAACAAAAAAAACCCCAAAGCACACTACCCCATGAGACCAAACCTTTCTGATTTCCAAGACCCTGCAAAAGAAACTTTACTTTGCAGACAATTGGTCATTCCTCAGACCTATAACAACTCCTTTTTAAACAGAAAAACAACAGAAAATGATAAATAGTTATCTGTATACTTTTCTCCCTTTTTCAACTACAGCCTTCCTCTCTCATCCTCTATCTTTCTAAATCAGCTGAAAAAATTAAAATCACGGCTTTGCATAACACTGCTCCCTCCCTAAGCAGAACTGGCAGTACTTCCCTCCAGAGCATGCAATGAAAAGTCAGGTTGCAAAGAACAGAGCAGCATTCACTGCGTGTCCCTGTCACACACCCTCCAAAAACCCACAACTTCCCAGCAGGCCCAAAGCAGCAGCAACAGCAGCCCCCAGCCCTGGGGCAGAGCAGCCATCCCCACCCCACCAGCACCCAGTGCCTGCAGATCCTGGGGGGATGGAGGAGCAGGAGCTGCTGGCTCCCCTGGCAGCCCCGGCTGGGATCTCTGCTCTCCTCTCCCACCACCCCACCCAAACCCACCCCAGAGCCCCCAGACCCTCAGCTCTCAGCCAAAAGGCTCTGGGGAGGTGAATGGCCCAGAGCCAGCTGCCAGCCAGCATCACGGAGCCCTCCACAACAACCCCACGCTTTTTTTTGCTTTTTCTGTTTTAATTTTTATTTTAAGAGGAAACAGTTCTGGTTAAGTATATTGCTCTCAGTCACAATGGGAAAAGACTCCAGCTGGCAGGAAACCAAGAGCTGGGATGTTAAAAAACACCCCCGCCACTAGTCTTGGCAGCTAAGCACAGGCGGGCTGGAGGATGAGGACATCTGAGTGGGACTGGGGATCCCTTCCCCAGCTGAGGAGCTGTGGCAGCCTTGGGAGAGCACTTGGCTCTCCATGGACTCACCTGCAGAGCCAGCAGAGCCCCAGTGCCACAGGGGGACACCTCTGCTGCCCAGCTCCACACACCTGAGCTGCCAGCAGCGGGAGAGCCACCCCCATCTCTAGACAACACTGACACAAACCAAGATAAATTGAACAGCTGTCCAACTAAGTCTGCCTTAAATAATCCAGATGGAATCTTGGAGAGATGATAGATTATCATCCCTTAATACACTTAATTTATCCCTCTGTGGTGTGCACCTTCCCTTCACACCCGTGTCCCTGCCCATCTCCAGACACCTCAGCAACAGGACCTGACTTGACTGGGAACCACAACCACCTGGCTCTCCATAGCCAGGACTCAAAAGGCAGCCTTGAAAAAAGATCTGCCCCAAATGGCCATTTTTAATCTGTGGAAATAAAGAGACATCTAAGGGAGCTGATAACTGTCCCCAGAATTAAAAATACCACTACAGTTGAAAGAAATTCAACCGCTGCAGAATAATCACAAGCCCCAAATCCAATTGCTGTTCTCCTTCCCCAGAGCAGGGATGGTAACTGCCCCCAGAAGAGCAGTTACCAGAGGTCTGTATTTGGCAAGTCAGGAAGAACCTTGCTCCAGTTGATTAGCTTTCCTTTCAGAGGTGTTTGCAAAGGTTCTCTTACTCACTTTGGTGCAGGTGGCCCCCCTGTCCAAACCCAGATCTTCAGCAAAAGAAGTCCTCCCTTTCACAGGATGCCTCCCCACCTTGATCTCCCCACCACAGAGGTTTTATTTTTTCTGTCAGTGTCATCAGAATTGAGTCAAGTATCCAAAAGGGATATTGACATGAAATAAATGGACTGGAAGAAGAACAATCCTAATGCTCTTTTAAATAAGGTTGAGAAGTACCTATGTAAAGATTTCAAGGCTATCAGCAACCCTATCCAGCAGAGACAAGGGTAGAAATGTTAATCTAGCACAAGATGTATGCACAGCATAAATCTCCACATTCATTGTGCAGAGACAATAACATCTTCCCACAGCTTATAACTGTATTTAAAATTCATTTATGTAAATTACAACAGCACACATACGATAAAATTGTTAAACCAGTATTTGCCCTTTGCTCAAAACAAAAGGACTGACAAAAAAAAGATAATTTTAACAGTGATAAAAAATACCTATTTCTAGTTCAACTTATTTTAAAGTAGATGCACTCAATCATGCACTATTAATTTCCCCAATTTATTATGAAGCCAAAGGCAATAAATTGCCGTTAAGGAAGCAATGACAAAAATCACCATGTCAGGGGAGGAGAGAGAAGGATGAACAATGAGAGTGAAGGAAAAGCCTGTGATTATGTGAACTGGGAAGCCAGAGCTACTGCACTAGAGATAGATAGCAGGAAAGCATTTAAAGCCTTCCCATAAGAACAGGCATTGTAAGAGAGCATCCAGGCTTAGGGAAAAGATAATTTTTAACCTAATGTATTGCACACCTTGTGGTTAGAGCACAGGAAAGCAGAACCTTTACGTGAACCAGAGAGTAAAGAATGGACTTGATTGTGGGAGATTTCATTCAAGTGCATTTAAAAATGAAAATGCACAAACTCTGGAGATAATGCCAAGTTGTATCTGGTTCCAATGAATCTCTGACTCTGAACTCTAAAGCAAGATATCAACTTACAGCACACTCACCCACAGGAGGCAGAACAGAAGCATTACAGAACTGGAACATGGTGGCAGTGCTAACCATGTCCCAGTGCAGGCAGGACACTGATTCAGCCACTTCAGCAACCAGCTCTTCCCTCAGAGCCACACGTCCATACCCGTGTCCCACCAGTGTGCCATGCCTTTGTCACAGACCCTGACAGGCCTATACAGAAACCAAGCAGCTTTTAGGAAAAAACCAGTGGGACCCTGCAAACTTCACTGCCATTTCTGAAGAGCCAGCACACACCATTTCCCACTGCAGTCCAAACCAGTCAGAGTAGCAGTGCACATTAAAAACAATTCTTAAAACATTTCATCCACAGAGCTGCTCCCCTTCAGACTCTTATTTCAACTGCTCTCCATACAGTCACATCATAAATGCAATCAAAAAAAAAATCAACTCCACAATGTCCATCAGACACTGACTGCTGATTCCTGATGGGACTGGAGGCAGTGAGGGGAAGCAACAGAACATCAGCCAAGCCCAAGCTGCTCACTAACCTTTTCTCAAAAGTCACATTTCTCTGTAGAACAAGGCACAGGGATGTATCCAGTCATGCAACACTTTCCATTCCTCCCACCACTCCTCTGAAGACAGATTGGCACAGGGCAGATTAATAATGACAATTATGCTCACCAGATGCTAAGGAGATCTGTATCTGAGTCACCAGACAGGCTCAAAGACAAACAGGGTTCCTGCAGCACCACAACCAGAACTGTGAGTACAAGAAGAATTAGTACAGCACAGAAGGGCAAATACTGGACCTAGTTAGAGCACAGTGTTAATTTTTCAATGGGAAATAAAAATACTAAGTATTTTTACTCTCGGGGAATTTTTCAGGCAATTCTCCCCTCTTTGCCCAAATCATAGAAGTAACTGTACAAAGAGTCAAAGAAGTGCTCCAGTTTTGATTCCATGTTCTCAGTTCCCTCCCACATCCTAACACAAAAACTGAGCACAGAGAAGAGCAAAACACAGAGGAAAGCAATACATTTTGCAATATTTTATCATCAAACATAATTTGGATTAAAACTAGGTTTTATGGAAGGTCTCAAGCAGCCTTATCAAACGTGACATTTCAAGACAGGTTTCTCAAAAGCACTTCAAAGCAGAATCCTTGAGAAGCAAGATTGTTACTCCATCCATTCAGCAGATAAGAAACTGAGGCATGGGGATCCTCACCCAGAAAGCACACACAAAAAACCCAAAACTGAATTACACAGAAAAAAAAAAAAAGAGGAATTTTTCTTATGAAAGAAACCACCACATTATCAACAAAGTGGCTCCCTTCAGAGAAGCCAGGCTGTATGTGCCATCAGCTGATGCTAAAGTTTTGACAGCCATGTGAAAATACATAATTTCTAGCCATTTAAGATAAAAATCTGTTTGCAGTTACACATCTCTTCCCATGCAACAACTGTGCAAATACCAGAGATAAGAGACTAGGGGAATTTTCTGTGACACATCCTGGAAAACAGAGGAGATAGTTTTTGTTTGCATTTGCTTAGGAATTCTATTAATTTTGGAAAAGTATGCAATAGCACATCCTGCCAATCTGCAGAAGAGCTACCTCGGGGGCTTTTCTTCCTCCTAACACCTTAGTTCACTCTACCTGGGTGGCTCCCAGCACTGGAAGCACAGCCACGTGAAGCTCCTCTGCCACCACTGCCCACCACCAGGCTACCTGGCACCAGGACCCGTTCCTCTCTCACCATCAGCACCCATGCTGAAGGTCAACCTGCACCTTGCTACACTTCCCCCATCAACCTCTGCCAACAAATATCTGATTAAACCTAAAACCAGAAGCCCTAACAGTGACTGACTCAAGTCTTGGACCAAAGCAACCGGAGCGGGAAGATTTATGACAAAGAGCTGCTGGACTTCTTCCCAGTGGTGAGGAATAAAAAGGTCAAGCAGGTATTTGATGTGTGCTGGGAGATACCAAGTTCTGCACACCCCCACTCCAGCTGTGTCCAGGGACACTCCTCATACTCCCCCAGCAGCAACTGCTTCAGAACAGAGAAACTAGAAGGCTGAAGAAGAATAACACACCAGACACACTCATCTGTCTTCAGCAAGTGCTGGAAGAGATTTGTTTAGCATAGTATGCATCCAGATACATGTGCCCACACCAATGCCTGAATTAGAAAAAAATTAAGCATTCATATGCATGCCCACCTATTCCTAATACATTTTCCTCCACTGATTACATATGCCAAATGAAGGCAACAGAGGGAAGAAAAACTTAGAGAAAAATTAATCAATCAGCTACTTGAGCCCTTCACGCTTTCACAAATAATCAAGTAATGGTGGCAAAGTATCATAGAGCATCATCCCCATTATATGCAGGGAAAAGTATTCAACTCGGCATCATGATGAGCTGCAAAAGGCTGCACTGCTGGGAGAGCTCCCCAGCCCTGCTCCTGGGAAATCACAGCAGCAGAGGGAACAGGCTAAAGGTGTACTTTGACACATACTCAAACTGTTCTACTACTTTAATTTGAAAGAAAAGAAGCAGAAGGGGATTTTTAAAAATGTTTAAAATAAAATTAAAACCCCACACCCCAACAGAAAAAGCAAACATGCAGACAAACTAACCCAGAGCATTGCCTGGGTACACCAATGAACAGGTTCTTCTACAAGAGCTTCTCCTAACAGTCTTTCCTTTTCAGTCTTGGATGAGGGATGAACTGAAGACAACCCATGAGCAAGTGGAGAAGCTCTAGGGAACTATGACTTCTTGTTTATTACTTGTTCCCATCCCCAGGATGAGATCCCACACCACCAGAGCTCCAGCCCTCCTCCCCTGCACAGCATCCTTGCCTCAGCCAAGAAAATAACAAGCTACACATGCTGGGTGATGGAGACTGCTGCAGGACGGAGCAGAGACGGGAGAGCTCACCCCAGTGTATTAAATTGGACTTTGTTACAGCATAAGTTGAGTTAAAGTGGCATTAATGGCTATGGAAAAATACTCCCTCCCCCAAATACCAGAGGCTGATCTGACCAACTACAGTGCTGCTTGTAATGCTGCTTATTTCACTTAGAAGCCTTATTACAGCACCACAGTGCTGCTTTGCTTTTAGAGAGGGATGTCTTTACAGCATTCAAAAGGTCTTGTGTTTAATTAAATTAACTGCACCTGTATATATTATGTGCAATAAATCAACTATAATTTGCTACCATAGGCAGCTATTAATCTTCCCTGTGTTATTTATTGCTCAGCATCATTAGTATGAAGGCTCTTCCAGGATACAGTAAGAAATAGCAGTTTAGGGACCAAAAGCTATAACTCATTTTGCTTTCCTCTCTCCCTTTTTCAATGGCGTCAATCAAGTTTCTTGTACACTTGAACAAACACAAATATAAGGGATTCTGGCATCCATTACATGTTTGTGTTCATACATATGTTTATATATAAAATAATATTTATGTTCCCCACACATCTCAGCCTTGATGTCTATTTGCTCATACCTACCAGCAAAGTGACACAGCCCAAAACGTTAAGGCCATAAATATTTTTTAAAATAAATTCATCAAAAAACAGTCCTGGATTCTTGCTCCCTCCCCATTATGCAGCAAAATAATAATGCTGTAGTACTCCAGTTATGCCATACACCAACTCTGAATACAACTTGGAGACTTACCCAGGGCTCACAGACTGCAACCCACCACTTCAGCTCATAGCAGCAGCTGACTGTACTGCCAGCACCTTGGGATCCACTTTGGCTTCAGACATAGAGACCACTGCTGGATTTTGCACAACTTGGCTCACAGTCAAGATGATGATGGTATTATCAGCTTTGGTTTGTGAGCTCCTCACAATCAGAATTTAGGGACACTGCCTACTGCAGTACAAAATGGCAAGGGCAAAACTTCTTTTGATTTGCAGAAGGAACATGATTTGAAGATACAGGTCCTGCCACCTCCCTGCCTTCCTCCTAGATAAGCCATAATTTAGAGTAGCAAAAACTGAGAACAACTAAACACCTGAACTTTATCTACAAAAATTAAATACTCAATACAAACCTTTCAGAAAAGGGCAGGCTACATCTCAAAAAATAATCTGGTGCAGCTGGTGGATCTGTGGTTGCAAAGGGCAGGACTCCACCCAGATAGAGCCAGAGGTGTCCAGCTGTGGCCTCTCCCATCTCACCTTTATCACTTCACCACCACTGGCCTGTCCACCCACACAGCTCAGGAGCTCCAGTCATGAATGAAACCACCCAACTCATCCATCCCTGTTCAGCCCTTCTGCTTCCCTACCTACAACATTTTTTCTAAAATACCTCTGGAGCCAGCAAAGAAATCAGAAGCTCCAGGCTGGTGGAGGAGCAGGAAGCAACAGGCAGCAGAGACATCAGAGAGCAGAGGAATGAACTGCAAGGCATGCATACCACCCAAAGCCAGGGAGAGAGCACACTACAGTAGGGGAACTATTAATAAAATGAAAACTGAAAAGGACACCCGGGAGCATTAGGAGCAGACTGGAAGCTGGCACTGGAGGGGGCTCCGGGAGGCCTGACATTAAACCCAAAAGAGATTAGGTAACCTAAGCTGGCCAGTCATCAGCTGTTCCCCTGCTTTGGCTTTAAAGCAGCAGAGTGGACAGCCCAGCTCCAGCAGGGACCCGGGCTGGGGACAACTGGTTCAGTGTCACCTCATGCTCCCCAGCCCACCCACCACACACCACGTTACTCCCTCCTCCAGCCCTGCTCACACATTTCTGTTCTGCCACTCAACCACTCTCTGCCTCTTGTAAGCAGTGGAAAAAGCAAACGTGTTTCTCCACCTCTATGTGTGCACTGCCCAGCACACAGTATCAGCTCCCAGAGAGACAAAATGAAAAACCCTCATTATTTTCACAAACTGCTTCAGCCAAGGCAGTATGCTCAGTTTCTCCACCCGCAATTCAAAGCAGGTGGAGTTTAAGAGGATTTGCCCTGCTCTCCCTGACCCAGAAGACCAACACCTACAAAAAGAAGGCATGCCAAACAGCTAATGGGGTCAGCCTCAGAAAGGCTCTTATTTCCTCCTGTTTCTTCATGGTCTGGGATCAAGTGCTGTTCTACATGAAGTCATTAGGAAAGTCTGCCAACCATTATCACCTCTTGCCCCTCTTCCCACATCCTTCAGCCAGCCCCAGCCCAGCTAGGAATGAAAAATGGCTCAGCATGGAGGTGGTTGCTGAAGCAGAGCTGCAGGGAGCACAGAGCATCCCATCCATTCACCACCTGCCATGCTGATGGGACAGGACACCCAGGAGAAGCCATGGCAGACACAGCCTCCTCTCCTCTCCTCTCCTGAGCTAACCACAGGACACAGTCATTTCCCTCAGCCCCTGCTTCACTTTAGGCAAAATCTGCAAAGTCTACAGCACCCAAACTCCCTCCCTAACTGAACCCAGAGGCAGAAAGAAGCACACCTTAAAAAAAAAATAATGTAAGAGGCAGCACCTATGGCATGTGTTCAGCAGCATTTCCACAGGCTGGTGCAGGCAGACAGCTGCCCAGGACTGCACTGACTCCAGGCAAGGGCTGCAAGAGGCTGTGATGCTGTGGCTCTCCAGGCACCCCTTCCCCAAACCAACCAGCAAGCCTTGACCTTCACCTCTCCTCTTGGCAGGAAAGGCCAGTGGTATAACAGCTCCCTGTTCAGCAAGCCTGAATACCAGGAACTTCATCACCTCTGAGAATTAAAAACCTGAGAGCTCAGAACCCACTTTATTGGTTATGGCAAAGGCTGGAAGCTACTGCCCGAACCCCGGTGGAATGGCAGGAAACAAAAATGGTCTCAGCATGAGCAGGGACTTGATTATCTGCAATTAGCAAATCAATGATCCTCCAAGACACTGATTTAGGCCAGGACTTCTTATTAGCAACATCAAGGAAAGCACAAGGGCACCAGAGCCCAGCCCAGTTCCCAGACACCTCCTCCCTTAAAAATTAACACACAACTTTGCAAACACTCAACTACACATGCACAACACTGCTTGTATCAGCCTGCCAGGTACAAGCTGAACCTGACCATCAGATAGGTTGGCCCTAGTCACTCCCACCATGGCAACAAGGGATTTTGTTATTTTGCTCTGAGCACACCAGTACCTGAGGTAGCCAGATGCTAACAGCCCACATGCACGTCTAAGTAACTCTGGTGGTGTTGCAGGTCTGCACCCTGCCCATGGGGTGGGAAAGGCCAGGGGGAAGCTCAGTGAAGTCCCTGGGAAGACACCCCCTGGTTCTGGATGAGGCCCTTCTGTTTTTAAATGCTTCATCTAATTTTGTCATGTCACATTACACAAGAACACAGCTGTATATTTAATCTCGGAGTTAAACCATTAGTTTGCAAATTACCATTTCCTAATACTCCCTATTAATAATGCCATTACATCAGTTATGTTCACTTTCTATCTGGAAGTTTAAACACAACATGTCTCACACAGCTTAACATTAAACCATTACGTCCATTTGAGATCAGGCACAAAGGCAGGAATGATGTAGAATATACAACAGCAGACAGCTTGAATATACATTTTACTTTCATTTGTCTGAGATGTTTGTGCCAAGGATCCACTAGGGCCTGCTTTTCACTCTCTTTTAATACAATCAGGGAGAAAAATTTGTTTTTAAAATTATTAAAAGCCTAGCTCTGCCCAGTGTCATGTACCTTCCAATAATCTTCACTTTGTATGAGTGTCTGAAACTTTATCAGAGCAGTTTTATCACTTGCACCCCATATTTTTGGTTTACTCATGCCTGCAGTTCTAGAGGGGTTAGTGAAGGAAAGGGAAAAGCTTTAACCCATTCTTTAAAAATAAAAGTAAGCAAAAAAACCCCAAATTTAGATATTGTAAGTAAGAATCAGGCAGGCTTGAGCCTTGCTGCAGAGCAGCAAGAGAAGTTCTGACCTATAACATGACAAAAAAGGCCCACTTGGATTTCAACACCATTACTTAACTGCTTCCTGCATGAACACCTCCAGAACACTGCAGTGATTTACAGACCTCTCCCAACAGCCCTCAGACCCAACAGGGCCAGGGCACAGAAAGTGCCTCAGTTTTGCTTTGCTAGAGACAAGAGGACGGGCGCCTTCCTTCTTCCCCTTCACCAGCACAGATAAATTCCAGCCCCAGAACAATGAACAGAATAATGAAGAAGAAATGCTCCCCCCAAGGAAGGAAACCCCAATCCAGTGCTCGTGCTCTGCAAAGAGTTAAAGGCAGAGCCCAGGCCATGGCTCCCCCGTGCCCCCAGCCCTGCTGCTCTGAGCTGCAGCTGCTACCCCCGGCCCCTCGGCAGCCAGGCACAAGGGGAAAGTGCAATTTTGAGCTTCTCTTTTCATCTCTATGGTGACAAAAAGGTCCACAGAGGGAAATCAGGGTGCCTTCTACTCAAAAGGTTTCTCGTTTTCAATGACTGCCTTTCACAATATTTTAATTAAATCTCTGGTAGGAAAGCTTTAATTTTTTTTTTTTTTCCAGGCTGTGGGGCTCATTGACAACAATTATAGCAAAGAGTGGGGGCAAAAGGTACTTCAAGCACTTTTAAAACAGGTTCTTGGTTGAAGGTATAAGAATAAATCAACCAGCTGCAAAGGTTTACAAAACCAGAATGAGGAAGGGCCAAACAGTCTTTCGATAACAAAAACGTTCTGTTACATGTAACATCTCTGGAGTTTTAGCAGAGGTTGAAGGGAACTGGTGTGCCCACCATGCCCGGGCTCAGACCCAGCCTTTCTCCAACCACCCCACTCTCATAACCTCATCCCAGGAGAGCTGGGGACCCTGACAGAGCCCCATCCCCTCCCACCACACCAGCCCCACACTCACCGCAAAATCAGAGGAGTGCTCACGGGTCAGGAGCAGGTTCCTGACACAGCCTGTGGCAGAGCCCATCTGATCTAACAGGGATGAAACCACTGGGAAAAGAGCAGGAAGTGGTGGCAGGGGGAAGGCCAGTGTGGCT
Source organism: Florisuga fusca (assembly GCA_038090715.1). NCBI lineage: Eukaryota > Metazoa > Chordata > Aves > Apodiformes > Trochilidae > Florisuga > Florisuga fusca. Next base: position 6,233,239 of record JAAWXA010000036.1, read on the forward strand.
CTGGAGGACAGCCCTGCCACAGGTCACCGGGAGAAGCAGGCAGCAGCAGGAGGGGCACAAAGGGATGAGCCTGCAATCCCAGCCTCCAAACAGCACCAGGAGATCCAAGTGTGTTAACAAACGTAAAGCTCTGGACAAAACACTTCTCTCTCATCCAGACTCTCCTTCATGTGGCACAACCACCACTTCTTTATCTACTCTAACTGCTGAAAGGATATACATACATTTGTACTGTGAGGCACAGCCAGCTCCTTGGACAGCAAGCTCTGTCTCACTGCAGTTTCCAAGGCACAAACCAGGACAAGCAGGTCACTAATTTTTTATTTTTTAACAGTCCACTGAAGTAAAATGCAAAGCCCATCTGACCAGCCATAGGGAAAGGTATATTTATCATTCTCTTTCTAAAGTAAAACCGTAGGTGCAGGGAGATGCAACACACACACACACACACACACACAGCCTGTAAGAGCCCCTGAACCCCAGCCCACTGCCTTTGTCACTGAACTCAAGAGAAAAGACAAGTCATTCAGCCAGGCTGGCCACTTAGCCAGCACTGCTGCTTGCTCCCTGGCAATTGCTATTCCAGGAGCTACCCGATCTGGAACGACTTCTGGACCAGTCTGCCTCTGGCTGCAGGGCAAAGGCCAAGCCAAGAGGGAGACCCTGCAAGGAACTCCTCCCTCCAGCTCTCCGTTCGTTTTTAAGGCTGTCTCAAAGATGAAAACAAAACGTTTTAGTGCTCACGGGGGGTAAATATCTGGAGCTCTAAAATGAAATACAATCTCCTTTCAAAGCCACTGATGGGCAAAAAGTATGTTCTTTAAAATAAAACACTGGGGCATGGTTGGGAGTCAGTCAGGACCAAAGGTTTGTTTTAAACTGACACAAACAGAACTGCCTATTTTTCATGTAACTTTTTTTTTAAATCATAATCACTGCTGCAAGCCCAGCTACCCCGGTACATAAAACCCTTTCCACATACATATTTTCCTGGGGGAAAAAAGGCTTATCCCCACAAAGGAGTACGAAATAAATTGCTTTACTGAAGGTTAATAATATCCTGTCGCCGTGGTAAAAGACTCAATTACAAAACCTTCAGAAGAGCTCCCAAGGAACTCATCTGCCTGCAGTGACAGAGGCTTAAATAGCCAAAATACACAGAAAGGCTAAGCACTTCCCAAAAGAGAGGAAATGGGGAAAAATATGGAGGGTTAAGTAAAAAACCTGGAAATTGGACACTCAAGATTATTAAAAAAAAAAACCACAACACCAAAAACAAACCAAACACACACACACAACCACAGTTCCTCTCTGCACAATTCTCTATAATCTCAGCAAGAATTATGGCCTAGGGAGACCAGCACTAATTTTAGTATCAGATTTATTATGCAGCAGGGAGCAGGAATCAGTCAGGCCCATCTCTCACTCCTAATGGGCAGAACTAGATCACGCCCCAGGAAGGCTCTACTGAAGAACAGCCCAGGCCTGGCAAAAAACAAAGCCCCTGGGGCTCCCCCAAGCACAAACACACTGCGTTCTTAGAAGCCACAATAAAACACAATGATACTCCTCATCTCTACAGCACTGCCTGCCAGGGGATCCCAAAGCCCATGAATTAAAGCTTCCAACACGCCTGGCAGAGGGGCCTGAGCCCAGCACAGACTGCAGGGTGTCCAGCTTGGGACCCAAAAACCTGGGCTGCAGTTCTTCTTTCCCTACAGATGTGCCACACAGGCGAGTCCTGGGTGTGGGAGGGCAGCACAGCACCCGGGGCAGAGCTGCTGAGGGTGTGCAGGGTGCTCAGCACTACTGCAGCATCTCCCAGCCATGGGAGCAGAGAGAGAGATTAAACTCAGAAACAAGGATGCAGCACTGACCTGGTGGCTCCATCTTCCTCCCCTGACCAGGCAGGCAGCACAACTCAGCACCCCAGCACCCCTCTGTGCAACAAGCCCTGGGTCTCAGTACTGCTTTGGGCTGCTACAGACACAGAGCTGCCCCCAGAAATCCATCTAACCCTGGCAGGGAGCAGTTCTATATTCATTCCTTCCCTCTCTTGCCCCATGCTGCAATAGCTGACTACAGGTTTTGAAGCACCAGTGGAGTGGCTGTGCTGCATCCCTCATCCCTCCATCTCAAGCACTTCACAGCTTGCCCCACGCCTGCTTGTGCCCCCCTCGGGCTCCAAGCACCACTAGCATCATTCTTAAGATGCTTCAGATGCCCAGGGAAACCAGGCCTACTCTCAACAACTGTTTCTAATAAGCCAGAATTAGCCACCAAAGCTTTTTGCAGAGGGTTTTCATGACTGACTCATGCCCATCTCCAGTGATGCAACACTGAGGGAATCTTTGCACCCAGTTCCATCACTTTGCAAGGACTGAGGGAAACAGTTACTGACACAGCAGAGCCACAACACAGCTTCCCAAACCCCACGTGTCCTCTCTTCACCTACACCTGGAAACACATGGTCCTGTGGGTGCAGCCCCAGCACCCCACTGGGTTCAGAACAACCCCCACTGCTTCAAGTATCGCAGAACACACGAGCAGCACTTCTGTTTTCCACATCCATAAACAAGGGTGATGACAATCACCTCATCTCAGTACCACAAGAATAAGGGTCAGATTTAAACTAGCTTTCAGCACGAGCCTTCTGTGAAAGTAGGATGCTCCAGGAACATATGTCCTACAGACATTCAACCATTTTTACATTGGCAGCTCACCAAGATGAGGACCAAAAGCTTTCAAAACAGCACTCTCTCATTTTGTTTTTAAGTAGAGGACAGGCAGGCATACACCTCCAAAAACTGCATTACCCACTTCCCTGTATATTTAGGCACTTTCCTAGTAGTTTTCTGGTTTCATTTTTAAAATGGCCTTGAATGCATTAGGCAATTCAGGAGCTTTGCTTTAGCCTACTCTAACAGAAGTTAGTACTTAGCTCCTAGTAACTTTAATGAAAGCAAAGACAACCACTGAGAAATTCAGAAAAGCCCACCAAAACCATACAACCATCAGTTGTGTCTTTAACCTGGTCCTAATTCAGTGCTATATTAAACAAAAACACATTTAGAAGTTTTAGAGTCCTCTGCATCTACGTCCCTCCTTCAAAATAGCCCTCCACACAATCCCATCTCCTTCAAAAAAGCCTCCACCATTTTGCTTCTATATTTCTGAAAAGAACAAATTTTAAGCAGTTTCCTGTCCAACAAGTGCCTCCCCTATAATATCAACAAAATCATCAAGAAAACAGTTACCTTTTTAAGGTCCAAGCTTAGCCCTGTGCTCTTCACATCCTGTTCTTTTGGAATTCACAGGATTTATGGCTCCTGGCCTCTTTCTTCCCCTGACTCCCCACCTCATCCTGCACAAGTGTTTGCCATCAACATTAATGAGAAAATTAGAAACGGCCATCAGGTGAGGAGCACACCTGCCTGGGAAGCACAAAGAGGCGGGGAACAGGGGGCAGAAAAGGCAGCAGGCAGATTCCAATCATCTAAACCTGTGCCAATCTTGGGATTACAAACGTGTGCAGAATGCCAGAGCTCTGCATGCACCGCTCCTTCCACCACTCTGCCTGCCAAGCAGCACAAAGTCTCCCACTCAACATTTCTTGGGGCAGTGAAGACATAAAAACTTCTTTACAAAATGGGCACCAGGTTACAGTCCAGGAATGCCACGTTAGGTTTAGTCACTCAGCTGTACCAGCAGTGCAAGCTCCCCATCTGCAGAGTGGCACCACAGAATGCAGGCAGTTTCTGAAGCACCTGAGTTCACCCAAAACTAACAGAGATTTCATACAATTTCAGACTGTAAGGGCTGCCAAGCAGCAGGAAAAGAATCTTGCGTACAAACACCAAATTACCTTTTCCCCTTTACAGCACAGAGCACATTTTCACCTGCATAACCAGCACCAATAATCAGGCCAAGCAATTCAGGACTTGCTCTCTGATCTCTGTTCCACCTCAAGAGGCGCCTGGCAGCATTCATTTGTCTGCCCTGATCCAACGATCCCCAGTCCTCAGGAACAGAAGACAAACAGGTGCTGTTGTCCTTCTCTCAGCTGCACAAAATTCAGAACATTTCAAGGGAACAAAGGAAGGCACCCTCTAAAGTTGAAGGACTGCACCTGCTGAAAACCTAAACAACATTAAGAAATAAGCAAAATTTCTTTTGACCACATCCATACAGATGCTTACCCTGTCAACGGCATTCCTTCACCTCCAAGGTGGATGAAATAAGGTTGTTTCTGCAATTATATTCGTCCTTTCAGCATCATTTTCAAATGAACCGACACTTTATTTTACTTTCCACATATTGCAAGAGATCAGGATTACACAGCATCAGCTGAGTATCATTTGCACACACACTCATCAGTTTCATGTGTGCAGACGACAGTGTCGGGGACTATAAAAGCATGAAGACAGATAATCACTGCTTATGTCTGTAATTAGAGTTCCAATAAACTTTCTTCATGGCTCTTTAGCATTAAAGCCTTTGGACTGGTAAAAAAATTGTTTAAGGTTTTTTTCTTATTCTACGTTTTATGCTTTTCCAAGTGTATATATACACCTGATTAGAGAACTGCCTCTTCTAAAATGCCAACTGCAGATACCTACAAAACAGAGGTCCAGAAACCTAAACTGACTTCTAATACCAACAGCAAAATCAGAGCCAAGCTCACAAAACTTTGGGGGGAATCACAACTTAGGAGGACTTTCAACAATCACTTCATTTGGTCTGGAGGATTAATGACACATAGAATGGCACCAGATGAAAAAAGGGGGGGTGGAAGAAATAAAAATCACATGTGCTAATCACAATTCCCTGTTCATACACAACTTGCCAGGCATGCCTCATGTATTACCTGCTGCTTTGATCACAGCTCACAGGATTAGGTGAGTCAGGAATGTAAAGCACAAAGCTACCGTGGCAGGAGACTCTTCCATCTGCTTTTCACCACTGTCCACCCACCCCGGGCTGCCCGTGGGGAGCACAGGCACACCCTGACAGCACAGCCCGGCCCCGGCACTGCGCTTCGCACTGGGAAGGCCTCAGGACACGCTCCTCACAGACATAAAATGAACACACCAGAGCAGCCATCCCTTCGAGCTCCAACTGGGAGGAACGAGGGGCCACACAGAGAGAAACAGGCACAGTCCTGCAGCACAAAGGAGAAAGCCAGCTTCCAAGAGCTGGACCATGGGGGCGGAGGAGCGTCCGGCATGGCTGAGCGCCCGGCTCCACGGGAGAGAGGAGCCAACGCTTCTCTGGAGGCAGAGGGATCCCAGGACACCTGCAGCTGAGCCCGCTTCCTCCTCTCCTCCTGTTACTGAAGGCAATGGGACCAACCCCACCCTGCAACATGTTGCTGAGCCCATTTAAACCCGCTGCCCATCTCCCCCTCTCCTTCCAGCACACAGGCACTGTACCTCAGCTCCACGCCAGCCGGCAACCCCCCTGTGACCAGCAGCAGCCATAACTCACACCACAAACCGCTGTCCCCCCGCTGCTTCCAAGGCCCTTCTCTCGGCTGCTGGGGGCCTCGGGGCTCTGCAGCCACAGCCTCCCCACACGCCAAAGAGCTGCCACTCCAGGCAGGGCCTCCCTTATAAATCTTTACAATTGAAAGTTGTTTCGAACAAAAAAACAGCCTCATTTTAACCCCTCAAAGGCAAGATGGATAAAGAGCTGGGTACGTACAACAGAGCTTTGCTTCACACACGTCCTGCCCAGGGCCCAGGGATGCTGCCCACAGCTCTCTCAGGCAGAGGCAGCCATTTACCTCATGGTACTGAACCCGGGCGTCAGGAAATGACTGTGTCCTCTGCCATGCCCGGGTGCTTTGGATCATCCCATTGCCTTTTCCTCCTCTGACCCTTGCCTCAATGGCTGCACCAGTACAGCCCCATCAGGTCCTTTCTTTAGATTTCTACATCAATAAAGATCAATCTCTCACTGACGCTGTGCTTAGCAAGGTGGTCAAACCCAGCTGAAGTGGTCTGGGACGTTATCACAGCAGGTTTTGCATGGGGCATTTTCACCAAGTGCTATCTGAACAGTCAAACACCAGGTATGCTGCATATTCAGCAGGACACCAGTCCAGGGCTGGAGTTGTAACGCTGAGCTACTGGGGAGGAAGGTGAGCTGTCTAGTACAGACACATCAATCCAACAAAAACCACACCTTACCCTCAAGACTTTTTGAGGAGAGAGAGCCCCAGCTGCAAGAAGCCAGTATCTTTCAACGTCATTGGCTCAGTGGGGCTCATTCAAGATCACCCAGGCATCCTCAGGGCATGGCTGAGGGCCTGACACCATCCAACACAAGTCAGCAGCAGCCCCGCACCAACAGCCCCCGTGTCCTCAGAAAACTCCTATCAGATTTCACATCTCAGCATTTTCAGATTTCTTTTCAGTGTTTTCTGTTCCCTTCCACAATTCACTGAGCACACAGTGCGGCTATAGGCTTTGTAGGTCCGCCAAATACAACACCCGGAGTAGGCGAGTTTCACCAGCAAATTAAGATCTTTACACGAATTTACAACACTTTGCAAACCTCTGGCAAAAGGATAAATGTTCAGTGTGTGTATCAGGCACTGTGCAGAGTTCAGGCTCAGAGCAGGGAACAGCACTGACGCATCTCTGAATATAAATGATTGATAATGTGGCCAAATGAAAAACTATACAGAAGTTTCACTCTTTCAGCAAGCACTGCAGAAAAATGAGTAGAAAAATCTCCTCCAGCAACACCTTTTTCCAGCAGTGCAACAAACAGCAAACCTTGCCAGTGCTGAGGGTTTGCAGCTGACACACTTGCCACAAACCAACCCTCTGACTTGAGCAATACCTCTCAGTCCAGTGGGATTTATGGATACCTCGGACAAATCCTCAGCTCATTGCAACCTCGTTACACAGCACACCCTTTGGGAAGATTCCTGAACAATGTTTATTCAACAATGCTATAAAAACCTCTACTGACTGTCTTGTAGGCACCGTTTCCACCAGCACTCAAGAAGCTAAAAGTCTTGCCGGCACTTCACAGTGCCCATTTTAAATAAATACAATTGTAAAAACACTTCTTCACCCTTTGCTCCTCACTTCCTCTTTGATGCAGAACTGATGCATAGAGCAACAAAGATGAGCTCAGAGTCAGGAATACTAAAACACAAACTAAAACAGCACAGCACAGATTTAGGGACACTACAGAAGAATTCTGTACCCTTTGGGCAACATCAGCATTTCCAGCAACCCAGCCCTGAACCACGAGGACTGGAGCTGCACCAGGACCCTGCCCACATTCTCACCACAAAGGCCTTTTGCTCCAGCCACCTTTCATAGTTCTATGGCAAATACGACCAAAAAATAAAACCAAGAGGATTTAACAACTTCAGACCCTGGGAACTACTTAATTCATCAGATATTAGTTCCTTTTCCCCATCCCACCATTTTCCCTCCCACCTGCCAGGCCACCTCATTACTGTCACTCTGCATCACTTCTTGCTACAGTAGTTTTCTTGGACCTTTGCCTCTTCAGTCAGCTTGAAACCTCTTCCCTATTGTATAGCAGAGTCAATGGGAAATTAATGCAAGTCTTGGCTGGGGGGAGGGAAGGGCAGAGGGAACGACGCTTTCTGGTGCTGTCAATACTTCTTTTCCTTCACCCTTCTTGCCACATACACTTCACCAACATATTAAAAAGTCTTGTCCACATTTAACTGTGCTTGCTGAGGTCTGGCACTAGTCCTCACGTGTAGAATTGCTTAAGTCTTAGCAGCATAGGGTCCTTCTTTAAAATACAAAGTTCCCAAAGTACAGTCTTAAAACTTAATTTAAGCTTGCTCGGCCACAATACATCCAGCTGCAGATGTCCCAGCACAAGGAGAGTCCAAGCAGGGGAGAAGAACTTCCTAACATTCTTCAGATTTTCTCTGCACTCAAAAAATAAAGGAAATATTTTCAAGAGAAGAAGAGCAAAATGCCAAAGAGTAGAGGTAACTTATTAATACCGCATGCTGATCTGACTACAGAGATCCACATTAACTTTCAAATTACTCAGCAAACCACAATTTCTACAGCAATAATATCTTAGAAACCTAAGCCATGCTGAACAGCACTTGCACAGTTTACAGAATTATTCCAGTGACTATGGCAAACAGAATGTGTGATTGCAGGTCTAGATATTAAATTAAGCTTGACAATGATTTTTTTTTTAAGTCTGATGCTACACTGACTATGCATTCACTTTTTTTGAGGAAACTGCAGCTTAGTGTTTTCTTATGAGATCATCTGGTGCAGGAGGCAGAAATGAGAGATGAGGCTGGCTCTCTGAAAGAGAAGTGATGGGACTGACCATATACAAAGTACTGTCAAATACACAAATTAATCTTTTAATCTTTTTCTGCTATGGGTTCCACAGTTCAACAAAGCATTTAATAATGTGCTTTTAGTCCATCCTGATTCAGCAAAGCACTTACCCACATGCTTATGCCAACTTAAGTATATGCTTAAGTGCTTTCACACAATAGGGACAGAGAAGATTCAGGGCCTGCAGATGAACCATTTTCTGAAACGAGCCATTTTTTCCTGAGATGACTGGCTCTATTTACAGCTTCTCCTCCCTTTATAGCATGACCCAAAACGTGTTTAAAGAGAACACTAAAATACAATTGAAAAGTCAGATAACTACTGGGAACAGCAAAAGCATTTCTGTATGCCTTAATGAAGAAGTAGAGTTGTTCTTATTCCTGCTCAGCATAACATACACCTCAAACACCACATTACCCTGTCTCAATAGCTCTCCTCTAAAAATAAGTTACAAGTTCCCTTAATGCTTTGGATTTCACAACGTTTATGAGACTATCACCAGAGTCAACAGGCTAAAAAAAGAATCCATTAGCATTAACTGGCCTGTCACTGGCAGTGACAAATAAATGAATTCGATGGTTTTGGATCAGTCATTAGTAGACCTACCCCCGGGCTGATAAAGGCTCAGCACTTTGCAGATGAGATGTACTCAGTCTGGAAGCAGAGAGGAACACACAAGGGTGTTCACATGCTGCTGCTCTTCCATTTCCCTGACCTCCTTCATTTCAGACCCTTTCCTGGCATACCCACACAGCAAGGTCTCCGTGCAGAAAGTCTGCCTGGTAGACACCATTAAAAATAATCCAACAATACAGAAAAGCACAGGGAATGTAAAATCCCCTTAAAAAAAAAAAACAAAACAAAAAAAAACCCAAAACAAACCCAAATTAGATGATATTAAATTTTAATTTTTCGTTAGCATTAAGTCAAAAGGAAGGGAAGTACAGCAGGACTATTCTTAACGTGAAAGATGTCCTTAGGCAATAATAATGGCAATATATTTAACACAAATACAAGACAGACTGTGGGGATTAAGGACAACATGAGCAATCTACTTATGTGGTTGGGGAGAAGAAATACATGCTTACACCTCCAAAACCAGCAAAATTACAAAAATCTAGCTCAGCTCTTACTTCTGACAAAAGTCACTGCTCTCCACAGAACACCTTCCACAGCCACGTTCTCCTCTGGCTGCCAGACCTGAGAACAGAGATCAGCCTCTGCCTCCAACACACAGCAGAGAATAAGAATGGGAGACCAAGAATCATGGGCCTCAAAACCCTCACTCTCTGCTACTGAGTGAGACCTGAGTTGATTAGCCAAGACTCAAGACTTGTCAACTTTTCCATCTGACCATCTGATTCCACAGTGAGACAAATTCTAGGAGCTGCTTCCCCTGGACAAGAGATCTACATCAAGGCTGGCTGAACAAGACACCTGAACACCAGCCACCCACCACAAACAGAAATACCTCATACCTCTTGGTAAGGACTTCACATTACTCTGTATGCAGAGGATAACAGCAATATTATTAAGGTACACATTTATGCCCAAACCCAAGAGCAGGAAATTCTTCCTTTCTTACTCCATCCAGACCTGCAGGGGAATTTTTTTAAAAGAAGAAAAAAAACCCAAAAAGCTAGGGAAAAGGCCTGACCTTGCTGCTTTTTACTGCCTGGTGGGGAAGGAAGGGTGGCAGGACAGGAAGAATCCTGGGTTCTGCTACTGTGTTCAGTTCACATTCTTCTGAAAAAGACTTCAAAGCCTATCCAATACTTAAAATAAGATGGGAAGCAGTGGGACTAACCTGGAGGAGTTTGCAGGCAGAAGCAGGGGAGGAAACAAACAACATAACTCTTGATTTTCAAGGTCTATCATTTGCTTTGGAATAAAATCTCTCCCTGCTACTCTGGCTCACGCTTATCAGGCAGCCAAGGGACACACAGACACCCCACACACACTTAATTGGAATCAGACATCCCAATCCACTGCTTAGCTTTAGAAAAAAACAAACATCCTAGGTCAGCCTGGGTGTTATCCAAAAGAGCATGCCCTCCATTTGCTGCTCTGGAATAGCTGGATCCACAAGGGTTTAACCAGAAGAGACTCAAATGAAAGGTGAGTTACTGACACCCTGTTTTTCACCAAAGAAGGAGGAACAGATGTGCACAGCTGCACCTCTTGCAGTCCATGTGCTCAGCCAGACAGGAAACCAGCTACTCCAGGGACACAGTTTGCAGGTAGACTGAAGCACAAGCAGCCATTGCTTCTGCACTGTCCTGTTACATACAATACACATGATAATGTAATACACGTGTGATATAATACATTCAATAACAGCACACATCTAATAAACACTGGTACTCCACATCAATTACCAATCAACAGGCTTCCCTCACCAAATAAAGCCCTTTTGCTGTTCTGTGACCAGTCACCAGAATACTGTACACAAATCTCACAGATTATATCCCAAATTACAACAGGCAATCTTCACAACAACCACCTCTACTCTAGGTCGTTGGCAGACAGGACATCCAGCACTCAGAGCACAGCTACAGGAACTGCTCTGGTAGCTCCAGGACCAGTTGGCTTGTCCTTTTCATTTAACAGCTGCTGAAGAAGGAGGCTACAGACTGGAGTCAGCAGGTCACACACACAACACTAAGAAATGCCACCAAATGCTACTACAAGTAGTTCCAGCTTGTTGACTTGCCGGAATAATTTCCAACCACGTGCATTATGCCCTTGTAATAAGTGCCAGGAAGAACAGGCACCTCTGTCCCATCCTGGAGAAACCTAAGCACAAAACACAACTCGGTGGGTAGCCTCACTAATTTTGAACTTTGCCTGAAGATTTATCTGCCTCTGCTTCATTCATATCTGCTTTTTGCACAATAAAGCATCCAAATTTCTACACCAGTTACATGAAGATACTTTCATGGCCATGGAGCTTCTTCATGGACTGAGGCTGCTGCCCTTTTGCTCTTCCTACTTGTTTTGGTTTTTAAATAAATCTCCAAGGCAAGGGATTGAGGGTGGAAATTGCATACATTTGAAAATATCTAATGAACATGATAAATTTGATAAGGCTTCTCCAGCCTAATATGGCAGGTAATGTCAGAACTGACAGGCTACGTATATTAAAAAGTCAAATTAGTGCAGTCTTCAGTATTCAAAAGAGGGCACAAAACTACTACCCCACACACACCACTCTCGCTTTTTAAGGATTTTTCAGTCAGCAGTTATAAATGATCAACTGTTAGAGAGCACCTTCCAGCACTTGGAAGGAAGACAGATTTTCATCACAGAGCAGCAGCTGCCAGAAAGCACACGTATATTCTGTCCAGCTCTCCATTAGCCGTGTAGCAGAACCTCAACAAGTTAAACCCCAGCAGCAAATTTCCTAAAACAATGGCTTCAAGTTGTCCTGGCCTCTAGAAAGAGAGCAGGATTACACATTGTGGAGTAATCCACTGGAGGCAATCACCCAGGATTTTCTTCGAGGGTCATTCTAAGAAAACCAGGGAAGAATGCTGTGCTGTTACAACCTGCCACTTCTTGCTCAGCAACCAATCTGCATGGCCAGAGAGGTGTCAAATCAGGGAGAGGCTGTTTTAAAAAGCCCCAAAGAAAGGATTTTGATGGGCTGTGGCATGAAAGGGGAAGGGAGCCAATTAGAGTGAATCAGAGAGGGGGAAGGAACACACACAAATGACTGTGTGGGCACAAAGAAGTGAGGGTGACCCTGCAGAGCACAGCCAGCCTGGGAGCTGGGAAAGGAGGCAAACAGCCCCAGAACCAGCCCAGCCACTGCCCACTGAAGAGTTAATTGGGCCAAGGCAGGTCAAAAGGGCTCCTAAGGAAGGGAAGGGAAGGGAATGGAGGAAGGAATGGAGGGATGTGCTGCTAGAAGGCCTGCTTTGCTTCCACCTCAGCACCTAGACACTGCCAGTGATCACAGAAAAAAGCCTGATCCCCAATTTCAAAACATACCAGTAAGACTACTAAGGGGAAAAAAAAAAAAATCTCCCTTTGCACCTGGAGTGAGACAGAGACATTTCATTAAATGCCATTAATCTCCACAGGCCCAAGCATTAGCTAGTTAATTAGACTAAAGTACAGTCACATTTTAACACTGAGCATTCACTATTCAGCTGGGTTAAATGAATTCACGTCTAATTAAAAAACAGAAAACAAAAAATCCAGATTATGAAATGCTGTCCAGAATAATACATCAGAGTTAATGTAAAATCTGTTCCTTATTGCATCCAATTTTCTCCAACTTCTTAGTAAGGCCCCTTTCAATCTTAATTTCTTTTTTCCAGTACCTTGTAGAAATCTCAACACGTTGGAAAGGACAAGTGTGTAAAAAGCAGAAACAGACACTGCTGACCTCTCCAGAGAGAGTGAGTTCCTGCTAAGAGTGGAATCCAGTGCATGTTCCAGGGTTTGCCCCACACTTGAAATGTGTCTGTTACCCAAACCCAAAACAAACAAAGAAAACACCAAACATCTACGTGGAGAAAACCAAAATCCCCTTTGTAGAAATGAACTGATTTTGCATTCTCTAACAAGAAAATTTAACTCACTAATATCCTTCGTGTAAGACATGCCCTGTCTTTTAATTCTTATAGAAGAAGTCACATGGGACAGCTTAATGACTCGGCTCTAAGCCTTATAAACTTTTACAAATAACACTGTAGAAACAGACAACTGATTAATTGAAAACAGTTTAAAATGTAAATAAGCTTTTAAAGGTGTCGAGAAGGGGGAAAGGAACATCAGTCACAGTTCAAGATCATCTTCATACTTCAATTATGAAACCCTTCAAAATTCTGGTAACTTTAGGTTGTACCTTAAAGACAACATTAATCCACACAATCCAGAAGCCACAAACTCTACAACTATAAACTCTTTGCTTAGTATAGAAGCAAGTCAGGCACACCATTATTCACCAGTTAGTTATTAGATATGTCCTGTGAAGAAAAGAACCTCCAAACATTTGACTACATTAGTCTGGTTTAAAATTCTGCACGGAGGCTACTGGGTTTTGTCCATTTTTTTTTCCTTCTAAAGAAATCACTAGCATCTCTCCACCTATAGACACAGCGTTTTTAAATCATGCATAACTTTTCCTAGATGCATGTCTTGTATAATATTTAGCATTACAGTTCCACACACCATAAAACTGCTTGCTTTCATGAGCAGCTAGATGCAACAAACCTGTTAGAATGAGCTTGTTCAGGTAGTCTCCTGCCATCAACTTTAAACCTCTTTCTCTTCAATTCTGCAGCCTTGTCTTTCCATTTTTTAACAGAACACCAAGGTTACCCAAGGTGATCAGAGTGCATACAGGTGGCATAAAACAGCTAAATTAAGTTATTCCAATAGATTCTCAAAAAACAGATAAAAAGAAAGAAGTCAATTACAAAAAGTTTTCTTTCAGCCTCTGGCTTTCAAAATTCAAAAACAACTGACTGGGCATTTGGAGTTGAAACTGATCTGTGCCTCAGGAGCAACAACCACTTCCATCCCATAAGCAACTCCTCCAGCAGAAGCAGCATCCAGCAGTACCGCAGAGCAAGCCTGCAGGCAGAAGTTCCTCTACACACGGCCTCAGCATGGAACTGGCTGCATGGCAGCAAGAGTACTCTGGAAGGAGAAGGTCACTTCTCCAACCAGCCTGATTGCCTACGAGACTTAAAGCTCATTGTTCCACTGTTCTTGCAAAAGAATAATACCCTGTGGCCTGAAGAGTTCGGAGCTCCATCAGAAACTCACTACCCAGCGCTTGTTGGTCTCCAAACACATCTCTCAAGTTATACAAAAGAAAATTTGCAAACAATGAAGGCAGAGATACATTCCCATCCATCACAACCACAGAACTGAAAGCTCAGCTCAAAACAAGCCCGGAGCCTGCACTTCATCCAAAGGCTCCTCACAAACCCCACGCAAAGCGGATTGCACAAAGCAGCCCCGGGGAGCGCGGCAGCAGCGCCCGCCAGAGCCAGGGACCTCTCTGCTCCTCAGCTGAGCAGGGCTCAGCCAGGAGATGGTTAAACTGGAGACAAAGCAGCTCTCCTGGAGTTTCACAGCCATCCGCTGATACCCTTAAGACGCCATCCACTCCGGCTTTAAAAGCTTTCATTGCCAATTCCCTGTTTGAAACCTGAACTGCCTGGCAACAACGATTCTCCGTGTGCCTAAAATCCTATTATTGATCCTCCTACTTACCTTAGGCTGTGCTCGTCGGGGAAATGCAACTTTAGGGTCAATCTGAGGAAAAAGAAAGGGGAAATCAACAAGATAGCTTTTGTTGTCCATTTTTTTTTTTTTTTTAAATCACTTGAATTATTAATCCCTCATTTCTCAGGCTTATAATTCAGCACACTGGGTCATCTAGAACTACTCTGGAACTGATGGATGGCAGACTGGGTTTGTCTGGGGGGGTTTTGGCAGGTTGAAAGAAGAGAGGAAGAAAACCTCTCTCCTGTACACCTCCTCCATCAGCTTCTGGGCAGCAGCCTCCACTGCTGCTCGGGGAGCTCCGCATCAGTCTCCGGGTGCTGCCTCTACACCCAAACCTGCGTGTTAAATGTTATCTGCATACTCTGTGGGCTGCACAGGAAGACAGACAGCATTCCTGATCAGGATCTTAGCCTGCTGGTTTTGACACCTGCACCTTCCTTCAGTTGGGTTTGGGGTTACTTTGTTTTTTATTTTTCTGATTTGTTTTGTCAACTGACTTGTAACACCACACAAAAAACAAACGCAACACACAAAGTCAAATTATTCACATTTCAGTTATTAAAACTGAAACATTAGAAGGACTACAAGATTATCCTGCATAATAATACACCAAACTGATCTGGTTTGCTCACCCTCAAAGAATATATGTGAGCAATGCAAGACTACAAAGGGGAATTTATGGGGCAGGAGTGGAAGAAGGGAGAGTGACACAAATGAAACAAATGGGCATTTTAAACCAGAAGAAACCAAGTTCATAAAAATGATTACGTTAAGGAGTCGGATTAACTTAAGGAGTTACCTTAAGCATTCTTGAATGAAGCACGCCACCACACAGACAAAAATGAATACAAAAATATCTTTGTTTTACCCTGTGCTCCCTTGCTATAAGATGCAGCATTGACTCTCACTGCGCTGCATAAATTACAAAGTGTGTCCACTCTGCCATTCCAACATGCTAATTTTGCAATTTAAAAACAACTTCCACATGGGTCATCTTTAAAAAGAGACTCTTCCCCTTCATTCAAATATCACTTATAAACAAAAAGACACCACTGTAGGTGCATGGCTGGATGTAAATGAAACCATAGTTTCTAAACAACTGCTCGTCTTCAATTGTCATCTTTAAAAATTCTTGTAATAAAATGTCCTAGTGCTGCTAGTAAAAAGGTCTCTGTGCTGCTGATTTCACCTCTGTTTTTTAGCAGTGTCTACAAGCACACACATTCTAAAGAAAGAGTCTGGAAATGGGTTTTTCAAAGTATTAAATCTTACCCTGACTGTGCAACTTGTGACTGCTTTCAGTGCTGTCTTTGACTATCAAACTATCAGTTTGTTCACTGATGAAACTAATCCTGATCATATTAAGGCATATTTAGGAGTAGATGCTTTCTTTAATAGTTTGAGGTTGGGTATTGCCGCGTTTCCCCCCCTCCCCCCGATTAGGAAAAGGAGATGTTTCCATTTGCTATTGTTATTCCTGTGGTGATAAATAGTCCTGTCACTGGTAAATAACCACGGGCCTCTCTTAAAAAGCAGTTTTGCTCAATTAATGTGTCAAAATTGAAAACAGCACAAATGTTTGATGTGCAACTGATAAACTGATTTGTCTACATCCTATACAAATACAGTATCTTTTTAACACACCTGAGAAATGAGTGATTACGTGCCATTTTATTGTTCAGAAAGCATAAAAAAGTAAAATTCTTCATCTACATTGCTAACCTTTTCATAGAGATTAACATTATCTACAAATACATTCAGCACTGACTAGGCAGTTGTCTACTGGGGAAATACAACAGGTACGGATTTTCCACAGCAATACCCAAAGGTGGATGCAAATATGCACGTTTCCACATTTGAAAGTTTTCTCAACAAAGAACACCAGTCCCACCAGAAGGACACAACTGCAAAGCCCTACTGGTAAAAAGCTGGAAGAGCCATAAAACCCTAAGGCAACACATTCATTTTTGAAGGTCAGCTCAAAGAGCATGGAGTTCTGTGCACCACAGCCACAGCCCTTCCTAAATGACTGGGTTTTCCTTCACAAAATCTTTTGGATAAACACCACCAGCATCTGAAGATGAGCACTAGCAATCAGTGTGGCAAATCTGTACCTTTTGCATATCCCTGTCAACTATTTAAACAACAACCAAAAAAAAAAAAAAAAAAAAAGAAAGAAAAAGAAACCAAAAAAATAAACCAAACTTCTACCAAAAAAATAATTAGTTAGTTAGGTACAACTCTACTTACTGTATCTACAAGTCCTCTAGGAAATGACTATAATACTATTTCTGATATGAATGGCCATTACCTAAACAAAGCTTTTAACGTAACTGTAAACAAGAGCGACGTTTCCATGCCAATACCCAACCGATCTGCCTCCTGTGCTGAACGTTGAAACAGAGTCAAATGCTATGTTATACTAGAGAACAGTTACTACAATACAAATAAACGGCTGGAAGGGAACCTGGCTAGTTTCATGGTTTACTTCTAAGCTGCCTTAATGATTCTAAGGTCAATTTCGTATTTAGATTGATTCAGTAGTTACCACACAATCAAAATTGAAGCAAATTTGTCCTGGTCAAGCTTTTCACCCTTCCCCAGAAATGAGCAAATTAATATATTGCAGGGACTAGATTGTGATACAGGAAAAAAGCTGGGGGAGGACCTAATTATAGCCAGAAATATGACAGGGTGTCCTCCCATTATTTGTTTTTCTAAAAAAATCCTCATTCAAGATAATGTTTGTCTTTGTTCTTCTTATCTAAATTTATCTTTAAAAACACATAGAGAATATAGCTGTACATGAAAACTCTGGTGAGCTTAATCTCAGGAGCACAGTTGAATCAGTTATCTTACCACATCTGATTAAACCTAAAATCAAATTATTAAGGCATGTGAAAGCATGGGCTACGTGTTCAGACAAGCCCAGCAGAATTTGTAGGTCAAATTAAAACACTAGATTCCACCTGCTTCTATGAGAGCTTTGGGCTTCTTTTGTTTTCATATAAATTACATTTTAATAAAAATCACACACTCCTGCTTGCTCCCTGCCTTCTCTATTCTTCATTTAACTGTAATCTCATACACACAGATGTTCCAGCACCGAGACAGGATTCCTCCTAACACCACGCTCATGTTAAAATAAAACCTTTAGGATCCAAAATACATACTATAAAAGACAGTTGGAGCAACAAACACATTTGATACGTCCAGCAGCAGCTCCCTGCCAGACACTTAAACCAGCACAATCCTTCCCTTCCCCGCGCACGACCCCCTCCAGACCGATCTGCACCAGAGCAATAATGACCTCTACCAGTGTCCTTCCCCCTCCCCGGACAGCTTTGCTGAGGTTTTCAGTTGCCATAAAGTCAGAGGCACAAAAACTTCATCTTTTTGCATGGCCTTGAGCACAAGGAGAAAAATGGGGCCTAAAGCTACGCACACACTCGACACCTTTTGTTTAACCCAATACTGAAAACGCAGGATCAGGTCATGGGGCAAACTTACATGGGGGGTTTAAAAAATATTTTTAAAAATACTTTAAATAAAAGTAACACTTATTTAAAGAAAAAGGGAAATAGATCAGCTGAATCGCATGAGCATTTTCCTTGTTACCCACTGGAGACTGAGTGGCAAAAAGCTCTGGAGAAACAACAACAAATCAGGACCTGTGCTTCTCTATCACATCTATTCCCAAGCTCTCCGACAGCCTGCCATAAATTAATGTGCACGTTTCATAAGGGCCCTGGCATCACGGGTGAGGGGGATCTCTCTCAAAAAAAATTACTTTGGGAAAGGGCACTAAAAGCAGCTTTTATGATTTGACAGTCAGACACTCCCACCTTGAAATGCATGCACCAACAAATAAATAATCTATCAAAAGAAGCAGAAAGTCCCCTGCAAAAAGCATTCTTCAGCCAACACCAGAAAAAAAAAAGAAAAAAGAAGTTGGATTTTACTCTACAATTTTCTCAATGTCACCGCTCAGTAAAACATAATGCTGGGGGAGGAGCCACTGGTCGGTGTGGGTAAATTCGGATTTCAAAAAAACTCAAGTTACCGCGTTCTGTAAGTTACAGGGGGACTCGAGGAAAAACAAAAAACAAAAAACCCAACCATGCCAAACCCCGGTTCAATGACAACCTGACATCGCCCCGCAAAAAACCCTCCCCGGTGCGGGGCCAGGGCAGGGTCGGTCCCTGCCTTGTCGCCTGTCACCAGCCGAGCCCGGCCGCGCGGGGGGCAGCCCCACGCAGGACCTACCGTCTTGGAGTCCAGTTCGTGGTGGGGCTGAGCCAGGACTTTGTCTACACTCGCCGGATCCGCGAACGTAACGAACCCGAAGCCTCTGAGAGAGACAAAGAGCGAGGGGATGGGGAAGGAGGGGAAGGGGGGAGGGGGGGGAGGAAGATGATGAGAACTAGAGACAAGGAGATAAGTGATAAAAATAAATCGCTGCTTCCTCCCCCCTTACCCNTGCAGCAGCGCCAGAGAAGCAGCGATGGGATGGGATGGGATGGGATGGGATGGGATGGGATGGGATAATGGAGCGGGGCGGGGCTGCCCGGGTGTTGCCGGGGTGGCCCGAGGTGCAAACTTGCAATTTCAGCCAAGTTTAGGAGCGCGGAGCCGGGGCCACCCGGCTGACGGGACTGAGCTGCTTTGCCCGACATTTCCAGAAATAGCCATGGATTGTGAGCACCTCAGCTCACCCCAGACCTGGTGCCTCCCAGCTGAACCCCTCCCGGCTGGGCAGCCATCCCTGCAAGAGCTGTTTTGGGGTCACCAGCTATTTCGAGCTCAGGGTTTATTTTATACACATATATATATACACTGGGGAGAGGAAGTGCATCAATGTACTTTCCAGCAGTGTCTAATGAACAGGGCATGAATTAGAGGATGTGTGCAGGTCTGGGAGGTCTGGCCTACTAGAGAAACATTTGATGTGTGCAAGTCATCTTCATGTTTTGCTGCAGACCGCTGTAAAATTCTGATAAAATTCCCTTTACAGAGTTTGTTTAGCTGTGAGGTGCTGGATTTGCAGCCAGCAGCCTGGCAGGCACTCGCATGGGTCTCTGCTCCTTGTCTTGCACCAGTGAGCAGGGAAGAGTCTGGCTGGGACAGGAGCTTTTTCTCCCCCCTCTGAGCCTCCTTTAGATCTTGGCTATTTCTTGTAATAATAACTGGGAAATTACTCGTCAGGAGCATGGTTCCTGGGGTTATATTACCCCTTTAATCTCTCTGACTGTGGTGCAGAATTTTAAAGGAGTTCCAGAAGGAAGAAGCACGAGGCAAGATTGTACTGATGGGCAGAGGGAACTTCAGCAGAGCTGATTACAGCCCGGGAAAAAAAAAATTATTTCAATTTATTAAAACCAAATCTCCACTGTTATCCCTTACATCAGTGAAAACTGAAGGTCAAATGGCTTCTGAAAGACTTTATCTGTACTTTCCTCTTTTTCAGCTTTCCCAGAGTGGGTTCAGGCAGGTGACTAGTTTCAATCTGTTCAATCATTTTTTGCTATTTCTCCCACACACACCACTGAGATTTACAAATTCAGCCCATTTCTCAGCCAGCTTTCCATTGCTGTGTTTGTTTTAGCCCTGGGTGGTCTTTACAAACCTGAGCAGTTCAGGTATGCACATTCAGCTGGAAACACCCCCTGCCCCAGGTCCTGACTCTGGACATTGGGGCACTGGCCATTTGATGCCTCTTGCAGGAGGAAAATCCCATTAATGACTGATCTGGGGAGAGCCCAGGGCAGTGGAAGCTGCCTCACACCTGCCATGGCTCTGTCCCCAGCCCCCCCCAGTCAGTGTAACCCTAAACAAAACCCAAAATGTCATCACCAGGGATGCTCTGGGGGTGCATTCAGTGCTTGAAGCCCACGGGTGACAAACCAGGACCCGCTGTCCTGCTCCGTGGACAAGCACTCATCTCCCAGGGTGCTGTTCCAGCCCCAGACTTTACTCCAAACCAGGGAGAATTTACAGCTTTGCTCTCCTTCTCTCCAGCCTCCCGTCTCCTCGCTAAACATCTCGGCTCCCAGCAGACTTTGGGAAGTCGCTAATGATGCCGGGCTGACATCTCTAGCTGCTGGTCAGTGGCACCAGGCTCCCTCGCTGCACAATTAAAAGTTGGAGCCTTTTTTCCTGTAACAAGGAAACTACTGGTATTGATACAATCTAACCCAAATTCTGGCCAGTTGCTCTGTAGCAGCCGAATTGAGCAAGCCCCATGTGCTCACCCAGCACCTCCTGCTCATCACCACGTTTTAACCTTACTGATTTCCCTCCATCTGTGGCAACTCAGCTTCACAGATCAGAAACTGAGAAACTGAGCTTGTTAAGGTAAATATTTATAAGGCTTAAGTAGCACGGGACTCACTGAAGATGCACAGGTCCAGAGAGCCTGATTGCTGAAATAAATAGAGCTTGGGCTCCCAGACCAGCCAGGGGGGAGCTCAGCACCCACCCTGAGGTCCTGTGCCCCATCCTGTCCACCCTGTGCCGTGATGCTGGGTGGCTGCATCTACCACAGCCTGCCTAGAGAATGAGTTCCATCTATCTGGTGCTGGGGAAATCTGCATTTGTGTTTTGTATCCTCTATAAATTCAGTGTCGTAATAAAAAAGGGTCTAAATCTTTACTGAATAATTCATTTTCATCCATAGGGAAGAAATAATGACCGATATTATATTCCATCTATCGTTCAGTAAGTTCTGGAGATTGATGGGCTGGTGGGTTTCGGAAATCCCTGATGAGTAACAGCACACTGCCTGCTGCCCTGCCTGGCACCCACACGTGGCTTCACCTGACAAATGTTGTTTAGACAGCACTGGGGGGGAGCAGGCATGCGCCCGGGAGCTGCCAGGAAATCAGAGATCATTAGGATCATTTAAAATGCAGAATATGTAATTGCAAACAATTGGTCTTGTTGATGCATCCCTGCCTTTGGTATTGCCCCAGTCTGCAGAAACACTCTGGGAGGTGAGCTTGGGCAGCCCTGCCTCCCAGGAGATAGGGCAGAGAGGAAGGAAGTGATGCTTTGGGGGGCTGTGGTTGCAGAGCGGTCAGGGAGGGTTGGCCAGGGACAGGCTACATCTCCAGAGCTGGGAAAAGTCTTCTTACCTGTCCACAGCAGCCCCAAAGGGTTGACAACCTTCTGAGTGCACAGCAGCTTTTTTTGTAATATTTGTAGACAAACTTTCAAGAGGGTGCAGACTTACTGGGTCAGAGATTTTTTATTTTGCTTAATTTTAGCCTGCTCATCCTTAATACCCACCTGCATTTCCTAGTGCTGACACCTCTCCCCAGGTTGCCCATCCCTCTCTTTGGTACCAGCTGCTGAATCTCCCCAGGTGAGAGCCCAACCCATGCCACCCCCGGGCTGCAGGGCTTGCAGGTCCCTGGAGCTGCCACTGCCCTTCTCCAGAGCCTGCTGGAGAAAAACCAAAAAAAAAAAACACTCGAGTTTGGCTGTGCAAACAGGAGTTATCTGAACACAACAGCCAGTCCCTCAGCTGGAATGGGTTATCCTGGAACCAGCAATTTTAGGGAAGCAATAGCAGCTCACATCTAGTGCAAAGGGGGCTCCAGACCTTTTGGGCAGGCACTGAAGGCTTTCCTGGTGGAAGTTCCAGATCTCCATCAAGTTATTTCAGAATCTTGCTAATGGGGACATCACACTGACCTTATTAAAAACAGGGTTTTCATCTTGAGAAAACAATATTTTTCAACTGTTTCAAAAGAATAGAACCCAAATATTATCAGTCCCATCTTTTAGATGATAAGGGATGGGGGGGAGAAAGCTCTGTGCAGAAAGATTTCAAAGCCTGCTTTGTTTTCATCAGCTTTGAAATCAACAGACAGCCCTGAGAATTTTTTTTTTCAGAACTACAGTGTTTAATTCTATTTACTACTTCCAGGCAATTCTATATATACACACACACAGAAAAACCCAGCCAAACAACTTTAAACAACTCCTCCTGCTTTTTTCAGATGTGTCATTTCTCCTGCGGGTAGGATTGCAGGATACGGATCAATTAAGTTAAATACAAAAACAAAATGGGAAGGAGAGGCAGGGGAAGAAGAGGGTTTGTTTCGTCTCCATGCAGCTCCCCCTGCTTGATCTGACCCAGGTGATGGGCTCACAGACACCTTTACTCCATCTTAAGGAGGGCTTCCATGCAGATTTTTTCAAAGACCTTTTCCTGACGATGCCGTTTGACAGCAGCTGAAAATCCAGCTACCCACTCCTGTGCTTAGAAATCTTTGATCAACCCACGTCCTGCCTGGTCCCATCCCTCAGGAGGGGGCAGCCCTGGGACAGGGGCTCTAAGAAAGAACCAAAGAGCCCAGGAAGTGCCACCTCCCCCCCCAGTGTTGCCCCCTGGGCTGATGCACTTTTGGGGCCACAAATACCCGTGGCAGAGTTCTGGCAGCAATCCTGTTTCCCTCCCTCGCCCGAAATGAGGCTGTCTACCTTATTTTTCTACCTGATTGATTGTTACCAAAGGCCCTTAAGATCCTCTGATGAACTGTTCCAGAAGTCCAAACTCATATTATTAACTATGAATCTTCTCCTATAAATAATTCCCAGAAGTAGATCAATGCTACAACTGAGTCAATGGATTCATTGGAACCATTTCTTCCTGTTACTCCTGTATCTTTTTTTTTTCTCCCTGTTGCCACTAATCAATTATAATGATAAAACTACCTTGGAATACCCCCAAAATAAAGATAAACAGTGTGTATTATCAGAGGCTGGGAATGTGTGCAGCCCTGAAGATGCGTTACCTTCTCTGTGGCACATTTATTTTCCCTTACAGACAGTTAAGGGGGAAAAAAAAATAAAAATGAGGCACAGTAAATGAATGGTCTGGATGTAACACAGCATTAATTCCCTGACCTTCTGCGTTGAGTGACTAAGAATCTCAATCTCAATTATGCCTTTCATGATGGAATCTAAAATAGACATAGCAAGTCCTCACATTCTTGCTCAAACCCAGGAGAGGTGGAAGGAGAGGAGCCAGCCTGACCATTTGGTACTGAAGCCACATTCCTTATCAGTCCCATGTCATTCAAAACAATTGACTGCAGGAGAAAGCAAGAGCATCCAAGGAGAATGACTGCCAAACGTGCACTGGCAGGGGCTGTATAAATACAGGGACACTCTTATATTTGCACACACACTTAAAATTCACGAGTCTGAGGCTGCATTGGGAGTAGTCACCTTTTGAAGTTTGGGCATTACTGCACTTCAGGCACACAGGGAATGCCAAACCCACCCACTGCTGGTGTTTCATCTCGTTTTTATAGAGTTAACTACTCTATTTACTTTCCTCTGGTTAATCAAATAATTCTTATTGCTTATACAGCAAATCCCATCGCCATTCAGCTCACATCAAAGAAGACACAACCAAGAAAGTTCCCATGAGGCTGTAGCCTATCTCAGCACAGATCTTCCAGGGTTTAGGACTGTCACAGCCACACCAGCAGTGTCCATCAGCTGAGGAGGCACTGCTCAGGCTCATCCCTCTGCAGGTGTTTTCCTGCAGTCCACGAGCATGGATAAGGTCCAGACCCACCTGTGTGAACCTCCCTGTGCAGGGGCTGCTCTCTGCCACCCTTTCCTGGTCACAGTGGCCCAAGCAGCATGCAGGCTGTCACCAAGGCTCCTTGGTCTCCCCATCCTGTAGTTACCATCGATGCAACCCCCTGGCTTTTCAGCACAGCCATGCCTTGGACTCGGGTCCTGGCCAGGCCCTGGTGTAGCATGTGGGAAGGCTGCCACAAGCCTGGGAGACAAGAAGCCATCCACAGCCCCTGGCCACATCTAAAATTCCAACATCGTACGTCAGGAAGGAATGTGCCTGGGTAAATGCAGCTGTAACGACACTAAAACACCATAATTTAATTCCAGCCACATCATCAGGGAGGCAGGGATCAGATAAGCACAGAGAGCTCAGGAGAGCCCAGGATGGTGTTTGCCCACAGTGCTGGGCTCCTGGGAGCCAGGATGAGACCCAGCCCAGCCCTGCACCCCCACCTCACCCACCAGATGGAGCAGACCTGGGGCTTGGAGAGCATCTCACGTGTCCCTGGTGGGATGTCACAGGCAATCAGACTGCAGGAGACACCCTCTGCTCCCCCCTGCCCTGTGCTCAAACCACCGCACCCAGAGCAGGCACATCCCTCCACCCCTGCCCTGGGAGGGTATTTTGATCCCTACTGACCTTCCCCAACCCTGGGCAGTCCTTCCACACCCCCAGGCTCCAGCAGCACATCCACACCAGGCAAATGGCAGCAGCACTTTGCTGGGCAGGGCAGCACCAACAGCCCCTGGTGCTCAGCCCAGCCAGGGGGAGGAGGAGGCTCCGGGGCCCTCTGCAGCCTCCTCTGGACTCATCCACCTGCACACCTGGTCACCCAAATGCCATCTGCCCTCAGCACCTTGCCCAGACCCACAGCAGGGCACCAAGCCTGGCCAGGGACCAGAACACCATCACTGAGTTATTACCAAGGAAGGTCCTCACGGCAGGGAGAATTCTTTCCCCGCAGTTAAGAAATCCCTTACCTTTAAGCATCCTCTGCCCTTAGAGTTAAAGCACTGATGTGCCTACAGCCAAGGTCTGGGCTCCCGGCCTGACTTCTGGGCAGCCATGAGATTAAGTCTTGTGTCCCAAATCATCTTAAGCAGAGGTTAATACTGAAGTGGTGGTGCTCTTGCCTTTGCTGAATCAGGGCTTTGCAGACATCCTGCTTTATTTATTTGGCTTTTTGTGATTGCTGAGCCAAGACAGGGAGGATCCTACCTTGAACCTCCCCTGGGACTTCTTGTGATAAAAAGCAAAGGCTGCCAACAGCACAGAGCCTCTGCTGCATTAGGGGAGCAGTTTTATGAAGATTCATGTCTTTCATATTGACCTATGAAACTAAAGAGCAGAGGAGAATCACTTTCGAGGAAGTGGAGATCTACTGCAGCAACCTAGATGTAAATATAATTCAGGAACTGGTCCTGATGTACCTGTTCCTTCTTGGCCAAAGTTCAGCAGGAGTTTTCATCCATGTTAAGATCAAGCTATGCAAATAATTTCAACAGGTTTTGTCGGGAAAGTAAGATCCAAAAGATATTTTGGGGTGACAAGATCTAGAATAATGCTCCCCTCAGTTCTGAGCCAGATCCAGACCTTTGGGTCCTTTATTTTTCTTCCTGCAGAGCTGGGGAGAGCCAGGACCCTGCTGCTGCACCCCAGGAGAGGCAGATTCTTAAAACCTGTCTGACATCTGCTCAGCTACAGAGGTGGGAGCCAGGCTGAGCTCTCCCAGTGCTGGATCAGAAACACTGCAGCTCCCTGGCTCAAAAAACCCAAACCTGCTCTGCCCAGCCAGAGCTCTGCATATGTATTAATAGTAATTAATATGCATTAATTGGTTTTGATCAGGCACAGCCACCAAGGTGCAGTTCGCACATGTGAGAACCCTGAGGAGCTGGCTGCAGGTGAACAAAATCAATCCAAGCTGGGAGCACAGAGATGCGCTGGTGATGGTTTTTAGAGCTTCCCCAAGCCCCTGGGTGGGGAGAGCTTTCCTAAAATTGGTGGGTTTTCCCTTTTCTTTGCTCTTAAAGTAAATGTACAGTCTTTGAAACTCCAAGGGAAGATCTTGGAAAATGTGACCTTTAGAGCTTTGATGCTTGATGAAAAATAAAATAAGGATCCAAAGGACAATCCCTTTGAAAACAGAGGTGGCTATTAGTGAGCAGAGAAAGGCAGTGAGGATGTGGTGCTTTGCTGGGAGGCTGTGGCTGACAGCAGTCACTTTGGTATCCTGCAGACCTTGGTGGGACAACACCTGCCTGATTCTGCACAGCCCCAAGGCCTGGGGGTTTCCAGCAGAGCTGGTGCCAGGCTGCTGGAGGAGGCCAAGGGGAACACTTGGTGCCACTCCAGGAGGTGACATTTGCTTAGCTGGCACTTGAGAATATTTCAGCCTCACCATCCCAAATCAAAATCCCTGCATCCTCTGGGAACCATGCCTGGAGGCCCAGCAGGATCTTCAAGGGTGACTGAGGTGAATCTTTATGGTAGTTTGCTATTTCTTATCAAGATGATCTTTTAATAAACAAAACAAGAAACAAACAAACTTGGAAAATTTGGGCAATACTTAACTGGGGGGGACAGTCTCCTGGACTTGTTCTTCTTGACTTGAGGCCATTTTGGGGTAATCCATCATTAAAGCTCTGTTGCCCTCGTGACATATGAGTGGAATGCAGCAGGAGAGCAGCTCCAGTGATGCATCACTCATCATCATCATCATCACCTAACATCAGCCTCTCACCACCCAAACATCCACCAGCAGGAACGTGTCCAGGACAGCCATAATTTATTCTTTTTTAAAAATTTTGGTAACTTGCACTGTTTATTTTGAAACTCTGCTGTGTTTCATTCTAGGCACAGGGGTACCATTTTCAGGTCTCTGGAGAACAGCTGCCATTCCTGGAGAACACCCCATGGGCATTCCTCTTGCCATGCTACTTACAGACTGAGAACAATTCTAGGAACAAACTGAAGCCAGTGGAACCCCTCTGGGGTTTCTTCACATTCTCCATGGCTGTACTGGCTGCCCAGATGATGTGCACCTGCAGTTTACCCAAAGAACAAGTATTGGAGTGATTGAAGCCTCAAAAACTTCCTTGGACACCCCTCCCAGCTGCCAAGATTTAGAAAAGCTTCCAAGCCAAGGGTTAATTTATACTCAGATTCCCCATCTGGTTGCCATAGTCGCCACTCTGTTTGCTGTAACTGTCCAAATGCCCTCAGAGTTTCTCATCCACCTCTGAAATTCCAGCCCAGCACAGGGTGGTATTGGAGACTGAAAAAAAAAAGAAAGAAGGGATTTTGGCATGTCTGTGCCACTCCATCCCTCTTCCCATTGGTTTTCTGCCATCAGAGCCCATGGACCAGCTGGCCATAAACCAGAATGCCATCTGACACTCAGTGGGTCCTTCAAAATACTTTGGGTATGTGGTGGATAAGGATGATGAGTTTATACCTGAGCACCTCATCTCCAGATTTACTGTATTGTTACACTAGGGCTGGAGAAAAAAAATATTGTGAACATCACACGAAGGAGAGGAATTGTCTCTGTTTTAAAGTGGTTTTTTTTTTCAAATGCATGGAAACACTTTTTACAGTTACTCCTTCCTCCCCTTTCTGCCCTCCTCCACGTACTGCTGTGGTTTACCAGAGATACAACACGCTCTATCAACAACAACAAAAATAAAATTAAAACCAACACAAACTTACCTGAGAAAGTAGTAAGAAGGCAAACTCAATTACTGTTTCATCTGGCATTATTGTAGCTTTGCTGCTCTTTGTCAGGGACTTCTTCCAGGCAAAACTGGAGAGATTATCTTGTCTGGATGTTATGAAGCAGTTAATCCCTTCCGCAAGTGGAGGGGAGCCAAATGCTTCACGTTGGGCCAGCAGAAGTGTCAATATGGTGACAAAGTGCTGCCACCAGCTCCCTGCCTGATCCTGCCCTCCCTCCAGGGCAGCCTTCACCAGGGTTTTTGCACAGTCCAAATCCTTGCAAGACACCAAGATTTCTCCAAAATAGCCCAAAAGGTTTCCCCTGTCCCCAGAGCCCCAGCATGGCCCTCATCAGTGACCCCAACCCCTGTGGGACAGGAGACAGCCCTGGGCACACCCACGAGAGCAGCAAAACCAGCATCCAGCCAGCAACCAGCACCCCAGGCAGCTCACCCGGCCCCACACAGGCAATTCAGGGGTGTCCTATGCACCAGGGAAAAACCTACCCACCACTGTTGTATTCAATAGGTTTTATTTGGCAGATTAAACCCCTCCAGAGCCATTATTGCCAGTAAAGACAAAGTCACATCTTCACCTCAGAATGGCTCTTTTGTCACCTCACACTTCAGTGTAACCAGGGTAAGGCTGCCTTGAACAGAAACTCATAAAGCTCTAATCTTTAATCACACCGTGCATTAACTCTGAGCAAGGTGTTTATGCAAACAGCACAGCCTGCTTGCCCTCCCTCTTCCCTACGGATAATGGAGACACAAACCAATCTCTCACCTGCCCAGCCACCCCCAAACCCAGCAGCTCAGGTGCTGCCTCTTTGCAAAGCTGGGGAAATGCAGAGGGTTGCTCAGCTGGAAAAACGGACCAGGCATCAGAGCTGGACTTGTGGATGTGGCTGCCTATGCACCCGTGTATACGTTTAATGATAATTACTTCTTTTCAGCAGCCAGCAATGTGCCTTTTACAAACAAAAACGATTTTGCTATTTCGACGTCGGGAAATCTGCAAGTCAAAGGTGAGGGAGCGACTGCACGGAGCAGCCAGTATTAAAAAAAAATATCCCAATCTGGCAGGCAGCAGCAGGCTGTGCTTCCTGGGCGAGCTGGATTGCCAATCATCTCTGTACCTCTGTGCTTTAAATAGCAATAATGTGTTGAATGTGAAATTGCCTGTGCTGATGTGGTTTGCTGCGCGCTATTAAAATACAAGCGCTGGGACAGGTATTACACACCCCTGGCTCTTCAGAGA
The DNA here is from genome assembly GCA_038090715.1 of Florisuga fusca. NCBI lineage: Eukaryota > Metazoa > Chordata > Aves > Apodiformes > Trochilidae > Florisuga > Florisuga fusca. Next base: position 6,262,432 of record JAAWXA010000036.1, read on the forward strand.
TGTTACTGGGGGAAAAATACAAACTCCGGTGGAAATCTGGAGGATGGGGGACTTGAGAGGTAAAGGGGGAGAGGTGGATAATCGTGGCTCTGAATGATCACAGTTCTACAAAAGGCAGCAGAGAGAAGAGTGTTCAGCACATCTGGATGCGGGCGGGAGGTCACCAGAGCCGGGCTGGGTGCCTGTGGTGCCAGGAGCCCTGCCACGGGGAGCAAGGGAGACATGGGAAGTGTTGGACAGATGGGGAACAAAGCAATGAGATTTAAGGTCCTGTCATACTCAAGTGTTTTATTACTCCATCTGCAGCAGATATAGGACTGCTTTTTTATTAATATTTTTTAAGAGGCCAGGCATACTGGTACAGTCCTCGTAATAAAAGGTGCCAGAATGGAATAAAACCTGAAGTATCTCTGTTCATCATACTCATGGACCTCATGATCTTTAAACAAGGTCACACAAACCCAGTACTCGACCCCTTTTTCTGCAGCCCCTCCCCAGCCCCAGCCCAGGCACAGACAGCACAACAGCATCAAAAGGAAAATTAACTTTAGAACGTTAAATGAGAAGAACAAAAGACTTTAGATGGAAATGGGAATTGTGCTGGGAGGAGACAGCCTGGGTGGTGGGTGCAAAGGTGCTGTGCTTGCAGTAGTTGCAACACAGAGGAAATGGGCAGTGAGATATGGATTTGATAAGCAGATGAGCTGAAATTCTGAATGCACTGGAGATGCTGATAGGAGAAAGAAAAAAAAAAAGGGAGGTAGATGGAGAGACAGGGGAACACAAGAGAAACAGCTGTGTACACTGTGATGCACGAGATGTTATAGAAAATAGAAGGTCAGAGTGATCCATGAAATTCTCAAAAGGACCAGGAGCAGTGGAGATGGAAGGGAGACAGCAGATGTTTTCATGGCACAACAATGATGGAACCGTAATTACAGTGAGATAGAGCATCCTGCATAGTCACAGCAACAAAGAAATAAAACAAACCCCAGCCCAGCCACCTTTGATTGGCAACTGGAAAAGGCTACAAAAAGGTAATAAGCATTTAGCCTTTCTATTACACGGGAGTCAGGCAAGGGGAGGCAAGGGGCAGCACCTCAGTGCTAAGCAAAAATTACTTTTTCAGCCCATTTTCAGCAAGGGGAGGTCCAGGCACATCAGGCTTGAGGCTGCCATGTCCAGCAGACAACAGGGCACATCCTTGCCCACCATGCCCGGGCAAACCCACCCCAGGCCATGCCCATCCTGCCCCATCCCAGAGGCTTTGGAAGCATCACCAGGAACACGACAGTCCAGGCACAGAGTTTACATTAAGCAGAGGCAAATTAATGGAAGAAAATGAGAACCTGAAGGGGACTGGAGCAGTGTGGGGCACTACAGGAGGGAAAAAAGAGCCCTTAAACACCTATGCCTGCTCAAACAGCACCATGGGGTCCCAGCTTCTGACTCCTCAGGGACATGGGGAGAGGCAGAACCTGGTCCCTGTGAGTCCTCACCTCCTTCTCCCTCAGTGGCAATAAAAAGGCTTCAGTTGGTTTTGCTGGGTCTTAAAAAACAAAGCAAGGTTACAGTCATGATATATGGCATGGCCCACCTACAAAAATCCCCTGAAAGTGCCAGTTTTGCCTGTGTCAGGAGTAAAGGTAAGCATTCAGGTTGTGATCTGTCTCTAAAATACAAATAGGAAAATAAGGTTTTAATTTATTGCTAATAAAACAAAATAAAACCACCTTCACTTAGTTATATTTGTGGTACCTCAGAAGGAGCATTTTTCCCCACCTCACTCATACTTGCCAGACTGCTGCCTCTTTGCTCAACTTTGTTTTTCACATCCACAAGTCCATTTTTCAGAGCAAGCCATGAGCTTGCTTCATTTAGGCTGGGGGGCTCAGGGAATTATCTGATATGGAAAAAAACCCCATCCTTTTGCTTCTTTGGCCTGGGGTAGCTCTGTGCAGAAAGGCATGCCACAGTCATAGGGAAAAAAAATCCAAGCAAATCAGGGGTCAGTCTCTGCAAGTGAAAAGCAACACTTTTTTCTTTATCATCTCAAGTCCAGACGCTGTGTAAGGACAAATCTGCACAAGCAGAGATACAATCAGGACCTGCGAGCAGAGAGCAGCAGCCAAGGCATGTAAATCAAGGTCCTATAGATGCATCTTGTGGCTCGAGTTTATACATCTTCCCTTCAAGGACTGAGAGGGAGCCTGACCAGCCGGGCTGCTCCTGCAGCACTGGGAGAACGGGAGCTGGTGCTGGGCGGTGCTCAGCCGGTGCTCGAGTGCCATCTGCTGCTGCTGACACCCAGACACAGCCCGAGGTCCCTCTTGCCATGCTTGGTGTTGGCAACAAGCCCTGGTGGTCTCCTGGGGAAGGAACTGGACCTGGGGGATGAGCCCAGGGGACAGGGCAGGTGGGAATCAAACCAGCCAAGCCCAGGAGCTCAGCCCAGCTCCTTACCCTCTGCACAGGGAGCTGAGAGCACAGGGGTGACAGGAACCAACTATTCCTGGAAGGGATTTTGCCATTGTCTCTGGGTACTCACACCCAGCAAGTGTCCAGATGTCTACAGCAAACCTTCAGGTTAACTGTGGGCCTGTGACATAACCCAGAGACCCCGGTGTTGCCATCTGCTGCTGATAGAGCAGCTCCTGAGAGGGCCAGAAAAGTGGTTCAGGTGCACTCGAGAGAGAGACACAGATACTCTAGAGCCAGACAACACACAGGAGAGAAACCCAGATCCACACACTACTTTGGGAGGGCTGTTTCCCAGAAATGAGGGCACCTCACTTGAAACAGCACAAAACGTCTGATCAGCATTCTTGAATCCCAACTGTGGAGTTTGGGTACAAAAAAAGAACATCACACATCCCACACAGAGTTCAGAAGCTGGGACATGAACCAGCAAGGCCCTTTGATCCCATTTGCCCTCCCAGGGGAAGTCTGAAACCTCAGAGCAGTCACAGCTACAGCACAACTCCCATCATTTCCCCCTGCGAGGATGCAGAACACAATCAGAAGCATCCAACCCCAAAATACACACCTGGGCATCTGCAGCAGCTCTTCTACCTTCTTCATTCAGCAAAAGGAGGAAAGCTGCTGGCACACATGTCCCAGAACAGGCACTATAGGGCCCTGGTGTTCAGGGGGTGTCTGGAACTCACCAGCTCCCACCTAAGGAGCTAAACAGACCTCAGAGGCTGCAGCCTGGAACAGAAGTGAAGTCTGTAAAACTCCCAGGCAGTACAGACACAGCAAAGCAAGGGCCATTACTCACCTTTCCCCAGCACCAGGATGATGGATTAGCCAGGGATGCTTTCAGGCAATTTAGAAAACAAACAGGAAGCACTTTTTTTCACCCACACATAATTAAGTTGTGGGACTTATTGCCACAGGATGTTGTGAAGGTCAAAAGGACAAATGGACTCAAAACACCATTACAGAAATTCACCAGGGGTAGTTTATATGTGTCTATTAAGTGCACGGCTGCCTGCAGGTCTTGGCTCAGCAGCCCCTGTGCCGCTCAGTGCAGGAAACCAGGAGTGTGTCAGGGTAGAGCTGCTCTGTCAGGGAGCCCTCTGCAGCACCTTTTTTGCCCAAATTACCTGGACTGCCAGAGGGGGGTAGGGGCCAGGCTGGCCCTCAGTCCCCTGGCTGTGATGATCAGTGTCACCCAGCACTTCTGCCTTACCAGGACCCTCACGTTTCCCCTGGCACCATCCCCCCAACAGAGCCAGGATTGTTTCCTCTTGCTTTGCTCGTTTTTCTTTTGAAGGGTTGGGGAAGGAAGGGGAGAGGAAGAAGCAGTGGCTGAAGCCAAAGCACAGCCCCTGAGGCCACATACTGAATACAAGACACATGTTTCTGTGTTCTCTCATTCTTGCTCAACAGCCTCTTGCTCCTCAGCCCCTCCTAGGGCCAGCACCAAGACAGAACCTGATAGATTTATGTGATGCAATAGAATGAAAGCAAAAAGAAAGTTTACATCTAATTATTTTATTTTTCCCCTCTAGGACACCCCCCCTCCCATGCTAATGAAGTTTCCACCAGGGAATGACAGAGCTGGCTGCACACGTGGCTGGGAGCTGGACTGCTCCTTGTGCCAGGGCTTCCAGTGCCAGACAGGGGCATCATTATTCTCCATCTGCTCCAAAAACAACTCCCTTCACTTCACCCCTCCTCCCTCAGTAAGAAGCCTTTGAATTGAGGTGCCAAAGGAAAGTAATTTTGGGGCTCTGCCCTGGGGCTCAGGAGGGTCTGGCAGGGAGATGCCAGTGCCCAGGGCAGAGGTTGTGAAGCTGGGAAGCCTCCTAGGAAGCAGCAGAGGGAAAAGCCCCAAGAGGGAGGAGGTCTGGGCTCCCAGGGGCTGCTTGGGGATGGGGAGAATGCTGGAGTGTGCCTCGTGGGCAGCTTTCCAGGCAGAAGTTATAAATCAGGCATCTCCAGAGATGTCATCTGTTTTACCCTTAATAAAATAACCACTTTGCAAAGGGGAAAGCCCCTTTCAGCAGCCTCAGTCAAACAAACTCTGTGGGACAGCTTAGCTCAGACGTTCCTCTGCACAACCCCAGGTTTGCAGCCAGGAATTCCACAGAGCTCTGGGGATGGGGTTAGCATGGGGAGCAGTGTGACCCCTCCAAAACCCACCCAGCTCCATCCCTGAGGCCTGGCAGGGCACAAAGCACCACCCACTGCACCTCAGAAAGGAAGATGCAAATAGAACTGTATGGTTCTGAACTTCACTGGGGGAAAATCCTCCTCCCTGGGGTGAGAAGCAAGGATGGACACTGTCAAACTCTCACAGCTTTCTAATAAGTAATTAATCATAAAAATATGACCAGTTTTCAACTGGAAGTAAAAGGAACCCCAGGAGATTTGAAGGCTGACCTTTCCATACCTGGCGAAAAGTCATCAGGATTTTACCTCCCCTGCTCATCCCACTGAGCTCCCTTCTCAACCCTGCATTGCAAGGGGTCAGGAAATGAAGGCTCTCAGTCATCACAGGTTGATTAAGATGGCTTAAAATTCGAGCTTTAATTGAAATGGAAAGAAACATTCCAAGAGGATATATGTTTTATAGATTTAACTGAGTTACCAAATTTAGTTTTCATTGGAAGTTACTGCAAACATGAACACTAAATCATAAGCGCCAAATGGAACTCAAAAAAAAAAAAAAAAAGAAAAGAAAAAGAAAAAAAAAAGAAAAAGAAAAAATAAAGAAAGAGAAAAAAAAGAAAAAAAAAAAGAAAAAGAAAAAATAAAAAGAAAAAAGTAACCATACCAGATAAGAAGGGATTGGACCAAATGCTTTTGTAGGAAACTATCCAAATATGTAATGCACTGATCATAGGATGCAAGGACAGCCTTGAATCCACCTGAAAAGACTTCTGAGGACTGACTGTATCAACATTTTCCTGGCGAGTGTCTTCTCTGCCAGCAATAAATCCCAGCTCAATATATATCTAAAATGATACACATTAGAGGGCATGTGTTTAAGAGTATTAAGTCAGCTTAAATTACTTGAACAAAATTTTAAATACATGATAGAAATCTAAAAAGGAGCAAAAAAAAAATTGAGAACACCACTGCAATATTAATGCCAAGTTATTACTTTTTTTTTTTTTTTCAAACAGATCTGTACAGCAACATAGCAAAGAATGCAGTGTTCACAATTCAAACCCGACAGCAGACTAAGGGAATGCTAATCCTGTACACAGCAGAGCTGAAACACTCCCAACATTCAGAGGCTCCAAATATGCTGGCTACCCTAATGCACTCCAAACCAGTTCTACCTACATAGGACATTTTGGTGTGAAAAAGTTTCTGTAAAGTTCCCTTTGTTTCCAGTGTTTTTCTTGTACAAAATATTACAATGATTCTTTTTTATATATATTTACAGACTTGCACAGCTAGAAAAATATAAACTACAATTGGGCTTGGCAATCAGTTCTTTTCTTTAAATACATGTTATTTCAGAGCAAAAATTGTAGTGGTAACTTATCCTGCACTTGCAGCATCTGCACAGAGAAGCTTTCTTCCTCAAGCATATCGAGTCTAAAACCCATGCCTGCAGTGAGACATGTGCCACACTGAGTGCAACGAATGCAATTCATCTGCCTCCTGCCATGGGGAAGGCAAGATGAATGTTGTTTGTGCAGGTTAGTGGCACAAAACAGAAAAATCCATGACTGAACATTAAATTACTTAATAACATTCATTTGATAGGCAGAGCCTGTTAAAAAAGGACAACCAATGTGGCTTTTAGGAAAAGCAGACACCAAGTTCATGGGGCATTTCACACCTCAAACACAAACACAACCACAGGTAACACTTCAGGGGCATTTGCCAGCTTTGAGCAAGCCCCAAGGTTTTCAGGTCTTTCCCATTCAGCTTTTGAGCAGAGGCCAGGGAGGATTTTTTGCTTTAAAGCTACAGTATCTGTCATTATGGCTTTGGACACCCAGCCTCTCACTGAGATGAGGTACACCTTCTTAGGGAAATGAACAGTTGAACAAAAGGAGTTTCAATGGACCACAATGCCACACTCAGGTGTAAACACAGGTTTTCTTCTGAAAAGTTGCCAAACCGAATTGTAACAGTGCAATACAAGATTTCTTCTCTTGTTTTGTTCTGCAGAAAGAGCTGTTGAGGCATCTAGGACATTGCTAGTAGTCAAGCCACTGAGCAAATCCTCTCTCCACTAGAGTTCTGTTTACTGACACCACCTAAAGGGAGGTGAAAAAAGAAAAAGAAAAGAAGAATGGTGAACAAACCATTAGAGCAAAAAACATCAGTAAGTTCTTAAATCAACAATAAAAAGTCTGCACAATCATCAGCTCTAACAGTGCTGTAAAAACAGGTATGTCAACATACACACCTCATCTCCCATCAAGTTCCAGAGGTGGATCAGTGGCAGGCCTGTTGCACTGTCATAATTGGTGACCTGGAAACAGAGAAAAACCTCAGTGTGCAGCAGTTCTGGTCTGAGCCACAGAGGGTGCAAGGCTGCATCATTCCCTGCAGACCAGACACCCAACACAGACTCGTGGGCAGGGCAGATGAGATGCAGCTACTGCCAGCAGGCAGCTGCACCAGACTCCTCCCCAGCAGAGGGACTCACAGGCTCTGGCTTGGGTTTCAATTCTGACACACAGAGCATGGTGTGCTGGGGACAGAGGGTGACAGCAGCAGCCACATCACCTGCAAGGTTTTTCCAGGAAGCTCCCACCTACCTGTGCCACCAGGACTGCACCTCTGGTCATCTCACTAACAGCAGCATCAGCTTCGGATGAAAAGTGATCCTCGTCTGGGGAAAGGAAAGAGCAGGAAAAAACAAATGAGAGATTCACAGGTTTTAAAGGCCAGAAGGGGCTATATTAAACTAAGCTTCTCTGACCTACATGAGTTAGGCCCAGGAACCCTCACCTACTGTTGCTGTAGGCACTTGCTGAAACCAGTCGATTAAGCTGGAGATAATAAAAGCATTACACCTGCTGGGCTGCTGAAGGGAAGGATGAAGCCTTCCAAAGCCACTAAGTTAACATCAATACAGATGTCTGATGAATTAGGAAGCTTTAAAGACAGAAAAGTAAACTTCTGAAATACCTTTGTGCTGCCAATTGTATTTTGATCCTTAATAAACCAAGCTCAGGGCAGTCAGGGCTTTACTGACCCTGCAGGGTGCAACACTGTGAACAGGAACTCAGAAGTATTGGTGCTGAGGCTGAACAGTGCCAAACACTCTGTGCTCAACTATACACACTAGTCTCTTTAGTAGGAAAGAGTCAAACATTTGCCTAGCAGATTAAAAACTAAGTTTTGCATTTACAGCTCCTCTGTGACAGAAGGCAGCAGAGTAGTTACAGCTACTTCACCTATACTCTGCCAGTCCTGCCAACTTGCTGTTTAGAGGAGTAATCCATTCTCTCCTCCATGCAGGAAAAAGTCTGGGCATTCATCATGCTTCCCCTGGAGTCTGACAGGTTAGGCTATGCTAGCACTTTCAGAAGAATAAAGTACAATTTTTCCAATCTTTGCTCAAGTCACATCAGAGGCTGTGCTTGCAACAGGAAGGAGAAAGTTTAGACAGAACCATGGTCTGTACACAGCTGGCACCCATTCAAACCTGCAGGAAGAGCACCAGTCTGGAGAGCTCCATTACCTGGAAGTGGCACCACATTGTCTAGTAAAACTTCTGCTCCTTGGAAAGGTAGTGATAAAAAATCAGACCTAAAGAAAAGAGAATCAATCAGAGTAAGAACATGGCTTGAAGTTAAGCTTGTATTCTTTAAGGTGACATTGATTAATCAATTGCTCTATTAGGAATTCAGCTTAAAATTGATGACAGTGGAAAAAAAAAATATCAGATTACTCTCCTAGAAATCTAAGCAGCAGCAATAAAATATCTGATTAACATGCTGAGCTGGATTTGGCTCCAAGCAAACACCACCTCCCTCGTGGAGGCTGCACCGCTTTTCTCCCACCGCTGGGGCACAGCCAAGTATTTAGTGGGCTCGTGTAAGAAACCCCTTATCCAGTACAGCTCTCCCAGTCAACAGGGCTAGGACATAGAGAATGTGAATCTTACTCCTAGCTCATCAGTTCACCACACCCTGGGGCCTCCTGTTGCAGCAGTTGCAATTTCTTCTCCCTCCCCTTCAAAAGGGCCTTGCAGGAGCTTGCTGTGCTCCCAAGGAATCCATGCCCAGTGCTGAGACAAACCTTTCTACCAATTCCTGCTTCAGCTCTGGAAAAACCTATAAGCAATTCAAACAATACGGGTGCCTCTGATGAAGCTTCAAGGCAGATATGGCCCCAGGCCATTGAAGAGGAGCCAGAGACCTGATTTGTCTGAGTGTGTCGACCTTCACTCTCTCATATCCTCCATAGTCCACGTATCTGAGCTCCACTTCACCACTCTCTTCAAAGTAGCTAATAACTTGAGCCCGTAACCATGCCCCATCCAGGCCTGGAGCTGCACAGATAATACCAACTGCAAAACATAAGAGTAAAGGGGAAAATGGTTCAGCATAAGCGGATTTCCATAAATCAGCACCTCAGGCTGATAACCCCCCCAGGTGATGCACCCCCCATTTTACACCATGTGCAGACAGTGATGCAATGAAGATGTGGGAGCAGCTCTGCACTTTGTCAGCAAGGATACACCAGGTGCCAAGTTGATTAGAAATAACCCAAGACAGACTTTCTCTCATTCTAAATTTCAGCATGCAACTAAGTGGCTGGGAAAGGACTCTGGGGATGAGCAGGGTAAGGAAGAGCAGAGCAAAATCTGCACTCTGGCAACAGTTTAAGAAAGATGAAACAACAACTGAACTATCACATTCTCATCCACTACGGGCCTTGGCAGAATCCTAGAAGAAAGTTTCTCAACTGAACAATTTGTAAGCAACCAAGTTACTTGCCTTCCACTGGAGTTGGCAGGGTTGGAATTTCAGGTTGAGAATAGCAGGCATACATCTGCTGGTCCAGGCTACGCAGGACGTGGAAAGTGGGGTGTGTGTGCTGCTGCAGAAACATGTGTCCTGCATCAACCTGGTGTGCCACAACCACCTCCACAGTGACTCCATCTGGGAGGAACAGCTGGAGAAGAAATTCCCATTAGTGTTCACTGTAATACAAGCTTCACCCACAGCAACTCCACATTCCACCTGAGACTTGCAGCTGTGGGTAGACAAGCCTTAGCACTCTGGTATTTTACTTCTAAAGGCTGCTTTGGACCAGGAGGGGTGTGGGCAGGCTGGGTTGATGGGCTGAGGGCAGTTATATGAGGTTTAACAGGGCTATGGGCTAGGTCCTGCACTCTGGTCACAACACCACCATGCAATGCTACAGGCCTGGGGAGGAGTGGCTGAAAGCTGCCTGGAGGACAAGAACCTGAGGGTGTTTTCCATCCGAAGTTACTCCCTGATTCTATGTGTCTCAGATCAGGCAAAATGGAAACAGTGCTGAAGGAACAGGTAGACAAATCTGATCTGTAACAGTTACAACAGACAGGCACTGAAAACCAAACTGGCTTTGAGGACATCTGTGAGCCAGCCACATGGCTAGAGCACCCTACAACAGCAGTGACCAGCAAATCCCTTCCAGCAGCTCAGCCAGCAAGCAGGGACTCACCCAGGCAGTCATGAGGAGGGAATGAAGTGTCAGTGGTGTTGGTGGAGGTAGAGCATAGACATTGGTGAGACACAAGTCTTTGAACTTCTTGCCAATCAGGCTCAGGACTTTCTCTACTTGATGCGAGGAGCCTGGAAGACAAAAATCCACCAGGAAGTCTGCAGCACAGGAATGCTGAGGACAACCCCACCCCGTGAAGCAAGACAGCTGCCAGGAGCCTTCTGTGCTACACCAACAGCTTTAATAGACTGGCCATGTAACCTGGTATCAGACCAAATACAGCAACTCAGACCACCAGGCTTCAACCTCCAGTATGAACCCAATTCACTGGCAGATATTTTTCAGCCACAATTAATCCAACATCCCTCACAGTCACTATTGCATTTGCTGGTACACATCCCATCCCCTAGGTCCTCCTTCAAGCCTGAAGTGATCCTGACAGAGGTGCTGGTTAAACTACAGCAGCCAAAGATGTTAAAATGCATCCTCAGCCCTCAAATGGAGGGCTCAGGGACCAGGCACAGGTGACATGGCACGTGCCTCTGCTGAGAGAGCACTGAAAGAACTTTTGTAAAGCACTGGACTCACAAGGCAAACAAATCTGTCAGAATTCCTTGTGGGCCATCTCATTCAGGCCCACAAGCTACAGACTGGATCACAAAAGGAGAGACATTGCACTCACCTTCAATGTGACAGACTTGGGAGTCACGGAAGTAAGGCAGTGTTGCAACATAAATTTTGGCACCAGACGATTGCCTCAAGAAGGTCATAAATTTGCCTTGTTTGCCAATTAAGCGGCCAACTAATTCCTTTATGGGAGAGACAAGAAAGCAACAGCCAGGAAGAGAAACACAGATCAAACAGCACTTATTTGGTTGTCCCCCTCACATTCACAGGCAGGATAAATACAAAGCAGTGCTGGACCAGCATGGAGTGCAGCTGGTCTGTGAGGAGTGGGGGTTTTAAAACAGATTAGATTATCTAATGAGGTTAGAATGGGAGGAGACAAATTCACAGGGGTGTAAACCAGGCTATCCTACCCCTCCATCAACAGGCTCTGCAGGGTGGTGGGGAGATGTCTGTGCAAGCCCTGTCTCTGCCATGGTCCCCCTGGCACCTGCCACCACTTGTTAGAGACAAGATAGCAGAGCACATGTGTTGGCCCAAGGCACTGTTGGATAATCCTATACAAGGTAAAGTTAGCTACTTTAAGAAAAAGTGACAGCCTATCCTTCTTCTGCTGTGGAGCTGCTGCCCCAGCCTGTGGGATTCCACCAATCCATTAAAACATGAGCCACATGTCATCCCCAGGCTGGCAGGACCCAGGGGCAGCCTCATCCCATGGGAGCTGCTGTCTAAAATCCAGTCTCTGTCTCACAACCCAAAAGAAAATTCCCTCTAAAGACAGAGACACAGAAGCTCCAGAGAGGAGCTCAAACAAAGACTCAGGGTTTGGACAGGCACTTGAAATGTAGCCCTCCTATGGAGTGGAAAGAAGAACAATAAAAAACCCAAAAAAACCCTCACGTGCTCTTAATAACTGTGCCCTCAAAGCCTTCTGAAAGCTTTCAGAGCAGCAGCCTAACAGACTGGGGTGGAAGATAATGTGGAATAATGAGTCCAACAACCAGTGTCACCCCAGGCTCAGCCCCAGCTGTGTGCTGGCCCTTCACTCCTGACCAGTCCTAATGGGACCTAAATGCTGGAATCCTCCTGGGTGTGCTGGGATGGCACTGGGCTGGCAGGACCAGGAGATGGGTGTGCAGGGCAGGCAGGGGATGGTTACCTTTGGGACCTCTATCTCCCAGATCACGAAGTCAGACTTGCTGGACTCTCCTCCCAGCTTGGACTTGTGGCGAGTCACTGTCTTCCTCATGGCACAGCCATTGTCCACAAAATCCACACTATTTACATCTGAACCTAGGAGACACGCAGACATGTCAGCACTGAGACAGCCCACAGGCTGCCAGGCACAAGGCTGGGACAATGCAGCACTTCAGAGGCCACACGGAGCTCTTCCTGGGGGGGATGTTGGGATGCTCTTGTTTCTGGTTCTCCAGTGTTTCAGAAAGGGTAAAGTCCTGTCACATGTAGCCTACCCAAAGTTTCCTTTTATTCCTGGAGGAAAACTTGCACAGCCTCTGAGAATGCAACAGGAGGAGGCCAGGGTTCAGTAAAAGCCTCTCCAACATGGTGATACCTCACAGAGCAGCACAGACACTGAAAGTCAAAGTCACCAACTGAATGAGAGCTCTGCTAACATCAGCACTGAGCTGCCACAGCACCAAGGAACTCTGCACTTTCCCCATGGCTTAAACAAGGCTCTTCAGCAGGAGTTCAGCACACAGAGGTGTGGGACATGCCACCTCTTCACCTGCTCTTTGCACACTCCTGCCCCACAGGGGCTGCACAGTGACCCACGTGGCCACCACCAGCTGTGGCAGGGAGTGCCTCTTGCCCAAATTTGTCAAATGCTGGAAGAAGCAAGGTGCCAGAGCTGACCTGCATTTCATTCCCAAACCACCAGCCAATACCAGGAACATTTCTGTTTGGGAAGGGGACAAACTCGACCAGCTTCCTCCCAGTCACAATCCCATACACAGTCAAGTTGATCTTCTTTTAGATTAACAAGCAGAAACATGAAGATCCTCAGTTGCTGACAAGTATTCAGACTATCCAGTGCAAAACCAAAGAGAAAATTAACCCAACAGCTGCTTCACATTTGCCACATCTTAACTAGAAACACAGCACAGATGCATTGAAAGTCAAAAGTAAACACTGCAGCCATTTGCTTTGGACTGTCTAGGTAAGGGTGAGGATTTAGGTCTCACAGCTTGGGTGTGAAGGTCAGTTGTAGGACCTCTGATCCAACATGGCCACATAGTCTACCCTACCTGCTATATCCCCTCTCTCTACCCTTCTTCTGTCTCAGTGCAGAGCTCTCAGCCCTTGCCATCACCAGGCTCCACAACATACTCTTGTACCTTGTCACACCACTGTTCACAACAAGACAGAACAATTTTCTTCCTAGATTTGCTTTCACTAGTGAAAGTGTTTTGTGGGTTTAATCCTTAATTGTTGGCAAACTCAAACCCCATGTCTTGGAACAAGCAGTATTCCAAGTACTTTGTAGCAATTACAACAGACATCCTGTCATTAAGGGCTGTTGGCACCACAGGGTCCTATGAAGGATTTTAACATCCATCCTCAAGGTCACAGGGGTTAACGTTTGCTCAGACAGCTTTGTGTTCTGCCAGGCACACATCATCCAGGATCTAGAAGGCAAAAAGCAACACAGCGACAGATGGGGAACTCCATGAACATGACTCCCTGTTGGGATTTCTTGGCATGCACTTACCCTCCCAAGCAAAAGAGCTCCAGGGTAATTGGTCTGCAACCAACTGATTGCATCACAGTCCATCAGAGCACACCCCTGGTTCATCTAGCAGCACCTCAGAAACCTGCCATACAGCTTCCTTCCAGCAGCAGCCCTTGAACACAAGGAAGAACCCAGCACTTACTAGAGGCTGCCTGAACTGAAGCAGAAACCATTTCTATTAGCAGACCTCACCCTCTGCAGGACACCCTGAGCATCACCCAGCTAACACTGGAACCTACAGAGGGGGAATTCTGGCAGCAAGCAAAGACTAAATATTCACCTGCTGGGGAGGTTAAACATGAGGAGGATTTATCTGAACATGTTTTGAAGCAGAAAGGTTACAGCACATAAAATGCCTGTTCACCACATTTTCCAGGAGGACTTTTAAATCTCTTACCTCTCGAGTTTTCTCCATCCACCCCTGGTGCCTTGCTACACTCATCATGGAAGCCTGGACAATCTTGTTCCAGTACCCCATTACTGTATGGCACTTGGCTGTCTCCAGGTAGTTTCAGAGCAGGATGCTTTTCACATGGTTCTGAGCTCTGCTCAGCAGATGTGTCTTGGCTTGCAGATGTGCTCAGCGAGTCCGAATGCTGGCCCAAGGTGACAGACAGGGCTGTGTTCTGCAGTGGGTCCTCCACACTCAACCCACCTTCAGATACATATGTGCTGCACCCAGAGTCCTCCACAACCAAAGCTGACCTTTCCAGTGACCCTCCCTGGCTTTCCACAGGAGTCCAGCCGGCCCGTCGGGACCCACTGCACACACAGTTCTTCACCTGACAGTCTGTTGTGTCTCCCTGCACAGGGCAGGGCAAGCAGCTGTGTGGGGAACAGCTGGAGTCTGTCACACTCTGATCCTGCTCCTCAGTCTGCAGGGATGTCAGTACCACAGCATCACCCCTGGCAGCAGTGTTCTCCTCTGTTCCCACAGCCTCCTCCACAAGCAGCTGATCAGAGGGAACCACGTTTGCCATCTCCAGGGGCCTCTCAGCTGGGCTGGCAGCAGCCTGGCAGGCCCGAGTGGACACATCCCCTGCAGAACCAGACAGCACTTCCTCTGTTGCTGCCAAAATGACCTTGGAAATTATCTGTATTGCTGCTTGCTCCATTTTCTGAACTTCTTCCTTGTCCAAACTCATTCCTCCCACCTTCTCTCCTTCCAATTCACCTCCTTTTGGCTGTGTGTCCTTCTCCTGACACACAGGTACAGCTTTGGCAATCACTTCAGACACGTCTTCATTCCTGGACTGCTCCAAACAAGCAGACCCCAAACTATCCAGCACCACGCTCACTGCAAAATCCTTGTGACTCGATACAACTTCCTTACTGAAACAGGCTTGTGGGCTGTAGGCTTCCTTCTCCAACTCCAAGCAAGGGGACGACACAGAGCCGGGACACTTTGTGCTCTTTGAGATCCCAGAGAGAGAGACACAAGCAGCAAGACTGCTTCCATCTTGAGATCCTACCCTTTCTAGTTTTTCACTGTCGTTCTCCAGGGTGCTGGGATGAATTGTAGTGACTGACAGGTCTAGAAGGTCCTGTGAGAGATCTGGCCTCTCGTGAGTTTGACAGAGGAGAGAGGGCGTCACCGACCCCGCGGACAGCAGGCAGGTCGAGGTTTCCTTCCGTGGGCATTCCTCTTCCGAGGAGAGAGGCACTCTCCAGAGAGCACAGGCTTCTGGTCTGGGGGATGAAGCACTCTCTTGCACTTCTTCCTGCTGCTCCTCTTCAGTGGTCACTGCTGGTTTGTTTTGACAGCTCGCATATTTTTTCCGACAGGAATAGACCCACCAGCCACCAATAAGTGCCAGGACTCCAGGCAGGGCGTAAGGGATGACAGTGCGGAAGCGTGAAGCCATTTTGCAGAGCCTCTGCAGTTACCTGGGAGGAGAAACAGAAACCTTGGTGGAATAGTCACGGGGAAGGTAAAAAGAAGGCTAAAGTTTCATAAATGCCTTGAGGTGTTTATCAGCATGAACGGGCTTGTTTTCCAGCCGCTCTTTAAATTCACATCTCTGCACTACCAGCAGACCACAGAACAAGATTCTTGCCTAGGACCAGGGATATCTGGACATTTCTCATTAGATTATACTCTGCAATCTACCTCACCTTTACACTTCAGCCAACTGAGCCCTCTCTCTCCTGCCTCACCTTGGCAGGACAGTGCTACACCCCAGTCCTGACAACACACACTTCCCTACAACACAACAACTCTCTGAAGGTGAGGAGCTGTGCAAGGGGCTGGAGTGTGGGCACATAACACAACTGCAGCTCGGGAGGAGCTGAACAGCAGCCCACAGCTACTACATTGACTCTGTGCACAGCATGAGACTCCTAAGCAAAGAGCAACCATAACCTGATGAAGTAAGTGTCTCCCAATAACCAAAGTCCCTCTAGAAGATTTTGCAGTAGGGAAGATGGGAAATATGCTATAGCACACTTATAATAGTGCTACTTGTTTAGCAAAAACAGTCTGGGTAGAGACATTACTTCTTAGAAACCTCACTCCGAAGTTTGTTCTACATCTAAATATACTACACTGGCAGCTGCTGCTCCTCTGGACTTTCTGGAGCTGAAAACCATCTCTTTTACTCTATAAAGTGTGTGAACCCTTTCCTGCATGCACACCACTGAGTCTCATGCCCCAGTCCTGCTCCTCCCCTGGGCCACGGAGGCAGGGCTGACATGCTTTTCCTTTTCCTTACGGAATGCCTGCAGCTGGAACACAAAGCTAAACAGTTACCCACGTCCCCAAAACAGCCTCCCTGCCAAGCACTTACAGTTTATATTATCACTGAGCAGAAATTAAAGCAAAACACCACGTGTCTGAGGGTGCTCACACACCACAGACTGCTCTAACGGGCTTCAAGACTCCTGCCAAGTGAGCAACAAAAATAAAGATTGTTTTCAGGAGATAGCACAGTCCTAGAAATGGGAACCACCTACTGGAACAGAGCATTATCTGGTTCCTCGTCACAAGAGCAATATTTCTGAGATAAAAGAAGACAATCAAGTCAGTCTGTCGACTGTGCTTAGTCTGTCTCAACCGGAAAAAAACCTTTTGTTATCAGAGCAAGTGTTCTGACCACAGCTTCCAAATAGATTCTCCTTTGGGGCCTTGGTTTTCACAAGGAGTGGATCAGGCTGTAGCTGAGGGATCAGAACATACCTCCCTCAGGCTCAGACTGAGCATCCAAGCCTCAGATAATTTAATATTTGCTCCAAATCTCTCGCCTCCTCCAGCCACATCCCCTGCCCACAGCACACAGCTTTACCCACGCTAGCTCAGACACACTGCTGCTTACTGCAGTGTCTGAATGGCAGGGAAGCAAAGAAATGAATGGCAGAAACAGCCACTAGAAAATTCCTTGCTCGATCCCAAATCAAAGATCAGCTGCAATCATGATTTAAGAAATCCAGTGCCATCTCCAGTATATCACAAATGAGGTATTTATGTTGCCCAACAGAGGACAGGGGCCTGTGCCCAGAGGACATTCCCATCTGCTGTCTTCTAAATCCAAGTTACTTCCAGCTGCCTTTATACGTGCAGTAGCAGGGCTCACTGCTGAGGACAAACTTCCATTTAACAGCAACATCTGAAACTTGGAATTAGGAAAAAAAAACCCATGCAGTAATTTGAAAGTTTTTTAACTTGTTAAACAGAAAGGGTGAAGCCTGTACACTCCTAAGACAAAAGGTTCTCATTTATGCTCTCCAGCACAATGGTGCATTGTGAGCTGCTGTGAGTGCTCATCTGCTGCCCGCTTAAGTTGTTATAATTAATGCAGAACCACCCTACAAGCTGTCTCACAGGCATACCACAAACTCAAATTAAAGGAGCACACATAAGCCCATTCCCAGCAAGCTTTCCTGATTAAACAGACAGCCCTATTATTACCCGATTCCCTATTAAGTTGCACCAACTGTACCAACAACAGCCCCACACAATTTTCCAGTACAGAAGACAGAAGCCAAATGCCCCCCAGAAGGATGGGCCTGTCCCAAAGCCTGGCAGACAACAGTAATTTTAAACATTAATCTCAAGATAAAGATCTTCACTCTCCTGTGATATTTAGACCAGTGGGGGCTGGTGGATCAGATGACTGCTTCTTGCAAAGCTCATTCAATTTCATGTTTTTAACTTGACTGTTTGGGGAAGAGCTGCATTATATTGTCTGTGGTTCTTTTAAATGGGAATTCCACATCCTTCCACCAACCAGAACAGGACAAAACACTATGACTGCACAAGGTGCCAGCAGACATCCTAAAGCACAGGCTGCTGAGGGGACAGCTAACACCAAACTTCTCCTTACAGATACTCCAACAGAAGACTTGAGGGGCCCGATTTTGATATGCTGGTCACCAGGTCCCATTTTCATGGGATGCCCAGAAGATGGATGGTTTTTAACCTGCTCAGGCAAACAGTTCTAAGAGGCAGCACGTATTTCTCTTCCATTTCCTCCACAGGAGAGCTCCTAAGCCCCACATCCATTTTCCAGCACGTCACAGAGTGACAAACCCCTCTCTCCATCGCCAGTTTGACAGCCAATTCAGGGCTGCAGGGGCAATGGGATCACTTAAACACATGGAGGCAGGAAAGCCCGGGATTTTCCTGCCAGCAGTGCAGCAGAAAATGGCAACTTGTCAAATCACATGTCCCCAAGCACTGCCAAAGCCTGGCCTGGGAGTCCTGGCAGGCTCCAGGCAGGAGGAGCCAGCTGGGGCAGCACAGCAGCTCCAGGGGCTTCGGACCGGAGAGGATCAGCTTCAAAAAGCCAGAACCAGTATGAAGTGCTGGATGCCCCAGGGCCCCACGCAGTCCTGCACCAAAAATAGTGCCCAGCTCACCCACTGCACCCGCCTGCCCTGCTCCAGCAGCCACTTCCACTTCCTCCTGGAACGCCAGGAATCTGCTCTAAATGTCACACCTTGCAGCAAGGCCAGGGCAGAGCTGCAGCTGGGATGTGAGACTTTCCCAACTTGCTCAATAACCCCCACAGTAGGTCAGGATGAGATCCAGACAGTAAAGGGAGACACAGTAAGGGTCAGTCAGCTCTCCAAACCCGTATTCCCACTTGATTTATGGAAAACTGCTGCTAAAGATCAGGAAGATGAGAACAGGAACAAATGCACATGCTTGCCTACCTTAAAAACAAAGCAAGCAACAAACAAGGACAGTCAACTTGTTCACATTAGGGTCCCAGAGCAGTGTGGAGCCACCTTGTTTCTCCAGCCAGGACAAACCCTTCAGGGTGCACATCCTTATAGGGTCAGCAACGTTTCAGCAGCCTCACTGAGACGCCAGACGATTCATCCTCAAGGTCCCAGAGAGCTCAGCAAGCACTCACTCCAGACTTTCATGGCTTTCTACACACAAGAAGGTCTGTTCTGGGGACAAGCAGCTTCAGGTCTCTACAAGAAGAGAGACCAGGACATTTCTCAGGTGACCGAGCCCCATGCTCTGCAGGGACAGACCCCACAGTGCTGCTGCTCCCCTCCTGCCAGCCTGGGGAAGGTTATCCTGCCAGGCCCCAAAAGCAGCAAAAATCAAGGCTGGAATTAAAGACCATCCTGAAGGACCACAGAGCAAGCAAACAGGCAGCTAAATTGGAAATGCAGCTTCAAGAGCAAGACCAGGATGCCTCCCCACAAACCCTACAGTTAGTGATAGGGTACTCGGGAAATTAATACTATCTGGGTGAAAGAGAACTGGACAGGGCTGGCACGGTTCAAACTACATGGGACCACGTGGGCTCTTAAAATTTTCCATACTAAAAATAATCTCCAGCACATGCTCTGCCTTACAGGAGCCATAAGACAAGGAGTTGACAAAAGTCTAAAGAACTGGAGGCCCTAACGGTAAGATTAAAATCAGAGAAATTACACAGAAAGACTTAATTGACCTACCCTCGGGTTATCACCCTCAAAACAAACATCACCCAGAGGTGAGAGCTCAGAAAACATGACTCAGAAGCTACAAATATCCAAAGACATGTAGGAGCCAGGCAAGCAAGATCTCAAACTGGATGGTACTTATTTTAAAAAGAAGGGAACAGATAAGTTTCTCTAAACTTAAATAATTAAAAGGCAAGTGTTCCACAGCAATTTCTGCTTCAAACACAGACAAGAGCATTAAGAGATACCCCTTAAGTACCTTTTCACAGCCTACATGGGCTACAGGGCTCAAGAAACAGCCTGTGAATGAAAACTACTCATGAAGCCACTTAAGAAGAAGCAGTCCTATTTGCAGAGCCATACATTATGGCATAAGTAAAGGGCTGCAAGAGCTGGTTGTTGGAGAGCTAACCTAGAGCTCTGGAACAAGAAACAACACCACCAGACTGTATTATTATTATCTCCAAGATAAAAACTGCTTTCAGTGTAATCAGCTTCACCAATGTTCCTACAACAGCTCACTCCCCTCCTCTGCAGCTGGCCCAGGCTTTATTCATATTTCAGTTTACACTCACTGCTTCTGTGTATTTTCTCCCCCTCTGGAGCCCAGCAGTGGCCCAGCACAACTCCATCAGGATCACTTCCAGGCCAAAGCAGGACTCAGAACAGTTTCTGGTTACACTCTGGAAAGCAAAGGTTTACAATAAAAGTATCAGCCTGGCCAAACTGTGGTGTGTTTTTATAAATGCTTTGGAAATCAAGCAGCTCACACACAGGCAAACACCACCCTCCAGC
This sequence comes from Florisuga fusca, assembly GCA_038090715.1. NCBI lineage: Eukaryota > Metazoa > Chordata > Aves > Apodiformes > Trochilidae > Florisuga > Florisuga fusca. The sequence goes on from JAAWXA010000036.1 coordinate 6,282,644, forward strand.
AACTCTCCCCACCTCCAAGGCCCTGTGCTGATCACTCCTGCTATGCAATAAGCCACAGGTGACACTGTGTAATTAACATTAACCCTATCAGATTATCCAGCTCCTTACCACAGTTAGTATCTTATTACTTTCCTGCTCCAATCCTTTCATTATTTATAGTTTCCCCATCCAAGCCAGTGTCTCCATGCCAGTCCTCTGTTACAGAGGAATGCAAGATCAATTTTTCACTGCTTTGCCAGAAAGCTATCCCTGATACAGAAGCACCAGAAACCACATCTGCACCACTTTACCAACACCCTTATCTTTCTTGGCTAGTCCTCAAAATCTGATGGAGGGTTGGGTTTTCTTTGGTGTTTTGTTTTGTTGGGGCTTTTCTCCCTAGTTTTGGAGTCCAATCCAGAAACAGAGACAGACCAAATGCTCTGCTTCTTCAACCTAGGGAGAAGAGTTCAGCACATAAACCAGAGGCCTTTTTACTGCCACCCAGCCTTAAACTGCAGAGAATCTCCTCTGACACAGCCTAACCCCCCTGTGCACAGGGCTCCCTGGGCTGGGACACAACCACCACTTTCACAGCCATGAGACTAAGACACGAGTTGTTGGGATTCTGTCTGAACAGTTTCTTTCCTCCTCAACACACCTACCAGTCCCATTCAACGTTTAAAAACATTTTTCATAAAAGACTAAAGAGAACCTGTCCACTACAAGACACTACACTAGCTTAGAAATTAAAATTTAAAACCAAGCAGATAAGTCAAAGGCCTGGCACCTTTATCAGTTTCTACAGAACAGGCACACACAACACCTGGGCACAGAGACTAAACTAACCAAAGGTTTCCAAGATCCTCTGCACCCGAGACAGAAAACAGACTTGTATTTTCAAGGAGACACAAGGGTGAGGTTTACACCACAACACATTGATACTGGTGTAAGAGACAGCAGGAAGAGGCAGCACAGAGACCAAACAGGGACCTGAAGCTCAGCACCAAGCTGCCCATCGGGAGGTTTGCTGTGTGCAGACTGATAACCTGCTTCTCAAAACAAAAGCTGGGCCAGACTTAAACAGGAAAGCAAAACCCAGTGCTGTTCAGATTGTGCACAGCCTTGTGCCCAGAGCTTGGCTTGCTGAGAATCAGCCACACAGGAACACACAGAGAGGAAGAATATCAAACACTTGTGAAAAAGGCACTCTATATTCATCTGCACTAGGAAGGAACAGCAAAGGCTTCATTAAGAGTCATTTAGACTGAACAAGCAGGAAGATAACTTACATGCATTAACAAACTTACTACAAGAAGTCACACAACATACTTGAGACCTAATCAGAGAGAGACAGGCTCCACTTTGATCTGTATTACAGCAGCACCTAAGAGCAGTCCCTGAATTACACTGGGGCTGCCCCGGTACACTCAGAGTTCCCCAGAGACTGCAGGCTGCCTCCTTTCCTCAGCTTTGGAAGTCCTTTTTTTTTTAAAAAAAAAGCAAAGCCAAGACTGATTAAGTGACCTTCCCAAAGTCACCCCGAGCTGTGGAGACACAAGGAACAGAAAAGAGGTACTCCAGATCAGGAGAGGGGAGCCCAACCTCTTCACCAGGCAGCAAACAACAATACTGTTCAACCTGAGATATTTTAGGGAAGTGATGTTTCTTTCCTGCACCCCCAAACACCAAAAAATTCTTCCTAACCGTGCATTGCAACAAGAAATGGAATGCAAGTCCAAGCCCAAAATAAAAGAGGCTCCTCTTTAGGGAAGGGGAAACCACAGGGTGACAGCCCCAAGATTCATGGGGATACATACTCCAATCCTTGCCTCAGGGATTTCAAGTTTCCAGTTCAGATTTATCCCCAGGCAAAGCTAATGCCCCCAACACAGGAGACACATGCAGATCATGAGCTTTTGCCAGGAACTGCTGCTATTTATACCCAGGGAGCCAAAACCAGCAACAGCACATGGTAACTTTCACCTCCTCATTGCAAGGTGGCAGCAGAGGTCAAAGGCAACCAGGACCTCCTCAGGTCTCCAGCAAGGTTTTGTTTGCTGAAAAATGACTTTAAACTATCTATATGACATGTTCAGCTCTGACAATAAACTCAGAGCCAGCTTCCTGACAGGGTACAAAACACAGATGCAGCAAAGTTAAACAGGACCCATGCAGTGGACAATTTGAAAAAAAAAACCAAAAAAACAACCCACAGTAAAAGAGCTGAAGACAGATCACTTGCAAAGGCAGCGAGTGACAGGCAAACCTTCAGAAACCCCCATGAGAAGTAAACTCAACGATGTTAATTTCCAGGAAATATGAAGCACCTGCTGAATAAAATAGCTTCTTCCAAGTATCTGAATGTGGCAGCCCAAGTTAATGATCACTTCAGGAAGTTTAACCAGCCACTTGCATTAAGTTTCACAGAAGCCCTGTAGTTAAAAATCTGGATTTTAAAAAGGCCAGTCATTACATCTGAAAAAAATAAGCAATTAAATATAATTAATGCTTTAAATAAATGTTTTGTATCACTACTAGATGTTGCTAAGAGCACCTGGGATACCAGCCTTGATCTTATTAGTCTCCCTGGACACCAGAAATACTTCAAATAATATTTTTCACATCAGTTAAGTGCACACAAGAGATGAGAGACACATAAGTGGGGTATGTTGTTTTTAAAGCATTATGCTCTTCACACAACTCCACTACTGCAGAAGTATACTTGCACTCAAATAGCCCTGAAGTCAGCCTGCAATGTTTTCAAAATGAACACAAGTGTCTTAGTGTAGCAAATAACTGCTTCTGGCTCTGAACAGCTTTGGCTGCAATCCTCAAACTCCTGTCACAGTTAACTCCAAGAGAATCTGCAGGAACTGGGAACCTCCTTACCCTGGTGGATCTGAGCTGCAGGTATTGCACCTGGCACCCTGGGCAGTGTGAGGGGACACCCAGGGAACTCCTGTTGTCTAACTGATCATTTTGTCTCAGTATCTCAAAGCACCTCCAGAGATCCTTAAAAAGGACTCTGGTTCCTAGGACAAATATCTAAACTGAGGGCAACCAAGCAGTGCACACCTAAGCAGCAGCTTCAGAGTCACCAGCCTGGAACCCCCAGCACAAGATTGTACAAGTCCTCTCAAGACCAAGCTCAGTGAAACACTGAAACAGAAGCTGAGGAACTCTCAGAGAAGCGAGTACTTCCAGGAATGAGACCCAGAACTTCCCTGCTACCTGTTCCAGTGTTTCACCACCCTCACACTGAAGAATTTCTTCCTCATGTATAACCTAAATCTCCTCTCTTCCAGCTTAAAACCATGATCCCTTGTCCCACCCTTGGACAAAGTCCCTCCTCAGCTTTTCTGTTGGCCCCCTTCAGGTACTGAAAGGCCACCTTAAGGTCTCCCCTGAGCCTTCTCCAGGCTGAACACTCCCAACTTTCTCAGCCTATCCTCATCAGAGAGGTGCTCCAGTCCTCTGACCATCTGTGTGGCCTCCTCTGGAATCACTCCAACAGCTCCATCTCCTTTGTTCAATAAAAAGCTGTATTTCAGTGCAAGCAAACCAATTAAGCAAAAACCCAGTTGTGCCATCAAGATACTTGCAGTGAAGCTGTATCACCCTTTTTCAGAATTGTAGGAACCCTGGCTTGGCCTGGTGACAGGTACAGTAGCTCAGTAGGTACCTGCACAGCATTTCACCCTTTACACAGGAAGCTCACCAAAGCATAAAGCAGTGAAATGACCTGAACTGAGTCACTCAGCAAGTTCTGCTCAGCTGCTCTGACAGCTCTGATCCCTCTGCTACCAAAAAATAGCCATGCCTGCCCCCAGCATGCCATGTGCTCTTCCTCTGCTACACACAGAGGGCTGGGACTCAGTAGATGATTCACAGGCACAAAGCAAACAGAAGAAAAGCAAAGTTACCATCTCCTGCTACTACTTTCCCCAGCAAAAAGCCCTTTCCTTTCACCCAAGACAAAGTCCACAGAGGCTCTGATAACACTCTGCAGGTGTTAGCACAGCCACCAGCCTGTCCCAGGTAGCACACAACCCTGGGAACACAGAAAGTCAGAATTACCCCCATTCTGCAGCCCTATGCTTGTCCATAGCAGATGGATTGTGGTCGAATGCTGCTTTGGATGCTGTTCCCTACAACTTTCATGAAAGAGATGCACCGAGATGCCTATTCACTTCATGTTCCCTGCTTCATGCTATAACTTCACTGGCTTGTGGCAAAGAGCTTAAACAGACATAGATCAAGTTGCCCAGCTCTGGAATGTGGGTAACTTAGATCTTACTTGCTTCAAGGAGGAGAATGAAAAAGAAGAGGGGGAAAAAAGTAGAAAAAATTCAAAGAGGGATTCTGCCAGGAGAGCCAGGCTATTGAAACATTACTTCTTCAGTAGCAATACAATTTTTGCTCCTGATTATATTCCATGCTGGCTTACAAACAAATAGAAGTCACTGCAGTTTATGAAAAATTTGCTAATAACAGTTTTTATTGGCTACACCCGTAAGGCCAGCAAGCCCCGCCGCACCAGCCCCACAGACACCACACGGGACACCCTTCATTTTCCAGCCCAGCCCGCAGCGCTGCGGGCAGCTCCCCGGTCATTCCTCAGCGGCTCGGGCAGGGGCTGCAGCGGGATGAATCACCTGTAACACNCCCCTCTCGCGAGACCGCCGCCGGGACACGCCCCCCGCGCGCCGCGTCTGCGCACGGCCCCATCCCGCCTCGTGCGCCTCCCCTCAGGCCGCCCCCAGAGCCCGGAGCGCAGCCTGGGACGGGGCTGAGGGCTCCGGGAACCGCAGAGACTCCTCCCGCCCTTCCCGCACTCCCTCCCGCACTCCCTCCTGCCTTCCCTACTCGCGGGGATCCGTCGCAGAGGGGCCCGCGCTCTGCGGGAGGCGAGCGGTGCCGCTGAGGCCTGGTCAGCGCTGGTGGCAGCGGCGGCTGGGCCGGGTCCTGTGGTGTCCCCTCGTCCCCAGGCAGGAGCAGCCCAGCTCTCGCCATGCTCACAGGCTGGGCCTCTGCCAGCAGCCCGGGAGGGTAATAGGAAGTTTCCCATTTCCTAGCGTGGCGCGACATGGCCTCCCCCAACCCGGCGGGCCCTTCGGGCCTCTCGCAGCCGCCCGGCCCGGCCCGGCCCGTCGCGGAGCTTCGCCCCGAGGCTCCCTCGAGGTGTCAAGCTGCTGCCTCTAACTGGCAGGACCTGCCGTGTCTCCAGCTTCGGCCAGTCCTTGGGTATCTGATTCACCTCTTCAAAGGGCTAGGAATGGCTCTTTGCGGCTCTTTCCACTCTGAGCACCCTCGTCCGCTCCAACTCCTCAGCCCTGTTCTGTGCTGGGATCATCGCCCTCATCTCAGCCCCGGAGCCAAAGTTGTCTCCGGACTCAGCCAGCCACTGCTAGCTTCCACTGTGCTGTTCAAACAAGTCAGCAGAGGTGAATTTACTTTATACAGCGTTTTAAAGGCTGCAGATGCTTAGTTGGTGATGAAATGTTAGACAGTAAACAAACTAACTATAGCAGTGTGGGATGGAGCTGCTGTCTGCCAAGGCTGAAACAGAATGAGAAATTTTAAAATCTCTGTTTAGGCAAGGTTACTGCTTAGTTGAAATAGTACAAAGCTGGTGTTAATGGATACTTTTGTTTTAATTTTATTTTTAAATACTTGCAATATTTCTCCCCCAGAGCTCTTTGCATCCTTAAAGAAAATACAGTATCCCAACAAATCTCTGAGGATTTGGGAGGAGAGGGTTACAGATTAGAAAACCGTGGCTTGTTGCTGGCACTCGAGTTCTCCTTGGGACACGGGTTTTGTTTGGCAGCAGCTTTCAGCTCCGGGCAAGCCACTTCAAATAGACTGTGGGGAACAGTTGTTTTATTCTAAGGGGCTTTGGAGTTTGCACAGCAGGCTGGTATGAAGGAGGAAAAGGATAGGGGGTGCGGTGGGAGCAATCTGAGAAGCAGCCATGCCTTGGGAAAAGTTGTGTGCTGACCTTTATGGGGCGTCGTTGTTAATTTCTGTGTTAATAAAGTTGTAGCAGCCGGGAGGGGAGGAGTTGAGCCTCCACGCTGTGTCTGTGTGGGAGGAGGAGTGGTCGATCCTCTCCGCAGATACTCGGGCACGGTTGCACTGACAGTCACAGGCAGCTTGTTCTTCCTCTGCAGCCCGGCACTGTGGTTGCTTCAGCTGCACGTCAGGGGGCCCTGGGACACTGCTCTGCCTGCACCTTGTCAGGATTTGGCTCTACCTTTGTGCAACAAAGGGAAAACTGTTGCTGGTCGGCCACTGGACCTGTCTCTGGGGTAGAAGAGATGGTTCTGAACAACTGAGGCTCCGTTTTTGTCTTCTGGAAACTCAGAGGGGAGAATTAGACCCGGGGAGGTGGCTCATGCAGTGTGCTGTGGGGGTGAGGTGAGGCTGGCTGGGTACAACCTGCTCGGGTTTTATTTACACATGCATGCAGCAAGCAGGTAGTGCCGTGGGGAGTGTAAATGAGCAACTCAGAAACATCAAAGAACCTTTAAAATTACTAATGTGGGTATTTTTCTCAGAAAAGTTTCTGATTTGCCTTAATCTCTTTGTTTAGAACAGCCAGAACTTTATAATAACTTCTTTCTTAAAGTCTGAGCTGTGCCCCACGTGAAGCAGAAAAGACTTTGCCCTTTTATGTCTTTAATCTGAAAGTCTCAGAAGTTTGTCTGTTAAAGAGTTCTGCCAACTGGCAGCCCCCTGGGCTGGTCGAGTTGGGCCATTCGGGTGCTGGTGATGCCTGGTCAGAAGGTATCAAGAGGTTTGTCCTGGGTCACACAGGTATCTTGTGTCAGACACATGGTGACCATAAACACTGTAAGCTCTTGGGGCAAAAGAGCTGTGTGCAGTGCATAGCAGGCAAAGTCTGTAAGCTTTACTGTTGTGAAAAGAAAGATGTATTTTTATTAGGTAATAATAAAATTATACAAAACAGACACTGCAGAGCCCTCCTCTCCCCACAGCAGGAATTGCTGCTGGAGGCTGGGGCCATGCCTGCCTCTGGAACGTCCTGCACTGCAGCCAGTGGAGGGAGTAGCAGTGATTTTTCCCTCTTCCAGGAACTGCCTGAGCCCAGGAGTTAAAATCAAGGATGGGCCTGACTGGAGGGAGAGAGCAGAGGAGAATCATCCCTGGAGAACAAGATCCAGCACAGCCTTCAGAAGGACAGAGGACAGAGAGCTGGCGACGGCCTCTTCTCCCCTTTCCCCAAACACCTCCTCACGTGAGTAATTCAGTCTCTGGCAGAGTCAGAGGCAGTCTGTGCTCTTTGATCCCTGCTGCACCAAGACTTACGTGGTGAGTGTTTTGAGCAAATGTAGAAATGCTTTCCCAAGCCTTGTTGTGCTGTCTCAGCAGCCCCAGTGGCCTCACTTGTGTGTGTGTGTGTTGTGGGGCCATTAAGCCTTGGTGTGTTTTGCATTGCTCCAAACCAGCCTGTGCACTGCCTCTGGCCCACTTCCAGCTGTGCCTGTTCACAGGCCAGGGGCTGGATCTCTCGTACACAATGACATTTTCATTGCACCCTCTGTGTATGCTACTGCTGCCAGGGGAGCTGAAAGTCTCCTCCTTTACTTGATGCTGCACTAAATGCACTCCAGGCCTCTCGGAAATGTACAGCAATGAGCTCCAGGAGGGGAAGGGGGCAGCTGGTAAAAGTAATCACCAAGAAGGGGAAAAAAAAAACCTATGGCTGATACTGCAGGGAGCTGGGGAGCACATCCAGCCAGTGGAGGAAGTTGTAAAGGAAACAGCACAGGTGAGGCAGAGGCACACTGAATCTCAAATATAAATAGCCTCAGGAAGCTGAGTTGATAAGCTAGAGCTGGGAAAACTCAACCCATCAGGCCTGTCCCTGACCCATCTCTCCATCTCCTTTACTTGTGTCTGCAGGCTGTGGAGGGTTGGGGTGAGCAGCTCTTCCTCAGCTGGTGCTGAGCTCTTCTACTGAGCACCCAAATCTCCTGGCAGACCTTGTTCTCCAGGGATGCTAACTGGGGTAGAACCAGCAGAACAGATATTTCTAGTTTTTCTGTGTGCTATGAGGAAAAAAAAAAATACAATTTAATAGTTCAGTAGGATTTTTCTTAAACATGTAGTTACTCACTCTTCACTATTTATAGCACAATCATTTAAATATTCCCAAAGATGCAGTCATCAGATTTTTTTTGTTTGTTTTGTTATTGCTTTGAAGAACAAACGCATGCTTGTTTTAACAAGTCACATCACAGGAGATGTTACTCTGTTCTGTCCACCCACACAACCCTGGGATTTATTTTCATTTGAGAGCTTGTTGAGCATAGCATCAGTTAGCTGAAGAAGGCAGAGTTCCAGGACAAATGATTCCCACCTATAAATCATGAACTTTAGGATTGGGAAAGGACCATCCTTGATTTGAAATGGAGCAGTCAGGGGCACTCCCTGTAGCTACAAGAGGTTGCCCTCAGTTGTCCTGTAACATCACATTGTATCACTTTACATTCCTGTGTCCTCTGTCATGCATGGCTGCACAAAAAGTAGTTCCAGGAGCAGTGATGTAGTGTGTTTTGTTCAGGAAACACTTCCTGCCTGGCTCCTGCTCTGGTCAGTGCTATTCCATCCGCTTTAGGTTTATGTACCTTTCCTCTAAGATAATGAGGTATCTCAGGTGTAGTCAATGCAGTCTTTACACTTTAAGGTGTTTTTACATCCTTTTACAATTCACAAAGCCAGAATGTAAGTACTTGTACATTTCTAATAGGAATTTAATATATATTCCCCTAAAAGAAAAATAGATTTGATTAATCACTTGTCATAAGAGGTGCCTGACAGTTGATACTTCAAGCTTCTAAGCTATAAAAGCTCAAACAGACATACTGAAATGTTCTTTAAAGACTGATCAGCTGTTTTATTAAAATATTAAATTTACATTTTAAAAAGAATATTCTGATTTCTTATTTAACTATGATAATCTTAGTGAAGTGACATGCAAGTCATGACAACGGGCTTTACTCTATCCAAATTTTGTCCTCAGTTATCTGTAGGCAGTCAGCTTTGCCCTTATTTAGCACTGTGCAAGATCTCTCACACACACATGCAGCATTCTGGAAAGACAAATCCCAGCTACTGGATTTCAACTGAATTCTAATTTCCCCAGAGAAAGTGGGATTTCAGGTCTGGGACTAGGGCTGGATCTGCCTCCTGCAGCAAGGAGGTCCAAGGGTCAGACCCAACAGCCCCATCCACACCTCACGGACATACGACACGGAAAAAGGAGCTCAGAATACACCACCCTGTCCCACAGCGCAAGTGAATGATCTACACAACTGGAAGCAGGTTGAATTTACATTTTACTTTAAAAAAAAAAAAAAAAAAAGAAAGGGGGAGGGGGAAAGTACATACATGAGGGGAAAATAGAGTGAACAACAATCATCCAAAACCAGGTTTCTACCATTTTTACTACAGTTACCAACTGCATTTGTATCAGCAGGGCTCTGGCCAGCTGTCGCACACTTGCTTACAATATGAACAGGATTGTGGATCAAGGAAACATTTTCAAAGTTGAGGCCCAAAGGGGAATAAGTAAGATATCATACACAGTGTAAGTTTATAGTACACGGCATTATTTTTTTTTTTAAATGACATAATGCAACAGCAGGAAGGAGTAGTAGTAGTTAACAGTTACTAACACTAGTATAATCAAATTTGTATGTTATACATATACAGCAACTAACTGCTTTACAAAAAAAGCAAAATAATACAATATATTGTCACATGTATTTACAGTGTAGTAAATATACTTTTCTGTCAAATTTTACACAAAAACTATTTACAGGTGAATATACTGCATTAAAAAAAATTGTGGGACCAAAACTAAAAGTGACCTTCTGTGGTAAGTTTGTTGCATAACAATAAGACGTGCTTCATTACATTTGAAAAAAATTAACCATAGAATGAAACAGAAAAAGCCCTAAAACCTACAACCCAGTTAGGAATAGAGCACTGGAAGGCTCCCAGGTGCTCAGTCCACAATACTTGCTTGAAATGTTTCCCATTCTTGGAAAACTCATGCACATTAAAGCAGAAACATTGGCATAATTAACAGGTAGGTTATGCACTACTCAGATACTACTGAATTATCTTTAAGTCAGGGAAAATACAAACACAAACAAAATGTTAATAATCTTTACAGTACTTAGCTCTCTTTAGTGGGTAATGGATAATGTGTTCTAAAACAGGGGTGTCAAACATACTGTCCCCATGATGGAATTATATGGTCCACATGTTAAAAATCAGAATTTTTTTTGAAACCTAAGTTTTCATCTCCAAGTGCACAGCCTGCAGGGCTGGAGCAGCCCATGCCCCGGGGACTGCCTGGCTGGCTGCTGGCTGCCTCAAACAGCCAGGCAGGCAAGGTCAGGGTGCTCAGATCTGCCTCCCACTCCTCAGAGGAGCTTTCATGCCCACATGGTCACCAGCAACCAAGTGCTGGGCCCTCCGAGCACAAAGGGAGAGAGGGGATGAGGAGGGAATGGAAGCAGGCTGGACCTGGAACCCCTGGTGGTGCTGAGAGGAATGAGCCAAGCAGGATGGGGAATATTGCAAAGAAGAGAAGAGCACAGAGAAAGGAGGATGTGAGAAGAAAAAGGCATAAGAGCAGCAGTGCTGTGCCAGGGAGCAGGCTAAGCGATGGACGTGACAGTAAGGCACTGAACAACTAATTACTAATAGAAGTTTAATCATGAAAGAAAGGCCATGCTTTCCACCTTGACCCAAGCACAAGCTTCCCAACAACTGGCACGGGGAGATGGGAGGCACAGGGGATCCTGAATGAAACCTCAGCCATCAACTAATTCCACACTTCAGCCCCCTCACCTGATGTGTTTGACACCCCTGCTGTAAGAGACACCGGGCCCTCTCACTGAGCCACACTGTGAACACTGAATGGCTCCTCCTCCTTCCAGGGAACAGTCAATTTTGTTGACTTCATGAAGATTATCAGGTTATGAAGATTATCAGTTTTTTTCAGCTGGGACTGAGAGCACAGAGTAGTTCTGGTTCTCACATGAAAGGTAATTTTAATCCCTGTCCATCTGATTACACCATATATGTCTTTCAAATAATGCATTAATTCTAATGTAGGGACATTTATTTTTTTACAGGCAACTGAAAGAGTTGCTCTCAAATGCAGCCAGCGCAAACAAGACTGATTTGGTAGTTCATCTGGAATTAGTATTTCTGTTTGAAAAAAACCTGCTCATTGGAGAAACTGAAAACTACATTTTTCTGTCAGCAAATTACCTTTGCCACAGACTTTTTTTTCCTGCTACCTACAATTCATTGTCTTCAGCAAACCACAAAGGACTGGAATTAACTAAGATTTAGTATAACCCACTTCAAACTGGCAGCAATGCTGAAGGTGGCTCTGAGCAAGGTGATGTAAGAGATGAGGAAGGTTTTTAAATCAGTGACCCAAAAGTTTTACACACGTAGCAGCTCAGGATGGGGCAGTCACTGCTCTGTCCCTGCATTCCATCCTGGCCTCACAACCCTTGTCACAATTCTGCATCAGTTCAGAAACCACAGCTCTACTGCAGCTCCAACATGACCAAGAATAAAAAAAATTGTTTAATTGCACAAGTCTTCATATTTTCCAACATATCTAGTTAAAGACTGCTAATTCTAAGTTCTCCTCTTGTTTTGGCAAACTATTTTGCATATTAAGTTTGTGTTCATAGTTTTTCCAGGACTGTAAACAAATTAAAGAAATTAAATTGTTATTTTTATGAATCAATACAATAAAGATATTTTTATTTACATAAATGTTACATTGTTACTGTGTGGATACATGTGAATTATGTGCTATATCAATAAAATCTGAACACTTAATTGTACCATTCTCTAATAATTTAGCTGTGGAGTTTGATTTACTCAAAGCCACTAACAAAATTGCACTAGAGGATTTGATTTTGTATAGTGGATATAATTTTTTTTTCCTTTAAAGCCACTTATAGGTTGGTAAATTCTAACATACAAGAGGGATCTGAACCTGGGAAGTGTAACTGCCCTTCAGCAGGAGATGTGCCCATCCCTCCAGCGAGCACCCAGGGGACACCAGGCCCTTCGGTCCCAGCCCCGCGCAGGCAGCACCCGCAGCACCCAGCGCTGCTCCCGGGCACCTCATCCACATAGCAGCATGTTTGTTCTCACAGCCAACCATCACCCAGGCACGGCTGCAGCTGGCAAGTCTTTCACAGTGACAGCAACTTCAGTTGTGTGTGATCCCCGAGGACAAACCCCGACAAACTGAAACCTCTGGGGAGTTGTGCAGGACGGGTCTGACCGCCAGAGTCTGCATGATGCCAGGAATTGCACTGCACACATTCAACGTAACCTGGATTTGACACAGTGTCAGTTATTTTAAAATTCATGTACCTTCAACAAACATTACTGTTTTTATATCGCTGCTTAGGCAGCACAAAAGCAGCTTTGCCAAACCCCATTTTCCAGAGCTGGAAGTGAATTAATTAAAGTTTTTCCCTCCATACCCCACTGGTTAATCTTCCAAGAATTTCTTGAAGGTGCATATTGTTGGGAAGGGCATTTAGTATACTCCAAATGGAAGAAAGAAGCAATACATTTTCAACACTGCTACAATGACAGCATAATAGTCAGTTCTCAATGATTTTCTTTCCACTTTACAACCTTTTCTAGTGCAGGTAAAATACAGCAAAAAAAGAAAAAAAAAATTGCTTTGGAAAAAAGCTAGTTTGTCCAGTCTGGTCCGTATACAGTCCAAGGAGGTGAAGCTATGGTCTGGGGAATGACAGAGACTTGTGCAGCCTCCTCGTCCTCTCAATTGTATTGCTAATGACTACAAATTTAATCATACCACTTCTGGATAAGCTCATTGGACTGCGGCTATCGTAAGTTTCTTCTAAGTATGGTAAAAAAAAGTCCACAGCTAAAAATCTTATAGGTTTGCATTAAAACCAGGATTATAGTAACTTCCCCTGGCTCATAAAGCCACTACCTTGAGAAGTGTGCAAACAGGATTAAGGGTTAACACTTTCCTTTAGCGAAGAAACAAACAAGGCAGATAAGAGAAGCAGGGTAGAAGTGTCTGTGGAAATGGCTTCTGTGGGGGACACGAGACGGTTCTGCAGTGTCAGAGAACTCCACACCTCGAGCTACAAAGTCCATCAGGATCTAGATGAGTGGATCTGAAACACTGGCTTAAACCAAAACCAAAAGGAAAGAAACGAAGGCATTAAAATTCAGGCAATGTTTCAAGAATTGATCATCTGGCAACACAGCTGACAGGATGGGAACTTTAAAAATTAAGTGCAGCATCACAACGGGTGGAGGGCCCTTGGCGAGAGGCCCGCGTAGGTCAGTCAGTTTCCGGGGGAAAAAGAAAAAAAAAAAAAAAAAAAATTAAACCCCAAAGTTAAAAAGGAATAGTCACACAATCTTTTTGATGCTGTGACGTTTGAAGCTGCCAGCACTGCGCTGCTTCTGCACTTGGCTGGCGGAGCCGTGGCGCATCCTCCCGCTGTTGGAGTGTCCGGCGGTGGGCGAGAGCTCCACGTTCTCCTTGTCGATCCCTGGGGAAACACAAGGACAGAGGTTAACCATGTGCCCAGCCCCACTGTGGGATGTCCCTCAGCACCCTGAGGTCCTGTCCCTGAGCAGGGAGAGCCCACCCGCCCATCACAGGGTGACCTCTGGCAAGTAAGAAGGTGGGGGTGACCTGACCACCACAATTAAAAGTCTTGTTCAGTGAGGGGTTTGTGGAAGAAGAAAGCAAAACAAAGCAAGTGATGCAAAGGCAATCGCTCAGCACCCCCCCAGACAGACCATTGCCCAGCCAGGGCCTCAGCAGGAGAGGGCCTCCCCTGCACCCCCTTCTCCCTTGGCATCCCACCATCTGGCATGGAATCACTCTGGTGAGCTGAGGTCCCCTCCAGCTGACTGCCCACCCCCAGGTGGGTCAGAGCAGACGTGGCTCAGCACCACTTTGCTCACACATGTAGAACGTGGCCCTGTGGCAGTTGCTATGAAGAAAATTAACTCTGTCCCAGCCAGGCCCAGGACACTTATTTTAGCCCAGAGTAATACAACTTCACTGCCAGATTGCAGATTGGATTTGTTGTTACTTCAATCTGTCTGGACCAATGTAAGACAAAACACTGTGGCCTGCAGGCACTGGCTGAGCTGTTTCAATCTGGGCCACTTTCCTACAACACGAGAATAGAAAGGTCTGAGTTCACCTAGTCAGCTCCTGAGACAAACCCAGGAATTTTATTTAGTATGGGAAACAGGATTCATGAAGATTCACAAGGCAGATGAAGGGTTCCTTTCCATCCTCAAAGCATTTGTACCAGCATCCATACCCAGAGAAAACACTGGAGTCTTCCAGGCCACAGAGCCCATTCTGGCTCTAGTTTGGAAGGCTGAGCAAATGAAAGTCTCTTCTGGCTTTTGCATTCCCTAGGAGGAAGAACTGACAAGACTGCCAAACCCACGGGCTCCTTCCAGACAAAAAACAATTACTACTCTTAAACTGGGCAACAGCAGAGTGAGGAAGGGTCAGTTCTGACCCTGCAGAATTCTGCTGCAAGGGCAGAGGTTGGTTCTTGCAATCAGAGATTTAGGGGTATTCAAGTACCAACAATTCCCTTCAACACTGAATCTTGACTCACAAAGAAGGATCAGTAAAACTACATAATCAGTGTTTGGAGAACTCTGTCTCATTGCCAGGAGGAATGAAAGGCTCAGCTGGCTTATCTTGCACACAGCAGACACAGAACTGGTGCAGGTAGGCACTTGAAGAGTTCAGTGTCGAAGTGCAGACACAAATTATAAAGACTTAAAACCTCACAAATTGAGAGTAAAAAAGGAATCAACAATTAACTTTTTAACAAGACAACTGAAAAACAATTTTCTAAGCAGAGTGATGCCAGGAACCACACACAGAACCGGTGAGTCTGGAAATCCTTACAAGAACTGCAACTAAGTTCAGCTCCACCAACAGCAGGAAGAAGCTGATGGAATTCAAGATGAGGATAAAACTGGATGGGCTTTAAACCCAAGTGCATGTGCTTTGCTGAGCAGCTTTTGATGGTATCTGCAGGACAAGGTAAATCTGTGACATTTTGCTACAAGAATTACATCAGACAGACCTGAATAATGAACTGCTTCAGTGTAAACTTCATGCTGACATGGTGGCAACACACAGAAGCCTTGGGTTATGAACCTTTACTCTGACAGCTTTGGACACAGTAACTTGAAGACATAAAAGCTGAGACTGGTGTTTAAAGCAGACATGCTTCTGATCAATTATTACTTTTATGCTGACACTATTAGGAGGTAATCTTTCCTGTAGCAAGATCTTAGTGTAGCTGTCACATTATTTCTGCAACAAAATGTGTATGTTTGGTGTGTGTTTAGCAACACTCTCAACACTTACGGTGCATGTGCAGCATTGGAACAAATAGCAGGAAAGGTGTCCTATGTGTGAGGCTAAAAGTACAATCAGCAGCACGGCTCAGGATGTCTTGATAGTGAATAAAAAGGTTAGAACAAAATCCTGATCCTATGACATCTCCCATAGCTGTGTCTCATTTCTACAAGCAAATGATTCTCATTGGCACTAAAAGAACACACTCTGCATTTCACATGAGTAGGGACAATTTCCAAACTCCATCCAGAGGCTGGCTGCAGGCTACATCATCCCTCCCCTCCTTGTGTGAGTGGGTGTGAGCTTACCAAAACCACAAACTGTGATGAGAATAGGAAGCAGCCCACAGGTGTGAGTGAAAAAAATCCAAAACCCTCTTCTGTAGCTTGTTCTTATTTCTCCATACAGAAGCAGAAATCAAATGACATGGGGTACCCGTTTATTGAACTTCTGCCTGCTGCAGTTTAGTCCAAAGGACTTGTGCCTGTTTTCTGGTGGTGTGAACTGCAGTCAAAGCTGACTTGCTGTGACTGTGAAGCAACTCACATGAAATAGTTCTTCCTTTTTAGCTTAATACGTGCAGCCAAGTGATTTCACATACTAAGATCACGCTTTTCTATTGCCAAATTTATCTTTCTCTTCAGAATGTGACTGACTTGCCTTGCCTGCTCTGTCATTAGGTATTATTAGCATCACACAAGAAAAGCAACAGCTTAGCACTAACACTGAAGCCATTCCCGTGTCAGAAGGATCAGTAAATCACTTCTCATGCCACAAGCCCACTCCTAAAGCAGATCAAGCAATATTTCGTGCAAATATGATGAAAGTAGAGTGTACCTTGATGAGGAAGCTGCATGAAAACTGCAGATTTAGAGCAAGGCAGAGAAGCTTCACAGACACAGAATGAAAGAAAAGACGTAAGTGAATAATGTCCATGGGAAGGGGAAGGAAAGGAGAAGAGATGATGACAAACAAAACATTTCTAGACAATGATCTCACCTACTTGTTTCCAGATGCAAGAAAATATTTTTTCATGTATCTACAACTTAATGTATTTGTAACCATAATAAAAATATCACTTGGCTAAAACTGTTTCTTTAAGTTAGCACTACAAAATACCTGATTTTCTTGTTCAGTAGTTCTCAAATCAGAACAAGTAGACAATAGGTCTGCACCTTCATTAGTCCCATAGTCACCTTGCTCTTTCAAGAAACCCTACAGCCCACCTTTACTTCAGACTCCATACTTCTTTCACCAATTATTTTTATCTTGGTAAATATCAGGTCTTGTACTGCTTACTCTCTTGTCTCTACAGTGTAAACATGTGCAGTAATGACAATGCCACCACACCCCTCTAGGCACAGTTAAATAGAATGCAAAATTCATGTATGCAGCCATGGTGCAGTACAAAGTGCCAGAAGACCAATTAAATTTTTAAGACAAACAGCTTAAAAAGCAAAGCATGTTTTATGCAAAATTACCCTGGTTACCGTAAACTAGTGACACTGTACGTTGATTAAAGGGGAGCAGTGTAACAAGTGTAGGATGAAAGAGCAAAATGAAAAGCTCCATGCTGTGACTTGGTGCAGTTTGAGGAAGCTGGAGATCCCCTGATCAAACCCCAAGCTTTGTATGCACATGGCCAGAATGAAACGCTCAAGGAAACAAGCAAGACACTAATGACTCCTAAGAGACAATGGGAAAATACCACTTAGATTAAATATGAAGCACAAGGCTTTCATGAAATCATCATCACTTAAGACTCTTTCACACTAGCTGGAAACACCTACAAAGGCTGCTTGAAAAAATGGAACCAACAGGAACCATCCAGCATTCATATCAGCCTTTTAAAATTTTATTTCCAAGCAAACCATGCATGGAGTGTCATAAATGCATTATTACAGACTCCCTTGTATCCTGAATCATGTCACAAGTTCACTAGTTCCTAACTCCATGTGGGGAGACTGTGCTGGATTAAAGCCATCTGTTTGTAGAACACTTGAAAGACATTTCTGATGAGCTGGATTAATTCCTTCCTCTTAGATAACAAAGGAAGAAGGAATAAAAAATGAGGAATAAGGAAGGAAGACTTCTACATAGCTAAATGCATTTTTCACTAGTAGAGGGCCTAATCCTGCATCATCACCTCATCCTTGCAAAAAGAACTGTTGCAGTTGCTACCAATTCTACATCCTGTGTGGAAAGATGCTGCCCATAACATACATACTGCCAGCAAGACCTATTTTTTTCTCTTTCATTTCAGCCTTCTCCATGTTCTAGCATCACAGATAATTCTTAGCTGTTAAATGTTTTGATCAAACCACTTTCTTTTTCCATAATCTTGGTTATTAGCTGTACCTGCAGCCTGTTTGGAGTTTTTATACAGAAATATTTGCAAGGTAATACAATGCTCTGGCTGCATTATATGTTCATAACCTATCATGGGCACTGTAAAATGTGAAGTAGTCTCTAAAGCTTCTTCACACTCTTCTTTTACCTAGATTTCCTGAACAGAGCTACGTCCAATCAAGCAGAGCTTCTTCAAGGACTAGCAGAAACTAGTAAACAAGAGAGTGAAACCCTCCCCAGACAAACCACTTCTGCAAATATACCTAAATAGAAGTGGTTTCCAGCCTTCCATCAAAGTTAGCAACCAAGCAGAAAGGAGGGGCTGACTGAGTTCAGTGCTCAGAACTACAATACTTAAATCATCTCAGAAATATCACGCAGTATAATTTCTGTGACAAAGAAGAGTAAACAATTTCCTCAATATCCAAGACACTAATCCAAAACCACTTCAGGAAGATTTGATGTAGACTTCATGTAGATTTCTTTGACATAAATTCCACTTTCTTCCTGTATTTAATTTCCCGTAGCTTATGCCTGATCTGCTACACTGAAGCATTTTTATTCTCTTTTTTCATTTCTTATCCTGAAAACAGTTGCTGTTATATTTAATCCCTGCATCTCCCTGAAATTCCCCTCTCTGCCATTCAGAGGGAATTCAGTGGTTTTATTCTGGATTATTTTTCCTAATAAGTGCTACCTTGCAGTGCCCAGATAGGTATTATTCTCCTTGCAAAATACCATGACTCTATGTTTATTCCTTTTCAAGGCTCCAATGTTGCATGTGTTCCATATTAAGATGCAGCTGTTACTTGTTCTGATGCACTTAATGCTATTTCCTTCATGTAAACGAGTTGGAAGGCAGCTTTTGTGCTGGACAAAATCCAGCATCTGAAATACCAGTGTAATAGCTCAGTAAACAGTTTCATTTGACTCAAGAATGCAATGATGTTTGATGACAAACACATCCGAGGCAACAATGAGACTGAGTATTTGGCTATACAGCCAGGAAATTCAATATATTTCCCTTACCTATGTAGCAGCAGAACAGCTACTGACCTGGGGAGTGCTGGGAAGTTGCAAGTGAGGTCATGGAATTGGAAAGGTTGAGGTTAGCAGTGATGCTGAGCTGGCTCTGCACTGCAGGAGGGTATGGAGATGTGGGTGTCAGGAGAGATTCCTCACTGGCTTCCTCATCAATCCCAGGCAAATACGTGTCGATCAAGGCATCCAGAAACTTCACTATGAGCTCAGCATAGTCTGGAATTTGTGTTTGCTGTGGATGATGGGGGAAAAGAAAAGAAGACTGGGTCTTTTCTTTCTCCTTTTCTGTCAATATGAGCTGTATTTGTTCTATTGTAATGTAAAATGTAGAAACCCTGTGGAATTATCATACATATCAAATCAAGATCTTACACTGCAAGACGTGTAGTGAACAGAAGACCTTTTGCATGACACTGTCTGCCCAAGCACCTCCAGTACAGAGCTGCATTCACACCTGCCTGCTTCTCCCCAACTCTGGGTGACCTTACTGAGTCTATTCAAATATCTGGTGCAGGCTCACAGTGAACCTGATACTACTAACTTGCTCATTACATCCTATGACTTGTAATTTATTTGCATCTTTTCTGAAGCACCTGTGTGCTTTATACAGAAAATGAAGGCAAAACACTGATGAACTTACTTATAGCATACTGTTCTTACCTTAGAAAACGGGCCAGCAAACCTCCACAACCCATTAAATCCAAAACCTACAACAACAAATTGAATGTTACCAAAAAACCACAGCTCTCAACTGACAGAAAACAACTACAAACTATGCACAGGACATTGCCTGGATTTACACAGGCATGGAAATCTTTTCATTTGGAGATGCAACACTAAATTTTGTCCAAAACATGTGTAACAATGAAGGCATTTCAATTTGTATATGAAATACACAAACTGTAATGGTGTAACACTTCTAATATTTGGTGCACAACTGCAGCAAGTAGTTTTAATAATCATGTCAGTAGGGTTTTTAATATGTGAACTCTTATTTTTACTAGGATGTATGAAGGTGGGGGGATGCCACACGACTGCCTCACTGTTCCATTAAGACTTCCATTCTGAAACATTTTCAGTAGTAAATCTAACTTAAAATACAGCAGTTTGTTAAAAAAAAAACAAACAAACAAAAACGGAACAATATTTACTCTGTAGGTAAGAAGTTTGGTATTGGGGTGGAGACTCTTCATGGTAGACTACACTCTGAACAATCCCATGAATTGGATTCAACAAATTTGGATCCTGGCACAGCGATAAGAGGGTATTGATCTTGGAATCCAGTAAATTATGCCTGAAGAAAAAGAGAAGTGGCTTTAGTTTTTGCTCATTCCCAGCTGACTTTAGCAACAGCAGGTAAAGTGGCATTTTAAAGATCTCAGTGATTTTTTAAATAGAACACAACTCCTATGTGAGGACTCTTACGATGTGTAACATTTTCCAAAAAAAGGTACTAACAGGGAAAGCCATTGAGACACTTACCTGGCACTTTAAATCACAAATGTTTCAATTATTTTCAACCAAAAAGTTATTCACTGGATTTGTGTACGTCAGAGCTGGAATTTCTAAACAGCTTTTATATTTGTGGGAGTCCTGTCTCCTTTGAGCTCCCTTGCAGATCTCATGCATGTTTTTTCTCTTAATATAAATGCCAGCTACTTACGTTGTGGTTTCAATAATTCACAGAACTTGTCTGCACTTTGACCATTACTTCATAAAGCCAGAAGAAGAAGCATTATTTTAAAATCATGCTCAGGTCAGTTTTAAAAGTCTACTCAACTAGTTGAGCTTCCCTTATGAGCACTGACTCCAGCAAATACTAATTTTAGTGGATATCTAAAGGAACACATCCAAAGAGTGCTCTATACTGTTTTCAGTAGTTTTGATAGGCACTTGGGGTACTAATGTAAAAATGGGGTTAAGCTGAAGTGGAAGAGAGAGTCTGATTGCCTTGCACAGAGACACCAATACACCAAGTGTCATTTGATCCTCTGCAGTACCAAGTCAGAGCCATGCCAGGCGCCTGGAGCAGGGGGCTGGCAGCAGCTGATGGCTGCACACAGGCTCCCCAGCACCCTGCCCTGCCAACCCCTGCACTCCCAGCTGAGCAGAGCTCCTGAGCAACATCTGCAGCAGTGGCAGCTCAGGGTGCCTGTTCCAGGGAGAACATTACATTCATTTAACACAGGAAAAAGCATGATTCTCCCATCCCTGAGGACATTTGTCTCAACAGGCATGGACAGATTGGCACTAGTAATGAGTTGGGATTTCACACACCCCTGTCCTGGGCCAGAGGTCTTCAGGCTCATCATAAACCAAGTTTTTAGATACTTACACAACAGGAAAGACCTTTGGGAAGACAACGCTGGCTTCTGCCAAATACTCGTAGAGAATCCGCTGGTCAAACTCATCAGTAGTGTACTTCACTAATGTTGCCTGTTGTGAGGTAAAGGACTCAGTTAGCATGCCTCTAATTTCAGCAGTTGGTATTTGGTATTGTAGTTTAAGGTTTTAAGATTTCTGAATAGCAGAAAGCTGGATTATAGAAGAGAAATTTACGTCCTCTTTCGACATCAAGTTATTTTATCTGTATGTGTGAAACAATAAAACCAGTTGGTAATAGCATCTATTTTGCCAAAAAAATTAGCTTGTTTCTGACCAAGGTAGGCAATTGAATCTTCCTGAATTATATCAGGAATTGTAACTGTATTGGCACATCTAAAGAAAGCATTATCTTGCTGCACCTGCATTAGTTAACCATTTAAAATTTTATTTATGCCAAGATTCCAATAATTTTAACTTCTTTAAGTATTATATATTAAATATTTTTTATCATCTGAAATTAGTTTGTGACAAAAATCAACAATAGAGAGCAGAAAAAATGCTCTTAATGATGCTCTCAAGTAAATACATTTCTAAAAGGGATTTCTAGAAAGTTGTAAGAACTGCAACCAAAGAATAGACTTGCACATTACTTCAGTTCTGCTTCACATGAATTTAGAAACACTGCAAGGAACAGGCATGCTTCTCTGGGAGATAAAAAAGCATGAGAAGATAACAGACAATACACAGAAAGAAAGCTTACAAGAACTGTAAGCAGCAGCGCTTGAATTTTTGGGTCAGTCAGAACTTCTTCATCTAGGAGGACATTTGACTCAGAAACAGAAACCTTTCGGAGATGGGGGTGTTGCTGCGGTGAGATTCTCTGGGTTTCTGCCAGATAAAAAAGAGCAACTCATCCAAAGCAAAAGAAACCCAAACCAAAACAGAATTAGCTCTTGCACAGCAAATTCAATCCTACACAAACTGCAGAGTTCACCAGCCTGCTCGTAGAGTATAAAAGCAACCACTGTGCTGTCACACCAGCAGCACTAGCCCATTCCATGGGATGTGTTACCAGATGGCAAACAGGAACCCCAATTTCCTCTGCAGTCAAATACAGGCCCAGGGGTGGTAAGTGCCACAGTCCAGTCAGGCAGCAGCCCGACAGCCCATACAAGCCAAGAACCCTGGTCTTGCATTGCAATTGGGGATGGGGCACAGGAAGCAGATGTGGGAGAAGATGAAGAGAGGCATTCTAGGCATTAGGTTACATTTAATCTCCTGCAGAAATCTGCAGCTAGGGCTTACTGACTTCTAAAAAGCCAAGTTGTATTTATTTCATTTCACTCCTGCGTGCAGTACCTCAGAGCTGCCCTTTATTCTGCAAACTGAGCAACTCAGTTGCCAGTGATATGGAAAACTGTACTCTCCAGAAGCCACAGTCAAGAAAGATAGTTCTCCCTTACCTTGTAGTAACCTAGGCAAATACACACTGAATTTAGAAATAATCCTTTGTATGTATATACAAAGCATTTATAATTAGTATTATTCTTAAGATGTTAGTCCTGTTTCTCACCCATTTCATAATCATTTTCGGCTACTCTCCTCATTTTGGGAGGCGTTGTGATTCCAGATTCCATGTCTTGCCTTTTAGGAGCCTTTGTGTCCGATATCAAATGGTCAAAACTTTTCCTTGTACCTAAAAACAATTTATCAGGCAATTAAAAACATTAAACCTAAATCCATATTCTAACTATTTCTGATTTTCTTGGCCAAGCTACTCTCCTGTCTACAATGTATTGATAGGAATCTGGGGACATTTCCACCATTTTCAAAGATAGTAGAGAAAATACGATCACACCATGCCGCTCTCCATCACAGTTTCCAAAATGCTTCACCATACACATGAGGAAATCATGCAAGTTATTCAAATATGTGAGCTGTGGGCATGCTATGGTGTCCTGGTCAACATGTCACATTGAATAAACATGCCAAAATGTGATTACTGAAAGGAAGCAGTAATAGGGTTGGAATGAAAGAAAAGCCCCTCTCCCTCCAGATAGACACGGGTAATGTGAAAGGGCAACCACAGGTTATACACAGCTACTCATCTTGTTTCTCTGTTTAAAGACTTTCTCTGTAAACACGATGCACTGAGAAGCCATGAATAAAAATCAGATTGCTTCCAAAACATCTAAAATGTTTTGGGACCATCTCTTGTAGCATAAGAGAGGGTATTCAGTATTGGAGCTAAGCTGTGGTAGTCAGCTTCTGGGTTTTGCTGGTGGCAGAAAACTGGCACTTTGACTCTTTAGTAACTGGAATATTTTTTTTCCTTCCTTTTTTTTGTTTTTTCCCCCTCCACTTCAACACACACACATAGAGTGTCTCTCTTGCTGCTCCCCCCCCCATTTGTGATCAAAAGAACTACAGAGCATTCTCTAATTTGTATTTTGCAGAAACTGCACCTCTTCCGCTCAACGAGGTATAATCACTTAACAGTCAGAATAAATACAAGTGTAATTATTCTCCAGTAACACTTCCTGAGGTATTCTGTAGACAAATTAGTAAATTAGTTCTCTTAATAACCTAGAAGCTTTTTAGTGTTTGCTTGTGAAGGCTGCCCCATATCCAAACTCATGGATTTCCGTGTTCGAGGGCTTATCTGTCCCACTGTCGGGTAACTGGCGGCCAGATGTCTGTCTGACCCCTTTGGTGATGACCGGGGTTGACTTTCCTTTAGTGTCCTGAAAGTGCAGAGAAATTAAATGAAAAATTATCTTTAAAACTGTACACATTTAGGCATAAATTTTTCAACTAGCCAAACTGCCCTTCATTAAACCCGTTTTTCCTAACAGGTTAAAGCCCCAAACCCACATATTAAGCAGCAGTAATTACCTCCCTTGCAAAAATATCCGATCTAGTGAAAACTAACAATCTGATATGCATATAATGCTGAAGAGATAAACAATAAAGCAACGAAAAGAACACAAGAAAATCAACCTGTGAGGATGAAAGATGAAAGATCTCTAATAATCAGCTTCCATACTGGATGCTGTAAAGACAGATACTGAGTCAAGTGCTCCCTGTTGAGAGCCACTGGCTCTCCATGTCCTCTCTAGGCTGACTTCTCAGCTTATCTTTGTGGCTGTTTATAGACAAGCTATAAGATGTCAATATTACCCAGGGGCAGAGACTAAGAGGTTACTTAGTGCATGCCCTGAAGCTCTTAAAAGGAGAAATAAAACTTTCTTCTAAAATGTAAATGAATAAATAAGGTGAATTTTGTTATTCTAGAAAACGGTTATCAAAGAACCCATGAATCTCCACAGTTGAGTTCTGAAATAGCCTTATGGATCTCAGAATTAAATCTACAGAACACCTAAATTCTATGTGACCCATGATCAGTCTGACAGCCTCAGTAGCACACTGGTGTGGAACCAGTAACACAACATTAATTTAGCTTGAAGAAGTTTTTAGTTTTCAATACACCACAGGTTATCATTAGACAATTTACTGAAGTAAACAGGCACTGAAATTTGGTTACTTATCTAAAAGTCAGACAACCAACCTATAGGTAGTGTCACTGTGATGTATGGGATATGTATCCATGGGAACGTTTTCCATTGAAACGTCTGTCAGCAGGAGGGACTTCCTGTGCTTCAGGCTGCAGCGGCTTCGGACTTCCTCGGACACTGTCAGCAGTGCTGCAGATGCAGAGAAAGCTACTGAGAGACTGCCACAGGAGGAGTACATTGAAGAATGTAAACAACATTCCATCAGTTTATATTTTGTACTTCAAATACAACCACTGAGATGTAATTACACTTTACTGAAATGAACAGATTATAAGTAGGTCATTTTAAAAGAATTCAGTTCTCCATCCAGTTACAATTACAGGACTTGAACATCTGCTCTCATATGGTCACAGTTTCCGTTCCACTAGGAATGTGAAGGTTTCTGCAGTATTTAAACCAAGGAACCTTCAGCCTCCCTGAAGTATTTTCAAAGCTGCACAGCATATCCCGTGCTGGCAAGCCTTCCATCCACAAAAAGCTTTCATTCGTGTTCTCCAGCCTAGCCCAGACCTTAGTCCACCTCCAGTTACAAGTTCCTTTTATGTTGGCACAATTTTATCAACCTAAAACTGTAGGAATTCCCACAATAATCCATTCTTTTTCAGTTAGCACAAATTTAAAAGAATGTTTGTTTAGTTTTACCTGCTAGGTAAGCCACACTCTGGGTGTTCACCTCAAACTTGTCACAGTTCCTATGTTTGTTAACCAGAGCTAGTAGTGTATGT
Organism: Florisuga fusca; assembly: GCA_038090715.1. Lineage (NCBI taxonomy): Eukaryota > Metazoa > Chordata > Aves > Apodiformes > Trochilidae > Florisuga > Florisuga fusca. The sequence goes on from JAAWXA010000036.1 coordinate 6,308,119, forward strand.
AAAATCCTTACTGTTCTTGCTACAGTTGTAGGAGAAGGATGCCTGTACCCTAAGAAATGAGGTTAAGAAACCAAAAATTGTATTTAATACATATTTCTGAAGCATTAATATTTTGAAAGTATTTATAAATGTCTTTCAGCATGTCCTCAGGAAACTTTATGTAAAGGGTAAGGAAGCAAAATGCTAGCAGAACCTGCAAATTTAAGATTATTTTTTCTGTCCCTTCCCTCCAAAATCACATAATTTCAAATGTCTGTGCATTTTTGTATCTGTTATCTCACCAATCCATCTTGTGAAATAAGCAATGAGCCTGAACACAGGCACACACAGAGGCAGATGGCATTCCTGGGGGAAGCAGTAAAGAACTTGTCTATGGGGAACCTGACAAAGCCCTTCAAACAAAGAACATTTAATTGTCTCTATTCTGTGATCCAAGTTACTTAAAATCTACCACCAATTTTCCCCCTTTTATTTCTGAATGAGGAGTGTTCATTTCAAACTAACAGCAGTTCATATTCTTACCTTTCAGGAGGTGTCCCACTAGCGCGAAGTTAAAGTTGGAATTGAAATTTAGCCCAACAAAATGATCCATCTGCTTGCAGTGCCATTCGAGTGGCCTCCTGATCTCCATGAACACCTCTTCTGGGCTCTGACCCAGAAAAAAACAAAGACACAGGAGTCCCCCACCGAAAGTTACTCATCCCATCTCAAGTTGTTTTCAAAACCTGTGACAAATCTGGAGAGGGTTGCTCACCTTGTCATTGAAGACATGCAGGCTATCCAAGGTGTGCAGGTTCTGCTCCAGCAGTGCTGTACCTGCTGAGTACAAGTTGACTTCATCCAGCTGTAGAACTGCCATGGCCACCCAAAAGAGGGCCTTGTGCATGGGAGAGTCCTGAGGGAAAGAAAGATTGGTGAGTTCACCTTCAGGTCAGTTTCTGTAAATGAGGGACAAACAGGACCAACACCTGGTTTGGTACAGGCAGCACTGCCCTTGCAGCAGGCTCTGTCCTCACCACATTCATCCCAACCAAACAGCTGTTCACATGAACCTGTGGTCTTGGTGCTGATTTTTTTCTAGGAAATAGTTTTGAAATGGCACAGCCCTTGGTGTGCTGGTCAAGTCAGGAACTTGAAAGTAGCAGACAGACAGACTGCTGAGTTGGTTGGGACCACACCAGGTACCACCACCACAAGCCGTGGCCTGAAAAGCACAGACTGGGAATCAAACATTTTGTAAGCCAAGACTGAAACCCATTTGGAAGGCCTCAGCCTGCAGTGCAGCTCCTTTGGGGAAGCAGAACAGAACATTCTAAAGTGTTTGTAACACTTTGTACAGGTCCCTCTTGTGCAGTTCTGATGTTCTTCCCATATGTAATACTTTGGAGCATGAGTCATAGCAGCAAAGTGTGAATTTCAGATACCACAGCAGTTGTATCTTGGAGATTATACCCATAATTATAATTTTCATTTAAAGAAGAGGTTATCTGCTTACTCTAAAAAGCCAGTTTACCTTATTGAGAAGAGGCTGCAGCTTGGTGAGTGCTATAACTGTGGCTTCTATCAGCACTTGGCTGTTGTAATTATCAGGGCCTTTTAAACAGCTCTCAAGTCCCTTTTTGTAGGGGGAAAAAAAAAAGGAGTTATTAAATAAATATCTATAATTAGCTTTTGCTTTGTAAAAAGAAGATCAAAGCTCTAAACAAAAATTTTTGCTCTCAATTAGGTTACAAAGCTTGAGCTCATTCCAACCCAATTCTCAAGAAGTTTTACAATGAAGATTTACACAGAAGTTATATATATACTGCTGAAGGCAAAGAATACTGAATAAATCTCAGGGTCTCAAACTGAAACTCAGTATTAAAAACTGTTGTGACTTCAGAACTTGCACCAGTAATGAAACTTTCTGCCACCAAATCAATTTAAGGTATATGGGTTTATTACCTTGCTAAGAATTCGGATTATTTGTTTTATTTGTCCATGAGAGACACGTTTACTTATACAGCCAAAGACAACTAGTGCTCTTGGCTGCAGGGAGGGGTTATACTGGAATGCAAACCTGTGAAGAAACAGAACACACAGAATTAAACAAATACACAACCAGCAGGCTGTGTAACGTGAAGCTGAGAATTCTAAACATACTACAGGTGGGCAGGGGTTATGCTTTGAGATCTACAACATACTTTTGAGCTAGTTCAGTCCACTGGTCCAGCCACTTGCACGTTGGAATATCCCTCATACAAGCCTAAAAAGAATGTTAAAATTCAGAATGTGCAGGTGTTTTATTTCTCAGAAATACCACTGAACTGTTCATTACCACACCACCAGAGGCACTGTAAGCATGTGCCTTCCCAGATGGATAATCTGTCTCCTTTTGATCCACATACCTCCATGATCTCCAGCAAAGCTTCAGTAACAGTTTCCAAGGAAGTCAGTGCAAACGTCTCCCGTTCGTAGGAGCCGGGGGAGAAGGATCTGTCCCGGTAGCTGGACCGGAACGCGATCACCGCAGCCGATTTCACTTTGCTGATTCCAAACAGCAAATAAAATTTGGGCAGCGAGAACTCAGTCAAGCTCAGCCTTAAAACTTGCTTGGTCTCCTCTGTTGAAAAAATTTGACACGTTTAATTTAAAGCACAGAAATCCAACCCGTGTTTTCCAGTCTCAGGCGCACCCTCCCATGAATGCACGAGTAGATCATCAACCTCTACGTCACTTCACACAGTCCAACACTTCACTTTGCTTTGCCAGGTCTCCCAGAGTATGCCACAAGAACTGTGCTCTGTGGCACAGACTGGTGAGACTGGGCATCAGGAAGCTGTATTCTAAAAATAGGTTGAAAGAAACTCGTTTAAAGATGTGGTTCTGTGAGACTTCTCCTCACATTAGTTCGGAAAATGGAAACCTGGAGAGTTCCTGCTTTGAAATACCACCAGGACTACATTCAAACAGCAATCAAATTCTGCTTTTGGCTCTGGCACTAAAATTAAGAAAGCCACTTAAATCAGAAGAAAATTACAGCCCTGCCACTAGCACTGAATATTTTTACAATTCTGAACTTTAGTTTCATTTCGGTGTACTTAAAATTCTGTTTGGTCAGGAAGGCTTGTCCTGCTCCATGCCTCACAGCACAGCTTCTCTTTATACATAGGTACATGTGTGGATACTCACACACCCTGTTGATACACATGGATAGGGATTTTCAGATACTTAAAGAAGAAAAGATTGCATGAACTTAGATTTCTTCTTTTTTTTTTCTGCACGAAATAACAAAATAGTCTGGTTTTATACTGCACTTCTGTGGTAAGAACTGATAGCTACATATTTGCTAATACCAATTATTTTAGGACTGCTAGAATACAGCAACATGTAAAATACCAGTTTGAACAGAATAGCTTCCCAGTTCCCTGATGTCACTGATATTTTTGTTACCCCATTATGCAACCATTCAAAAGATACACATCAGCCAGTTTTAGCACAGACGTATTTTCTCCTTTCTTTGCATTACAGGAACTTCCTGGTACTTTCTTCCCTTTTTTCTAAAATCCATTATACAAACAATTTACATGATGTGGCTGCTCTACAGCAGAGTCACTTTTGAATTCCACACTCATTCGTTCATCAATCATATCCTTACTCTGATCTGTGCAAACTGAATTAGCACATGGTATTTTCATACTCTCAAAACATCTTAAACTCAAAGTTCCTTGATCAAACTGAGGAGCAATCACATTAACTGAAAATCTGAAAAAACCCTTACCACTAAAGTGAAGCTGGGAGCAAGTGCAAAGGGAATGAATGATGTTGATGACGAGACCATGAGTGGAAGCTCTGAGAGAAAGGGGACCCGTGGCCACCAAGAGAGTAACTACATGGAAGAGGTAGGGGAGATGTGCTGCCACATCCAGAGAATTGTTAAAGGAGAGCATCAGCATGTAGCGTGCCAGAATAGCGATGTCATCCCACATCAGGTGCTGCTCCAGGGTAGGAGTAGGAGACAGACAAGTCTTGTCAATTATTTTACACATCCTTCCAATCACCTGAAAAGAGAGCAACCATTTTGTTTTACTTAAACAAAGAGCACAGCTCAAAATTTCAGTACAAACCACTACAATTTAACACTGAAATTCCTCTATTGCTTGGAAGCTATTTTATAATGTGTCTCTCATTATTGCCTGTGCTGAGTTACCAGACATCTCAGTATCACATCATCATAAATGGAAATTATTATAGAAAGGACACACAGGCAAAGAGGGAACTCACTTTGCTTGAAACCAATTTTACATTTCCAGAAGCCAGTGCTACAGCTGTGTCTGCCATAACCTCAGCTTTTATGGATCCTAAGCCCCCCGTGGCACTCGTTTTGATGAAACTGTCCAGCACCACATCAAGGAGATCTGTTATCTGTTAGAGAAAGTAAATTATTATTTAATCGGTCAGATTAATTTATAAACAAACTGTAACAAATGATGCAGAATTTGTACCTGTCCAAGGCTCCCCCATATCTTAGCCTGAATGGAAGGATACATCTGTTTCTCATTTATTGTCATAGTAATGAGCTTATCAAGGATAGCAGTGACTCGCTGGCGCTTGGCATCATCGTTGTGTTTACAGAACCGGACCAGATTGGACAGCCAGGGAGTCATATACTCCAGACAAAGATGTTTCAGTTCAATACCTGCAATAAAATTTCACCTTGTAACACACAATCAGCACTGCTCTCTAGTTATAAGTAGATTATTATTTGTGAGCACTTTTCCATTCAGTTTCTTTGTTCAGAGCTGAACACATAATACTGTGCCAAAGACAAGCTTCAAAAAGACACGTACTCTAATAATGACACCCAAGAAACATCTGTAGGAGATGCTGACATTTTAGTATCTTAATAAGAGATGTGACAAAGATGTGCACATTCAGCATTAGGTGGGACTACTTAAGATAAGTGCTCTTTAATCTTGAGAACGTATTCTCAGCAGCTTCCAACAGTAAAGTCAGAGCTGTGTTGTGCTTGGAAAAAAAGAGGATGACAACAGAACCAGATTTGCAATTGAGAGATAACCAGTCTGAAAAGATTAATTTTGCTGTGACTGAAGAACCCAGTAACTCTTCTGTATATGTATATTCAAACCTGCACTATCATGGACCTCAAATTTTGATTTTTGTTCTGCAATACTCTCTACTTATGGTGAATTAGTAACAGCCTGACAGAGATCTACCCAAAGTACTCACTGTACTAAACTATCAAGTGATATGAAACAATCTGTATTGTCCCCTCAGAATGAACTTAATCTTCTAACTGAGATGCCTAGCAAAGCTTATGGTAACATTCACTTCCAAATTTATAAAGCAGTGGTCTTTTTTTTTTAAGACTGCTTCATGAGGAAGGAAGGGGCACATTCAAATGTGATGGGTAAAGTTTTTGCTCCAACAGATGCCATTCCAGCTTGTGAAATTGCCTGGCTTCAGAGAATTACACAACTTGATTATCAAGAAACAGATATAAATGGATGATCTTAAAAACAGCTCTAGGAAGCATTTACAATTTAAACTTATTGTGACTCAGTAACACGAGGAAGGTTAATTGACTAAGCCAGACAGCTACCAACCTAAAACTGTTCAAAAATTCATGGTTAGCATTAAGGAATACCAGTGTTACTTACTAGATTTGCTAAATCCAGAAATGCACTCTTCCAAGAACTCTAAGGTAAGGTGTGGTTCGTTAGCTGCAAGAGTCTTACTAATAGATACAATAAATAGTGTGTTGTTGGCAGGAATACACAGACCTGAAGTTTCCAGTAACTGGCCCTCAATCTTTAAATTAAAGGTACAGGTTAAGGCACACAGAAGATTATAGGCAGCAGACCTGTAACAAAGCAAGCAATGGGACTTGTAATAGTTTTCTTGTACATTTTACAATATAGGCATTACACCAAGGCATCACAGTACTGACAGTTTAAAAATCAAATCAATACTGCTCTGCAAGAGATTACATTTAATTCCTGAGCTTTTTCCCTGCTCCAGTTAAGATTCAGAAACCACATTTGCCTTTGAAAAATGAAAGGAATCACTCTTCTACTTGCTTTAACCAATTTTGGATGAGATAAAGAGTACAGAGATAAACATATGGCAAAGCATAAGTATTTCTCCTTATAAAGAAAAGTTAAGCTTCCTCTATGTCTCCAGTCACCCTGAGAGTACATCTGCCTTTCTTCACCAACAGAAAAACCAATCTTTATTTAATACAAAAAAGTACATTTCATTGAATTGTCCTAAAAGAAAAATTGTTTTGTTTGAAATTGTTTAGCTAGCACTTTGGAAAGCTTGGCAAGAATTCAGAGTTTTGAAGAGAAATGTGTGAGCTCTGTACCTCAGGCTGGGGTCTGAGCTGCCCAGGTTGAGCAGGGCGATGTTGAGCAGCGTCCCCGGGACGTCCTTGGGGCGGATTTTTGTGTGCTGGGGGATGGAGTCGGGCTGAGACAGCTCCCACCGCGTCCGGATGTGGATGATGGACCTGACAATAGCCTCACACTCCTGATGCATGAAGGTGAGCGGGGTGCCTTGGTTGGCAATGGTCAAGGTGAACTGGTTCTCATCAACAAGACATATCTCCTCAATCTCAGAGGCATAGTATATATCATTCAGAAACACCGTTTGCCCCAGGACTCTTGTTCGTTCTGCTGATGTCACCTGCACAGCTGTTGATCCAACCTTAGGAAGAGAAAAATGGTTCAGCACCTACTGTGAACAATACAGAGAAAAGTCTGACACGTCTGATTTTGTATAAATAAATGAATGAAATTCTACACTTCCTAAAGAGGCACAGTAAGAACTTGTGATTTCTCCTCAAAACAGGAGAGGAGAATTAAGAGAGTAAAATCATATTCAAATCGTAAAAACATTACAGTTCATGTGAAACACAATTAAAAGGACTTACTTTAATAGAAACTTTGGTGTCTTTATGAGCCAGTTTGAGGGCATTGTGGAACACTTTCAAGTCCTCCTCCAAAGCCAAAGTAGCTGCTGGGAGTTTCTGCTGGTCGTGTTCAATGTGCTCTGCCAGTTTCCCTGGAGAGTCTATGAAAATAAGCCTTTTGCTTCCTTTCAAACCTGTCAAGAGCCTTTCATGGTATTTGGTGTATTCTCTGACCCAAGAGTTACAGTTATAAATAAAAACTGCCGAAACATTTTCATAAGCAAAGCCTGGAAAAACTACAAACCATTTAGAAAGAAAGTCTGTTTTAAAGCGATTACTGGGGCCAGCGTGGGTGAGGTCCACTACAATCTCATATGGCTTTGCATAGTATGGCTTCAGAGTCAGCAGGACATGGTATATCAGTAAATCTCCATTGATCTGACCAGTCTTGAACCTGTAGCAAAACAAGACAGACAACACTGGGTTTGCTTTTAAGATCCCCAGTGAAAGGTTTGAGAGGTGTAATGCACACACTGCACTAAAGCAGACTGATCCCTCACAGGAGTGAGGAAAACACCAACAACCCAAAGCCCTGGCCTGGAGCTGCAGCCCACAGGCAGCAGCCTCCCCCAGCCAACCACCCTCCAGCCAGACAGGAGCTTTACTCAACTAAAAAAAAAAACCAAATCCCTCCTGGAAGGCAAGAGAGCATCACTTGGATCAAAGCTGGATTACATGAGCAGAGCTCAGGGTTTCTTTAAAAAGAAAAGTACAAGTCCCTCAAACAAATTTTTTAATGGCCTTTGAGATTCAAATTATACCTGGAGGTACTGCAGAAGTCTTAAGACTAGTTAAGTATCCACATACCAACCTTTTCAAAAGGTCTCAAGCTCATTCCATTCACTCTATGGCTTGGTAGAGTGCTTTTAAGAGTGGCCAGTCCTCCCAGTAGTACAAGACACAAAATAACTTTCCAGGAAAGCATTCAGGTGATATATAAATATTAAGAACCTTTTGTTCTGATTTAATGATTCTCTGAATTTCACGGAGAGTGCACCTGCCTAAACCAAGTCCCCAGAGACAACAAGCAGACAAAATTCTATTAGTAAGAATTAATTAAAAATCAAACTCAACAGTAGCTCAAGAACCTCTGAAGTGCTCTATAATCCCTCTGAGTGTTTCAGGCTGGCAGTAACTCTGTCAAGGCAAACCACCTGTAAGAACATCTGCAGTTTTAGGTGTCCTGAGCCTCTGCTTTTGGTAACATGGGAGGTAAACACCTGAACATGGAATAACTCAGGAGAAGAATGTGATGGATGTACAGTATTTGTCTGCCAAAGGTACTTTTCTCTCCTCTGTGTGACTTCCTGTTGCTCTGAGAGCTAATTTGGGCAGGTTGGTGTTTTTCCCCTCTAACGTGTCATGGTATGGTTGTTACCAAAAGGAAGTGTGTCATCTCTGTGGTTTTAGTTCTCCACTCAGAGTAAAGGACGTATAATTTCAGTTACAGATTTGCTTAAAAAATACCAGCACCATCTAAATCCACTTGTTTTATGTTAAGAGTGAAATATAGGCACGGATGCTTTATTGTTTGAAGGACCAAGTCTCTGAAACATCAGTTTTCTTTTGACTACGTCTTGGCAAGGTAAGTACACATTTTCCTTCTCCTATTTTAAGTTTAACTTCCAAGTTCATCAGATTTTGTAGCAAATTCTATGCAAAAAAATTCTTAAAGATGTTCAAGTAACTCAAAAATAGTAACAATCTGTACAAATATTACCTCCAACTGAATTAAGAAAGCTGATACAACTCTGTGTTTAGTTATGTTAAAGGTTATTCAGTCAGACTCCCAAGATTTAACAGTGACAGTCACCACTTAGCTCTGCTGTTCCTGCTGTAGCTCTCTGTGCACTGACAGAAGATCCTGTCAATACCTATGCACAAAGGGATGGACTAAAAGAAAAAAAACAGCTCTTTAATGATCAGTTCCTTTGCTCTCGTGATTTTAAGCAAAGTCCTTAACAACATCAGTTTGTTTATTTTTAAGAAGAGCCCCTCTGGTCTAGAACACTACAATTAACACTGGGCTGACTGTGCTCTGGGAGGGAGCAGGCAGGGACTGGAGGAAATCTGCACTGGCAGAAGTTCTGCACAACACACAGAAACTTTACAGGAAATGATGTTGTATTTCAGAATAAAGAAAGGCTGGTTTTGCTTTTCTTCCTTTTTCAAGTATGCCCCAAGGCAGCCTCCAGGCAACCTTTACGATATAAAGATAAAAATTCTACCTGAGCTGGAGCTGATTACTAAGATGGTTTCTAGTTCAAACTTAACAACAAGGATCCCTCTCAGAAGGGAGCCCATTTGTGTCATGGGTGACCTGCAAGGCAGAAGACACATCCTCCAGCTTTTGCTGTTCCTTTGTCATATAAGTAGAGATACCCATAGTGTGTGCCCTGGGTATGTTCCAGGCATATCACTTTCTCTTCCACATCACTTTCACTTCCCTGGAGGCCTTCAGCAATGTGCAGGACTCCACTGGCATTTTGCCAGACAGACAATTTCACCCTTTTGATTTTTGGGAGGAAATACATCAAGTTCTTTAGCTGGCATGCTAACTTTTTACTCTGCTAAAAGTAAACACTGTTGGGAATATTTCAAAATTACCCCAACCCTACCCCTCTGCTGTGTTACCTCTAAAAGAACAGCTTCCAGAACAAACCCATTTCCAAACCCTGCTCTGTTACTTTTGGTCATTCTCTACAGTATTTCTGTTTGAACCAAATGGAGTCTGTAAGATTTCGAGGGAACACTTTGCTAATGGGGACAGCTGAAAGAGAAGCTGGGTGGGACCAGGAGCCTGGAACTCTGGGGGTGTCCCACCCAGAGGAAGCTGCAGCCCTGAAGTGCTTCACTGCCTGTCTGGCTTCTCACTGTCATTTTGAGGTTATTATCTCAGTACCAGACTGACCTGATGATCAGTTTCCTGCCCTCCAGACAAATTCAACAAGTACAAACTTGCATATTACACAAATGTGAAACAGAACATACTCATGGTAGCATCATTTGCATAATAATCTCAGGCATTTTAAAGAAAACGTTACAATCTGTAGCATGTCTGTGAGAGAAAAAAAGAGAAGTATATTTGTGATAAATAATAATTTGTACAATAAAGCAGAAAAGTTAAGAGAACAAAGATTTTCCTAGGCATTTACCAAATACTCCAGTCTCCAGCTGTGCTAAGAAATATAAAATGTAACGGATTGCTGTCACTTACAGGAACATTTTAAAGTTTTTCACTTAACCATCTTTACAAGCATGGTTACATGTGCCACCACCAGGGGAAGGCAGGAAAGTACGAAGCAGTGATCTATAAACTTTGTGCAGGTTTATTCTTTCACTGTGCAAAAGCAGAAGTGAGGAACTGAACGTTGTGGCATGGCCAGCTTTAAAGAGGACAAACTCCCAAAGAGGAGGAGCTACCACACAGTGCCTCTGCACTGCTGAGTAGTTAGTTGGAAACACTTTCCTTCCTCTCTTTGCTCCATGTTCTTTTTTAATCTTCACACATTTCCTATAAAGCTCTGTCAGAAGTCTGAGACAACCTATGCTTTCAGAATACCAAGCACTTGAAACCCATCCTCCTACATCCACTAAAAATGAGGCCAAGTTACATATATTTTCATCAAAAAGGCCACTGCCTACGATTCCCAGAGAAGCCAAATTCAATTTGCTGATCTGCTGCCACAAATTGTGTCTTTGCAGGTGACTAAAAAGGAAGATGGCAACACAGAGACATAGCAAACCATACTTCACCTTGCCTGTCGTGATAATCTTCTCTTTGTGTCTGCAAAGAAGCACAAACCACACTGATTTCCCTGGGGTTATAAATGAGACCTGGAATCCTCTCAGCCAAAACCTCAGTGGAAGCCAGAACATAACAGAAGCCAATACAAATCCTGCTCTCAGCATCAATTTCAGCAGCACGACTGCTTTTGAAGTGGAGATGAGCACCCTGCCACCCTTGCCCTCCATAATGGCCCAAAATCCAACATCTTCCCCTGCCAGAAGTGCTGTTCCTGCCACCAGAGCACCCAGGAACACCAGCAAACCCAAGGGTACAATGACAAAAGCAGCATGTGAAGACAATAAGTCCCTTATACTGATTTGCTTCATCATAATAGCAGTACTTGTGCTTATCTGCACCTTCTTATTTCTGGCGACAGTTGTAATAGCAAACAAAATGTCCTATCTCAAAAAAACTCAGCAAGGAAAACGCAGGCGCAGGAGCAATGGTGATATTCTGGCATCTAACAGTTTATGGCCCACAGCAGCAGGAACATGGCAGAGGATCCCTACAGAGACATCTGGAACTGACTTGATAATGCAGGACTTGGTATCAGGGAGGGATGCTGCAATCCAAAGGAAAACCAAAGATGAAATGACTGAGAAGCTCACTAAAGAAACAGATAATGCACAGGAAAAGAAAGAACCATCAAAGTCCCACCAACCCATTTTAACCAATTTTGTAGTTGAGATTTAATTCATACTCAGGTAAAAATTCATCTCTTGCCTTTTCCACCTCATTAATATATGGCAAAAACTTAGGTTTCAAGTAACAACAGGACTTTCAATACAGGGAAGCTAAATTCAGATCTCAGGGTTTTCCTTTTATGACAACAGGAATGCTGCAGCAATGTGTAGATCTGGAAGGGAGGGAGACTGTGTTTGTATTTAATAGCATCAAGACCAGTTTCACCCCTCTGACCAGAAATCACAGTGACAGGAGCTGAATGGGATAAAACAAAAGGACAGAAGTCTGCCCATTCTCAAAGATCATTAGGGGACAAAAAAGGAAAGAACTGTTAGTCCAATAAATACACCATACCACAGGGTGCCAGACAGCCATAGCCAAGTTGCTTTTTGTAAGAAAACTGTAATTCAGTCACCACTTTGATGCAATTACTGAAACAGGAACTGGTACCTCTAAAAATGCCCTTTCAGGTTTTTCCATCAAGAGCTTCTTAAAGCAGCTGAATTGCTTTTGAACCAGATTTGAGTTCTGAATCATATTTATTGTGTTTTGATTTTGTGTATGAATATATGAAGTTTGTATTATGTTAGAATATGAGAATTACTTCACTTTGTTATCCATCTCCAATAAACTAGCAACACTGTTTTTTAAATTACTTATGTGATACTATTTCCCTAAGTCGAAATATTACCCAATTTATATGAAGCATTTTGGAATATTACAGTCTTGTAACATTTGCTGAAGGTCAGTAAAGGTCTGCTGTGATAACCAGCTATGATTTTTGGAGTCAGTGTAACACACAACACCACCCAAGTGGAATGGGAGGATGGGGCATTATGTCAGGCATTTCTAAAACATGAGGAGAAAGGCCAGAAGGGCCAATTGTGACACATCAGCAGTGACAGCCCAGTGCTTGGAGGGGATGAACTGAGAACATCTCATGTTGGTTAAAGAGAGCTGAAGGGCAGGGTTGGGGGATGCTGCATTGCAGTTACCTTCTCCTTCTCAAAAATGACCACGAGGAGCACAGGAGGCAACAGCAGAGGCTGTGTGAGGACTAAGAGAACCATCTGAGGTAGCAAATGTGAGGCAACACAGTGCTGGTAGGCAGCAAGGAAAAGGGGCAAACCAGCAGTGTCCTGGAACAAACAGGTAAGAAAGGAAAGAATCCTTATCATATCAGTGGAAGAAAGGAAAAACAGCAAAAAGAATGGTGACTGAGGTAGGAATGTGGCAAGAGATAGGTGGAGATCAAGAGAGTTGATGAGAATGGGGATGAGATGAAGGAATCAGGAAACCAAGCTGAGTGAGTTTGGGAGCAGGATTTGTGCTTTCTGCAGGAGCAGGGAGAGTCTGACAGAGAGAACTGGAGCAATCAGAGGAGAGGAACAACAGGAGAAGTAGGAGGAGATGAAGAAGCTGCAGAAGGATCTGGCAGTAGCTGCTTGGCACTGACAGAACACAGTTGCCAAATGCCAGGAGAACAGACTTGTGCGGGTTTCTATCTGCCTGGCAGCCTTTCCAGAAAAAAATGCTCAAGGAGACAAAAGAAAGTAGCTTGGGTTACAGTAAATGGTATAGGAAACCACCTGCTAGGACAGCACAGCCCTTCACCCCTGAGGGCTCCAGGCACCACCCTTGTCCAGACACAAAAGTCACCCAGGGAGCTGGGGGCAGCAGGGTGAGATCTGCAGCTCTGCCTTTCAATGCAACAACAGCAGGGGAGATGCCTGAGCCAGCAGCCTGGGCTCAGCCCCCAGCTTTCCAGGACTCAGTGTAAGGAGCCTAAGGGTGCTTTTCCACTGCTAATCATGACAGTGCACCAAACCCACCACCAGAATTTAACCAGAGCCAATCCCAACTTGCATAACTTTTGACTCACACAGAAGTAACTAGAACTGCTTCCAACAAAGTCAAGCAAACAAGTTTTTATGAATTTCTACATAATAGGCACAGAAAAGCCGCAAACATTTAATATCTGTGTTTTCTAAAAACAACAGAGGTAAGAAGTTTCCTCCTAAAGCTTGCAAGATCAGAGACAATAAAGCTCTTGGTAATCTTTCCACTCTTGAGACTTCCTGCAGCAACTTCCCCCTCAGCTGCAGAAACCTGCTGCAAGATGAACTGAGCCACTGTAAGCTGCCTGACTTTCCTCACAGTCACCCTCCCTAAGGCTCCCAACAGAAAAGATGATGCTTGCTGGATAGGACTTAAATTCACAGGTAAGAATCAGCTTCAAGATGGAAGGGTTTAATATTTGCATGATTTGGTCTGAAATGGAACTGCACGCTGGGCAGCACTGCCTGTGTCCTGACTTCAGGCTGGGTTCCAAGCTCTTTGTCTGCACCTTGAAAGTACCAGGGTTTCGAACACACTTTGTCGGGGGTTGTCACTGAGCTATCATGAACTCTACCTGTCAGTGTTATTTGACTGTATTTTGAAAAGAGAAGAACAGAAGAATATTGAGTCATTTTTACCTGCTAGAAATCTTAGAGAGTTTAGATCAATGTTCAAGATTAATTTACTACTCATAAGCACTGCTGTATCTGAAATTTAATTTTGCATATTTGCTAACCCACAAAGATTTATGCATATTAATTTCCCAGGAAGAGCTTCACGTGATGAGCATGACAGTAACTAAAAATGAGCTCAAACTGTATGAAAGTTAATTTCAAATATAAACCCACTATGTTCTTTATGATTTGTTTCATACAGATATTTGGAGACCTAAACTAAATAGTACAGAAGCAAAAAAAAAGTCTGTTTCATGCCAACAATTTAACATTAACCCAATCTCCTTCAGCACAGAAAATGTTCCATATGCAGGAATTTATTTACAAGACCAGTTTAACATTAGAATGCCGTTCCACTACAGCATCAGGACTTGGAAATTTTCCAAAAAATTACTACACTCTGCCTTTAACTGCTTTAGGAGAGGCAAGAACAGGAAATAAAAGCTTAAGAGAACTATAGAGAGCCTCATACTTAGGTCTCGGCTCCTAACCATCAAAACCAGATTCTCTTTACTGGTGACAATCCTGTTTGTCAATATTGCTGTGAATGTCTCATGTTTTTTGTCAGGTCACTGACATGACTGAGAAATTGGTACTTTGAAACAGTGTTAGGACTTCCCTTCTGATGCCTTTTTCTGATAAGGTGAAAAAAAGGCAATAATAACCAAGACATTGTCTTTAATGTCACTGAAGTACTGTGAAAATCTGCTTGTTTGTAAAGTCAGCAACAAGCCTGATTATGCAAACTGAGCAGACATGAAATTTTAGACCCTCTGGTATTATTTTCATCTCCAAAGTATTAACACAAAATTGCCTGCTGTCCATCAGTGTAAGTATGTCCCAAACAGAGTTTTCAGGCTGGTATGTTCTGTGTCATTCCTGCTGTAGGGAAGGACAAATTTAAAGAGGCTGCAGAAAAATGGCCAGCAACCAAATCCTACTGGTTCTCCTCTGGGGAGGAATCTGGAAATCACTTTCTACAGCAGTACCTCAAAACATTTCCATGAATAGAAGAAATGCACACAGCAGAAGTCCAGCAGAAGACAAAGCTCCTCTCCACCAGTGGCAAGAGACAGACCTTGGTTTGCAGCGGTCTGGAAGAGCCCTCCCTGCTCCACCACCCACAGCAGAACCTGGTGACAGCAGCTGGGTAGCACCACTGATCATTGGCATCATTTTGATTGGTATGATACTGGCTATTACTGTAATAATTCTGTGGAAATGCTGCAAGAGGCCAGTCCTGGTTGACTCACACTGGGCAGGTCGTTCTCCATTTGCAGATGGAGAAATGCCAGATGTCTTTATGGACTCAGAGCAGCCTACCACACGTTCATCAGTGTTATTTATGTTGCCTTGGAAAATGAAACAAGACACACACTTACAACAGGATCCCATTGAATCAGAGAAGCCACCCACCTGCACTGACAGTAACAAAACCAACCAACTGCCTCCACCAGCTGAAAACTGCTCCCTGGCCAGGGCTTCGGGTGCCCACCTGGACGCAGCTCCAGCTCCCACCCCAGATGCAGCAAGTTGTGCCCCTGTGTCCTGTCCTCCCTCAGTGTCTTCAGCAGAATGCCCAGACCTGCCACCTCCTCCTGACTGGCTTGAGGAACCAGCTGAAGATCACAGTGCAGACCTCAGAAAGGACCAGGAATTTCACTCAGAAGCAGAGGAACAATTTCCTCCCCCACCAGACTTACTTATTCAAGAGATGCATGAACCACTGCCCCAGTCACAACACCCTCTGTAGAGTGCCAAAACTGATTTCCAGCATACTCCACGTTTCTCTTAAATGAAGTATATTTCAAACAACTTTAAAAAAAAAGAGGAAAAAAAAAGGAGAAGTTGAGGCAGGCAAGAACTCTGAGGTGACAGCACGGGCATTTCCCCAGCATTGCTTAACTTCAGCTTTCACAAAAGGGAACAACCTGCTTCTGCTTGAAGCAAGTAATTTCAAAATACAACATGGATTGTGCCCACTGGTTATTGCAACCAGTGATTCCAGGCTTTGGAGATTCCAGGCATGAAAACCTCCCTGTGCCAGGACATCCATGGAGCTTTCAAGACACGGTACGGCTCTGGAAGTGCTCTGAGCTCTGTAGGATTGTTTGTTCTGCCAGGCTGTGTAAGCAAATGCAATGAATTCAAGTTGATTTCAATAAAGCTTTCTGATTCAGAGATGTTTTGGTCACTTAAAGCACAACTGAGTATTTGCTTAGGTACAAAGCTTTGAATTCAAGACCAAGTTGACATGTACACATCATCCATCACACAGGGCCCATCTTCTGCACAGCACAGGGGAACAACCTGCTAGCACTGCATTACAGGAACCCAGAACAACCCCTCCCAGCTGCCAGCCCTTCAGTCCTAATACCAATGGGATTTCCTGGGGAGCAAATACTGCCAAAAAGTTTCTTGGTGTAAAGCTCCAGGCACTTCACAGGGCTGTCTGGAAATGCAGGGATGGGTAGGAGTGAGCAGGTAACAGTGGTCACTGAACACCAGAATGGCTCCAAATGCTGGAAGGAAGTACAAAAAGGCTTTCTTCTACATAAATACTTCTGATTTGTATAGAGAAAGTAGTAACAGTTTGCAGATTCAATTCTAGGCTGTTGTGTATGCAATGGGCATACAACAAAATATTTACAATTTTTTCCTACCATTTATATAAGCTGTATGATTGGGTATGCCTCCAGAATAGCATTTGAATTAAGAAAAAAAAATATTTTTTTTTCCAAGGCTTGTTGCATTACACCATGGTAAAACTAACAGCACTGCATCTCTTATCATATTGATTGGATAAATTCAGATAAAGATTCCTTACAGAAATCTGTAAAATCTTATAAGCTGAGCTATATTATACCTGACAATATAGGCATAGCCTGATCTGAGGAGTAGAAAACTGAACATTTCAACATTATGAAAAGATAGTTCTGGCAGTTTAGCTTAAAAAAGCTCAAGATAGGAAGCCTAAATTAATATTACCCTTTATTACAGGAGGAGAGGTTAACCACAGGTAAAAAAGAACACAAATTAACATGACTTTTTAAATGGCAACATTTAAATGGGATCACAGCTGAAGCTAAAACAGCCCAGGGAAACTCCCCTCGGCACTGCTCATGTAGGAAACCCTGCATTTGAGGCATTACCATAGCATAAAATATAGATACGGAGAAGTTAACTGATTCAGGTTATAAAAACCAACTCTCTTCTCGAGTACGCTCGCTTTGCAATAAATTTGAGTCAGCAGCACCAGAGCTCTGCAGTCCTCCAGTGGAGTGCAGATCAGGTGGTTGCAGAGCCCCAGCCAGCAGCAAGACGATGCAGCTGAAGAGGCAAGCACAATCCAAGCACAATCCACAGACAGCAACTGTAGCTACTCTCTAGAACAAGGCGACCTCTAAGCTTCGATCTTTCCCAGGAAGGATGTGCTGATACTGCAGGAGAAATGAGGGTAAGTCTCTGGTTTTCATTTTTAATCACAAACCTACTACAAAATTGGAGACAGAAATATGAGCAAAATTATTAGTTGACGACAGATGCTTGCACCAGAGATTTGCTGCAGTGTCAGAGATTTGTTACTAACATTAATTCAGCTTTCAAACATGTTTCCAGCTCTCAGAATGTAACTAACACTATAATAAGGAAAAATAATACTCTGCATGTTAGCATGAAGGTGGCATTTGGGTTCCAAACTAAATTCCTAGCAATTTCAGATGTATTTTAACCAGTTCTACTTAAGCAAATAGCATGCATGTATGGGGGAACTGCTACATTGCTGCAGAGGTTTGTAAAGATGATCGAGTTGACAGCCATTTTTTCATCCCGTATAAAAGAACACATTATTCTAAACAGAATATAGGCTTGAAATCACTAAAAACAAGAAGCAGACATTGTATAACATTTGGAAGAGACTTGCATTTTCGGAAGAAAGCCCTCATTTGAGCTTGAGGGGGAAAGGGAGATGAAAAAACAAGTCTCATTCTGCCAGACAACATGACAGTCTATGAAGGGATGCTTTGTAGTAAAGTCTCTCTTGAACAATTCTAAAAAGGACCATGCCACAAAGGGGTTTATTGATAATTTTTACTTAATTTCTCCTGCAAGTGGTCTTTGAAAGACAACCCTTACAAAGAAACACAATATATTACATGGATTTAAAGGGTGTCATTTTGGTATATTTATTTCCAGGCAACAATGGAATACCAGATATTGAAAACATCTACCTGTCTGCTGGTCCTTCTGTTTTTCATACCCACTGTTCTGGGTATCTGTCCTTCTAGCTGTACATGCTCAGGAAACGACAGGAATGTGGACTGTTCAGGCAGAAACTTAACTATACTGCCACATGGACTGCAAGACAACATTACATATTTAAATCTGTCCTTTAACCAGTTCCTAGATCTCGATCATCAGCTAACGAGATTCACTAATTTGAGGACCCTTGATATTTCAAATAATTGGCTGAAGAATGTTCCTGCACATCTGCCCAAGTCCTTATGGGAATTATATGCCATAAACAACAACATTAAAGTTCTTCAGAAACTTGACACAGCTTACCAGTGGAATCTTAGAGTGCTCGATGTTTCCAGGAATATGGTGGAGAGAGCAGTTCTGATCAACAACACACTGAGCAGTCTCAAGTTTCTCAATCTCAGTAGCAACAAACTCTGGACAGTTCCAACCAATATGCCCTACAACATAGAGACAGTGGATCTATCCAATAACTTCTTGTCCCAGATACTCCCAGGAACACTGATGAGGTTACACCACCTCTCGAGCCTCTACCTGCACAACAACAAGTTCACCTCCATTCCTGACAAAGCTTTTGACCAGCTCCTTCAGCTGCAAGTAGTAACACTCAACAACAACCCATGGGCCTGCAGTGACCAGCAGAATATCCTGTACTTGCTGAGGTGGGTTCAGGGAACAGCTGCCCATGTGGTCGGGGCCCCCTGTGCCAATGCCACCCCAACCCCTGGCACAGGCTCCAGCCTCCTGATCAAGGGAATGAAGGCAGCAGACAAAGCTGCTTTTCCAGGGGCAACTGAACCAAGCAAAATGACCAAAATGCATAAACAGCTCAGAGCTAAGGAAGTCCCCAGCTTGGCAACCTTCAGCCAAAGCCTCCTCTTCACCAGCACAGAGCGGCCGCTGCTCCTGCACCCCGAGGAGCTGAGCACGGGGCAGGCTGGCTCCCAGGAAGCAGCTGCCACCCACACCTTCTACATCAAAGATCCAGCAGAGCTCAACTCCAGCCTGACTCCTCCAGCAGGATCATCCACCACTCCTCTGACTTTAAGCATTACCAGTGGAATGCCAACAAACTACTCCAAAATGCCTCAGAGCACAACTGCTACCTTAAGGAAAGAGGAATCCACTACAAACATTTTGAATACCCATGTGCCCTCCAAAGCAAGTATCTCTGAGATGCCTTTGGTTTGTGTTGTAATGCTTAATGCTGTGGCTCTGTTTATTGGCTAAGGGCTTGTGTCTTGTGAAAATTGCTGAATTTATTCCTGTGATACATAGCTAAGACATCCAGGTCAAATAATGAATCAAAATACAAGAAATTCCAAGTTCTGACTCTGATCTAAAGAAAGTAACAGTTCTTAATTAAAGAAGTGCACATTAATGTCTTGATACTAAGCTGCTACTTATTTTAATATGTCTTAATTCAGTAAAACTAACCTATGATTTTGTTTTTTAAAAAGTGCTTATTTTGTATTTAAATTTTTAATTTTACTTGCACAGAATAAAACATCAGAATTTTCAGTACTGATTTTACGTATTATTTTGTCATTAAACAACTGGAAAAAACACAAGGCCTGTATCATATCTGCATTGTCTTGCTTGACTTGCCAGTGAGCAATTCTTGTAATATAGCAGCACAGATTCTTTGTAAGTTATGACAACATGCAAAAGGAAGGGGAAAATAAAGGAACTAAACCTAGCTGTTTCACTAATCAGAAGTTATTCCTGAGCAAACTCGCTAGCATGTGCATCTATGTTTGCTTCATATGTATTAGGATATTTTAAATATGAAGAACAACAGTTTTGAATTTAGGACTTAAATATGATAATTCCGTGATGCCTACTAAGAGGGTGCAAGCTGAGAGGGCAACACGGCTCAAATGCAGCATGGGAAAAGTGGCTGATATCTCTTTTTGCTCTGTCTTGACTTAGAGACTGCAGGCAAGTAATTTTCACTGTCCATATTAAAAAAAAAAAAAAAAGAAAAGAAAAAAAAAAAGATAAAAGTAGAGGAAAACAAAAGATGTTCAATGCCATGATGCTCTTCAGCAAGAAGCAGTTACCTACACAAACTAATGAAATGGAATTCTAGTTCTATTTCAAGTGACATACAAAATGTAAAATGTTAATATATTATGCTTAAAAGAAAGCAAACTACTACTTTTTGATCAGTATAATTCATTACTGGCCAATGTCTAATCCAAGTTCTGCACCGAGTCAACTGGGCAACTAGTTGTCAAGCTGTCACTGAAACAATCTGTCAGTCTTGTGACTTAAAGAAAGAACCAGTTCAGCCCATGGCACTGAACATGCCCAAATCCTTGCTTTGTAAGGAGGAGCATGAATGCTGTTCTCCTGGACACCTGCACCATCAGTGAGTAGCAGTAGTTGCACGCATGGTTCTCTCCACTCTAGGAAAATAACCTAAATTATGTGGCAAAGGTACTTGATATACTACAGATGAAGTTCTGCAAACAGCATGAAATGAAAACTGAAGAACAAGTTAATTGAAAAAGTATTATTCACTTAGTACTAAAAATCTTTAGACAATGTTTTCCATTCATTTCAGGCCATTTAATTTCCAGTTATTGTAGCATGAAGGTGCTGCACAAACCAGAAAACCTCACCTCTGAGGCTGGAGTCCTCTGCCTATTTCTCCTAGGTGTCATTGAGGGCTGTAGACCATTTACAACCACTGGTACCAGAGAAACCACAACTTTCCAATTGTGAACAGTATTTCTATAACCGGAAATGTGTTTTAATTTCTAACAGTAAATGTTACACAATGGATTTGTACAGTTCTTTCATTGGCATTTCAGTAAAAATAAAGTTATGTTTGTATTGAACTGAACTGGTGACAGTGCTTCTTTTCAACTAAGCACAGCAATAGCACCCAACATGTAACATTTTGTTACACAAACCCATTTCAAGCAGACATGTGGAAGAGTTGCCTACCTGCACAAGTGCCATGTGTTTTCCCCAGGTTAAAGACTCCAACATGAACAGGTAAGTTCCACCAACTAAGAGCAGTATTAAAACAATGTCACCACCTGCCACTCTCTCTGGACAGTCAATGCATTTGCTAAGTTCTGACTGACTCCAAACCAGAATTAACCTACTCACCACGTTCAGAACCAGGAATTTCCTAGAACTCCCTCATTGCCATGGTTCCATCCCACACAGCTGAGCAGGTTTACAAGGCAGGGCAGAAATCACCAGAGGAGGTGCTGATTAAACCACCTGGAGTTGCAGGAATGGCATGAAATCCTGCACGTGTCTAAGCTGGAGAATTTGATGCCAAACCCTACTGGATGCAAAGCACCCAGATGGAAGCAGCTCCCAGTGCCCTGAAGATGTATCACTCATTATAGAACTACCCAGGGAACAGCCACTTCACAAGAAATGCTGCTTTCCAGAACCTCTCTGGGGCAAACTGCAAGTCCCCATACTGAATGAGCTGCTACCCAAACTTCCAAGCCATTAAGCATGCTGACAAAAGCCTGGAAGTGGAAGTGGGTTGTGGAGCTGTGGAGCCTTCCAAATACCCACAGGGGACTGGGAAACCAGGACACAAAGCCCTGGGAGCTGGGCATGGCAGTGGGGTGACAGTCCCCAGGTCACCTTGCCTGGGGTGGGTGCAGCCAGAGGGCTCAGCCAGACACCTCTCAATAAAGCAGACTGAAATGTAGGTTTCCTTGTGTTTTTCTGGAATACTAATGAGCCGATAAGGGAGCAGTGAGTAGGCAGACAAATGTGGGAGTTGTGCACTTGTTGCTTGGCAACGGGGCAGTCAAATTGAAATAAACCCGACTGGCATGGATGGGAACACAACAGCAGAGGGTTGTGCTGGTTTAAACATCCTGGTCATTCAGCCCATGGTAAACAGAAAATCATCCATTTCTCAGATAATTCTTTGTTTCCGAAACAAGTATTTTGCATTTCAGGACAATATTCAAAATACCCCAAGAATATCTAGCACATACTGTAGTAGAAACACTTGCTTTTGAAAGGTTAAAATTGTTGTGGCACAGCTGTGGTCTGAAGTAGTAACTCAGAGGTTTGCATTCCTATTAATTAGTTTGGGATATCAGCTTTAAAACTTAATGGCAGTACTTCAGGATCAATATTTATTGATCATTTTAGTAACAGTGTAGGGATTAAAATCAGAAGAGCACTGGCTTTCAAAGTCAAGTTGTTGCCCAGGTAACAAAATGCAAAGAAGAAAAACGACAGGAGGGCCTAAGTTTCACAGCACAAGGAGGATATAAACCCTGCCAGATTTATCAGTCAAATGACTCAACAATGCCCTAGCAACAAGATCTGAAACTACTAAAAGAAATAAAATCTGCCTGCTGCAAGGCCTCAAACATCCTGGCAGCTCCAATCTAAACAGTCTTTCCACATTTCACACTGTAAAAAACTTTTCAAGCTTACACCATTACAACAGTGAATAAACACAACAACTGGGTGAAAAATTGAAAATATCTATTTTTATTCCTGAATTTTCAGGATCGGTCTTTGCTCATGACAGCAGTACAACTAGTTTAGAAGGGGTCTGAACATACCACTGTATATATACTTAAAAAAAATAATAACCTAACAGCATTCAGCTGCATAAAGTTATGATGTCTGAAACAATCAGCATGCTTTAAAAAAAATACTTATTTAAGCTGATACATGCTGTCCATGAGTACATATCCTCTTTTTGATCCTATCCAGAAATCTAGTTCAGCAAAATTCATAATCCACAGATATGTAATTTTGAGAGTTGACAATGAGTTATCCCCTCTCCCAATGTAACATCTAAAAATGTGTCCTTACTAAAACTTCTGAAACTCAGTTCAGATTTAGTGTCAGGAACCCATAGGAAAGAATGAGCTTAAAACCAAACAGAAGACAGGCAAACCAGTCTGAGTTTTGGCACTGTATCACCTCTCTTGAATGTCAGCTCTGCATCCCCTTTGAGTCTTTAGGGCATCACCAACGTTTTTTCTACTGCCTAGCACAGGTGCAATGCTCAAACCTTCACTCTGTTCCAAATACAGACTCCACAGAACACACAGTGAAGTCACTCTACACATAAGGTGATGCTCAATATTTTCTGAAAAGCAGAAGGCAGCAAGATACACAGGTCCATGCTTCACTAGAAACAGAAGTATTTTGGTTTTGCTTCAACAGGGATCACAAATTCAAGAGAAGGTAGGTAGGTATTACCCCCTACATCACCAGCTTGAATCAGCTTGTTCTGGTCTGTTACAAAGCATGAAAAAAGCCTTTGGCATTCCTGCACAGAATTCCAGAAAGAGGAAACAGTTTGGAAATTTATTTTACCTTCCACATTGATACTGAACAGAAGTTTTGTTTGTTTGTACCTCTGAAAAAATCAGAAAAATAGTAAAAGAAAAGTGAACAGATACGTTCATTTGTTGGATCTCTGACTTCATCCTGCCTATAAAACCACATTTAAGTAGCAGAATTCAACTACCTCACTAGAGGTTTTATTGGGAAAGGTTCTTCATAGCTTGCTCATTATTGTGTAACCTCCAACTCGATTTTGGAGTATGGTATGTTCATTATCCACTAGTAAAACCAGAAAATCTTCCAATCATTAAGAATTGTTCCTTATTTGAAATTTTGGAAATTTGAGGGGAAATGACAGTGTAAGAGAGCACAAATTTTTAAATGAAAGTTAGTAATTTCATCTACAGAATAAAAAGTGCTACTGAAAACAATGAAAACATATGAAAATCATTAAAAGTCAGACACCAAAACTTTAATTAATTGAAAAAATTCTTACACACCAGCTGGGTGTCCTTCTCACTAGGATGTACAACTGAGGAATATCCTGTTTGCCAGTGAGTGTTGGCTATTTAAGTTGTTGAATATAAACAGAAGACATTGCTCCAGAAGTGGTTCCACCTGCTTATTTTCACATTCTTACACAAACTCAAGGGGTCTGCAGAAGGTTTCCCACTGATGACATCCCCACAGATCACCACAACCCATTTTGCCAGCGATGGCACCACCAGTGAAGCTGCCACCCCTGTCACCACAAGTAGCACTGTCCCCACCAGCAAGGGGCACACTGGGGACTGCAGCACTGTCACCCCCATCAAGTACTACCTTCTCAGCCTTACCCCAACAAGCATCTGAAGCAAGAGCTCCCCAGCAACCACCGCCCTCCTAGCCACAGATAAGCACAAGGGCAGCAAGGGGACCAGAAGCAAGCACCCCACTGGTGCAGCAGCCACCCCACTGCCATCACAAGCACCCACCAGCAACAGAAGCACCAGAGAAGCCAAAGCAACCACGTGTGAACTCTATCAGCACTGGTGCCACAGGCAGCTCCACCAGCAGGAACTCAGCTACCACCAGCAAAATCCATATGGGCAACCTCAGCAGAAGCAAAACCAGGAGCCCCACTAGCACAAGAAGCATCAGCAATAATCCAACCATGAGCATCTACACAGGACTTGCCAGCAGCCTCAAGTGCCACATGGACACCAGGACTCTCACTACCACAATCAGTGCTGGTGAGAACTCCACAGCCCTCAGGAGCATCACCACACACCCCACTGGTGCCAGAGCCAGCAGTCCCACTGCTCCAGCCCAGTCCTCACCAGTAACACCCCTACCAAAAGCAAAGGCACCAACAACACAGCAGAGAAAAGGTAGAACTGCTCTTATCTTCACAGTTCTGTCTTTGATTGTACCTGGTTATGAGCACAATGATTTTCCTTTTCTTAAAAAGACTAAGAATGACTTTTAGTAATGAGTGTCATTACTTCAGAAACTGTTTGAACAGGCTGTTTTTACAGTGGAGTTACTAAATAACTAGATCAAAATACCAAGTTTCAGTCACATTCTTGCTCTCATTGCAGCTTTACAACTGTAAATATTAATTTAAATGAAACTACATTATTTAAATGTATAGCTTTTCATTTTTTGGGGTGTGTGTGTGTGTGTCAAACAGCACTGTGACTCACTTTACCATAAACTGACTATTATTGATCTTGGAATATTCTTCCCAATGTCTTCAAAACTTCAGCATGTTACTCACTGTTATGATTCCCTATCTTCCAGATTTGAGAAGACTTAAAACATTCAAAATTTTCCCTTGCTGAAAAAACTCTTTTGCAAAATTCACGTCAGCACCTGCTTTTCTGATTACTTTAGTGATATTTCCAGTACTCTGAGTAATTTCCCAAACCAAGGTATTACTGTCACTTATAACATGGTGGTGAAACTGAAGCAACATGATGATCTCAACTGTGTGTGAAACTTCTGGACGCTTGCATTACTCTTTACAACAGAACACGGGAGCATCTGGAGACACTTTATACTGTATTTTACCTGGTTACTCATTTTGTACTTCAGAAAATGAAGAAGCTCAAAATCACTATGAAGGGTTAACTGTAACATGGTGTAGATGTAGTTTACTTGAGACGGTGTGAGATTAATAAAACGTACCTAAAGCTTTAGGTACAGATATTCACATGCTCAAGTGGCAAAACTATGACAGTTCTGATTTAGCAAACAATTCTATTTAAAAATACCATCACCAAAACTTGACAAATTAGCTATTTTCACATCCTGGTTTTGTGTGCCTCTCTCATACACACTTGATACTTTTGATTTTACATGTTTATTCAAGACAGAGAAGGTAAAGGATTCCTTACCGCCGAGCAATGTAGTAGAAAACAGGATTGCCAGCCTTTGATGTCCCAGCTTGGTAGAAAATATTTAGTGTTTTCAGTGCTTTGAACTCCTCTTTTTCATGTACCTGATGCCTAAAAAGCAGCACACAGACATCAGGTTTTCACAACTGTCTTTTGAGAAGAACATAAAACCAATAAAAGACAAGCCCTCTTTATTTGCATCTTTAAACAAAAGTATTGAATTCACACAATCTTGAACCTTTATTAGATCACAAAAGTAACTGCCATCTATGGTTCTCTATTTAATTTTTGAAATTAAAATCTTATGCAGAAACCTAAAAGGTCTATGTGCACCTGGCTTCTTAAACTCCCCTTCAAAATGAAAGCTGGAGCCTTAGGACCTACTTATAATTCCTGATATGCTCAAGTCTACAAAACCCACAATAAACAAATCCCCTCCACAATAAACTCATTACCTTGTCATAAATTCTTCAAATTTGGAGCTAGTGAGATTTAAACTGGACCAATGGGTATCTGCCACGGGCTTGTGCTCAGGAGGACCCAGATAGGCAAGGAGAGTGGCCATCTTGTCAAAAGGTCGTCTTCCCACAGCCTTGTGGTCCCTAGAAACAGCATGTTACTTTAGAGAGAAGTCCTTCTTTACACAGCAATTCCTATTATTTGCCCACTACCCTTCCTTACCTTGAACAGGCTGGATTTTCTTTTTTAAAATTAAAGAAGAAAAAAAAAAACAAGTGTTCAACAAAGAAATAAGAAAAATGTTTGTTACACATAGAGCAATTTGTACAACAGGTAAGACAACTACACACTTGCACAAAAGGCTGGCAAGACAAAAGTTTCCAAATGTAAGATCTTTCCAGCCGTGACATTCCTCTTAGTAATAACGACAAAAGCATCCAAAAGTATTTCCAAATATTCATTTCCCATCAGCCACTGCCTTCACCATAACATTTCTGAAGCCCTACCTGTTGCTGGACAGGTACTGGCCAATTTTCTCCTGGTTGTTCCAGAGCAGGCGGTGCAGAGCCAGCACGTTGCCGTCGCTGATGAAGGAGAGGCTGTGGTTGACACTGTCACTGGCCGGGCAGTCGGATGCAATATCCAGGAAAAACCTGGAGTTTAAAACCAGGAATAAACATAAGCATGAAAGGGAGAGCTGCCAGGCAGACTCTGTGTAAGTGAGAAGGCTGTAAGAAGGTGACACAGCCTGTGCAAGCTCTCAGGGGTTTTACCTTCGTGCTGCATCAAAATTGCTTTTTACAAAATCGTTAAAAGGCCGCATATGTTCTTCTTTTGTAAACAGGACATGGTTGGCAATGCTCTGAAGTATCTAAGTAATAAAAAGATGGTAAAGACACACAAAGTTTTAATGTGTTAACTGTTACAGTAACTTCATAGTCAGAAGTACTCATCTGAACTTGCTGCAAAGTCTCAAGACAAAAAAAAAAAGGGCAATAAGCAATCTAATTCAAAACACGTTCCCTTTCAAAATATTTTTTTCACATACTTTTAAATGCTAGAAAATTATTTTCCTCATTTATTAATTTTATTTGCTTTTAGACCAGAAAAACAAATCATCCTTCAAAACGTCCACTTATTAAATGTTAACTCTTTCCTCTGGAAATAACACCAACACGTAAAAGCAACAGCATGTGCCTGTTAAAAGCAAACTAATTTCTCAGCATCTCAAGTGGATCATGTATCTGCTGCCACTATTCTTGCTGTGCTCACAGTAACATTGGCTTCTGTACTGGGTTTCAAATAAGGTTAGAAGTTCAACTGAAGAACCAGAGGCATTCTGTTTTCTTACACATCATTGTGGCAAAGTGTTGTGGCTTTTTTTCCATACAGACTGTTCCCCATACTTACACCAACACCGAGATGTATAAACACAGTATGGACACCACAGCTTGGATACACACGATGGCTGCTTCCAAAAGCTTCAAGTTTACATAAATTTCCTCACGCTAGCCAAAGAACAGAACTACCTCAGGTAGAGCAGGAAGGTCAAATAAAAACACGTATTGATTCACCTTCGACATCAGCTTCAATCCCCTCTCAATCCGTGGAGGAGGCTTTTTGTCTAAAATCCCTGCCTCGTACGGGGAGACGATGGCGGGGTTGATGAAGCGCAGGAACATGGCGCTGCCCACGGCCCCGATGCTGTTCTGGGGAAAGCGCTGACTGACAACCTGGGGAGGTGGGAATTGTAAAGAACATTTGGCATTAAGGAAAAGAGGAAGCAAGCTGAGAAAAGCCTCATCTGGTAATCCAACTTTTAAGCATTCTGTCCATCCCGACCAAGCTGGTGAGGTGTGAGCAGGGCTCTGCTCCTGGCCACAGGACCAGCAGGAGGAGAGGGAAGGAGCGAGGGGCTGGCAGACACTGCCTGCCCTCAGCCCTGCAGACCCTCCTGCTAGGGGACATTGCTTCAGTAGCTCTGGGACAAGGACCAGAAGGTGCATTGCAGAGTTACTGAGCACTTCATTCCAGGACCCTGCCCCTGGCAGCAACACAGACCAACCCCACACACTCAGCACTGGGGATGCTTCCCAGAGGAGTGGGGTTTTTGTTTCTGTATTTAGAAGTTCACTGTTGATCACCAGAGCCTCTTCAGCAATAAGACTTATGCTGTAAAGTTTCAGGAGTAATTTTAAATTTGTGGGAAGGAGATATCTGTAGAAATACTCTGCAGAACCATCACGTCTCAACAGATTTGCCAAGGGAGGAAAGGCCGAGCCAGAGCCAAGTGGCCAGTGTGCTTCCCTGCCACCCCACTGTCCAAAAGCTCTTAGCAGGGATTTGCTAAAAGAACTACAGATCTAAGTTACTGCTCTTTGCTATCTAGAAAAAAACATAAATTACAAAAATGTTGCAATTTTTTTTAAAATGTCCTTTCTTTTCAGGAAATCAGCTGAGGATGGTCTGTTCTCTAGGTATCTTTCATTTGATTTTTAAAAATTAAAGATAACACTCCCTGACAAAAATAAAATTTAAAATATGCTACATATGGTTCTACAGAGTCAATACTGGTATATTTTCTTATGAGTAACAGGTTAGTCAAAACATGCCAGATTCCACCTTTTCACACAATAAAATTAGCAAGCCTCATATTTAAAGTTATTTTGTTTAAAATAATTTAAAAACAAACAAACCCTATATTACTAAAATGCTTTAAAACGTAAGTAGTACAATCTCAAATCATGCTTCTTAAAACAAGTAAAGACATTAGTAAATACATAATGTATCAGCTTGGTTCAGTACCAACTTCAGTTACCTCGTGATGGAATTACTGATATTTCCTTGTAAAATACTAGTTAGCACACAAATTTTGCACTTAAACATTATTACTATTCTGCTCAGTTACAGCAAAAAAATAAAGGAATATTTAATAAAAGTCTAAATTCCCATTCTGCTTCTGTTTTAATACTTTATATCTTGAGGTCACTGTCAAAGAAAAGGGTAAGTCTTAACCTTTAATGGCACCATTGTATCACAAAATACAAATTTAAAATCTTTAATACAGCAAGTTACTTAAAATGGGAAATCTGTGTTTCTCAGTAAATCAATACAAGTGCTAAATTCTATTGCTGAGTCAGAAGTCAAAGGAAGGAAAAAGTATCAGAAACAAGTCATATAAAGCCTCTTTTCCTTTCAGTAACCCACACATATTAATTGTTCTTTTCCCAGGATGCAAGCTGAAGTCAAGTTATCAACCAGAGTTTTAAAACAACTGACAAGACTCAGATTTTCCCCAAAACCAAAAAAAAACCATTTTTCTTCCACATTTTTTTAATTTGAAAATGGTGGCAAGGGTAGAAGAATCAGAGTATTAAATACTAAGCAGTAATGTTAAAAATGTCTTGTTTACTCAAGTAGGCACACAGAGAATGTTTTAAATAACTTAATTCCAGTGTTAATTGAAATGAAAGCTATTTTGTGCCAGAATTAGTAGAATGATTTTACAGTGAGGTCAAATAGGCTGAAGTGAAGATGTTTTGAACAAACAGCAAAAGATTTCTGTTGTGCTTTGAAAGAAATGGCTAATAAAAAGGTCTCCAAACTTACTGATTTTTTGTTTTCCTTTTTTTCTTTTACGGTAGCTTTATTCAGTAGAGAGTGGCAAGTTGCCTACAGAACAGAGATGAGCACAAACAAGTCACAGCACCAACTACATACAGCAACAAAAAACCAATGTTGACTTGTACATAAATTACACAGTAAAATGTAAAACATAACCAACAGAAAATGAAATATATCAACTAAAGACTGATGATGGGAGGTTTTATTCCACAATTTTATTACATCTTATTTACAAAGCACTAAATACAAAACAAGCAAATGTTGCATTTCAATCATTTCTACTATTTCTGGCTAGATTAAAAGTCAAACCACACTCATGTGCTCATGATAGACAATATTGGTCATTAAACAGTATATTCAGCTTTCAAGTGTATTCCACCATGCCTAAATAATTTTAATAGTAAAAATAGTAAAGTGTTATACCTTTGAAATACATATTACTTTTTAAAATAAATTTAGAGTTTTAAATCTTCCCAATGTTTCTCTGTGTGTCCTTCAATTTAGTTAGATCTGTGAACCATCATGGTCATACTACTTTAATAGCTAAACACTGCCATAAAACACTCTGTGGAAAGAGGAAGAAAAAAGCCAGTGGGTCTGCATTAAATTATTACAGATTTCCAACTCAAGATACCTTGTTTGTGCTTATTTCTGCATTTCATTTAAATGCAAAGGGACCCACCAAGAAGCATCACATTTCCCATCAGGATTTGAGCAAAGCCACAGCACACCAGCCCTGTGCCCTGCTCCCCTGCATCCAGTCCTGGAGCTCAACCCCACACCCTTCCCATGAGCTGGAACAGTAAACCAGCATCACTGAGAAGCCCTACACCAAGCACCAGCTGGAGCTGTAGCAACAGCAAGCCAGCAATGTGTTACAGTTTGAGAGCAAGCATGCACCAAGAGGTGAAACAACCTTCACAGTATCACCCAAACTGGATCTGGAAGAGAATTTCTGCAACTTAGGAACGACAGAGTAAAAAGAAAAAAACCCACACCACAACACAAAAACTCAACAGTTCTTAAAAGCTATTCTGCTAAACAAACTAAATTTAAATAGTTCAAATTTGTGTGAGACCTATTAATATTTAACCTATCGTGCCTCTGCCAAATATCTGACTGTGTAACTCCTCTGGAGCCAGCCTCTGCAGCTGCCATACACACTCTGCATCAGGCTACTGCCTTCAAAGCAACCAGAATTCCCACTTCCCTTTATTAAAAAGAAAAATAAAACGTTTTGTGTGTTTTTTAAGAAATGGCCAGCACAAATTCTTTATATGAGTTACTCTGATCAAGCTTGTTTGTGACCACATAACACTCCTGATCATACCTTACCTGCTTACCTGATGTTTCCCAGTGCACACACTGGGCTCTGCTCTGGCCACAGAACCAGCCAGCAGAGACCCAGTGCTCAGCTAAACACATAATGTTGCCACACCAATTAGCTACAGATCATTTACAGAACACACCTAGTGAGTATTTTTTGCATATTTTTCACTGAAATGAAAATAAATCTGATCATCCTATTAACAGCAGATAAAAGCAATGCAAGGAGATGCAGCACATGGCAAATAATGGGAGGAACCATCAAGCTTGCATGTGGCATTTTCAGTTGCACTCAGATACACTCCTAGCCAACCTCTGTGAGCCTCTGGCCATTTGAACTTGAAGGAAACCAAGGAAACCAACTTAACCCCATCATTTCCTAATTAAAAAAATAAAAAAAAGAAACCAAAAAACCCACAAAAACCACCTCCCACCAACTTAATACAACCAAGTGTTGGAAAGAGAAAGTGGTGACTTTAAAAGGCACTTACACAAGTTGTTATAGCAGAAGCAAAGGCATATTGTTTGCACACCTAATTCACTCCAATACCTCACAGTAACAACCCAAGATCCACAACAGTCACAACACACAACTCACTGCTTCTCAGTTCCAAGTTCTGAGGATGACAGCAGTTGCATCTATTAATAGAGCATCCACTGTAAAACCATGACTAGACTCCACAGTGCAGCATTTTTTATTACTCATGATCAGTTTGCATAGCTCATAAAATCTCTTTTCCTTGCTTTACTTGAGACCTGCTCACCCTGCTTAACTGAGAGCACAGCACAAGCATCCTGCCATGCATAACTCTTCTGACATCCCTCCAGCAGCACTGGAAATTGTATTTCCTATGAGCCCTCAGGCCAGCAGGAGTGTTCCCTACTGCAAGTTTTAGCAGCCACTAAATCCATCAGAAATGCACAAAGAGCAAGAGAGCTCAATGAGTCCAGGGCTTGGAACCTGCTGAGCTGCTGTGGGGAGCAGCAGAACCAGGACAGAGCAGAGGAGTCAGACATGGGGTTTCTCTTACTCCTATTTACCTGCTGCATTTGTACATACTCTGTGTTTGCAAAATTCAGCCACTTACTGCAGGTACTTCAGCCCTTTGCATACTTTCACATATTCCAGGCCTCAGACAAGACACAGTTCCCACACCAGAACATGTTGTGCAAAGCAGATGGAAGGTATTTTAATTTGTGGCCCAAAATTTGTCCAATAGGACAGAATTCCTGTTGTCATTCTCTCTCTCAAATACAAGAACCTACAATCCTCAAAAGTACAGAGCATCCCCAGCAGCCTAGTGCAAGGCTAAGGTTATTCACCCAGCAACAGGCTGCTCAGGGCTTTCCTTAACAGCTGCTCACAGCAACCAGACCCTCCTGAGATCAGAACATCATGAGGAGACACCACACTGATCAGAATGAAGCCCCAGTGATGCAGGGTATTGCCCTCACCCACAAATGGCATTCTTTAGGGACTCACATATAACCACATACAATTCTCTACCAAATACAGACACAGGAGTTCAGATGGCCAACTCCCTCTTTTATACTCAGCTTTAATGCAGTTTCTGAAATCCAGGACTTGTAATTACTGCAGTCCCCCCAGACCAAGCTCCAAACTGACAGAATTATAAAAACCAACCCCAAAGTTTAGGGGCAGGCAATGAGTGCAGGCATACCTGATACAAACAATGGCACACACTGCGAAGTTGTGGTGGGAACTCCAAAGAAGAATTAATGATTGCATGAAAAAACTTTTCTGTCATTTGCAACAGACTCCGCTGGTTCTCTTCGAGGCTTTCTGTAGGCTCCAGCCTGAAACAGACCCATAAATGTATGACCAGCAAGCAAATACATTAGAGTAGCTGTACTTCTATGTTTGGTAGTAACCTGATTTCCCAGGGTAAACAGAAATCTTATGAGTCTTTCACACAAAAGTTTTTTTATGGTCTTTCACACAAAAGTTTCCATCAGTATTTTAAACAATGTAAGTTACAAATCTAAGGTCATTTAAAACTCAGTCATAAACAGCTGTAAGTGGGATTCTCTCACACCATTCCATATAAAGACATATATAAATAATTCCAACTGGTAATTTTATCATCAGTTTTATGATGGTTTCTCTGAAAGGAATTTCTGAGGTAGACACTGATACCTGAGAGTTAAACTATTAGTAAGAGGGCTTATCTTTTGGTAAGCTACTTAAAAGAAATATTAAACTTTTTCTAAGAGTTGGAGATAATTCAAAACACCAGAGCAACTGCTACTAAACACAAGTCTTGAATCATATAAAAAAAAATAAAGCAAAAAATTACACACAACACGATCACATTCCATCTTACATCTGTAACTAAATCAGTGACCTAAAGCAGATGCTTTCTGGTACTACTGGAAATCCCCACAATAGTGTCCTACATAAAAGTATGCTGTAGTAAGTAGGAGAAGAGGTCCTGCAAAAGCTTTCCATCTTCCTGCCTCTCTGGGCTTAGATGACAGGCAGCAACTCATCCTGCTGTGCTGATCAGCTCTGTACACTATTCCTGGGGTTTAAGGGCTGCAGACACATTTAATGTGTCTGGTGAAGTGAGCAGTGGAAGAGTATGGAAGTATGAGAAAAATACTCATATTTATAACAAGGGAAATCAAATCCTACTGTATTTACAGTGAGTGGAAATCATGTTTATAAGTAAATACATTTCCTCCCTGCCCCTGAATCTCAAACCTTGTTGGATCCACCTCAAAGCTAACATGCTGCCATTCCGAGGATGTGATCACAGTCCTTAACAAAGGTTCCAAAAGCTTCTGCAAATACGTAGCACCATATACCTATGTAGAAAGAAAATCAGAATAAGTGGCCAGATTAACATAGCAGTTCATCAAACATCAAAACTTTAAAAGCAAAACTTCTTAAACTTAACAGATGTGAGAGGTGAGACTGGCTTAAACTGGGACCCAAAGGCAACTCTGGACTGTTTTAATCTAATGGAGTTATTTTTATCCAAGTGCTTAACACCACATGCAGAGGCAATCAGGTAAAGACAATCAGGTGTTGCCAGTTAGGAGGAGGAAGGCAGGAGCTCTGTTAAACCCACCTGTGCCCAATTAGGGCCGGCCCCAACTGTGCATGAGCAGAACTGGGGGACCAATAAAAGGTGAGCACTAACGGGATCCAAGGCAACTCTGGGAGTGCTGTTCTTACACCTTGGCAAGAACACCCACTGGACCTCAAAACACTGTGGTCCAGGAAAGGATTGTCTGCAACAACCACAGACTGGTAGCTTTGTATTTTTATATTACTAAACCTTTCCTGTAACTGATCTGTAGCAGACAGAGATTAGATGATATACCTTAAAACAGAAAGTCATTATTTTACTGGCTAAGCTGTTTCCTCGGAAGAGTGTCTGCATGGAATCTGCTAGTTCAACTTCCTTTGAAAACATATTCCAGAGCAGCTGGTAGAGCAAGTGTCGGGAATCAAAGAGTGTGACCAGGACACGAGCTAGCTCATCCTTAAAAGAAGCAATGAAACGTCAATCAGTCACCCAAAGCAAGTATGACAAAAAGAATTATTAAAAAAAAAGCACCAAATGTTTTGTACTAATGCTTTAAATATGCTGAGTCTTGCAGGTAAATATCAAATTAAGCACACAATCTGTCTTTAAATCTTCCCTATGCTATTGCTTGTCTAAAAATCTGCCGCATGATACCCAGCCACAGAAATTCATAATGGTCAGTCCAGACAGATAAGCAGTTATTCTGCTATATAACAAAGCCCAACTGATCTTGCTAAAAATCTAAAGAAGCAAACAGAGTTTCCTTTGCATTACAGCACACATAACCTGTAATAAATCACTAGCCCAAGGAGAAGCATTTATTACAGTAACTGTATACAAAACTATTCTTAGACATTAGCTAAAAAATTTACTATAAAAATTATGTTTATAATCAATCTCTGGCAATTAGACTCAGAAGGCTTTTCAAGAATATACTGAGAAAGGCTATCTCATCTCTCTTCATCAGACTGTTGCTACAGCCTTAATCTTTGGACTAATTTTTATTTCATGTTTTAGTATTTTCAAAAAGGTAGGAAATAAAATGCATGAATCAACTTACCCACTGAGAACAAGGCACCACATTGGCTAAAGCCATAGCAATAGGAAGCTCCCCCTGATCACCCATCATTGTAACCAACTCCACCAATCTCTCAAACCGATCTGCTAGCACTGTTTCTGCTAATGTATCAAATTCTGTCCCCTGCTGAAGAATTTTGGTGAGGACTTCCATAAACGTGGCTCTTGTTTGGAGGTCTTTATGATAGCCCAAGCCTGATTAAAAAAACCCAGAACTACTAAGGAAGATGTAAAAATAAATTAAATATCAATGTCTTCATTATGTATTCATTTATGCACAGTTATCTCTAACTACTTTACCTATTGAGTGCATCAGACCACTGTCCACATTTGCATTGAGTAAGTTGGACATGGCAAGCACAGTGCAGTGCCGGAGCGACGCCAGTCGGCGAGACATCCCACGTTTCCTGCCGCCCGTCTGGGCACTTTCATCTTCCACTTCACTGCAGTCATTTAGAAGGTTCATAAAGAGTGTGAAATATCTAAAGAAAGAGACAAAGACTTGGATAGGTAAACCAGATCCTGCCCAGGCAACCAGCTGAAGAGGTTAGCATACAGTAGTAAACAGACAAGAAGACTCCCCCAGAAAATCTCTTAACTGCCCCAAGTAATCTTTCTTGTAGCACAGGCCAAACTTGCAGATCTGTTGTAACAACCAGAGGGCACAGTCCAGAAATTCACATGGAAATATTCTCAAACAGAGCAAATAAATTTCACAGGTGTGCCTTTACAAACAGATGTCTTGAAAGACATGTTAAGTTTCATGAATAAAAATATAATATTAGAGCAATCTAATCCCTCCTGTGAACTAAGCATGCATTTGCCATAAACAGAAAAAAAGACCAATTTTAAAATTATTTTCTAAATGAAAATGTTTCCATAAACCTAGGAGGCAGAGATTTGTGAAACGGGATATATAAGCAGTAATTCCTATTTGGATAAAATTATTTCTGCTAGAAACAAACGCCACAGTTTGCAGTAAAAGCCATAGGGAGCATCTACTTATAGTCATTGTATGGCAAAGCAGAAGTCACTATTTACTTAAGAAATAACTGAGATTTTGCTTCCATCAACTCAACACCATCCCCTTCTTCAGGCTGTAGTGGAAGGCCAGCAAGAAGAGAGACAACTGCTTCCATACTTGCTTGGTCCAAATCTCTGAAAAAGGAAGTTATAAGAAGCTGTGTATTAGCTCAGCAGAATTAGTCTCTCCTCCCCCTTGATAATTTTCCCATCCAGTACCAAGTCCCTTTTCCTTACATTCCTAACTTTCTGCTTCTGTTGCTGCTCACCAAAATTTAAGTTTTGGTTTTTGTCTTTTCTTTAAAACTGCTAAAGGAAGTCCACATGAGCCAGCTCATCTGTGGGTATCAACTGCCACCTGGAACACTTGTGAAAACCTTTAGAAATAATTTAAGAGTATTCTTTCTTACCTTGTCAAACACTTCACATCCTCATCTGTTGCTTGATTAGATGTTCCCATAACCCAGTCTGTCAAATATTCCACCATTTTGTTCCTGTTACATATTGATATATTACTTTAGCTTTCTTCTTCTGGTTTTTTGAAACAACTCTTCCCCCAAATATACTTCCCACTGTTGGCATCATTCTTAACTATTACAAATTGAGTGTTAATAGCTACTTGGACCAACACACACAAAAATTATGTGTGCTTGGTAATCCCCCATTTAAAATAAAATTTTAATGCAGTACCAGGGTCTAATTTATTCTGAAGACAAAGGTACTATGGCTATACCAAGAACACTGATGTGAGACAAATTTTGGTTCAAATTTTTAAACATGTAACCAAACAAAATTACATTTAGCTAACATAACACAACACAACATCATCCTAGAAGTTACATAATGCAACACTTACCTAAATTTCATTTCTTGGCAAAAGGAAAGGTCATCCCTCCTCTCCATCATTACTTCTACTAACTGACACAGCTTAGTTTTTATTTGAATTGCATGTACCAAATTTCCAAGCACACGCACATACCTGAAGGAAAAACAAGCAGAAAAACCAGAAGGGTCTACCTTACTTCTGAAACACTACTTTGTACAGAAATGTGAACAGGATTTCTTACCTAACCAGATTTAACATCATTGTCTCAATACTAGCTTGTCCAAGATGTTCTGAGCTCCCTTCTGTATGATTGTCAAGCAAATTCTTCATAATAGCAATGGTTTGCTCTACAAACTGTGTGTTGGTCTCAGTTAACAAAACCTACAGGAAGAAGATTGGTTATCTTAATACTTCACACACAAAACCAAATAAAACTATATTTATCAGAAATACTGCAGCATTTAAAAAATCTAATGGACAAGCACTTTACTAATTATCACCCAGCTATCAGAATTCCAGTATAAGTCAGGATTAAATATGTCAATACAACCAGACATAAGGATTCTGAGAACATTCTCACAGATTCTGTATTCAGAGTTCCCTAAGAATGCAAGAATATTTTCAATTACTTGATGTTAAGTATAGCCTGGAATCACAAATACAGTAATTATTAATGCATGCTGTCAAATAGAATAGTAGTGCTTGCAGGGTTTTTTTTCACAAAACATAAACTGTATCAGTTTCAATGAAGCATGTGAAAGAGAAGACCGATGCTTTTTATTTAAAAAATGGGAAGGACCACATCAACACTTTACCTGCCCTTGAGAATCAAAAAACTTGCTGATGGTGTTCTTCAGTTTGTTAAACAGCATTGGATAAAGTGCTGGACTCAACTCCAGGCCCACCAGGTCTTTAATATTGGTCCGTATCTGCAGCCCCACCTTCTCGTGGTTGCAGACCATCAGGGTCAGCAGGCGGTCGATGAATTTGCTGACGGGCGTCTCCGGGTTTCCCTCGGTGGACACCATGGATATCATGGAGCCCTTGCGCTCGCTGAGGGGGCCCATGGGGGGGCTGTAGGTGGCTAAGCCCGCGTTGCTGCGGTGCTGCAGGCACACTCCTCCCAGGGCACAGAGGAACCCCGTCATGTTGATCCACTCCTGAAGAGAGTCCGTGTCAGACAGGTCGATGGAGCCTCCCCCGCTGACATGGGACATCCGCCTCTTAACAATGGTCTTATGGAGACTTTCAGTCACCTGAAAAAGAACAGCTGAAGATGAAACCTCTCCAGTCAAAGGCAACCAAGAGACAGATCAGAATTTTGAAGTGTTCTGTAACACAGCCTTCCGTTCACAATTCCAGTCTCAACAATTTTTCTAAGACTGAGCTTGCATTGCTTATTGTGCTACCATCAGCAGAAATCTGTTCAGGGGCACTGGTTTTAGAGAAGCTGAAAAAGGCTTCTTGGTCTCTTAGTAAGCATAGAGGACAACCAATTACCATTATTTTTCTGGAATTCAATTCCTTAAAACACAAACTTGAACAGCTATTTTGAGTTTTCAAGGGTTGAACCTCTGGAAAAATTCATAATCACCTGCCCATCTTCCATTTTGGTCTTTGGATAGTTAAGGATTAGTTTTGTAGCTTGTTCCCATTTTGCATGTGTATCCTCCCAGGCCTAAAATAAAACATATGAAGAGTCAACTTCAAAACTACCTGTAGCAGCAGTATTTTCTGTTTATAACAAAAAAATAGGCAAACAAAGAGAAATTTCAGAAGAAAGTTTACCTCTGTGTTTCCTGCAGTTGGATGTTCAATGCGTCTTAGTAACGCCATCACCCTCTTCTGAAGAGCTGCCCTCCCTACAAAGCAGCACAGAACATTTGACTAAGTTTTTTGAAAAACAACCTGTGTCACTTACGAGATCTTTGAAAGCAATTATTAAATTATAGAGGAACATAATCCCTTAAAGTGTTTAGAAAATTATCCTTCTTGTTACACTCAAAAATCCCCATGAACTCAGTAACAAGTTCTCTGCTCTTTTTAGCAGTTCTCATGACAGATATATTTTGCTTGAAGGATGAGCATCAAGCAAATAAAGAATCTGTTTAAAGAATGTAAACAGTCTTATCACATAGGAAGAGAAGTATTGTACAGATTGAGGATTCTTACCTGTTGACATCATATTGCTAACAGATGCAAACTCCATGAAAGTATTGTAGTTTGGCAAAAAATTGTGCACTGAGACTTCATCTACTCCACACCTGATGTCAGCTTCCTCACAGAGGTGACGGAAACAGGACATGGCCACAAGGACTGCCTCGATATCTGGGCTCCACAAAAACATGTACAAGGCAACCTCCAGTTTGGTTTGGGCTTGGCGACAAATGGGCGTCCCACTGCACCCTGCTGTGCTTTCCTTGGGAAGCAGAAAATTCTGAATTTGGTAATATTGCTTAAGAATATGGCAATTTCATTAATATTCTGCAAACCTAAACAAGATCAGAGTCCTATCTTTTATGCTGCTGCACAAACACATTAGCTAAGAACCTACTCCTTTGATAAGGATAACCACACACTTAGGAAAATCTTATTGATACTGTAGAATTGTACACTAAATAAACAAAGTTAAAGTTTTGGCTCACAAATTACGTTCTAAATAACCTCTTCATTTTTTTTCCTGCAGCTATAACTAGTAGTAAAACTCGGCTTGAGAAACCTGTCCATCCAAGAGTTTACCTTATTAAAATACTTGATTTTATGATCCTTCATGGTACATTCAAACACACATGAAACTTTAAAAAGTGAGATTTCAGATTTATTAACAATGCCTAAAAACTCTGAATAATGCATAGGGATGCCACGCTCCCCAGGTATTACACAGAATTCTCACATACTACTTACCATGGAAGAATTCCCTTTCCCTTTCCTGAGGGTAGGTCCTGGAGCACAGCGAATTATCTCTTCATGGTCAAGAGAAATTTGACTGGTTCCACCTCCAGAGCCATCATAAAGGAAGAGAAGGCTGCA
The DNA here is from genome assembly GCA_038090715.1 of Florisuga fusca. Classification (NCBI taxonomy): domain Eukaryota; kingdom Metazoa; phylum Chordata; class Aves; order Apodiformes; family Trochilidae; genus Florisuga; species Florisuga fusca. The sequence goes on from JAAWXA010000036.1 coordinate 6,348,436, forward strand.
GGAACTCCTATCTGATTGCTATGGAGGGAGAGTAAAAATAATAAATCAACTAATTTGTTAAAAAGATTCTTATCTTAATGAATATCCTCTAAGCACCAAGAGAAAAGATTTTGAAAAAGAACTAATTACTTCTTAACTGGAAGAATGAGAATATTAAGCATACTCCTTATTTGAAGGACAGTTGACTTCATTTAGAGGTCAAACGTAAAAATCTTCCCGAATTCACAGAAAGCCAGAAAGCCCATGCTCTTCAGTTGCAACATGGGAGATTGTATTTTACAAATACATGTTAAACTAGAGCTACCAAGGGAAAAAAAAAGCCTACTAACTCAGCACCAACACAGACAAAAAGAAGCATCCATCAGTAACAGAGCTACTGAAGTTGAAAAGGGAAGAAAAGACACAAGTCACTTAAAGGTGAAAATTGTCTTGCTGAAAGAGCACTTCTCAAGCTTGCCATTACTTTTAATAATCCTAACAGAGATGTTAACATTTACTTACTTTGTTTTTTAGAAGAAACTTATTCCTACAGATGAGAATCTCCCGCAGCCACTTGAGGATTTCTGTACTGCTGAGCATCTGATGACTAGTTAGTTTCTTGCAGATATAAAAAAGCATTTGTGAACTGCAGCAAAATGAAATTCACCATTAGCTTTATAGTCTAGTTAAAGTTTTTTAATATATAGTGCTACATTTTACATAGAAATAGGCAATTAGCATGAATATCCTATACAGGTACTAGCATCATCTTTTTAAAATGTAGAATAAATATAATATTGGTGTGTCCTTTAAATGGCAAGCTCCCCTCTGACCCTTCCCACCGCCCAGCTGGCCTTTTTAGCTCCCTAGAGGAAGTTAAGCAACTTGGGTACTTGTTAGAAGTCCAGACTCCAGGGCTGTAAATTCAGAAGTCCTCCATTTATCCACAGAACAGATACAGCACAGACAGTGGCAGAACAAGTTTACCTACACTGCTCTGACAACGTGTCTCAACTCTGTTCTGGAAGGAACACATCTAGGGATGTTCCTTCTTCATATCCATTCAGGCCTCACACTCTCTGTTAAAACTGCCAAAGGGTCCAAATTAGTGTCAATTTTAATGGGTGTTTCCCCCAGCCCAAACAGACCACAAACTCATTTCTACTACTAGAAATTACAGTCATGACTTTCAGTTACTGCCCATCCAGGTAGGGTCAGCCCCAAACTGATCCCAGAACAAGCCCCTCAAGCCCTACAGGCCCCTTTCCTGGTGCTGGAAAGTACTCCTCCTAGGCTGTCCTTCCCTTTCTTCTTAAAACGACCTCTACCAATTCAGATTACATCACCAAATACTTTTTTAAAAAATTGTTTAGCTCATGCAATTCTTAGAAAGCCAAGCGTAGAGATTCCTACTTTTTGATTTAGCTTTTTGTATATTCTGACACTTTAGAATTTTCATTTCCCTTCATACTCTCCAAGAAATCAACCACAACAACTGCTATGAAGTTATAAAAAGCAAGATGACTTTAATGGATAAAAATTCTTAAATATACAGGAATGACAAATAGAGATCACAGGACAAGGGCAAGTTACTGCCTTCTTTAGGTGAGGGTTTCAGATATGATTAGCAAATCCACGTTTTAGAATTTTTTAGCATTACCCTCCTCCGGCCCCAAAAAGATAAAACAGAATTTAAAGAAGCTGTAAAATTTTGAATGAGGTGGAAAAGTCCCTACCTTTTCAAACTAATAATTTCTAGACCTTAACACCAGCCATTAAGAAAGCCAGGAAAATGTTTATTATATTTTTGTTAAATTTTCACAGTATAAGGAAGATTAAATGTTTTCATGAACACACGTAATATTTTTCCCTGCAAATTCATGCTGATGTTGCACAGGTTTCCCAAAACATTCACAGCTATTTCAAAGGAGAAGACAAAGCAAATAGCTCTTTCTGTAGTTTACAAAAGTTAACTGACATACCTAATTTCCCAGAATGTTTCTATAGGTGCATCAGGGTTCCACAAGTCAATGCTGTCCAATTGGTGCAGAACTAGCAAGGCCTAAATTCCAAACAAAGTAATTTAATTACAGGCAGAAAGTTACAAAGTACATCAGCACAGGCAGATAAATGGGTGCCTGTAATTACACTGCAAAGTAGTTACATTGTTTTAAAAAGGAAGGAAAGACACATACTGCATTTTATGTAGAAGAACAACAGTTCACAGTTCGAGCCACAAGTATTTCATTTTAGCCTTGATTACATATTTGCAATCTAAACGTCGAGGTTTTACCTAGGATTCCCATACAAAACCATACTAGACACACAGACAATGTTTTTTAAAGATAGGTTTTGCCTTTGATATTTTACTCAATGGTGCTCTCTGCAAAGATGGAACAGAGGAACTGTCAGACCATCTTTGATCAACAGTGGGGATGAAGAGACCATATTAAGAGGTGCATGGTAGTCCCAGAAGGCAGTATGTGAATTGCTTTTTAAAATTTTCTTACAGGCACTTGTAACAAGAAGGACTTGTTAAGTCTTCCTTGTAACACTTTCAGGGCAGGAGACATTTATAAAAAAAATAAAAATCAATAGAGACCAAACTCTAAGATGCCAAAGTTCAGAACTAATCAATACTCCAGAGCTTCTACACCAGCCTTGATTTGTCTGTGTACTAATCACCTGGCACAGAGCACAGGTCCCCCTTACCTCCATGGCTTCTTGTGCTATATCTGGCATGCTGGATTGTGGAACAAGCTGTACAAGGCCTGTAATTAATTCAGCTGTGCTACCCTGTGTCTCAGGCCCTTGCTTCCTTGGATTCTGAGCAGCAAAAAGGAGAACAAGTTAAAGTTGTAAAACTTTTTAATCACTGACCATCCTAGAAATAAAACCAGGGGTATTTCTGGATCCTTAGAAGAGCACCTCATTTCTTGTGCATTTCTATGACACCCTTTGCATACCACATCTTTGACAGAATGGAAATATTTTTAAATTAGACAATAAGCACACCTGAGAAAATGGAAGAGGGAATGTCTTCTTACTGAAATGATTACAAATTTCCCCTAAACGTGATTTTCCTCTTATTCTGTTCCCTTCTTCTTGTCCATCCCCCCCCACCTTTCAGAAGAACAGAGCTTTATGTTCCCTTTCATTGTGTTCCTTTGGTTCTGCAGCATTTTCTGCCATTTTTTTTGGTTTTGTCTTTTCCATTTGAAAGCACAGAAGCATTATAAGCAGAGCAAATAAAATTATCCTAGATGACAGGTTTATGGTTTTAATTTTTATTAATTTAGTACCTTCTGAAGCAAATTTTCCTATGACTGAATAGTATGATATACTTACACACAACAAAAGCTTTGGATCAGCATGGATCAGTTTTACCAAGGATAACAGCAACAACTTGTAGCTTTTGGTTTCCAGATCAGTAGGTTTTTCTTTAAATTTAAGGCTTGTCATTTTCTCCTTAAATGTAAGACTCTGACGGAAGAAAAAAATGACAGTCACAGTCAGTAAGGTTATGTACATAGTAGTTACAATTAAACACCTTATCAGGTGTATTGCTTTTATCAACCACGATTTAGAAAAAAGTTTAAAAATACACAAAATTCACTCAAGTACAGTCACATAGTACATGCATATGTAAAAGGGGATTTTTAGGCAGAAGGCTATCACTTAATTACATCCTTAAGTTTCCTTAAGAATTATTTTAGTGAGTTGCATGTGGACATAAGTTTTTGTATAAGACAAATGGTGGCAAAAGAAAAATGGATAAAAGGACCAGAAAGAATTGACAGCAATATTCTGTGTCTGAGAAAGAAAAAAATATACATGTTTCCAAGCAAGCTTGAACATATCAGAGTGTAGGGAACTTTTTTCCAAAGTCAAGTGTGAGCTCTATCATGTTCTGCCACTGCTGTTCACACAACAGAACCCAGGTAGTCATAAGACCCATATGTCTAACAGTCACACACAGTGCTGCCTGAGGGAGGGGTATAGGGATGCTACTGGTTGTAAGGATTTCAAAAATTAAGCTTATGCTTTAATCCTACATCGTGCAGAAGCCTCCAAATCTGGATGCATGCTAAAGTCTGTCAAAAATACGACATATGAGTGTGGGTGTATTTTCATATGTATACACACACACATATAAATACATTTATTTAAAAATAAGAACATAAATTAATTGGATTCCAGTATGTCCAAGACAAAATATTTTCATCTCGCTCATATAAGTTCACAGAATTTATATTTTCATTAATTTTCATCTTATATCAGCAGAGATGAAGTCAGTATTTCTGTTTACAGCCAACAAAACAATTTCAGGAAAGTCATTTGGACAAAAAGGTTGTTGTGGATATTCAAGACAGAGTAAAACACTCTTCAGAAACTTAGCTTTTTAAACTATTCTGTCTAGTTTATTTGCTAAGATCCCAAACAATAGCATTAACTTGTTTTTCATTTTCACTAAACTTACAAGTTTTAAATGGCAACAACAAAAAACCCTAGATTGAAGTAATCTTTAAGGTAACCTAAGAAGAGATATGACATTGAATAATCAAATTCTACAAGAAATTAGAACCTCATGCTATTTTGCTAAATAGTTATTGTGAAAATAGAGAAATAAAATCCCCTATATAAAAAGCATCCAATCAAGAAATTGATACCACACTGGTAGAAGTAACTAATTCTGTGCTACAGACTGCTGCAGTTAAGGGAATTCTGAGAAAAGGCACATGGTAAAAGAAGCTGATTTGTTTCTGTTAAGCCATTTAGTTACTTCACAGTCAAAGCTCAAGACTATCAATAAGCAAAGACTGGGACATGACTTCTTTCTGTAAATATATCCCAGGGAGAAGCACTGGTTTGAAGCTAACAGACACCACTGGAGCAAGAACAAATGGGGTAAGTTAGACATAAATAAGTTTAGGCTGGAAATGAGAAAACAATTCTAACCACCAGAATGGGGAGATTCTGGGTGAGCATCGTGATGGAGAAGCAGGGGCCAGAAAGAACAGACCCAACAAAAAGCCTTTCCTGCTAGGAAGGAGCTGGTCTGGCTGTGAGAGGGATGGCCTTGCAGTTGCCAGGCAGAGTGCAGCAGAGGTCTCCTCCAGTCCTGTGTTCTGGGGTGGAACACGCTCCCTCTGGTACCCCAGGGGAAGTGACTGCAGTGGTAACTATGCACAGAAAAGTCAGAGCCAGGAAAGGCTTTTCTGTGGTAGTTACAAGGGCGGATACTTACAGCAACAGAGGCCCACTGCCATGCAAAGCAGTGACTGGGTGGCATCTGAGCATGTCAGCGACAGCAGCCAGTAAGAACGGAAAATAAGAAGCAGAAGACAAAGCACCACCAATCAATGTCCAGTTGCCATTACAACACCCCTGCTATTTTCTCAACAGATGAATATATAAATGTAAAAAGCAAGTTAAACATGTTGCAGCTTTCAACTAAACGTATTTTGATCATTTGCTTCCATCTGAGAAGCCCAATAGGAATATTTTCGTGTCTCATTTTAGGCCTTCTAGAACAACCAACCAAGTTCATTTGACACATGGGAAGTTCTAAATGGAAAGTTCCAAAGAAAGGCAACACAGCTGCATGTTAACGTACTAAAAAATTTTTTTATGAACTACAAATTTGAATTTACTCAAGTTTTTTTTCAAGACAATCAAGAATACATGCTTTATTTCATAATGGCTGAAAAAGCTTTTACTCTGTTGCTGTCACCAAGGCCAAACAGTCGACTTGCTCAACAGAAAGCAAGACAAATGAAAAGGAGAGGTACTCATGCCAATCGGGGTAAAAGCATTGCAGTGTTCAGAAATTATGATATACAGAATGCTTTTTTTTTGCCAGATTAAACAAGAACGAACGTATTACCTAGCTCTTCACACAGCAAGAAAGCTTAAAATGAACAGTTAGCCACAAAGGACAGTTACAGGAGAAATACTTCTATGTTGCCAGTTTAAGAGCAGCATGAAAACTAAGAAACACACATCACTGACTCAAAACAGTTAGTAACACACCACAGCCTGCAAGGGTTACAGAACATGTACGGCTCTCTGTTGCTTTTTGGATTGCAGTGTTATTCCCCCCCCTCTATTTTCCAGTCTAAAGTTAATTAAAAAGATGGAATGGAATGGAGACAGAAGGAAAAGCAGAGGTTTGTGTTTGAACAGCTTCTCTGGAAGCCCTACCGGAGTCATGCGAATGGCAGGGTGAGCCCCACAGCCCTGCACAGCCTTATGGAGGGTCTCACTGAACATGCTGCGCAGCTCCATGGAGTGGCAGTACACAGCATCAATCTTGGGCCACCAGTCCAGGGCAGACTGGAAAGAAGACACAGAAATGCTCAAAAGATTAACTGGTAAAACAGGAGTTAAACTATTAGCTATTTTATACCTCTAAACATTACAAAATCTGAGGTATAAATAACCTTTACACAAGTACTCTACACAGTTTTACCCTTGGGTTAATCTTGCATTCTAACCATGAAACTCAAAACACTTAAATGAGTTGCTTCCAACTTAGCTGCTTATTGTACTGCTGTTTTCTGTGAACAAGCACAAGCTCTGAAACCAGGGTAGATCTAAGGATACTGAATGCTAGTAATACTTCAAAACAAACCATGCACACTCAATTCACTGCAAAACAATAAACAAAATGGAAAATTGGTGTTTCATGAACTTGGTAGTATCTGAAAAGTTGTATTAAAAGTTGTATTACTCCACCACAGCTATTCCACCACATCTACTGTAGCATTTTTGCCCTCATGTGTCACAGTGCCTAGTATGTTTTTATTAATTTTGTTGGACAGCATAAACAAGTATTTGTATGCCCTTCTTTATTAACAAGCAACTCTTGCTGCATGGACTTAGGCAACAAGATTTGGTCTACTACTTAAATTGTACTTAATAAGCAGATATTAATCTGAATAGAAGCCCCAGATTGCTGGGTTGGTTAAATACTCTCAGAACTTACATTTGTGATTATTCGGTGGAGCGAATTCACCAATACATAATGAAAAGTTGATGGGGAATTCTGTGCCAAGCAGATCTACAATAAAAACGCATAAAGGCCACTTAGGAACATATTTTCTTTGCCATCTTTTGTATCACAGTGAATAGCACATTAGAAAATCTTTACTAAATTGACAAAGCTGTCAAATCTAAACATGAGAAGGTCTAATCAGCCAAGAAAATATTTATGGAAACATGTAGCGATTTATTACCACGGGGATTTATAAACTTGAACTCATTTATGAGCTTCCAGCTGCTGTTAGCTTATCTCTTACAACTGAGAGGTCATCCATAGTACATGGAGAATGACTTACCAGTAAGTAGTGTTCTCACCTTGAAGTGCTGGTTATTGTGAGGGTTTATGCGGAAGCAGGAAACTAAGCAGTCGATCATAAGGTCTACATCTGCATTTTGATTGCCTCTTGAAAAAGGTTTGCTTGGATTAAACAGCAAATTCTATATATGTAAAAAGATAAAATAAATCAGATGCCAAGATTATCCTTGTCTACTTTAATACAAATAATTTTCAACTGAGAAACACTATACTATTCAATTAAGGAGAAATAAAGTTTATTTATGTGTTTTAAAATTCAAATTTCCTCATTGCAATTAGGAAACAGACATTTTTACCTTAAGATCTACTACCATGGACTGCACTAGTAGGAAAATGACAGAATTATCTTCCCAGTTGATGTATGTAGATGCTTTGCACAGTTTTACACAAGCAATAGCAGCACTTTCAGTAAGCTGTCTGCTCCCACTGTGGCCTGCAAGTGCTTTCCTGAGATTGTCCAGGAACAGTTTCTGCAAAATTCAAGTCAGGAATAGTTATAATAATATAATATAATAATATAATAGCTATCATGGGGTTTAGATTCTTAAATACTAAAAACAAACAACATTGTATTTTCTAATTGGAAATATCAGGACTTCAAGAAAACAACTTCATGCAACATTTTGGAGACATGCTGTATTTATTAATGACATTTATTTTGAATTATCCAAGACAATGAGAATGCACACAGATAGATGGTTGTTTACTCTTAACCATAACGCAGTGAAAGAACACAGGTCAGAACTTCAAAAGGGTGCAGAAACTTACACACTGAATTGTAATGTGCTTTTGATGCATGGAAGACAAAGTGAAATATACCTGAAATACTGAATAAGCAAAGACATCCTCATAACCAAAGCATCCTCTGGAAATGAGAAGCAGAATTCAGATACTTTTCGTCTCTTACCTTGTTCATTTTAGTTTCCTCTACCACATCCTTTGCTATATCTTGGATTATCTCTGGACACAGGACCAGGAGTATGATTTGCAGGGGCCAAACTGCTGCTTTACGTTTCGTGCTTTCCGCAAATCCATCCACTAAGTCAAACAGCTTCTCTGCACAATCTGCATAAAATATAACCCCAAGTTCAATGCCAATTTTAATTATGAAAAGGTAAAGAACAGGTATAAAAGAGCAGAGGGATAGCTCCACTTACAAAGAATAATGCTTGGCTTTTGCATAATACTGGGGATAAAATGGTCTCAACATAGTTAATGACATCGTTTACCTAAAAATATAAATTTTCCACTTTTTGGCTAGGGAAAAATACAGGTGCTGTTATCTTAAGGGTTTTTTTTTCCTGTATCAAGATTAAAAATACATATCTAAAGAGTTTCCATCTTTGGAGTCTCACATTCTTGTGTTGTGAAGCACAAAATATAGTTCTTTAAAAGGTGACTCAGGAGACAAAAGATGGAGCAATATATCCTTGCCTGCCCTGACACAAGCTGACAAAAATTTGTTTCTTATTTGCAGGCTACTCAAGAAGCAAAGTGGGCACAAAATTCAAGTGAATGTAGGGATGTCTGAGAAACCAGCTCTTGAACTACAACATTTGTTGTGCCTTACCAGCCATATCAGTCTGTGGTGTTTGATACAGCTTTGTGAACTCATCAGGATAGTTTTCCACCCAGTTCCAAAATGCCTGCAGATAATGCAAAACATCTTTACATTCCAAAGCCTAAAAATACTTTTTTCCTAAATGATGTATTTAATTAAAGGGAGATCTTACTCTTACTTCTAATCATTCAACATTTCTTGCAAAATATATACACAGTATGCATCAACTTGTATTTTATAGTAAATCACGGGAAAAAATCTGCCAATAAGCAATGAAACAGAAAATCAATATTAAAATACTTACTTTTTCAAGACTGTTGATAACAGCTAACTGAGCTACTTTCTTAAGGGCTTTAAACTTGAATACTGTCTCTGTAGAAGTAAAACATTTCTGCATTTAGAAAACAAATCTGATTTTAAAAAGCAACACAGATTATAAAAGACATTTGAAGTGCAAAGTTTCTTTACATTTTCTTACGTATTTTTAAATATTTTAGTAAATGTATGACTACTTGGAGTAAAACAGCAATAAAAGGATACACATTTCAGTATCATTGTGTTATATCTAACTAGATATATTCAGATAAAAATATTTCAAAACAAAGGCTCAAATCATACCTTGCAAGAGTCGTTTTAGTTTGGAACAATCCACACTGATATACTGTAGAAGTTCTATATCATGCACATCAGCATTATCTTCTGAGCAAACACTCAGTTCCTGTAACCTAAAAATAGGCAAAGTACACTCACTTCTCAACCAGATTATGTATGAGCACATCCCTATGATTCTATACATTGGACTAGCAGGGGAATATTATATCATCTCCTCAGGTAGATTTCTCCAAGTTTCAAATTGAAAGACAGATCAGGCATGATTCAGAATTAAAATTACAGTCTCATTCCATCCTCATACTGGATACACATCTAGAAACACCAGTGATGAACCTCAACACTTGTTTAAGCCCAAGATCTGCCTAAATCCTTCTGTTATCTACCACGCTATAGCAATCTTGTTATCTTTTCAAGTAAAAACTATATTCATGGAATCCTGACACCTTTGACTACCACTCCTTAACATCAAGGTCATTTCTCAAGAGTAAAGCAGTGACTGATGGTGCTCAGCATGGCTGAAGTGAGCTACAACCACTCTTGGTAAGCTTGAGGAGGTGAATGCTTTTCTGGCCAAAACAAACTGGATGAAGTTAAACACCATGGCAACTCTTCACACTTTTGTCTGAGATGATTTACTAAACATCTCATCAGATACTAAGCCACTAATAACTAAATCATCTGTTCTCACAAACTAAAGATTGCCATGTCTTATTCCAAGGTTACAGATGTGTTTTAGACGTGGAATGTGGTTTCTAGTAGTACACACAAAAGCAGTTCTTCATTTCTCCAAGGCCAGGGAAACTCAACAGCCCTCACTGGGAACGGGAAGGTCCCCACTGCTGTGCTCTTCGTGCCAAAAATCCCCCAGCTGCTGTGCAAGGCCTAGAAATATGCCTAAACAGGAAGCACAGGTCAAAAGATCAGCAATGCTAACTGTCAGCAAGCTGACCCCTGTGGAGACCAGCAACAACTGGTCAAATATTTAACTATTTATGTACAAGCTATCTTGAACTGAATAACAGGTTAGGGAGAAAGCACCATGCTCCCACACAAATGGATGATAAGGAGGGCTTTGGAGCTTGAGAACCAAACCATGCAACAGACATAGGAATAAATACAGATCCATGGACTAGATTCAAAATCTGTCAAAGAATTTCAACTGAAAAACACTTCTTATAAAAGGAGCAAAAGAAATTGTTTCCATTTCCATAAGCAACAACAGTTAATCAACCTATTGAGTAAAACCACATCCTCCATATTAGCTGCCAAGTCCATGTTCTTGAAACAGAAGTTATCAAGAGCTCTCTTAAAGTTTTTTATATGTTTACAATTTCAAATAATCAAATAATTTTAGACTTATTTCTAAAACATGAGTATTTGCTCAAATGTGGGAATGGAACTGTTTTTAAACTATGAGGAATATAAAAATATAAATAAATATAATTTAAAATATAATTTTAAAAAGCAATGAATGGAGCTCACAGAAAGTACAGTGGCAGCAACCTAGAATGGATGTGAAAGAGGTTCCTTTTGTACACTGAAACTCAGGTAAAACATTGAAAGGTAGAGGACAATGAAATGTCACCGACGAACTCTCTTGTGAAGTACCATTCAAACAGTTAACCTTTCTGAAAATTAGAAAGACCACAGTTCCTGGCAAGTGAGGCTACTGAAACAGACCTACCTGGTGGAGATGCGGCTGAAGACAGCGTTGAAGTTATTGCAGCTCAGAGAAAACAGAACCCCAGAGGCAGAACTCCGCAGTTCAGCTGCATGCTGGTTCCCCTCGCGGTAGGTGTGGATGAAGTGGCAGATTTCTGGCAGCAACTGTTTGACCAGCATAGTCTCATCTAGTCGCATGGTATCCTTTGGTTGCTAAAAATAAACATTCAGTACTTCATGAAATCCCATTTCCTAGGTTTGGAGGCAAAAAAAATGGAGCATCTGCCACTGCTAGGCACAGGACCTGAACCTGAACTTCTGACTTCTTTCCATGTGAACAATAACCCCTATCACCCACACCACCTCACACCTTCTGTCAAGTCTCCAAAATATGAGGGACATCAAGTTGATCAATGTCATCAAGTACCAAGCAAACCATCAGACTAGGTTTTGAAGTACAACACATTTCTGTTTTGATCAATGCACCCTGTTGATCTGGGTCGAGTATTGGCAGTAGAGCAGTAACTGTCTCAGCTTTGACTGGAAACTGAAAGGGCAAGGACCCACCCCTACACTTCTCTTCTGGGTAGTATCCTACCCACTATATTTTGACATCAAATACCTTTATATTAAAAAAACCCAACAAAAAACAACAACAAAAATGAAAAAGAGGAGCTTCTCCCTTGCTCTGGCCTGGGATTGCTCCGAGTCAAAAATGGCTTAACTTTCCTGCAAAAGAAAAATCTAATTTTTGCCAGTTTGCACAGTATGAGACATAAGGAAACTATTTACAAAAGAATTCAAAGTGAAACTTTGCTCTACTAAGAGCAACTTTTAACAGAAGGGTCAGCATTAAAGCTTTCTAAAATTCTACCAATGAATTTACCATAGGGAATTGGGAAGTTTCAGAGACTCCCACTTAGTTGACCTGAGTCCTGTTGCCATGAGAACTTGATGAAACATTGAGCAAGAGCAGCGAGCAAGAAATACGTCTGAAGATACCACAGAACACAACGCTCTTTGTATAGGACTTTGGCTCAGTCTCATTAAACTTATACTGCCTCAGCTTGCTCTTGTCTGAACTGACAAAGCAAGAAGCACTCAGCACAATCTCAGGCTGTTCAGATCTCACCATATTTCGTTTCAAACAACATGTCTATAGAAATATTTTAAAGGAATTAATTTCTGCAGATAAAAGAAGTTTTTTGACTCTGCATCACAGACACAAAAAGCACCAAAACAAGGCATTTACCTCAGCTGTAAAAGCTGAAAATTATTCTGGAAAATTTATTTACCTGTATCTTTTGACAAATAGAACCTAACCATAAGGTCACTACATTATAAAGAAAGAACCTTCAAAAACTGTTACAAGGAAACAGCAAAGAGCTTGGATGATTTCATGACATTCATCCAGGAATACAGCTTTAAAAACATTTCCTTTCTTGTTAAAGGAATAAACCATTGCAAATTTTGCTCACAGTGAAGTTTGGCTTTGTAATTACACAGTTCAGCACAGTGTGTTGTACAACTGTTTACATCCCAAAGGTAACAGCAAGCTGCCTTGCAGCACAGCTCTGATTGGAGACCTCAGGACTGGACTCCCAGTGGAGCTTGGACATGGTTAACTAATGTAATCTAGGAAACACCTGCAAAAGTAATCTTTAGTATGGTGATAGCAAAGTTTCTGCTGTATGTAAAACTACACGAAGAAACTATTTCACTGAATGAACATTTTTTGAAGCTTAAAGAAAAATCAACGCTGTATGCATAAAACTCATAATACTTGTACTGAATTACCTTCTCCTTTTACCATGATTTACTATCCCATTACTTTTGCTATTTAAATTGTGGGATGAAAATGCTTTGATGTATCTATTCAAAAAATACTGAGCAATGCATGCCACAAAAATTCAAATCTTAACCAAAAAATCTACTGAAGATTCATAACTACATCTAATTCCTCATCTCATCTCACTTTGTCTGTCCCTTTACTCTGGTCAACACACTTCTCTGAATACAGCTGTCTTCAATTGTTTTTAACAAATTATTTGAAGAAAATAATTATTTTTAGCTCCACAAAGTAGGTGAGTGGTTGGAAGGCAAATTCAAAAGTTTACTTGAATCTACTTAACTGAAAGAAGTTCACTAATTTTAGGCAAGAAAAAAGCACCCCATAGATCTTTAACTTATCAATTATACCAACTATTTTCATGTATAGGAAGCTTTAGAATTTTTTAAAATAGCATTAATCCTACTTCACTCTAAATCAGATGAGTTTTAACTTTAGCATTGGTAATTACAGACACACAACCATTTTTCTTGTACTCTCAAACTCATTTAATTCCAACTTAGCAACTGCTTATGCAAGCCTACTCACCCCTGCCAGACATTTTTCCAGTGTATCCAAGATAATCAGCTGAGACAGATATAAATTCTTTTCAGCAGCTTCTCCAAAGATTCTCTAGAAGTAGAAAGGATATGGATTCATCTGAGACACAGAAATTTGACTTGCAGCACATTGAAGTCACATTGCAGAGTGAGACAACAAGTTATGGCTCCCTTACTGCTCTGGGTTTGGGTTTAGAAATAAAGCCAGCAAAAACTGGATTCAAACAGGAATTAGAACCTTACTGCTGAAGAAGTATCTCTGTCCAGTCAACAAGGCCAAATCTTACAAGGAATAGTTACAGCCAAGTAGGGCTGGAGGTGAACTGCAGCCCCACACCTTCATCAAGCCTGTAATTTACTGAGAGATGAAGGTCACACTTCTCAGAAACTATTGGAGTTGCAGCACAATCCTAACTCTCAAGACATTTTTCTAAACATTTTGTTTCAGCTATAGAAATCCTAAAAAAATATTGCTGACTCATACAGTAGCTCAGTTTGTCAAACATAAAAAATATTAAGCCTTGCTCTTCAGTGCAAAGCAGATGTTGACAGATCCAAAACCAGATCTGCCACGGGAAAAAAAAAAAAAAAAAAAAAAAAAAAAAAAAAAAAACCCCAAACGCATCTTTCTCCTCATTCCTAAACTTCCCATTTATCCCAGCTGATGGCAATACCCATTTTTCCAGACTTGACAATATGGACATCCACATTTGGGTTTTCTCTTTCTAGCTTTGGTTGTACTGAGATATGTTTTAAATGGCAGTTCTAGTGCTGCTGGTGAGTCAAATATTTTAATGGATTTCAGGAACCGCTTATGGTTCCGTTGGAGCCAGGATGGTTCCAAAAGCCAGGATGCAGAAGGAAACCATCCACTAAGACACCTGGCTCTGAAGATTTCTCTTTGAGAACCTGTAGAAAAATCATGTTGAATGTCATCCCTTCACACAAGTCTACTGGCCTCCAGTATCAACATCACGTGGTTCAGGGAGGGGCTGTGACCCCGACCAAACAGTAACTGGCAGAGATGTGTATCACTCCCACGTGTTTTTCATTCATTTTCCTGACTGACTTGTCAGGTTCTCCTGGAGGTACAGCTCTAGAGGGGCAGTATTAGACAAGAGATTGTTTTCAAAGATTTTTCTTACAAGGCTTCATCTCACTAAATTTTGAGTGAGTCTCTGCAGGTTGAGTAGTTATGAATAAATAACCATTCTGAAAAATTACTCAACAATCCAAAATTAGAAAACTTACCATGTTATTAACATTTTTTAAGATATTAGTGAGACCACTGATGACCAGGGAAAACTTGTACTTGGAAATGTTTATGAGACATTCCTTGTTGTGCTCAGTACTGACTTTGGTGTGGGTATTCTGCTGGCCAGCCTTTATTGGAAGCTACAAAGAGAGATAAGTATTATAAGCTTTTGTACACTGAAATTCACATCTTTAAAAACGAGAGACATCAGAAACAACCTTGAAAAACATTCTACAAGACACAACTACAAACATGTTTGTTATTTCATTTCCTTTACATTCATCTTTCTTTTACTTATCTGTAAAACAAAATACAAGTTCACCTAGTCATTTTTCTGAATTGAAACTAAACCTCTATTTTGTGATAAATTTTCTACAAACTAAATGTCAAAGCAATCGAAAGGAGCAGAAAAACGTGAATAAGATAGAATTCTGAGAAGACAAGTTTATTTCAAAAATTGGCTCACTAAATACAAAAAGTCTTCACAAGGATAATACCTGCAAGAAAAAAATACAACCCAACACCTGCATCTTGAGACCTGAGATAAAATCACAGTAGCTCACAAAGCAAGTGAGTTGGGAGGTGGTAACAGTGGTACCCAGGAGGAACTACCAACAGCCTCCCCAGGGAGCTGGGGTCCCCATGCCACCACCCCCCTTGCCAGGTGGTGAAACCTTCAAGCCCCTGTGAGCCAAACCCAACCTGTGAGCCTCCCACGACCTCCCCCTGCCCAACAGCCACTGGTAAAACCAGACCTGAACTGCATCTTTTTCAGGGCAGGCACAACTCTGAGAGTCTGCACTGAGCTGAGATGCTGCTCCCACTGCCTGAACACAAGGCACTTTGTTTCATGCTGTACCCAAATTCTTCAAGGGTCACAAACGAGTCACTTCCCAAGCACGCACTGCGGGGCTGCCCTGCCTGCTCCCAACCACCACACCAAAATGTGGGAACCAGCTCTCAGGAAAAATTGAATTTTACTGAAGATTTGTATTTTCAACTAGCAACCTAACACAGGAACACAAAAAGGAATCGGTATTATCATCTCTTACAGTTCCTATGTGCCACTTGTTTTTTGAAGCATCACCTAGGAACTGACTGTCCATAGATAAAACTCCCTGCACAACCTCCTATAGCAACAAGTTCCACAGGGCAATCCAGATAATTCCCACTTCATTTTGTAATTCTCTTGCAACTGTTCAGATTGCAATGATTTCAAACAGAGCAAAGCATTTCAATGTGCTCATTTTTGAAACTGGAAGAAGCCGAACAAGCAGCATTTATGACTCCAGCTTTGTTCTCATTGTTAGATGTTATTTTTACAATACATTTTCGGAAGTCACTAGTGGAAGACAGATACATTTAGTCAAAAATTTCACCCTTACTAGTACTTTTTATTTGGATTTTCAAGTCTCCTTGCTGACAACAGCAGAAAAGCTCAATACCACTGAGTGATAAAGCACTACAGAAGTGCCTCCCTCTCAAAGAAGCTGTCTCACAGATCTAGTTCTGTACATTCCATGTTAGAGAAACATCGTATTACACATTCCAGGAGCTTCCTGCCACAACAGCCCCAGTAACAAGGTCACCTAGAAGTAAAGCTGCTTTTTATACTACCATTTAAAATAGGAAACTATATAAAAAGGAAATATTAGCACTGCTGTTTTGGGCTGGGGTTTTTTTTTAATTTCTCAGCTATTTCCTTTGTGTGCTCTGACATGCTGGAGCATTTTATGTCCCCTAATGGAATCCAGTGCCAGTGCTGAGTGACCAAAAAGAAACCATTTAATTTCTACAGCACTACCCATCAATCTAAACATTATAAGAAAAAAGGTAGAGTGAGAAAAAAAAAAGTTGAAATTTTATGTTAATTCCTTCTGATTTTATTTTAGGAAAAAAAAAAAAAAAGATGCCACAGTTTCCTGTATAGCTGTTATGTGAACTAGAAACAGAAATGAAAAGCACAAATCTCAAAAACTATGAGACTATGAAGTATCTTGCACCACTTTGAACTGATCCCAATTTAGCAATGGGATAGTCCATTGCTCTCATTCAGCTATCATCACTGCTGAAATAGGAAGCAAGAGCCAACAACCCTGTGAGTCCAGGGGTGCAGGTCCAGCCCCCTGGGGTGTGCTGCCATACACCCCTTCTGCCTCTGACCTAATGGCTGCCTCTTGTTATGGTGCCAAACAAGCTACAGAGGACAGGCAGTGGCATTTTGGTCTATAATTTGCCTTATTTTATGCAACAGACAAAGAAAACATAGGTAAGTGAAATCTGGAATCTTTGCAACGATCACATTTAACATCTTTTAAGACCAATTTAAAAATAACATTGCTGAAAAAGCCAAGAAAAAGCCATTAAGGCACTGAGCCCGAGAGAGGCAGTAACACAGTACAAGACCCAGCACACCCTGTATTCAAAGTCACCATTTCAACTTTTTTGTGCAAGATATAACTTTGGACAACATTTAAGGCTTCAAAACGTGACAGATCAACTCACTGTGCCACAGGATTCAGGACAGCTGCTGAGATCACTGTCCTGCACCACTGTCAGAACCAGATACAAATCTCTTTAAAAAACAACAGGCACCTTCCTCCCAGCTATAAACATGCACTGCATCACCTTCCAGAGAGGCATTATTGAGTTAAAGAACCTCTCAACCAAGCCCTCAGAACAACATGGAACTCGGAAATACTTCATATAGCTTGCTCTAAAAATCACTATTTTCAAAAGGTTAACTAGAAGTTGGTGCTGTGAAAAATGCCTGTTTCCCCATTCTGTTAACACAAACTCCTGTGCTAAATCAGGAAGAAGCATCAAAACATCTCAGTGCCTTTCAGCAGCTCATCAATGGACTCAGGTAACATCTGTTGCACGTGGGCCATCCCTTTATCTAGGCTTTGGGACACCATCTGTGTGCAGTACAGTTTTGAAACACATTACACACACTGTTTTAGAAAAATAACATCAAAGCTGCTTCAGGTTTATGTTAGAAGATGAAATAGCACACTTTGTGCTTAAGAGCGGTGTTAGAATCTGTCTCAGTTCTTAGCTCCTGGGGAAATGTTTCAAATAGAAAGAAGTTGATGTTCCACAGCCTCACCCTACAGGAACAGGTCCCACTCCACTTGAGGAGCACAGGCAGCAGAACTCACACGAAATACTTCAAAATACAGTTTATTACTCCTAGTGATTTCTTACCAAACCAAAATGAGAAGCAGCAATGAAAAACACAAAGCTGGTCCCTGCAGCCAGTGCTTTTTCAGGTCTGATTCTGTACAGATTTCAAATGCTGCCCACAGAACCAACGGGAGGAGAATATTTACTTCACTTCAATGCCTTTTAATGAAAGTAAGAATGGAACAGTCACACTGCCTTTCAGTTTTTACAAACACTTTAACTCAAAGCAATTGCATCTCAAACTGCAGAAGGAGAGCCTAAACTATAATCCACATATAAAGGGCTTCTTTCTTTAAAGCATATCATAATCACTTAAGTACTAGACACGTTTATACAGGATTAACACTTTTTATTACATCTGATTGTTTTAAAACAGTTTAGATTTAAAAGGCTCAGGCAGCAAGGTTTCTCTGACTATGCTCAGAACTATTTCACTACTGTACCAACCTTCCCCTTATTACCATTTGTTACCCTTTTAAAAATACTACCAGAATACAGTACATACAACTGTAAGTGAACAGGAAACAAGGGATAATTGTATTTTGGAGAGAACTGGTTATGTCTGAAATCACAGGGGTTTTTACTAAATCACAGCCTAGTATCTTCGTGCCACTGCAGCCTAATTCTACCCTGACTGCTGAAAGTTTGGAAAAATATAACAACTAGCACTACAAACAGGGTCAGTCCAAAGATTTCATATGTGCTAGATTAGAAATTTTATCTGTCCTCTCAGGTACCATCAACAGCTTCTTCCTGCACCAGCTGAAAGCTCCAGGCAGGTTCCAGGGGAAGCCAAAGAGGAGTGCATTGCAGCAGCAGTGAGCCTGGCTGGGCAAGACCAGCAGGGGACTTGGGAAGTGTACTCAGAGAGTCAGTCACTGGTTAATTCATCAAACTCTGCTTGCCAGTCATTTTAGGCCCACAAAACTGTACACACAAAAGCAGATTTTGGTTAAAGCAGCATTTATAACAATAAACAAGAGCAGACAAGAACAGACTGGTTTGCTCCGATTTTTCTTGTTTTCAACACAGATCAGCATTCTCTCAGTTTGTTCTTTCATTTGTCTTAAAATTAATTCAAGCACTCAGCAAATGAATAAAAAGCCTGTCTACAACTACAAATTTTGGTGAAAGGTGGCTCCATTTTCCTCCTTTGTAAGGAAGAGAACTTGAAAAATTTTATGTTCTACCCCACAGAAAAGAGCAACCACCAAATCTAAACTGAACAACCCACAACAAACATCAGCTCCCTCCCTATTCCAACAGATGGATGAGATGATGAGTGGCTCCCTCAGAGCTGAATCAAGAGCTCCTGTGTCCTGAGGGGCAGACCTGGCATGCAAAAACTCAAAACCACATTAACACCACTGAAATAATGTGCATAGACTCAGTATATTTTCATAAAGCATGAACTTGCAGCTCAGACGAGCAGTCTAAAATGTAACACACTGAGTTAACAACCGGATGACTACCCATGAATGACACAGACCTAAGGAGATACATGAAGTACATAAATATCACCACGGACCAACAACCCGTACAGCAGCAGTGGTGGTGTCACAGTAACGTGGCTTTTGGGCATTCAGTGCAGAACAAGTCACCTTTCCGCTGTCAGGATCACTGTCTGACCAGCCCAGGCAGAGGAAAGGATGTTTTAAATGCAAACAAACAGAAGTGAAAACCTCAAAGTTGAAATGAATAAATGAAGAGAGAAAACTTCTCACAAAAAAATTAATGTCTCATGCTTGCTTCACGACTCCATTCACTTGAGGAGACTTTTTTTTATTGCACTAGTTAAGCAAAAGTAAGTGATGAACTACCCAAAACTTTGCAGACAGCCCTTCTCACAGAAGCTACACTATGACTACATCAGTCACTACCATATTTCATCCACACTAGCCCCACAACTCCAATATTTTAGCATCTCATAACGGTTTCTTGCTATCAGTAAAAGGATTCCTCCCATACACCACTCTAATTACCCTGTAAGATGTACAGAAAAATAATTCTGTTTTTAAAATTAAGTTCTTAACTCCTAACAGATGTTGGCAAGCCCAGTTCCACAATATACATAATAAATGACAAAGCCTAGAGCCTTTTAACACCAATACACAAAGAAAAATTTTCTTGCATTATTTGAAGCATAATCAGTACCATGCTTTCTAAGCTTATGGAAAAAATGATCTATGACTCAAGATAAGGGGGGAATAAGTTAACAATACAAATATGCTCAAAATGTATTGGAAAAATCTGCAATCTGATATTTTCCTTTTTCAAATAGACATAATTTACATCAGCTTCAATATCAAAAGAAACAAACATTTCTGTTTCTTCAACCAGGCCACAACCTTTCTGCAGATTTTAGAAAATCAAGCATCGCTGAGATGGACATAGGATTATAAAGCAGGTGACCAAAATTCAGTCTACAGAACCAGATCAATGTTTCCCCTGAATGTTACACTGATCAGGGTCTCAGAGAGCTGTGTCTTGCCTGACACAAAGGCTGTACTCACAGGACAGCAAAATGAGACAGACAACCCAGAAACTGACCATTCAGCCCAAACTGAGCTCACGCTTACCCGTCAGAAAAGCATCTTGGGAGTAAAACCATAAGTCTAAGCACCCAGTTTAGCCCCAATGACAAAGTCACACCACCTAATCCCAGCAAGCAGTTTCTGCGTGGGGATCAGGGGAATACAAAGCCTAAGGCCAACAAATCCCTTTTCCTTCCATTCAGAAAATCCTTCCCCAATCTACAAGCACCGACTTTTGCAGAGAGAAGTCAGTATCTATCCCTGTAAGAACACTGGCTGGAAAACCCTCTCCCTCCCATGCAGCTGTGGTCCCAGTGCTGGGGCAGGGACCTCACACCGACACCACCTGGGGAAGGCAGAGCCCCAGCACTTCCACGTACTCCTCCTCACACTCACTCCTGAAGCTCTACCTCCTCTCTGCTGAGCGAGATGATGTAAAGCAAAGAAGTCAATTTCACACCGATGTCTACGGAAAGACAACACTCTTTGGGCAGAGGTGGGAGCGCAGAAGCGAAGCGGAACCGGGCATCTCCCCCCGCCCCGACTGATCCGCCGCGGCACCGCGGAGCCCACTCAGGNCGCGCCGCCGCCCCTCCTGACGGCCGCCCCCGAACCGCCTCGTCCTGCCCCGCTCCGCACCGCTCAGCCCCGCACCGCCTCGTTCCGCACCGCCCCGAACCGCCTCGTTCTGCACCGCTCCGCTCCGCACCGCCCCGGGCCCCAGCACCGCACCGCCCGGTGCTTGCCCTTCAGAGCCCGCAAAGGCAGAAACCCTCCCAAGTTAAAAAGTACTGAAATGAAGAAGGTTATTTTAGTGTCTCCCCTGAAAATTCTCTGTTCAGTGGGTTGCTGTGCACCAAACCGCTAACCTGACCACAGGTGATGAGACCCTTTCCAAAGCAGAGATCATCTACAGTTTGAGTGGTATACACACACTGGAGTGTTCAGGTGTAGTTTACCTTTCAAATGAAAAAGATCACTCTTAAATAAGTCTGTTTCAGTGACACAGCTGCTGTTCCACCCCACGGCTTCGCTGCAGGACCCTGGCAGTGAGATCCCTACCGAGGCACACAGGAATTCTTCCCCAGCCCAGATACAGCCCAGCCAAGAGGGCTCTGTGTGCCTCAGAGAAGCAGAGTATGTGGGTAAGGAGACAAACATCCAGTCTCCTTCTTGGGAATGTTGATTTGTTTTCCCTCTGGGTAGGCAGAAGCACAAAGTGATGTCCTTCACTGCTAAAGTTCACATTCTGGCACTACAAATCAAGATGCACCTTGAGGTAAGATTTCTTGAACACAGGATTTAAAATTGTCAAATGCACAGTAAAGAGGATAAAGTACACTTCTTTCTGTTACACCACCCAGCAGGGGCTTTGGTTTGGTGTGGAGACTCCTGGGGTTATTGCACAGTGTGAAAAATTACATTGCATTCCAGCAGCAAATCCATGGACTGGGGTCACAGCAAGCACCTGGGGAAGCAGGTGTTTATGCAACGATGAAAATCAATTGCAAATATTTTTTCAAGAAAAAACAATTAATTGGTTGCCAAATAAACCGTACTTTTCTGTCTTTACAACTTGTGGTGCTATCTTTCAGGAAATGCAGAAAGCATTCTGATTTATGCAAATGGTGAAGTCTACTATTGAGCTGTTAAGTGCACTGATGCCTCCAATAACCTGGCTGTGGTGTAAAGGCTATTGATTCCTGAGCATTAGAGTGCATTAGGACGGTCTGCAGTAATATGTTTCTAAGACATTTTTAAAACTGATTGTCTCACGTTCTATAAAGGACGTCTAATGTATTGGTTATATATATACTCGTACCCAAACCAAACCTACATGGTATGTCTATATATTTTCTTAATTATCAAATCTTAACTGAACTCCCTGAAATCCCAGACTCTGGGTCCCTCCACTACACACCCAGAAGGTGTTTGAACTGGCAGAAAAGCCTTTGACACAAAGTGTAAAAGCAGAATCAGACACAAAACATAGAGGGGAGCAAAGCTCTTACACAGAATTATTAATTTAGGATTTAAAAAAACATGAAGACAATGTCTCATCCCCATCTCCCACTGGGCCCTTCCTCCATTAATTTCTCAAATATTCTTTTTCAGCTGTTTATATATTTGACCTGTAATATCCCAGAGCAATGCACTTCCTTAAGGTTATTTGTAACTAAAATAAGAAATCACAGCCTAAGGCATCTACATAGTCTTGTCAGGCCTTAGTGTGAATGCCAATGGTTCTTCCTCACCACAGATTTCCCCTTGTGGCTGTCAAAAGTGGCACTAGTGGTAGGAGTCATAGGTAAGAGGGAAGTCCCTGCTATGTCTCTATTCCCTCTCAGCATAAGTTTAGACCTACCAAAACCTCAGGAGCCAAGACACCAGAAGGATGAGGAATGGGGAAGCAGATGAGAAAGTTGAAGCACACAGAGACAGCCATCTGGGCAGATCTGTTGTTAGTCAGCATCATTTAACAGCACAACTTCCAATGGAACTCCCTTTAAAGTCAGAAGCCCTTAAGGATTTCCTTTCTTTCTGATGTGTTTTGCCCTTTAAGATTCAGGTAATTTCTAGGTATCACCTACAATTTACTCAGGAGACCTGGGATGGAATTAGCTCTTGGAGGTGACAATTCTCTTGGCTTCCTGCCAGAGAATATGGCAGAATATGGCTTTTTTTTCCCCTCTCACGTATTTGTCTTTTGTTTTTCTCTACTTTGTATTTCCAACTCAAATTATTTCATTATTAACCTTTTTTTTTTCTTCTTCTCCTACTCACTGAAGTCTCTGTTCCATACCATGATTTCTTCTCTCCATTCCTCCCATCCCACTTCCTCATTTCCACCAGCAGCTGACAAACACTCCAGCAGTGGCTCAGATGTGCTAAGTGATGCTTTTTGTCTTCTATCAATCAACCTTCATCCAGAAACCTGCTGTCACCTATGGTGGCACTCCTCTGCAAGGCACACGTTGGCTTTCAGTCCCTGGTGGACAAGGTATCATTCTGGAGGAAATGTGCCAAATTTAGGATCAGTGTCAAAAATATTTCAACTGTTCTTAGGTGAAGCTAAACAAACAGACTTAAGTAAATGAGGAAGGAAGGAAGGAAGGAAAGGATCTGCCAAGTTTTTGGTAAGAGGTGACTTAATATGTCTAAGCTGCAAACCCTTTAAACATGGGTTTTAATCTCCGAGCTGGCAGGCTCCCAAGGAAAGCTGAGCTGCCTCCCTGGCAGGGCTACAGCTCCTGCTCCACTGAGACACTTGGCTCCTTCCCCCCTTCTGCAGGCTCCAGGAGGACACTGCTCCAACAGATTTGCCCGTTAGAGGGCATTAGAGGCCACCGAAATCCCTCAAGTTTGACCTAACTAGAGAAGAAAATAGTTCACATTTCTTTTTGTTTGATGAATGAGTGGTGGGTTTGTATTCTTTCCCTGACATGGATTTTATTGACTCCTGTGACATGGACCCGGGAGAGGGCAGAAGGGGAAGAAGCTTCTTCTCAAAGATTAAACCATGGATTTTCTTCTTTATTCTCTGCTTTCCAATTCCCCCCTAACTGAAACAGGATCTGTCAAATACGAGCAGAGCAAGCAAATGATCTCACTACGTTAATAGCAATCACAGAATGATAGATTACACTGTAGAGAAATTAGATATTCTATCCAAAATATTCACACCGGAACTTTTATCCTGGAAGGTCTCATCAGCAAGGGATAATGAAAATTTTAACAAATTATTGAACACAATCCATTTCTAAATGCAAATATTTCTGTTTCAGTAGAAATCTCATCTGAATGCAAACCACCATGAGCTTAATCCCTTACACTTGATCTGATACAAAGAAATAGTCCATTGTCAAGATGTTACAAGAGCTCACATATTCTAAAGGAATTTAATGAACAGAATATTTCCTGAAACTATGGAATACACCACACACTGGAAATAGATGAAGACATATTAAGTGTCTGCCACCAGAAGTATAAAAAAGCACTTTGTCAAATCCTAGTTAAGTCTGTTTGATCACAGCTGCTCCCAGAGCATGTTTATGTTCTAAAATCTTCAGAGGAACCAGATCATTTTCTGTCCCGACTTTTTTCTTCCCCCAGCAGGCGAAGCCTCTCCCAGATACTGCAGTCATTTGCAGAGGTTGAGTTCCTTGAATATTGTAGAGCAATTTTTGAATTGTTCTGGATGACTAATCAGCTCAGCCTAGATTATCACATTGCTCCAAGGGATAATTCAAGGTTATCACTTCCTCTCCCTGAAATTTTATTTCCTTACTCTTTTATCATACAAGAGGGGTCAAAAAGAGGCGAGATTTCACAAGGGGAAAGCCAGACAGAGCACGTGACCTCAGGACTGACTAATACCTCCTGGCTTCTTTTCTGGGTGATCTCACAGAAAGGGCAGGAGGTTTAGTCACAGGAGGCCTTTGCTGCTCACTTCTTTCCTGTTGTTTGTTGTGAGTATCCCTAAGGACACCTTATGCTCCATTCCCATGTAGAGCTGAATTCTCTGAATTCTGCAGCAATGCACTAGGTCATATTACCTGAATGCAGACTGCAAGACATAACGAACCTCACAAAAATAATTTTTTTGACCATTGTTATTGCCAGAACCCAGCAAGTCCCAGATCAATGCCCATCACTCAGATCAACTGGGAAAATAAAACCAGCCTCAGCCTGCACAACAAAACTCTGGGCCTGATCCTTTTTTTCCCCTGACACTATGTAAAACCCTGTGCCATTTACATTAACTCCCATGAATTCATTTCTCAGTTATACCATGAACATTGTGGCTATATCTGCACCTTCCTGCTGAACTCTTGGCTGTATCCAAACTCAGCTCCACTCTTTCTCCATTCCGCAGGATACTCATTAACCCGTTGTGCATTTTTGTAACAATTTTTTCATTATGGGTCTAATCTTGCTGTGCTGCAGGTCCTAGATACCCTAAAGACTTCCTAGAGATCATCATGTCACTTAAAAGCTGCAGTGAAACAAAGACACCACCTCTGCCTTACTTGCAGTTCTAACAAGGATTGAGAAACAGGAAGGAAGCATTCCAAAGCTGCAAAGGGCAGGGAAAAGTGCCAAACTCTTTTGAGAGTATGTAGTATGACAGGAAAAGCCAGCTCCAAAAGAAAGGAGAGAGAAGGCAAAAGGGAAAAATACTTCCTAGCTCAATAAGAAGGGGAAGGAAAAGACAGGGTTATACCTGGGAACCACTCAAGCTTCCCTCACCTTAATAAGGTAATGGAATTGCACTTAAAATACTGTGGTGCAGAACTGGTCAATTCACCTTTTCCTTCCATATACAGAAGTAGTTACACTGCTATAAAAGTCTATTTCTATTCTGAAAAGCAAAATTATTATGCAGTCCTGTACACTTTTACAGCTGTGCAGCTGTATTTTTACCAGAACTTTCACTAGCACATTGATCTGAGTTAAAGAGAAAAATGAATTACATCCTTTCTTGACACAGTCATGGCAGTAAACACCTCAAATAAAGACCAAGAGGGCATTGATTGGGCTATCTTGTGAGATACAAGGCTTTATCACAGTAGCATGGAGGAGACTGTAATTGCAGTTTAAAGATTAGAAGCTGCCCAGACATAAACTGGGCATGAGTAAGTGCCCAGCCTCCACCTGGTGGCTTCGCCAGCCCTACCCCCAGGCTGTGTAACAGCTCTGACTATACAGTGTATAGGACAGTGTACTACTCTTTGCATTGCAGCAGCTTGTCAGGACTCCCACTGAAACCCAGATCTCTTTATATCAGGTGCTGTACAAATACAGATTAAAAATAAATCCCTTCCTTGTGACCATAAAAGATGAAACAGGCAGAAGTCAAGAGGGCAGGCAGAAGCAAGGCAAGCTGGTGTGAGTGACACATGGGGAAGCCATGGCTACTGTCAAGGCTTAGTTATTACACATTCTCTGTACAATCTGTGACTTCAAGAGAAATAAAATGAGAATACAACAAGAAATCTTACCAGTCTCTTTAGGGAAACATTTATAAACTGTACAGAATAGACCCTGGTTAAACTTGAAGCCATGCCTGGGTACACACTGCCCACCACTCTGCTTGTGCAAAATGTTGCTGTGCACTAGCAAAAGTATTTTCAGTACTAAAGGCAGCACTGAGCTTTTACTCCTTTCCCTACCAATGTTGCTGGAATAATGGAGCACATAATTACATCCAACCTTTTTGTAGTAATCAGATGACAGAACTGGATTTCTCTCCCAGGCCTTCAGGAAATAACACATGGAAGGAGTCCCACAAATAACCTGCAATTACATTAATGTGGAGAGCAGGCCCTTCCCTTAAAAGCTATTGGAATCACTGGAGTGAATCTGACCTCAAAGCCAGACAGGAGGCTTCAATGGAGAAAACAGAAAAGCAGGAGGTAAATGACCATGGTCCCAGTTCTGGTTCCTCTGTATCCAGTTCTGTTCAGAAAGAGCCACAGTCTGCAGTGTGGAGGCAGCTAAACAGAATAGCTGTGTTTGTATTCTCTATCTTATTCCTTTCATTTCCAGGAGTGGGCTGTGCTCACATAAGGTGCCTCTCCATGGCTGCAGCCCTGTTTGCAGTACAAGCCTGCAGTGTTTTAACTGGGTCTGCTTCCCAGATTGTTTTCCTTACAAACACAGAAAGCTGTCTGCAGCCTGGCACTCAGCTCTGCACAGATCTGGCTGAACTGTCAGATGACACTGCTCAACTGCCACATCACAGAAATGTGGATAAAGCCAGCAGGAATCTGGTGGGGAAGGAAGAACTGAGGATGGTGACTCATGACTTGACATGGCTGGCTTTGCCCAAAAACTACATGGCCAGGTGTCTGCAGAAGTGGTGCTGCCACACACTGATGTTTTCCAGGCCAAGAGCTCCTGAGGCAGCTTGCAGAACAGTGTTTGAGAGAAAGGACAAAACGTACAGTGAGAAGGAGGATCTGTTCACCCACTCCTATGAAAAGAACTAAATAACTAAATAAACCTTCTAAACATTGTTTCTACCCTTGGTTGTTATTGCAGCTTTGTTCATTTGCTTGAAATCTTTACTGCTTACATCTCCTTCCTTCTTTTTCCTTCAGCTTTTAATCACTAGCCCAGTTCTTCATCTCACCTTTCCTCATGGCTTTGTCTTCAGACTGCAGAGACACAGGAAGATTGCACTGGGGGTGCAAATGAGTAACAATCTCTTGCAAAAACATTACTGTAGGAAGCCAGGGTTATGTTTGGTAATAAACTCCCAAATCATTGCCAGCTTTTATAGAAAATCTCATTTTCCTAATCTTGTCCCTCTCTTGCTTCCCTAATCTGTTTCCTTCTTCTTCCTCTGTCATGCTTTGATTCAGGATTGTGCCTATTGGTGAGTTCTGAATCAGTGATAAAATCACTAATACTCAAACATCACTACTTACCTTTTCTGAAAATTCTGAGATCCTGCCCTCTGAGCTGCACACGTGTGTGTGTGAATTTCCAAAAAACAGTGAGAGGTATAAATGTTTCCTAACAAAGAAATGTGGTTTGGGGGCATTACTTTTGTTTGCTATTTAATATCTATCTTTACACTACTATTTATTCAAGATCATATTCTAATATTTGCTTTAAGACTGCTTTACACTACTCTTACTCTGTAAACACTGGGCAAACACAGGCAGACATTCTCAGTATAACACAAAAGGCTGCATTGCAAATGAGTTTCCATTTTCTCTCCTGACTCTTATACTCCAGTGATTTTACAACCCAGAAAAAACTGGGAAAAGAAGAGATCTTAAAAAATTATTTTGCCCAACCTCCAGCCTCAAAGAGCCTCAATGTCTCTCCAGTTCTCCACTTTTTCTGTAGCCCTCTGCATACATTCCCAGTAGCAACAGGCCCAGATAAAACCACCCAAATATTTCCAAGCTCAGTTCCCCAGCAGGTCAGGCCCATCTCTGGTCTGTAAGCAAACACTCTTTATCTGTAAGCAATCTGCTCTTCACAACTGCGCCAGCAGGAATGCAGCCTTGGCTGTTTCCAGGCAGAAGCTGCCAGACACAACCCTGCAATTCCCCAACACTCTAACATCTCCTGTTCTTATTATTTTATTGATCTGCTTTACAGAATATAGGTAGTTTACCCCTTTCATTTTTCCTATTAAACTCAACTTGCTTTACTATAAATTGGATTTAGAGCCAATTTATTGAAATTTACAATGATACCCTTTGTGCAATTTATTTTCCCTCTCTGCATTATCCTGCTAGTCCAATGCCAAAACACTATTCCACAGATTCCATAGAAAACAAACATAGAACACAAAACAGATTTCATAGAAAGCAAAAAATACTCTTCCTGTTGGAAACATGTTCAGCAGCTTATTACTGCCTACATCCTAGGTTAGCATAAACCACTATGTTTCTGCTTTGGATCAGATACTTCAGAAAAAAAGGCCGGGGGGCTATTTCATATTTACACAAGTGTATGGCACTAGGATGATTCAGAATACTCCCTGCTATCTTGCTATCTGTTACACTGGGAGTCAGCCCTCATTCTGACTTGTTCTGTGACTGCTCTGACATTCCTCTGGTCTCACATCAGCTTCCCAATCCCAGCCCTTTTCAGCTAATGCATAACTGCACAGGGCAGCAGGGAGCTCACATCCCCTTGGAGGCAGCACTTCTGCTTGGTCCTTATCAGGAGTGGGGAACCAGAAGCAGGAGAGAAGGATAAGCACTCCAAGAAAGGTTATTTCAAACCTGCCAGTCAGGGCTTGTTGCAGCCCAGAACATGGAGAGATCCTCCCCTCCATGTCACAGGGGGGTCTGTCTCCTCTGACAGCACTGCAGAGCTCAGAGCTGTGTCACCAGCCTGGCCAGACAGACCTTGGTGTCCTGAAGATGAAAGACAAATCAGGAATCTGGAATCCTGGGGAAGGGAGCAAGTTTGCAAAGCAAACAAGAAATGGAGGAGGCTGAAATGGAGCTCTCAGCACCAAAGAGCTAAGCCATGACTGCCTGCAGGCTGCAGCTGTGCTGGCAGAGCAGGGGCCAAGGAGCATCCTCTCCCCAGCAGCTCCTGGGCTGCCTGCCTGGGCTGCTTGGGGGGTTGCTCCAAGTCTGGGATAATCCCAGTTCAGACAGGAAGCTGACAGCAAAGGTAGGACGCCAGTGCTCCTGATTCTACATCCTGTTCTCTGGCCACAAGGCCTGGTAACCCCTCTGATTTTAATTAATCAAGTAGAAGAGTTTTTACCCTGGTTATAATGACAGACTTGGTATTGTGCACCTTGTAAATAATGAGATATAATTACAGAGCAGAGTGAAGGAACTGAAGGCAAAGGAACACAAATCAGCTCAGTACCATTTCCCCCTGCCCAGTGGGAAGGGAATGTCACTGCAAAGCAACACTGGAGCCCCAGTGCCCTCCTGCCAGCAGCATCACCCCTTACACTAATGGCACACACTGGCACCTGAGCTGAGAGAAAACAGCCTGAAGAGGAACACAAAACCCAGCACATTTTAGAAAGGATTTTTACAAGAGGTGAAATAGCTGTGAGTTAGAAGTCAGGGAGATAATGGCTGTATGATTGGGGTATGGATAGAGTGAGCCCAAGCAAGGCTGACTCACTTTCTCTGCAATTCAGGGATGCTTTCCCACCATCCTTCTTTAGGAGAGTGCAAGTCCAAAACTCTAAGCATGACCTTCAGCCATCTGAGATAACAGCTCTTGGAACTTCAGTGGGAAAATTCAGCACAGATGTTTCTGAAGGCAGCTCCTTTACAAGGTACCCATGACTAGCTTACAAAACAGGAATGGTTGTGAACCTAAAAGGAATAAACCCAAACCTGTCTCCCTTATGCCCATGCAGCTCCTCATCACAAAGGCACTGAATTCACCACACACACCAAGCCATCTGCTCTGTTTTAATAAACCCAAAAACGTGGTCTGACAACTGTAAAATCCCAAAGAGACGAAAAGAATGCATAGAAAATATTACTGCAGTCCATCTCTGATACTCCATCTGTGCAATTTTTCCACACCCTACTTTTAGCAGACCTCTACAGATTAACTCCTTAGGTATCAGACATGCATTAATTTATGACCATCTACAGAAAACTAATGCTAATTTTCATTATAAGAAATGGTGAATAAGCTACAGAGCAATGGGGGGACAAGGGACAGAGAAATGACAGATCAGAATTCCAGTAAGGGAAAACTTTCTCTGTTGCCTCCACAAACTGAACTTTCTCTGACCCCAGGAGGCTCCTCAAAACAAACAGGAGCTTGTGAATTATTAACAGTGTAAGCTATAAATAGCACGATTTTTAATGATAGCCAAAGCATTAGGATGCATGCACTATTGCACAGATCACCTACCCTGGTCCTAGTGTGACTGCCCTTAAGTGTTCCCTCACCTCTCATCTGTCAGGAGTGCTCCACAGAGGAACAGCTTTAAAGGGGGGGGACGTAACTTGTGGGCCTGAAAAAACACCATGGACTTTCCTAATTCTTTGCATTTGACACTTACCATGCTGATCTAACTTCCAGAGGTCCATCTGGACA
The DNA here is from genome assembly GCA_038090715.1 of Florisuga fusca. Lineage (NCBI taxonomy): Eukaryota > Metazoa > Chordata > Aves > Apodiformes > Trochilidae > Florisuga > Florisuga fusca. The sequence continues at coordinate 6,379,530 of JAAWXA010000036.1, forward strand.
ACCCAAACCACCACAACTAACAGCAAATGATACCCCAGTGGTCCCTGAAGAGAGTAACCACACTGGGACAGCTTTCTTGTGCAGGCTGAGGGAGGAAGTGCACAATAAGCAGACCTTGGACAGAAACTGTGAACTAAATTCCCTGCTGATCTGAACTGAGATTCATGCACTGTAACCAGCAGCCTTTCCTGGTGGAAGCCTTCCAGCAGGAAGCCATAGCAATGGAAATGAAGCACAGCAAGCACACTGCTGAGAGTTTTCAAAGTAGCTGGATGACAGGAAATGCATGGGGCAAACACCTAGGCTCATTTTACAGACCCCAGATAATGTTGCAAAGGCACACAAAGAGAAAACATCACCACAACCAATTCGTATAAAAGCAGCACAGCCCCTTTGTTGGGATACACACTAATTTCAGGTGGCTTTCCTAATCCAGTGTGATGAATGACTGAGTCAAAAAGACTTCAACAAAGCTGAATAGGAACTCTGCAAACTGTGCAAACACAGTTAAAAAAATCAGAGAAGAAAAACCAAATTAAATGGGTTTAAAGAGATTCACCGTGGCAGAACAGAAGAATGTGAAATAATGCTTCAGCAGCCTGGGGAACAGCTCCGTAACTTGCATCTTGGAAAGTATGTCCAAGACAGGCAGACCACAAAAGAACTTTCATTTGTGAAAGCTTATTGCAGTCTGTAAAGTCTTGATGCAGAAAGAGAGCACTGAATTTATTAGCTTCCCAGCTGAGCAGCACTGTGCAGGCTTGGCAGCTGCATCCACGAAGGAAGATAATGGAAAAGACATAAATCAGCCTTGAGTCATTGGCACAGCCCTGGTGGCATGTGAGTGCCTGGGGCATGCAGGCTGTGCCACCCCTGATCCCACAGCCCTGCCTCACCACTGGAGCACAGCAAAAATCATCTGAAAAATCATCCGGTGTGGTTCACTCACAAGAAAAATAAAAGTTTCTGAGATCCAAGAAGACAGCAAGGAAGAGACACCTGATCCAGAAAAGAGGTAGAACTTAGATGTGCAAAAGGAGAAAAACAAAGGAAAAGGAAGGGAAGGAGATGGGGAAATACAGAGATGTTAGTACAAAATCACACAGAGAATGAGGTGGCCTCAAAGTCTCTTTTTCCTTGTTTATAGACAACTCCATTAACTTAAACTGTAAATTCAAGGCTACCAAAAACTAGTGCTTGGTGGATTTAGATGCTAAACTATACACATTTAGAAAGGACCATTAAAGCAACTCCAAAGAGTTTGCCAGCCCCTTCTTAGGGAAGATGAAACCGAGTGCACAAGTCACTGCCCTGCACACACATGCTGCAACACAGTCATACAATCTTTTGCATATTTTTCGGTGTACGTGTTGCCTTGTAGCCCCATGGTCCAACAGACATCAAGGATGTCACAACCTGGCTTAAAAGATAATGGAGACAAGCTGTAACTGCAGCAGCAATGCTAACTGCTGCTGCTAAATGCTGCTGCTGCTGCTGGGGTGGGTAAGCAACCCGAGAACATTTGAGAACTCCACAGTTATCAACACAACCTCATCAGTACATCCCCCAAACAACCGCTATAAAACCCTTTTGACTGCAATCGGCGATCAGGACGTTCTTCTCTGCACTCTGAACCCCCATGTTTTCAGGGAGCCAGGGCACTACAGATTTAGTTCCTCAGAACAGTTAAAATGTGACTCATCTTTTGGCAGGGGTGGGACTGAAAGATGCTGCTCGAAGAGGATGTAACTGCTGACCGGGACGGCACCGCAGCCCGAGTCTCGGTACCGCTTCTCCGTGCAACATTCCCCCCGGCAAGGAGGGGAGTGGGGTGCGCGTTGGGCACCTCCCCAAGTGTCTTTTACAGCGAAGGCTGGGGGCTGATCAGCCCCCCCGCATGTTTTGACCATCGCTAGGAACAAAACTGCATCTTGCAGGGTGAACGGCACGGAATCCCACAGGGCAGGGAGACCCAAGGCGATGTGGGCAGCCAGGAGGCGTCTGGCAGCAAACGGGACACCGAGAAACAGAGACGGGATGAGCAGGCCAGGCCGGGAGGAAGGGCAGGAGCAGAAGTTTATCTCCCGAGAACCCCCCCGCGGCCCCGGGCCCCGGCAGCGCGGGAGGAGCCGTGGAGGGCGCGTCCCCCGCCNATTGAATAGCCGGTTTCGGTAAATTTCTGCTCTGGTGCCGAGATGTGGTACCCCCCCCTGACAGCCAGGCCATTTTAACACTCAGCTCTTCCTCTTCGGTGACTCAGTCTCGGCAGCTGAGGCTCAGCCTCTTCACTTCACGCCGTGACAATGAGACCCCTTCCCAGCTACTTCAAATGCCATGAAATAGAAGCCAAGCAATGTATTTCCTGGTTCCCTTGTAACCTTCTAAAATGTGCCGGGTTTTTTCTTGTTTTTTCTTTTTTTTTTTCTTCCTTCCTTGTAATGGCATTTCCTCTGTGTTTTCTCTGCAGCACGATCACGCACTGTAGGAGAACTCTTGGCCCCAACTTCTCCTTTTGACAAGAAGTGTGGACGTGAGAACTGGACGGTTGCGTTTGCTCCCGATGGATCCTACTTTGCTTGGTCACAGGGGCACCGCATAGTGAAGCTGGTTCCCTGGGCTCAGTGCCTGAATAACTTGTAAGACAAAACTCTGTGGCTTCTAATTAATCAGAAAAACGTAGGCTATCAAAACAGGAGATAACTAAATAGATTAAAACTCGCTTATTAGCTTTTTAGGTTTGGTGTTTGTAGGAAAAAAATAATTCTTTAAACTAACAGCTATTGTTTTATCACTTCCTCTGTAGCCAGCAGGAGAAACAACTGTATTGCAACCTCACAGGGGCTACAGAGGAGTGATTTACTAATTGATAAAAGAAAAATAAGTTAGAATGAACAGGAGAGCTAAAGACTCGAGCAGATCTGGACTTGTAAATTTCCTATTGGGAAGCTATTTGGTTTTACTTGTTTTGGGTTTTAGTCAAAGGTGAACGGAGATAAAAGTGCATACAAAATCATTAGTATTCTATTTTGTACTAAGGTTTCCAGGTGTTGGTAACTTTTTGACAGTGATAAGAAAAAAACTGCTTTTGTAATTTGAAAAATGCATCATTGTGGGCCACCAAAATGTATGTTGTGGCAACCCCCAGATTTCACCAAGTCTGAAAGATCTTTTTGTTCTGTTCAGTTTTTCAAGATACTTTATTGCTACACTTTGTTTTTTCGCTTTGCTCTGCAGCTTGTTGCACGGCACAAAGAATGTTGCAAATTCTCTCAGTACGAGACTCCTGCGGCAGAACAGTGACAGTGGCCAGAAGAACAAGCCTTGTGAACATATCATAGACTGTGGGGATATCGTCTGGAGCCTGGCTTTTGGGTCCTCAGTGCCTGAGAAGCAGAGCCGCTGTGTGAACATAGAATGGCACCGCTTCAAATTCGGGCAAGATCAGCTCCTGCTTGCAACGGGACTGAACAACGGGCGCATCAAGATCTGGGATGTGTACACAGGTAGGGGATGGGAGAGGAACTTCTCACTGCACTGTCACCCTGTGCACCACCAGTGCCATCAGTGCAGAGAGTGCATGGCTGACAGGAGCTTTAATTGGGAACTGGACCTTGAATACAAATCAAGTAATCCAAAAAAAGCAGGAACTCTTGCAGCTGGAAATGTGCCAATGCTGCTAGAGGAGGAGCAGACTCAGGTCATGCTCTGAGATGTAAGTGATAGAAGATGAAGCCTTGTTGCTGCAGAATGGTTAAATATGTGGCTGACTGTGTATATTGGTTGCTTACTCTGAAATCTTCTGTTGGGTTGTAGTTTTAATATACTTTCAAACAAAAGAAACTTAAAAAAATGAATTGCTCTCAGTTCTTCAATATGGGAGAGAACTGTGTTGATGCAGACCGCTGGGAGAGAATTTCTCGGCTTTAAAAAAATGAAACTACACCTCTACAAAGAACTTGGCTTTAGGTGCTGTAATTTGGTATTCTGTATTTGTATCCATAAAGCATTTAATCTGAATAGAAGTACAGCCCTTCATTTTAAACTGTGGTATTTTCATGTAACAGGAAAACTCCTCCTTAACCTGATGGACCATACCGAAGTTGTTAGAGATTTAACTTTTGCCCCAGATGGCAGCCTGATTTTAGTGTCTGCATCCAGAGACAAAACACTGAGAGTGTGGGACCTAAAAGATGATGGTATGCATTTTAAGTTTATCTGCTCTAATACACAGATGAAACATCCATGTACTTTTTTTTATTGCTATAAACTCAGGCCAGGATTTCTTAAAAAAATAATTTTGTATTACTAGTCACGTTGTATGCTCTCTTGAAATACTTAATCTATTTGTACCCACAAGGTATAAACTGGTATTGGATTAAGTTAAGAGTGCATGAAAGGGACAGAGGATTTAGAAGCTGCATGATGTAATTTTTATTTCTGTGTAGAATAACTCTGCAAGATGTTTGGAAAAATAATACAAAATATTGTAAAGGTAGAACTGATTTGGAAAAGCTTTTCAGTTTGAATTTGTGATATTTAATCAATTCTTACAGGAATGTCTTTCTTTTTAGGAAATATGATGAAAGTGTTGAGAGGACATCAGAACTGGGTATATGGTTGTGCATTCTCTCCAGACTCTTCTATTCTCTGTTCTGTTGGAGCTAGTAAAGCAGTATGTGTCAGAGTTCCTTGTTCATTCAATCTACTGAATTGTGTGCAAAATTATTTTAAATCTAAGTAACATGAAGCTCGGTGTCATGAACTTCTAATGTTTTATGATGATGTAAAAGTGCATGAAATGAAAATAGCAAATGGTGCTTTGAGACACTGATTTAGGAATTGAACTTGCACTGCTTTTAGTTGAAGAAACTCTGAGCACTCTTTGAATAATAGTTCTACACATCTGCACAAGGTCATAGTATAAAAGCAAAGAAGACTAAAGCTTCCAGTGTTAAAAAACTGATTATATTAATGCATAAAACTATTTTTATCCTTTCTATTTCCTACTCAATTAAAAAGGACTTTTCAAAGTCTGAGCCAGTCATGGTATCTCCTGCTGAACAAAAATGTTTCTACATGTTTTCCAATACCAGTCACACTCGTGTCCAAAAGCTCTAGAATGAAGAACAGCATCCTGGTTTTGTTTTCCTCCCTATTCTAATGCCCTCCTAGAGAACTGAAAGCAGTGCAGGTAAAGCACATATGCCATAGGCTGCTTTTCTTGGCACTGAAGAGTTAGGGTAAAACAGAAAGGGGAATTCAGTCGAGTCACAGGGGCTCTGTGGGCAGTTCAGGGAAGGCTGGTGATACTGAGTAAACAGTTCAGTCACTGGCCACCACTTGATATGGATGACTGTTCAAATGTATTTTATACTTGAAATTATCAGTGCAGATTTGATAGCTAATAGTTGAGGTCCGGGGTTTGTTTTCTCTTTAAATAGAGCAGATGTGGATGTATACATTACTGTCTTTAGGCTGTGTGTTTTCCATAAGCTTCTTGCTTTCCCTGTCACAGGTGGTGGCAGCAATATTGGTGTGATTTAAGCTGGCACCACTCACACAGGAGCACAATGGTGTTAGCTGGGCAGAAAGAGTGGCATCTCTGGCTACCAGGCTGGGGGCGAACTTTACCATAGGACGAAGTAACCTTGCCTTGGACTGCAAGGTGTACTGTACGTACACAGGTGCTGGTTGATGTCCACTTTCTGCTTTCTTTCTTTCCTTTTTTTTTTTTTTAATAATAATTTTCACAGCAGTGAGACACGCTGACTCCTAAAACTTAGCTTGCAGTTTTAACAAAATGTTGGAGTCTCCTTGGAGAAATTGGTCAACGCGTTTATGACTGACTGTAAAATGGTTCAGCTTTAGGAAGAGTGTGAGACACTAAGGCTCTGTTTGCTTTGGTCAAACATAAATTTATCCAAGATGTCAATATTTAATCTGTGCAGTAAAACTGAGTCAGGGGAAAAATTAAGAACCCTTTTTTAGCTCTTTTAGGGACATCTTATCTAATGCTAAAGACTTGTGTTTTCTATATAGTAATGCTGCAGTTCATAGATCATTCCTATTAAGTAATTCTGCACAGTGTTTGATTATCTGTAATGTAAAACTGCATGTAAAAACCCAGAATACTATAATCTTTTATCAATTTATGTAATACAATATGTAATGAACAGGGTAAATTGTGTAGATTGTAATATTAATGTCATTTTTTTTATCATTGACTTGATTTTAAATGCATAAATTCTTTCTAATAATGTGGTTAGACTTCCCTATTGTTTTGCCAAAGACATAACTTTTGGCTGTGAAAATTCTTTTTGCTTGCAGTATCTGTTTCTCTTCCTAGGCTGACGTTGGTGATCCAAGCCAATTGTAAACAAGTGATCTTAAACTCAAAGGGATGCAACTGGAGTAACAATATGTTAACCTTACATTTTCTGTCTGTATATTTCTTAAAATTTTGGTAGTTACTGAAAAGAGGGGACTGTAGAGTTTAACCCTATTTATTTCTGCATATTTTAATAAAATAGTTTTGTAATACACAAATTGCAGTAAGCTACACGGTTAAATTGTGTTGCCTTTATCTTATATTTTGGCTTATTTTGTTAACATTTAACAAACGAGTTAGAATTTGCATGTCTGCTTAAATTATTTTTTTTAAATCTGATTTTTAATCTGAGTATGACACTGAGCATATTTCTTAATTGTAGTAATTCATAATGCCTGATTTTAATACAATCCTAAATAAGACTAGCAGCTATACTTAAAAAAAAAAAAAAAAAAGTAAATGCTTCATTGCATCTCTGAGCAGAGCTATACCATTAGCTTATCTAATTGCAGGTTTTTCTCTGGGATATGGATAAGTACTCCATGATAAGGAAACTTGAAGGACATCACAATGATGTTGTAGCTTGTGAGTTTTCTCCTGATGGAGCTTTACTGGCTACTGCATCCTATGATACTCGAGTCTATGTCTGGGATCCACATATTGGAGTGATTCTTACAGAATTTGGGTAAGTAAAGTAGTCAGATATGGAAACCTTCCCCTAGAGTGAGGATGACTGCTGAAAATTAATGGATTTATGTACTTAACTGATAATGAGATTTGAGAAAAATCTTGCCAGTGGCTGATGGAAGTCATAAAAGTGGCAGAGCAGTGGAGATGAGTCAGTCTTCTGAGAACTTGAAGAACTGGTATTTAATGTGTACTCATTTAAGAAGTGTTCAGTACTGCAAAAGATACAGTAGTGCAGCCTCCCCTCCTGATCTCATTTAAATGGTCAATCCTTTTTTAGTTCCTCAGCTTTGGTAGTCATGGCTGGACCAGTTGGCTGTCAGCTAAATGTTTCTCTGTCTCCAGGCATCTGTTTCCCCCTCCTACTCCAATATTTGCTGGAGGTGCAAATGACCGGTGGGTCAGATCGGTATCTTTCAGTCACGATGGACTCCACATTGCAAGCCTTGCTGATGATAAGTGAGTATGAGGAAAGGTTTGTTATCATTCCTCCCATATGACATGAACTTTTCAAGACTAAGCCAGCTTTTTAAAAAAAAATGAGAAGGGACTTATAAATGGTCTTTGTAAAAGTAGATGAGTTGTCTGATTTTGTAGAAATGATGAGTTGTGCCCAGAGCAGATGATCTGAATAACTGAACTGTGTGGCAGCTGAGAAGAGAAAAAGAGGGGTTGTAAACAGTGAAGAATGTAAATGTAGTTACAGTGCAGGTGTTGTAGTAGATTCCTAAGTAAAAATAAAAGTATTCTGTGATCTATGCAACTTAACCCTGCAAATAATGCTTTGAAGAAGTGTATTTTAGGAATATGAAGAAAACTTTCTCAAGATGACAGCAAGGCTATTGAACTAGCTACAGGAGGGGTTTAGGTTCTTTGGTTGTTTGTTTGGGTTTTTTTTAATTAAGCATTATTGGTATTTTCTGGCATAGATGACATCTAAGAGAGAGTGTCTATAATTCAGGGTAATGCTTTTTGCTGTTGAAGGCAATCTTTTATTTTAATATGCAGCATGAAAATGGTTGAAGAAGTACAGATCAAGGTATAGATCAGGAATGAAAAATTCATAACATTTCAGGCCACATCTGGAACACCCTGTATGCATATTAAAATGTTTACAAAAATTCCCTGAGCTCTGCTTCAGACTAGTTCCTTGTGCAGCATCAAGGAAAATGGGAGGCAGAATTAAATGTCTACTCTGTTAACTTACTACTTTGTTCTCCACTTTCCAGAATGGTAAGATTCTGGAGAATTGATGAAGAGTACCCTGTGCAAGTTGCTCCTCTGAACAATGGACTCTGCTGTACTTTTTCTACTGATGGCAGTGTTCTAGCTGCAGGGCAAGTATACACTTTTTTGGTTTCACCCCCTAAAACCTAAATCTAAGACCTAAATCTAAAAATCTTCAATAGTCGCTTGCAGCTTGGTACTTCTGACTTGGTTTTGGCACTATTTGCTTAAACATGCCTGGAATAGCACTAAAATCAACAAACTGATAAACCAATTTCTTATCTTTGAGACTAAATAAAAGACCTACAAACATGTGGAAAAAGACCATTAGGTAATCAAGGGCAGTTACATTGTTTCAGGTGGGATAGTCAATAGCTGTTGGAAGAGGTGCTTAGGCTTCTTGCACAGATAATCAGCAAGTTGCTAATTGTGCTGCTGTGCCTTGTGGAGAACTGCAGTGTAGTATAAATGAGGAACAGACAGAGTTAAGCAAGTTCAGAGTCATTCCTCCTAACTATCACTAGATCTGAGAATTCCTACTAATTTGAAGTCATTCAGGTGAGGTAATTCTGGGGGGGTTTTTTTGTGCAGGACACAGGATGGCAGTGTGTATTTCTGGGCAACTCCAAGACAAGTCTCCAGTCTCCAGCACCTGTGTCGCATGGCAATCCGGAGGGTGATGCCCACCAGCCAGGTCAAGAACTTGCCTATCCCATCCAAAGTGGTGGAGTTCCTCTGCTACCAGATTTGAATTTAAAAAGAAACAAAACCACAAAAAAATCAAACTGGCAGATAGCTGCTGAAGCTAGCTGAACAGTTAAAGAATCCTCAAACTTCACAGCCCTTAAGCTTAAAACTCTACAGGTTTTCAAGAGCTATTTAAAGTGATAACCTAAATACTTTTTTTTTTTCAAAATGCCTGACAGGTAAATTTTTAATATTTATAGAAAACACAGTAGAAGTATTCCTGGTGGTCTCAATTTTCTAAAATATAACTGTGAAAACATGTACATATATAGATATAAGCTGCTACATGTTATCAATGTACCTTTAAAATTGCTGTTATGATTTTTAATGTGTATCATGTATATATTGCTTTGGTAGAGCCATCAGATGCATCTGTGCTGTAAAGTGGAAGGAGAGCTATTATTCTGGGACACTGAGTTAGCAAAAATATTGACTTAAGGAAGCTTAACTGCTGGGTATGTATGTACATTGGTTGGGGTTCAGGAAACTGATCCACAGATAAGAATTCAGGCTAGTTTGTGTCGTGCAGAGGTAGGGCTTGGGTTTTTAGAGCAACGTTTGGAGAAGGGATGTAGGGTAAGGTAAGGGCTGGAGTGGATCTCCTGTCAACCCAGGAGTGTTGGCTGTGTGCCAGCTGAAGAAGGCCATCATTCCATAGCAGCAAACCAGGTTAAATTTCAGTATTGGGCAGTGTTAAAGAAATACTTCCTTACATTTCTAAAAATCTAACTACTGTATTGTTGCCTAATACTTTGTCTGTAATGAGAGAGATTTACAGACTCAGTTTATTGTTCCTTAACCCTATAATATCTCTTAGGGGGTGATTATTGGTTAATGGCCAAAGATAAGCAAAATACTTGGTTTTGCCTTCTGTTATTTATCTGTACCTGCAGATACAAAGAATCTATGCATTGCATAAAATGCCTGATTATATTTTTTTTTTTGTTGAATTTTTTTTTATTAAAAACTTGTATAAAAGTTTCCTGACACTGCATCTGGTGACTGATTTATCCTCACTATCTGCATACAGCAGTTCCAGTGGAATCTGCTACTGCAGGACTCCAGAGTTTCCCTTTTCAGGACCAACATACTCTAATCTTAGTGAACCTTGCTATGGGGAGCTACAATGAGGTCCTCAAACCTTTTATATTTGCAGAGGTCAAAAGCATCCACGAGCAACCATGAGTGTTCTGCCCCACCTGTGGAGTTGTGACTGCAGCACACACAGGGGGAGCACAGGCTGGGAAACTGCTGCAACAGCTCTGCTCTGCCTGGCTCTCCCCATGGCAAAAGGGAGATTCCTGCATAGCCCTGCTGCTCTGGGTCAGTGCTCCTCCTCCTCTGTCAAGCAGCACCACTTGCACACCCAGTTCAGTGAAAGAGAAGTGCTGTGGGGTTTCAGTCTGTTCTCAATGAAACTTTAGTCCCTCATATACCAGAGAGGCAGTTGCCAACAGCATGCACGAAATATTCTCTTTACACAAAGCTTATCCCAGACACCCAGGCCTACTTTCCAGAAAGACTTCCCCTGAACACTGTTTCCAAACATAAAAAATCAACTTTCCACTGCAAGGACAAAGGCAGCAGAACTTCCTCAGAAATTAAATCTGAGCCTGCAAGGAAACAGCATACACATTGCCATGCTACTTCATGACTCACCCATTTGGCACAATTCTTTTCATAAAAATACTGCACTTAGCTGAAGCAAAGGATTTCCTTCTTTTTGTTTGTTCTAAATTTATGTATCATTAAGACCAGGCCTCTCATATATTGTCCAGCTGAAGGAAGAACTGGCGAGTTCTCTACCCCAGAACATCTCATTGTATCTTGAATGCATATGTGAGTGAAGATCAGCAACCATTGAGTTTTCTGCCAAGGAGCTTCCTCATTTATAAATATGTGCTCATGGGAATCACTCAGACTTAACAGCTCTGCCTGATGAAGGAAATAATTACAACCTTAGAACAACATGCAGGAAATTAGCTGGGGCCATTACCACTGAGTGTACAGGCAGGAGTGAGGGGAATAAACTGCATCTCCAGAATGTTAGGAACCTGGGGGGAAGTGATTTGTAGCCTGCAATATGCTTTGCTGTTGCTACCATGCTGGCAATGATCAGGCCTGGTTAAAAACAGCTCCTAAAGAGCAAAACTGAACTGAGCAAAGTTCAAAGCACCTTTGTGGTGCTGAAGTGCTGTTCAGCTGGGTCTGAGCAGAACTGGCTCTTACATCCATTCACAGCCATCTAAAAGCATACTCTGAGTGGTGAGTATTTCTGTGGTGAGTGTAATTAGTGCCTATAAAACCTTTTGCAATCCTCTCCTGAAGTGTGCTCTGGGTCTTAAAGTCAACAAGTTTGACAGGAACAGAGTGGAGAGAGCTGGAAGCAGAGTTAGTGCAGCAGCACACTGACCCACTGCCCAGCTACTGCCAGCTCAGCCTTGCCAGGGCAGGCAGCAAAGACAACAGGAAAAAGGGATGATGCAACAGCTTGCAAAATTTCCTGACAGGAGCAGAAATATCCATCTCAAAAGACAAAAAGACACAAACAGATAATTGAGAATCACTGGGTCAGAAGCTCTTTTAAGAAGGAATTCATGTTAATGACACAAAAGCAACAGCTAGTCACAGCAGGCAAGAGGAAAGTGGAAATTTCTAATTCACAGAGGAGGAATTTGGTCATTTACTCTCTGGCTGAGCACTGGTATCAGAAAGGTTGAGTGGGTTTTTGGATTTTATTGTTATTGTTTATTAATCCCATGCAGCAGTATAGAACAGATGTTTGTGAGGGGGCAGGATGCTGGACCATATGGAGGATTTACTGATGCTCCACTCCCCTGTGCCTGAGCACAGTCAGGCCTCAGTATCACCACGATTCTCAGCTACATTTTAGGACATATTACAACATTCTCTTAAAGCACAGAGGTTATGTGAGATGCCATGGGAAACCTGCTAAAGTTCCTGTTCATCCAAGTAATTATTTGAGACGAGAACCACCTCAGTAAGGTCAGTGGGGTTTGTGTGATGCTGGCTTCTGCAGAAGGGTAATTTTGCTTTATAAACATGGCTCCACCCAGCACACCAAGCCAGCTGCAATAAGCTATTTGAGAACAACTTTAATTATTGATCTACTAGAACAAAATGAAACCCAGTGTAAACCTCAGATAAGTAATCAGTAATTTTGTTTAAGTCATTATAACAATATTAGTTATCAGCAAGGTTATGCCTTCTTTAACTAGTTGAAATCGAGGCAGGAGTTTTGGGGCAGATAATTTCTTTCCAAGTACATGGAAAGGTCACAAAGGGCTGGGTGACACTTAGGCACAGATGCTCTGAGTTTATGTGCTATACAGAAGCTGTGTAAGGCAAGTTAGAGTGTAAGAAAGCTGAGGGAAAGAGTGGTGTTGCATTGCTGGTGCTCAGAAATTTCTGAAAATGCAAAGTACCAGGAGAGAGTTGCTGCTGAACTGGTACTTGGGAAAGAAGCTGTGGCTGAGGGCTGCCCTGGCCAAGAGCCCACTGAAATGAACAGTATCAGTCACACAAGTGTGCCCTCTGGATCCCATTCATCATCATGAACAAACGTGGTTTATACTGCTATAAATTATGATATGCTGTGCAGAACTGTGCTCCCACTGCAAGGCACAAACTAGTGTTTCCAAGCACAGGAGAAATTATCATCAAAGACAGGGCTTTAGGAGCATTTAAAGCTGGAGATGAAGGCTGTCACTGTATGTTTCTGAAAGGAAGCTTTTCCCTACCTTCCAGCCCTTTAAAATCTGAATTGCCATTTATCTGTCCTACCTATAGCCTTGCCAAATCTTGTACACAAAACATATGTGGTTTTGGCATGCCAGCAGCTCTCTACCTTGAATTCACCCTTAAGCTCTTGAAAGCACAAGGGCAGAAATAGCTGCTCTGATGAGGCTGATGCAGTTTCAAAGCATCACTCACTAAGACTGCACTTCTATTACTCAGCTCAGAAGTTCCCTACAGATAAGGCTCACTGGAGAAACAGCCATGCAGTCCAACAGGAGTGTTGAGCTCCTTTTTATGTTGTCAATAAACATCAGAGTTTAAGAGATGGATGGCTAAGGTTGAATTCAGCAACTAGACTATAAACACATCCTATAAGGGTGAATTAAAAAAGAAATTTCATCCACATGGTGTCATTTACTCTGTTAGAATAAGTGATTTTTTTTCCTGCTCTTTTTCATGGCTTTTTGGTTACTATTTCAGTTATATTAGGCTACAGAAATCCCACTGTGCTATGTATACATGGCAAACCAAAAATCTCATCAGGCCAATGACCTGTGAAACACAATTCTTTGAAATTATATCAGTATGACCAAACCACTAAGGTTTTACTGGCACTGCTTCCTTCTCTGTTACCTCCTGCTCTAAAACACAAGCACCTTTTTGGGATGACTTATCTTAATCTGCTTTCAAAGGCTATGCCATTGATTGCAGAAACACATCTTGTACCAGAATAAACACCAGGATGGAAAAATTAAATTGAAATTATATGGGAAAAATACATTGGGGTACACTATTAGCAATGTAAATGCCCACCTTCCTGTGCACCTGCACAGGAGCCATTAGGGTATGTTTTGGTTGTACTGTTAATTATTGACTAGATCCTTGTGGGTACTGCAGAAGAAACACAATCAGAGGAAAGATTTAAAAAAGAAATATTGCTTCATCTTAACTGCATCAGGGGAGAGAAAAAATAAAATTCAAGGTCCACTGCAGATAAGAGTAGTGAGAAGACTTAGTTTGGGAAGAACTTTGCTCCTGATGTGGCACATCACAAGACTGAGATACCTGTTTGCTGCTGTCCCAGTTCAGAAAGCTGTTCCAGTTTTTGTTAGGCCATTGGCATTTCTAAAATACGGATCCCTCCAGGAACAGGGACAGCTGAGCAACTGCCCCGTGCCTACAGACCTCAGCAACACATCTGCAAAACAGTAAGACAGCCTCCAAGGGCAACAGGCCACCTGGCATCAAAGGGAGGGTTCTGAAGTGCCAAGGGATTTTCTTGACAGGGATTCCAAAGGCTGCTCATTCAGTCCTGTCACCCAAGTGAAGCAGCTACAACTTAGGAGAACAAAAAAAATGAGGTGGGTGGCACATTGCTCCTCTTGTTGCCACAGGTCAGCACTAAATCTGTCCTGCAATTTGCTAATTCCATTGATGTGATCTCAGTGCTGGCACAGGTGAGCTCAGAGCTCCTGACCACTCCTCACCAGCCATGAGTGACAACCTCGTGGCAGGAACCTGGTCAGTGGGGGAGGGATCTTCCTGAGTCACCCTCAGAGGGAGGTGAGGTGGGGAGTGCCTCCAGCCTGTGTCTCTCTGTCCAGCTCAGACGTGGTGGTGCCCAGCTGACCACCAGGGTTTGTTTCCTGAGCCTGGGAAAAGCTGTGTGTTTGTAATTGGCAGGAGAACCTTGTTTCTGGAGAGGGGGTGACTGTGGGTGTTTCCTGTGGTGTCCCAGGGGAAGGTACAAAGACCACTTGGCTTCACAAGGATTATTTACTGTGTCCACTGGCTTATGAGACATTAGAGAAGCTGGAAGTGGACTGACCTGCTCACAGGTTTGTGTTTGGTGAAGGGCTGCCAGGATGGCACTCAGCCAAGATAAGTGTTGCATCTTCTGATGTGACCCTCTTGAGATAAAGGCTTCAAAATCTAAATGTGAGCAAAGGCCCAGCCCTGGCTGCCTGCTGCAGGCACACACACTGCCCAGACAGCCTCCCACTTGGCCAGGAAGAGTCTGTGCAGCTCATCTGCATAATCTGACCTGCAGGGCTTGATTTAAACAAAACTGCTACTGTCTGCAGAATGCTGCACAGGCCAGATCATGAGCTCTTTTGGCAACAGGCTCCAAAAGAAATGAATTCAAGATGTCCATTTGTGTGGATGTGGAACTTCTTAAATTACCCTTTTCCTATGGAGCAATTAGCCCAGGAAAGCTAAGCCAGCACCAGAGCCCAGATTCCCCACAACAGAGCCTTACAGAGGGCTGGGGGGATGTTTTGTGCAATGTTATGCACAGAGAACGGGTTCCTCTTTTTAGTATCAGTTCTGTCCAGTAATTCAGAAGAAATGCAGTGCTGAGGGGTTTTTTCAGACTTGTTTTTTTTCTTGAATTTATAGTAGTCTTTGGCTTCAACAGCAGATGTTATTAACTGCTTACTAAGAAATTAACCAGTATTTTGTGTAGTCAATTATCTCAAATCATACTTTAATCAAAACACCAAGGGCATGTATGGAGAAATGTAAGGATAATAGCATTCAGAATGTTTATAGAAATCTCTAAAGGTGTGAAGTATTTGTGCAATACAGGAGCATCCAAGCCCTTACTAGACAAGTTGTGTTAGGCCAAAGAACTCCTGAGTGAAACATACAAGAGATAAATCTGTGGACAGAAAACCTAATCCCTCACTTGAAGGTAAATAAATGAGGCACAGAAAGGGAGTCCAAGGGAAACCCTGTCCATCCTCCAAATTTGATTTTCCTCCCTGATGTGGTAAGGCAGTACCTTTGGCACATGGCTGTCTTGCACCTCAGAACAAATATCAAACATAAACACAGTTCTTTAAAATCAGTCTGTAGGAACTGCTCCAGAGATATTACCTCATCACAGATGTAGCCTTGCCTGATATTTGAGCTGAAGCTCATCTCAAACAAAGAGGAACAAAATTTTTTTTATATTCTTAGAAAACTGTTTGAGGACGCAACCTCTAACTATTTCTGTACCAAAATTAAGAGGTACCAAGGTACCTGGATCACGCTGTTTTTAAGGCCATATGCTCTTTAAGACAGGGCTCAGCATTTTATACTGACCCTCACACTTGAGATGAGTGGGGCTGGGAGCCCCACACCCAGCTCTGCCCCTGTATGCATCCTGATGAGCTTTTCCTTTCACATGTGACCTTGGCTGTGATATATTCAACTTCTGTGTTCATTTGCCAGGAAAAAAAGGCATGGGGAAGTAAGGAAAATAAACCGCCTTAAAAAAACACAACAAAACAACAAACAACCAACAAAACAATCAAACAAAACAAAACAAAAAAACCAGGTAAGGAAGAATGTGAGAATTCGTCTTCCCCCCCAAGCCAACCCTTCCTGGGTGTGCAGTGCTCTCTGCTGGGGGACACCCGGTACTGCTCACCTGCTGCCGAATGGGGACGGCCATGGGAGGGAAACCCAGGGAGCTGCTGCCTTCCAGGGACGTCCTCTTTCTTGGCTCACGGTTCAGAAAAAAATTGTGAACTCTCTGTTGTGAAGCTTCAAGGTGTCACCTGCTCTATCCCTGCAGAAATCGCTTGCAAACAAGATCAAGGCAGCCAAAAGTGTTCTGCATACTGCTGCAGGACCCGGGGGTTCCTCTGTGCCACCACTGTCTCCAGGTGTGCCCTGTGGCAGTTATGGGTGGGGAATTAGTTAGAATTAGCTGCAGAATTAGTTCCCCAAGCCAGCGTGCTCGCTCAGCTCCCCGGGCTCCGGGAAGGAAGCTTTGATGTTCACTGGTGACCTCTCCATGTTTATTCATGAGGGTAGGGACTGAGGGGAGGAGGCAGCTCTTCAGCAGGTAATAAAACCCCAGTGGTGTGTTTGCAGGGTGGTCCTGGTCTGCAGGCACCACTCCTGCTGCAGATAGGATTTATCAGCTCCAGAGAAAGGAAATGAGCTGGGGGGGATTTTCTGTTCCACTAGTGTCCTGGCTTCTGGTAAGTTGTGAGCTGCTTGTGCACGTTTTAAGTAACAGCATCCAACATGGAAGAGTTCTGCCAAGGCTCTGACTTTGTTTCCCCTGTTTAATTTGGAAGGAACCAGTGCATGAAATACAGGCAGTCTCAGGAAACTGAGTGAATGTAAGACTTCACTGCTTTCTCCTCAATACACACTGCTGTCAGCTCTTCAGCCTCTCTCTTTCTGAGACCAAAGGTGAGCTGGGCCACATGTGAGCTGCTGCCCTGGGAGAGGAAGGATATGACACCTCAGGCCCAGCTTTCCAGGCCCCTCTCCATACACCCTGTGAACCATCAGAGCATGACAGCAGCCTCCTGGTGACCAGCAATGCATCTGTCACAACCTGGTTGCCTCTTTAGAGCTGCCCACTTGACAACTGTAAGCAGTATTTTCAGGAGCCTGTGAACAATCCTGCTTTTGTTTGGTGGGGCTGTACTGGAAGAGTCCCTTCACTGGAAAGTGTCAGGAGAGTTCCAGCTGAAGCTGCTTATTTTCATCACTTCTGGGAAAGACCAGTCTGGCCCCTGGCCTAAGGAGTGGAAAAACTGCTCTTCCAGCAAGTATTGAGGAATTGCTTTCTGAAATTGTCCCAAACACAATGAAACCATCAGTCACCACTTTATAGGCTTCCAGCTTCCTAACAACTTTGTTCCTGTCAGACACAGATGACATTTTGTTGAAGAATTGAGATTTTGTTGCAACTTTTTCATGTTCTGTTTTGCTTACCATCCCCAGCCCATCTCTTGCAAAAAACATCTTTCAGTGCTATAAAGTTAACAGTTGCTTCTCCAGCAAGGCAGCTGTGGGAAAGCTGGATTTAAGAGGCAGGTAACTTGATTTCATTTCCATCTCTGCAGCCATCTTCCTGTTTGACAGAGCCCTTTGGTGCCTCAGTTCCTCATGCTGTCCCATTAGCTTCCCTGTGACCTGTTGAACAGATGCATTCAAACATCTGAAAAGTGACAGGAAGCAAACTTTAAAATAATTAAATAAAGTTAAGCTCTTTATTGCCTTCTTGAAGTCATGAATAATTTTCCTCTTCCTTGTTGACAAAGCAACCTCAAACCCACCATTTATCTTTTAGAAGTCTCCTTAAGGAAGTGCATTTAGGAAGGGTTATAATCCAGCAGGCACTCATGGTCAGGAAAGAAGGTCCAGGAATAGCAGATATGAAATAATGTCTCCAGCCCACATACAACCCAACAACTATTTTTAGGAAGAAGCCTGAACTAGGAAGTTTAACAGTGGGGTTTTTAGGACTTATTTCTGTAATAAAGATGAATATAGTTAAGTGAACACTGCCTGAGTTTAACAGTCACGAGATACCTCAGGGTGCCAAAGAGATCTTTTCAGTGGAGTACAGAGGCTAAAATGAGCAAATGCATGGGAGAATGCTTAGGAAAATGCTTAAGAATTGTATTTAGAGAGAGGGGACCTTGGGTGACTTGCACTGCAAGAGTCAGGGAAAAGGGTGCCTTAGCAAATGTGCTGTAAGGTTTATTTGGTAACCCTGATTTTATTTACTGAGAAACATTGTTAAACTACTTAATCTACAAATAAAATGTTAAGTTCTGTGTAAGACAACAATCTCCTGTTTCCCTTGACCTTTTAATTGAGGTGCAGGGTTGGTTGCCAGCATCTTTTTTGAGTCAGAACTTTTGTTTCTTTACTTATGTTCAGGACTCACTTGCTGGGCCAGAGATCTGGTGTGGCTGCTGTAGACCAGTTTCTTTAAATAAAAAAGTAATCCAGCTCAGTGTGGGATTACAGGGCACAGAATCTCCTCACGGCTAAGCAGGGTCAGGGTTCTTGGATGGCAAAGCTGCCCTGAAGTTGTGGTTTCACTGAAATATCTGGACTCTTGCTGCCTGCTGGCTTCCCTTCCCAGCAGTGAGCTTACCAAGTGCTATTTTACTTTTAACTGAGTAGTGACCATGGTGCCACTGAAAAGATGTGCTCCACATCCCCCCCAGACTGCAGCAGTCACAGCTCAGTGCCTGCTTAGCCACCCAGCTCAGGAGTACAGCTGCACCCCCAGGTGCTCAGCCCAACAGAAAATCCATCTTTTTATTAGGTGCCAAGAGGGCAGCTGAGCACACAGGAAAATCCATCATTGGCAGCATTACTTTCCTCACTGCTGTTTGGATTCAGCAGTGTTGCTGGTCACAGTGGACTACTTTTGATGTTGTGGCAAAAGATCAGATCTTATCTGTGTTCAAATAAATTGTAAGGGGATTCTCAACATACGCAGCAGGCCAATTCCTGAGTCAATGCTGAGCCAGTGACCTGCAGGAGGAGCCAGATCTTTTTCTCCAATTGCCTCACCACACAGACATAAACCCCCTGATTCTGGGGTCTCTGTCAGGACACTCTGTCATCACAAAGTGCCTTTCCTATGTCTTGTTTGTTTTTCCATATTTATTTTTACCTCCTATGAAATCATCACCAGCAGTAGGAGCTATTTTAATTGTCTCTGAGCTTCAGACAGAAGAAGTTGGAATGTTTTGCTCAGACTGAGGCTCAGCAGAAGCACCAAGTCAAGGAAAGTGTTCAGAGCTCATGTCAGGAAGAATCTGTCTATCAGGACTCCCCACACAGACACAGAGTGCTACATTAAAGGGTCCTGTGGGGTGCCACGGACACCTTACCCCCTCACAAAAGGAGAGATGCCAAAAGTCCAGAAGAGAAATGTCCATTGTAATGGCTGGATGACATCTGCCAGCTAGAAATAGACTTCTGGTGGACCCACCAAGTCGTGAGCCAGCTTACAGCTGGCCTCCAGCCTGAAATTACTTCAAAGCTGAGCTGGGCCCAAGGGGTCCAACATCCTCTTCCTCTGAGCTTGAACAACACCTGTGTTTAAGCAAAAGCCACTGCCAGGAGCTCCTTTTCCTGACCAGAGATACTAAGATCTACACATCGGGGGCTGAAGGCAAAGCTGTGCCAAGAACATCAAAGACAACTTCTGGCAACTGTACCTTTGAGGAAAGTGGGCTATTGCTTATGCAGGACATCAGCAATGATCTTAGAATAGCTGTGTTCAAAAAAAATAGTAACATTTTAACAAGAGGAAACAAGGGAAAGATCTGAAACTGAAGTTGTTCAGCAGAGAATTCATCACAGCATGGGCCTCCAGTGATAAGACTCAAACCACTAAGAGAGCCACATATAAAAATATTTCATCAGGACACAGGAGTGAGTAACTGAGATTCTTACAGTGTACTGGGGATGGTTTCAGGTCACCCCTCACACCTACCTCCACACTGCAGCTATGGGTAGCCTTGATATATGTACATTTAAAAAAGCAGGTCCTTTACCTGTCCTGCCTGTGGCTCAGTGAAGCACAGAGGGGTATCTCTAGCTCCCATTTTACAGAGTACGTGGACAGAGGCAGAGCAAACAGACCGTAAGGGCAAGGGAGCAGGGCACCCCCCTCCTCCAGCTCCGCTGTGTGCACATGGATGGGAACTCCTGTCCCTCCGCCCCACCACCGGGCCCGGTTCGGTTCCTGACAGCGGCTGTCCCTCCAGGACCGCCTTTTTTCATTTCCTGCCATTGTCCGCAGCTCCCGGGGGGGAGCACCGCGCCCACCGCCCCCCTGCCCCGCGGCTGCTCCCCCAGCGCTGCGGGGACTCTGCGGGGACACTGCGGGGTCCCAGCGTGCCCTGCAGCCCCGCACCGGCTGCAGAGGGCACCAGAGCACCGGGCAGGAGCTGGGGCACGGGGACGAGTGTCCGGCTGTCTGTGTGGCCCTGCACCCCGTCATGAAGACGGCTCCTGCTGCAGAACCTTCTGGCAGAGCTGCCACCTGCCCGGAGAGCCCACGGAACCGGGGGTGCCTGGGCCAGGCAGGGATTTACAGCCCGGAGGCACTTGGTTGATCTGGGGGCTGGCTGCCTGACAAAATCTGCAGTAAACACAGCGGCCCAAACCAGCTGGATTTCTTCCTGATGTCACTTCCCGGACTGTGAGAAAATGCGGAATTGCACAATGCTGCTGGGTACCTGTTCTGCCACTGCTGTGCCACCTCCAGGCAGAGGGGATGTCACCAAATGCTGCATGTGCTGCTCAGCTGGGAGAGAGCTGTGGAAGCTCTGGAAAGCAGAACCCATGTGGGAGGAGAAGCCTTCACCTGTGTGCTGAAAGAGATAAATAGGGAGCTTATGATACAGAAAAGTTAAAAGGGATTCAATTTCAGATACAAGGATGGAACAGTACTGCAAGCTGGACAGAAAGTTTTAGCCATTTGATGTGTGTCAAATTACTTTTTTTTTCCCCCCTTTGCCAAATAATTTAAAATCACAAAGCTGAAGAGCTGACCTCCAAACACTTGTTTCCATATGTATATAAAGCTTGTGTTGGACTAGGGCTACAAGCACACTACACTACTTTTCTTTTAAGTGACTAACCAGTCACTTCTCCAGGACAGCCTGGGTCAGAGCCTTGTCCTGGGAAACCCTGACTACATTCCTCTTCTTGCTATCATGGTCCCAGGTAATAATCAGAAGGGAGTGCCCACAGTCACCTGGGGGATGAGCCAGCCCAGACTATTTCCTGATTTTCAGGGTCAACAATTCCTTACATCATTTCACACTCTTCACACAGAGCATTTCCCAGGCTACCAGGTGAAACAGTCACAGTCCCCTCAGCTCTGCCAGTGACCCACACCTAAAGCAGATAACCAGCTTTCCCTCCTCTCTTTCCTGGGCTCTGCAAGGCTTTGAACAGCACTTGTCTCTGAAGCCAGCTTAGAGCCTACCCTGCCTCAGGAAAGCTCCTCTAAATAGGAGTCATCATGATAAATTACTCCTAATTAAATAATCATCTTTTAAAAAAACTTGTGAAAGAGATAGTTAGGTAAATTTTATCAGCCCCAGTTTACAAGGAGATCACAAGATTACCTGTGGGATATGCCCAAAGCTAGGTATCACCCACAGCCAGAAGGTGAGCCAGGGCTGCATTCCTCTCCCCATGCCAAGCTGCAGCCTCCAGCCAGCACCCTGCCTCCAAACCACCTGGATCACCAGGGCCTCACCCCTGAGAGAGTTCTCTCTTTTCTACATTGTAGATCTTGCTTCTTTAAAACCTGCTGGAACAGCCAGTCGTAGTACTTAAACTTCACTTGATGATGAGAAGTCCATCCTGACCTGCAGCTACAACCTCCCCCAGCATCCCCCCTGCTTCAGGCAGTTTAATTGAGCATTGAAGATAATCAATGACAGCTGTTTTGTACATATCTGAACTGATAACTTGCATAACTTGCTGAGCTCTTTGCCATCCCCCCCAGTGGCATGTGCACAGGGCTCCATGTCCTGGCATTTTTCAGTCTGTTTGTCCATACTGCTTTCCACTCCTCATCCCCTTCAGCACATTTGCCATCAAGGAAACACCTAATAAATAGATCTGTGTAACTTCTGTTGCCTGCAGTATATTAACTCATTTCATTACAGCATATGTGTTCCCTGCTAAGTGTGTAAAGATCAGTATCTTCCAGCAGGGTGGTGTACATGAGACTGATGCACAGCTCAGGCAGTATTGTCTCTCTGACACACAAGTTAAATGGCATTTCTCAGCTCTCAAGATGAAAAAAACAAAAACAAACACAAACCAAAACAAACCAAAACAAAAAGCAACACAAAAAAAAGCTGTCTTAACATGTTCATAACTGTGGCTGCAGCCTAAAAAATAGATGCCCGGGAGAAAATAAAACTCAACCAACCAAGCAACAAACTAGCAGGTATTCACTATTTCTGCATCTCCTGGTATTCTTACTACTTGCTGTTGTGGTATCTTTTTGATTTCTCTGCATGTCATTGCCTCAATGTGTACACCTTTGAAGCACCTATTAAAAAGAAAGGGTTAAATAAAAATGCCCCGTGCAGCAGATGCCACTGGGATGACTTAGCTAAGTGTTATGCTTCTCCATTATTCACAAGCTTCTACCAGTCTGCTCTCAGCAGGAATGTTGTATGTAGGATTAAAGGCAGCAACAAAACAAGAACAAAAGACAGGTTTCCCTGGCAGCAAGCTTTATGTGCCTTCCTAATGTGTTGCTATAAAGCAACAAATCTGTCTCACAGAACAGAGAGAGCTTCTGCAGAAGAGCAAAATAAATTATGGCTTCATTAAGCACTTTTTTTCTACTTTTCTTTTGTCCCCAGTGAGGGAAGGCAGTGTCATTCTAACTGCATCTCTTTGGAATAAAAACATACCTACTTATAACTTCAGATGCTTGGAAGTATTCTGTAATGCAGACAAGTCCCTAACATCTATGCAGCTACCAGACACAGTGCAGTCCACATAGTTATTTTTCACTTGCTCAAGGTGTAAAAAAAAACCTGTGTTTTTTTCTCAGCTCAGCTGCTAATGCATAACATCCCTTTTTCTTCCCCTCTGTAATTCCCAATTGCTTCTCTGGGAGCAAAGCTGCTCTGTTTGGGGATGGCAGCTTGTGCTACTGCAAGAGTCTGGAAAACCTGGTTCAGGGAACAAGCAGAAGAGGGAAGAGCCATTTATTTCCACTTCACCTCTGAATGACTGTGTGGCCTAATGTGATTAGTTGGGCTGCCTGTCCATAAGATGTAACAAGTGATTCTGTGAGCAAAAAGCAACTTGGACTTTGTGGTTAGCTGCCACTGTCCATGGGTGGGACATGGATGAGGACTTTTCTTTGGTGTCTAATCACTAATGAGTTGGTGCTACAGCCTGGAGCTTCCACCATAAGATTATCTTTCCCAAACGAGGAGGAATTTAATTATCTCCAGTGTCTTTATGAAATCAACAAACTCTTTATGAAATTCGCTTGAAATCAATAAACACTTTAATAGGCAGTTAACACGAGCTGCCTTGATCTACCCAGTATTTTTGTAAGGACAGGCATCCCACTGTGTGGAACAGAAATTCATGTGTCCCTGTGCCATGTTCTGGTGCTCAGTCCAGCTCTCACCCCCATGCCTCATGCCCTCAGACAGCCAGAGGCACAAACTGAGAACTGCCTGTGGCATGACTCAGGCCATCAGCAGCCAAGCTTGATTGGCCCCTCTACACATCACTGTATGGGAAAAAAAAAAAAAAAAAAGCACATTAAGTCTGGACTACTACAAGCTAGGCTGCAATGCTTTGGGTACATCACAGTACCAACAATTAACAAGCCTAGATGTCTCCTGTCATAGCCTATTCCCAGCCTTCCCACACTGCTGCACTAAGCAAAGTGCCTGTTTGTTTTCCTAGCACAAGCTGACCTTCTATGCAGTCAATATCTAAAACACATTGTCTGAGAAGAGGGAGTTCACAACATTGAATTATGCAATTATAAGAGTGCACCCAAGCATTTAGCAATGCAGACTGCATCCATTCCTGCTGACTAGTTGTGATTTTCAGATACATGGGAACTGGCATGTCTTGAAATGTGAATTCTTTGCAGATGGCTGTATCTGCTCTGCACAGAGCTGTAGGCAAAACTCCACGATGATATTCTGCACAGCTCTCCCACTGTGCAGCTCTGGGGCATGTGAGAGAGGGAAAGATGTGAGCAGAGAGATGTTTGCATCTCCAGTTCTGCTGTCTTCCAGATGGGCCAAGGCTGATAAAATGGAGCTGGGCAAATTTCTGTAACAGTTTGAAGGGTACAGAGGGGTCAGGATACAGAGGAAGTTCTGGGTGAAAATTCCCAGCCTCACAGCATGGGTGAACAGCACACATCATTTTGAAGGCATCTGTGACAGCTTACAACTGCTGAAATGCTACAGGCATACCACTTTCCAATAGAAACACAGAACTGAAGAGGACCCTGTGGGTTCTTCCTAGCTTGAACACCTCACGGGTGGATGGGAGCTGGAGGCATCCTGTTTCAAAGAGCTATGACTACAGTCCTGTCCAAGAAGAAACATCACAAAACACATCCAGTAAGATAAGTTCTGACTTCATTTAGCCCCATGAGTATGTGGAGTAACTCCACTAAACCAATGGAGTTATTGTTTATTATGCTGATAGTAATAGGCAAAATCTGACCTTTTGAAAAGGGTTCTGGGAAGCACAGATGTGGATCACATCCACCCTTTTCATTCTTGTAATTTTAAATCCTAAGTGCTCTATATGGTTTAAATGGACATGTCAGACAGAGGAAACATTATCATCTGTGCTTCATGGGGGAGACAAACAGATTAGATGATTTGCCCATGGCTATACTTTCTGAATGGGCCAGGAACTGAACCAGACTGGTCCAGTCTCAATGTCTCAACCACAGGGTCATCATTCCCTTCCGTGAAAAGGTTTCCAAAATCATGATTATACTGACTGGAAGCCAAAGCACTGGAAACATGTACTCCCAGTAAACCACAGGCTAAGGGCTCTTCCCTTGTACTGCCTGAAGTCTCCGACTGTTCCCTTCAGTTCTTCACAGCACAAAACCACATTCTGACTTGAAGAGGGGACAGACTTACAAAGATGAATCTCTCGGGTTTGAGAGCCACTTTCAGTTTTGATTGAACAGGACTTTCCCATGGGCAAGAGACACAACCGGCTGCTTTGTGCCCACATCTCCTTTCCCTGTAACTACAAGTTTACTCATAGGGAAGAGGGGACTGTGCTGACCAAAGAACAAACAGACAACTGCATCAAGTGGTGGAAACATGAGCACCTGAGATGTGAGACACCACCTTAATGGTTAATCCACTGGTTCTTCAGTCCAGGTACTGACCTGTC
The DNA here is from genome assembly GCA_038090715.1 of Florisuga fusca. Lineage (NCBI taxonomy): Eukaryota > Metazoa > Chordata > Aves > Apodiformes > Trochilidae > Florisuga > Florisuga fusca. Next base: position 6,404,980 of record JAAWXA010000036.1, read on the forward strand.
TGATTCCTTGTACTCTGCCACTTTCCTCTCATGGCTTAGTGCTACACTTTGCTCCAGCTGTACTAGTGAACTGCAGGTGAGGAGGAGGGCTGCTGCAAACACCTTGAACTTGTGTTGTGCAAGTGATCAGAGAGTGCCCAGGCTGGCAGCTCAGAATCTTGCTGGAGTGGTGGAGTGCTTGGAAATATACTGGCTATAAAAAGAGTTGAGAATAAAAACAAGGAAGGAAGCAGGAGATGCGTGCAGATGGCTGCTGTAGGACTGGTGTCACTCTACTCATGTCAGAAACAAATTCCTCTCTGTTTTTTTCAGATAGCTTTGCAAAGAGGATGTGCCTGACACTGGGGGTTCCTTATCGGTGCATGTGAGGAGAGACAGCATTCCTGAGAGGCAAAGGGCTGTGTAAACTGTTTGTTATCCCCAACTGCAGACAGATCCAACTTGCCAACTGCCTCTTCATGGTGATCAAGCTAAGAATGAAAGTTTTATTTCTTCCTTCAGATGCATGTCCAAGCTCTGGTAGGACACACCACGTGGGCAGCACAAAAAAGCTTTTCTTAAGATAGCTATTTTCTATCCCTATCCCTTTTTTACAAGTTTTTGCATTCAGGGAGATTTGCCTCGCCCCTTTTGGCATGCCCAGAAAACAGTGGCACCAATTTCAGAACCCACAGTGAAAATTCCTGACTCCTCAGTCAGAAGCTGTGAATCATCTGCTGTTTAGTGATAAGCAGGTCACTCAGCCTCGTGGCTTCTGCTCAGAACGTGACCATGAGAGAGCTGAAGTCAATGGACTTTCTCTGCTGAGCAGGTAAAACCAAGCTCAAATGTGAGGGAAAGTGGTAAGGGTTTACTTAGTCCTTTCCTGTACGTTTGTCTGCCCTGAATGCAAAGGGCTTCCTATTTGGATCTGTGGGGTGAGAGCCAGAATTTTCAAACCTTTGGCTCAGCTCCTGCTGGCATTCATGTTCTGCTTATCTGGCTTCCGGTGCAAGCACTTCCAGAGACGGTGTTATTGAGAAAGTCCATGACTGGGATGGAAACTGAGGAAGAAGACTTAGCAGAAAACCAGGAGACTGAATTCAAATACTGACAAGAACTGGCCATGACCATTCTCTCCAGACATTACCAGCAAGATTAGAGTGTGCATTTGTGCAGGACTGGGGCAGCTGAGCCCTACCATGCTAGCAGCTACTGACAGAAACAGGGTCGTGGGACAGGCTTTGCTTTCTAGCACTTTCTGTCTAAGGAGATTTTTCCAAAATCAGAGTAATGCCACCCATCCCAGGTATCAGTATGAGCCTCAGCAGCAGGCTAGGCATTTCTCTGCTGGGAAGCAGGCAGAAGATCAGGACTCTGGTACTGTGTTATGTGTGTGCCCTGATTCAGCAAGACACAGAAGTGTATCTCCAAGCCTGACTTTAGCACAACCACCTTGGCTGAGTATCATGGCCTCTATCAGGAGCTACAACCAAACACCATGCATCTCAGGTTTACAGCCCAGAAGTTCAGATTGTGTAGACCCTATTTGTCTTTTAGGAGACTGTAGAGTATGTGGGTCACTATCTTCTATAGCATCATCAGGAAAAGATTTACCTGCACATATCTCCGTGCTCAGTTAGGGCAGCAGCCCTCTCCTCTGTGAGAAGTTAAGTGTGTGCTTAGAGCCCTGGCTCCTACTGCCACAAAGGTTTCCATTTAAAGGAAGTTTTGCACAGTCTTGCACAGAAAGTTTAGGCTTTTTATTACTTCTTGCACTATGTATGTTACTAGCTGGTTAATTCGTGGATGCACTAAATACAGTATGACTGCCATGACTTCATAACCCACCATCTGAACTGTATGCAGAGTTCAGGCAAGGATTTAGACAGTAGGTGCCCTTTAAGGTGACTTTCAAAAGAAGAAGGAAAAAAAAGCATTCTAAGTATCTGCTGAGAACTAAGGTGCAGAGAAACAGCCTAAAGGTATTTTAAGGACATCTCAGTTCTCTTTCACCTGACAAGCCCCTGTTTGACTAAAATGATTTACTATTTATAAACACACCATCAAGTGAAGACTGCTGGCACAAATGTCTGGTGGCTGTTCACATATGAAGGGAGAGTACCATTCTGTGAGCAGGAACAGTTCCTTACTGGCATCTCTTCATGCTAGCACAGGCAAGGCAACAAAAAATTTACAACTCCCAAGGGCTCATAAATACAAGATAAATAAATCCCAAGGACTCAAGACACAAAACTCCTTTATGTCAAGAATTAGTCCTTGTAGAATAAGTCATCATAGAATAAAAGAGGTAGTTCTTCTCTTTTCCTTCTGCTTAAGAGCTAAGATGGCAGATTCTTGCTGCTGCTTTTGTGTTCATTTTAGTGTGACCTGCCCTCTCCCAGATTTGTTTTTAAAAACCCAGTGATCCAGTGGATGCTCTGTCACAGTTTCTCTGTGTCCTTCAGTGTTTTCCTCTTAAAACTTCAATCTCAATGCACTGGCTACCTTGAGACCTGACCCACTTTTACACAGCATGGTAGACAGAACCCTTGTGTCCCAGGGACTCTCCCTGACTTGAACAGAGCCCTGCACACAGCTGATACTGCAGCTTTGGGTCTCTGGCTACTAGTCTGGCACACAGAATGAAAGGAAGGGGTTAAGATTTTTAGCTAGTACTGAAAAACAGTGTGCCACTGTGAGCCAGATTAAAATGAGAGTGAATCCAGACTACAGTTCTTTAGGATTCACAGTATTTTCTATAGATCTTGTCTCTTCAAAACCCCACCCCGTCTTTAACACCTTCTCCCAAGTAGCTACCAATCAGACCATGGCCATGGGCTTAAGCTCTGACAGGGGAGGTTTAGGTTGGATATTAGGAAAAAATTATTTCCAGGGAGGGTGATCAGGCATTGGAATGGGCTGCCCAGGGAGGTGGTGGATGCTCCATCCCTGGAGGTTTTTAAGAAGAGACTGAATGTGGCACTGAGTGCCATGGGCTGGGAACCACGGGGGGAGTGGATCAAGGGCTGGAGCTGATGATCTCAGAGGTCCTTTCCAACCGGGATGACCCTCTGATTCTGTGAGCTATTACAAGTATTACATTGTTACATAGAATCCCAACTAAGAACAGTTCAGTTGTGTAATGAAATCTGGTAGACCAGAAACCAAGATTCTTCCTTTAAATCTGTTTCTCTACCAACCAACTTAGCCCTGCAGTAATCACTGTGAAGAAAGAAAAAAGCCAGCCCCTAATCAGCATGCAGCAGGGATGGGTCACAAACACATTTATCTTTCTTCTCACAAGCCTCCCCTGGATAAAGGAAATGCCCTAATACTCAAGGCATCTTGGACACCAGATGGCTGATTATTAGACATTTTATGAAGAGGAAGGAAGTAAAGAGAAACAGCCTGAATTTTGATGGTACTGTAGGGAATGGGGAAAGGAAGGTGGAATGAGGACCTAATCCAGTATTTACTGACTGGGAAGACACTAATTTCAAAGGATTTTGAATTGGAAGGAGCAAAAGATCTATGTTTGCTTTTCCTTCTGCAGATTAATTCTCAAACCATCAAGAGCCAGAATGATTAATATGTGAGTAAAATGGCCTTTCTGTTATCATCCCTGCAATGACTTACAGCTAAGACAGTTTTTTGCAGGCTTCACATCAGAGCTTTTAAATATTAATAATAATATTGCAAGCTTCTTTTAGACAATCTGTAGGCTGTTCATAGACCTGGTCTCCAGAAGCCTGTCTCAGCAGAGCAGGAGCAGCCTGTGAGACCAGGAGGAACACCAGAACACACAGGCAGTTGCTTACAGAATTCCAGTGCCCATGAGGGAACTCAACAGGCAATGCCAATCAGATGGATTTAGGCTGATCTCCCACTGATATCATTTGGCCCAGCCTGTTTTACAGTCTCAACTTTTAGAAAGCTGTGAAAACCAGCAGCTCCTTCTGTTTTTATCTGATGTGGGGTTCCTGCAGCTCTCCTAAAACAGAGATGTCAGTCTACCCAGGCCCTCCCCAGAGATGACCACATAACAGAGCTGCAAGGCATGTGCACAGAAATGCTTCACAGGTTTTTCACAAGTGGAAGGTGGCAATAGCTCCTCCTGGAACCCACCAGGCACAACGGAGGGACACAGCTACCTTAGGTGTACAGATGGATCTAGGGAAGAATGTGGATGTTGTATCTAGTGGTCTTTGTGGTGCTGCTCCTCCCATGGAAAAGGATGTGGAGCATCCAGCAGGTCCTGCTGATCCCAAGACAGCCTCCTTGCTAGGTAGGTGTCTTGAGGAATGAGGCCACAAACTGCTTGAGGAATGTTTGTGGCCACCCTTCTTCTTGAGGCACTGCACATGCAGATGTGGAGAATGGGTTGCAGAACTGGAAGTGAGGCCTCCCACTGCACAGTATCAGAACTGGTGCTAAAAGCTCTCTCTGAGCAGAAGAGGCTGCATCAGGAAAAGTTTATTGCTTTTTTTTCCTTTTGCCAGCAAACCCAGCAAAGTCAGAGATTGCTGACAGAAGCATGACACACCAGGGTCTGAAGAGTATTTTCTCCTTTTGGTAATCAACATAACTACACTGCCAAAGGCCTGAGTGCAGGACAAGCCTTTACACAGGGCATACACAGCAGAATCTGGACCCATGTGCTTTCTATAGGCCCTGTCACATCAAACCAATCCAAGAGCACAGGGTACAATGGGAACAGAAGATTAACCCGTCCAAATCCTTTCCCTTTATTTAAAACAACAACAAGAAAGGGCTTGGGGGAATGAGGCTAATAGCCATGTGGGATAACAGCTCTGAAAAATGTAGTGATGGACCTTGGGCCTTTTTTCACCCAGATGAAAGAGGGGCTGCGGTGATGCAGTTCAGCACATGCTGAGGACAGAGGCAGCAGCAAAAGCAACTCAAACCTTTCAGACTCAGGGCTGTAATCTCCTTATGCAATACACTTGACAGAGCTCTGCTGGGGAATACCAGCCTGCTTTTTCCACCACGTGTATGCCCCCTCCCTCACCAGACCGTGGGTTACTGGACTGTATTTTTTTTACTGATTATGTTCAATCTTACAACGTTTACCTCAAATAAGGTGGTTCTTTAGCTGCAGATAAACCAACACGAGGAAGCTCTCCTTGCAGGGATGGGTATGGCTATCTGAGGGGAAGAACAGCAGCTCACCTGCTGCAGTGTTTTAAGAGGTAAAGCTGCCTAATTATTTTTTATTACTCCCATGTTGTTTTGTTAACCAAATATTTGTCTTTTTGCCTCACACACATCAATGCCAATATAGAAATTGCACAAGGGGATTATGCCAGCATGAGTCAATCTTGGGTGTGTTTATCCTCAGAGAGACATAAGCCTCTGCTTCTAGAGGCGGGTGTTTCTTATCCTTGTTAGACCTATGAATATCTTTTGCCAACAAAATTTGTCACTTTTCACTGTTGGCTTGTCTACTACTAGAACAAATGCCACAGGCTGGCAGGGCTCCAAGTGGGGTGGGGGCTAAGTCCCCTGTGACAAGCATTATTTAGTGTTTACATTACAGCAGAGCTTAGAGGCTTCTAGCTGAGATTCAGGCGTTGCCCTGCAAGCAGAAAGTAAAAGACACTTCCTGCCCCAAACAGTTTATAGTCTAAACAGAAGAGGCTGGTGATAAATAGCAGAGAAAAGGGAACATTATTGCAACACAGTTAATACCAAAGCAATCCTGCAAAACCCATGAGATTTTTCTAAAAATAAATGTTAAGGTTTTTACTTGTTTTAAACTCTATTAAAATTTGTGTATTTGAGCTTTCTTAAGTCTGGGTTGTTCTAGCAGCTGCAATTCTTGCTTACTCACATGGCTCCAAGAGGTAAGGTCTTACAAGATGAACACATGGCTCCAGTGATCCTCCTTTCAGTCCCATTTTGAAGTTCCTTTCCACTGACCTGTGCACAGAAAACACTGAGTTGCAGCTACACAAACTGGTTTCTTGTGTCCTCCATTTCTGAAGCAAGACCAACCACAATGTTTAATTTTCACATCTCTTTCTGCATTATCCTCAGCACACAGTGCAGTTCCCTGGATCTCTCCAGGTCTCATTGGTATATGCTATTGTCAGACCTGTGGATTTGGTGTTCCCTCTGCTGCTTTTGACCTTGCCATTGGAACTGTCAGAAGACTCCTATTAAATTTCTTCATTCTCTGATGACAGGTGATACAAAAGAAGGAAAAAATAAGCAGGCAGAAAGGAGTGGGTGTTTCACCTGCCCAAGGTGCCCTCTAGTTTGTGCATGAGACTCACTAAAAAACAAGGAAAGTCTGTAGAAGAAATGGACCCATGCTAAAAATCTTAAAGGTGCAGGCCAAATTTAAACTATGATCTGGTTTGCCTCAGTTGAAAACTGAGGAAAATCTTAATGATTTGTCCCACAACCACCATTTCACCATTTTCACTTTCTCTATATATCCTAAAAAGAGTAACCAGCAGCATGTCTAAAAATAGGACTTAAGTTTTCTCAGCTTCACAGCAGAGAAGCCAGAATGCCAGAACTACTGTGCTGCACTGCATTGTGAAAGGAATACTCTCACTGCCTGTGCCTTTGAGGGGAAAACCATTGATAATAAAGGCCTCTTTTATCTGAAACACCTAGCAGTTAAGCTCTGCAAATCCCAACGCTGCATTAAAACAGGTTTCTATTATGTGTTAAACACATCAAATAGAGTAATTCAGTCTCATCATCTAAATTCAGTGTTGTGATAGCTGAGTGAAACTGGGGCAAGCTAGCTAAAAAGGTGATAGAAGCTTTTCATAAAAGCAGCATGTGAAATGCATCAGTGCTCTTCTTTCTTCAGGAAAAAGTCTGCCAAGCTGAAGACCCTTGATATGGTGACTAGCAAGGTTAGGCCTTCATTGTGGTAGTCAGAAAATTATTCTTGTTCCAGAAAACTTGATCTGTGAGGCAACAAACTATGGGAGGCTGTGGGGAAGAGAAATCCTTTTAGTTCTTAGGGCAGTGGCTTAACTCAAGACTTTTCTCTGACCCAGTTTAGGCATTCCATCCACATTTTACTTTCGCTTTCAAATGTATTGTTGTTTTTTCTATATGCAAAAAAGGCCACTGTCCACTTCACACACGACTGAAGCACATCAGTTCCCCTGATTCAAGAAAAACATGGATGTTTTCCCCTTTTTTTTGTTGTTTCGCTCACAACAGGATCGACATAGTAGGATTTTAGACTGGCTGTACAAGATTCTGGCAAATACTGCTCACTAGGCACAAATGATAATGAAGCTGGAATCCTTTATTCCCCCATTCTGAGCTCTATCCTCCAATATACATTCTTAATGCAGATCTCATATGAAACACAGCGTGTTTAAGGAATTAACTAGAGATCTTGACGTAGATGTGTGTGACAGTTTAATAGAATCTGTGTTCCATCATGAGAACAGTATTTGGGGATGCTCTGTCACGGCTGGTTTTGTGGATCTGGAAAAAGAGATACACTCCCTGTGAAATCCTGCTGGCCTCATCCATGAAATCACAAAAATTACACCCTCTCCCCACCCTCATGTTCCTCTCCTGGTACCTCAGCATCACATCTGTTCAGTGGTCACCCTGGCTGACGCAGGCTGCAGCTCTGTGGGACACCCCAGACTGCAGCAGCCCCGTGCTCACACAGCTCTGGGTTCCTCTTGGCATGAGGCAGCAGCTCCCCCTCTGCCCCTGCTCTTTGCCAGGGCATTCCCAGCACCGTCTCACTGCTGTGTCATCTGCTTCCCGAGAAGAGCGCTCAGCGGCTCCCACCTCTCAGCAGGGCACGGCACGGCTGGGGAGTGTTTAGTCAGCACATTTTTCCATGCAGGCCCGCAGGGCAGTCTTGTGTGCTGGGCCTGGAATGCTGCCCACTGATGGTACCAGTTCAGGAGGCACTCCCAGCGCTCTGCACAAACACTTGCAGAGAATGCCAAGTACCTTGTGCTGCACGGCCCACGGCTCTCCTGGTCTGATTTCTCTGCAGTGCACACTGTTTCTTGTCTGTCACACAATGTCTGCCAGAACAGTATTGCTGCTAACAGTATTTCCCAGGGCCATGGTCACCTGTATTTGAGGTGTCTGTCTGAGTTCTATAAACTAAAATTTCCAGTGCTAAACTCACAGTGCTCCTGAGAGAAGAGGGGACAGATTACAGATTTTTCACAAGGTCAGAAATATGGAGGTAAAAAGCAAAAGAAGTTACTTTCCCAAAACCACAGGACTCATCAGATGGCAAACTAATTAAACCCTAGTCCAGCAAAGCCCTTAGTGAGTAAGAAATTTGCAGCATGTGAATGATGACAATGAAATGAAATACTTAACCTGACCCACATTCTTAAGAAATTTATTAAACAGCATATGCCACACTACTTGATGCAAATGCACACAGAGACTAATGTGGATACCAGTATCCATCTAACCACGAGAAAAACAGATCAGTGTCAGCTGATTAGCCCTGCTCCACTGCCTCATGTTTTTTTTTTTTTTTTTTTTTAATAAAGCTTTATTCTATATTGCCACATGTGGCTCAGATGCTAGCTTTTAAAACACAGTGTCAACCCAGTCCATATTAAGGAGGTCTCCTTCTTCTGTCAGCAGAACACAACCAAACTGCCCTCCTGGATCCCTCATGTCAAATCAACAGTCCTAATAATTGGGAGATACGTGGTCCCTGCACTGACATCTCAGTTCTGTTAGGATATGCAACCCACCACACCTGTAATGCTGTTCCTGGTACCATTTTTCTAGAGTTTCCATTGTGAAAGCTGAAACCACTGTGGTTCCATGAGGCCATGATAAAGTTGCCTCCTACTTAAGATACGAATGAACCCACACAGCTATTGAACTCAAGTGTTTATATTCACTAAAAAGATGTTTATAATAATGCTCACTTCATGTACTAGACCTGCACTTATTCTCTACTAAGTAAACATTTATGTCAAATAAAATATGTACCTAAAGAATTTATAGAACATTTGGGAGAGGCTATTTTAGGAAAAACTTTCTATGGCCTTAGTAAGCGACTTGTTTACAGGGAGCACTTGGTTTGTGCCAGTGCAACCGGTGTCAGGGAACTCTGTAACCGCTCACACCACAGACAGGCCCCAGCAACCCACCCCCTCCTCAGGGGCTTCTGTGGGATGGTGCTGAACACATACAACGCTGTTTTAATGCTGGTTTTAACCTCCCCTGCAGGTTCTTGTGGCATTTGGTGTCTGTGGACACAGTGGGGCTCATCTCGTCTTGTGCACCGAGCTCCTTCCAGCCCCCGGAGGCCTGGGGGTGCCCGCCTCACACCTCGGCCTCAGGCAGAGGCTGCCCCCGCCTCACACCTCCGGCTGGGCCGGGCCGGGCTGGGCAGGCACAGCACTGCCAGGACACTTTTTCCTTCAGTGGACCAGCGTCGGTCGCAGTAGGGCAGCCTACATGTCGCGACATACCTGAGGGAAGGTGGAAAGGGCGGTGAGAAGCTGAGGCGGGCGGAGGGAGGCGCTGAGGCAGCAGCAGCGACATTGAGGCGGGCGCTGAGGCGGGAANGGTTGTCGGGGAGCGGGAGCTGCGTGCGCTCCGTGCCCGGGGCCTGTCGCCCGGCTCCGGTGTCACCGGCAAGGCAGATGCGATGCGGGGTGGGGACCAGAGGTGACCTGAGGCTCCCTGGCAGCACGCATCGCCTGTCCCGGGGAACTGGAGAGGCTCCCGCTTACCCTCGGGTCCTTGGTGTTTGCTGGTGATGGTTCTGCCCTCTGCTCCAGGCCTGTCTCTCTACCCCTGGCTCGGTTTCACTGATCTAATCTGATCCTCCTTTTCACTCCGTTGATGTGGCTGACAAACAGCATCACAGTCCAGGCTGGAAAGATGTTTTGCTGTTTAGAAAGATTATATGAAACTCTGTAAGCACAAAACATGTCCTGTTGTTACGCTTTCAAATAAGGGCTGATTCCATACATGAATACGAATAATTTTCTAGGAAAGAAATTTTTTTGTTTCTGCTTAGTTTCTCTAACCTTTAGATACTTAAATAACATTTCCTTTTACCTTGTGTGCAGGTGATGCTCCCAGTCCCCTTCTTAGATACAAGTGTCATGTAGAGGCTAATGGTCCTTTCTCTGGTCTGATACCAGAGGCTGTGGGGCTGGAGCATCTCGCCTTCAGAAAGTAAGAGCATTGCTACAGTGTAACACACATGCTGCAAAATCCATCACTAGAGAAATAAAGGTTGGGAAAAAAATTGTGAAACAATAGGTGGTAGGTAGCTTTTGGCACAACCTCTCGGAAATCTGTCGTTCTTCCTTCTCTCTTCCTCTGCCTTTTTTGTGGGATTTGTTTTGTTTTGTTTTGTGAGGTTTTTGTTTTGCTTTTTCAAATTTGTAGCACACTCTTTCCTCCTGCCACCTCCAAACTGTGTTCAAAAGGGTATTCTTTGTAAAACTATTTGTGTAGGCTTTTACCAACCCCATGGAGGGCCTTAATGCTCAGTGTCAATCAGCATATTTTTTGAAAATTATCATCAGTATTTTGCTGGTGGACCTGTTCTAAAATGAAACCTTTATTCATGAAGGATAAAGCCTGCTATCATCTTCCGAGTCTTCTTAAAGTAATAAAAGCTGTTTCCAGTGACAGTTGCTGAGTGTGTGCATGTATTCCTCTTAAACATTTATCTGCCTAAAGAAATGGGTGCCACATTCACTGATGATCATAAAATGCTGATCAGATAAAATTTTAGCTGAAAAAAATTCTTTTTGGTGCACAGCCCAGGGTATGATTTTTCTGGGAATTCAAGTACTGGATCCATCAAGCTATGGGCATGGATATAGGCATCATGCCCTTTGTTCTCTTCACTTGTCTGTACCAAAATAATGTTGTCAAGTGTAGCCTGGGTCTTGAGCCTAATTCTGTGCCAGTCTGCCGTGGGTTTGTCTACAGAAGCAGAGCAGAGAACCAGAGTGCAGGAGATGAGAATCTGTTTCCTTCCCTAAGCTGTAGTTTCCCATGGTGTACCAGAGGGTGATGGGCTGCAGTGGTGTCTCTAGGAGCAGGTGGCCTGCCTGTGGCATTGTGAGATGTCGCTGCAGTGCCCTGGTTACTGTGTCAGAAACACACGTGTGGTCACAGGCATTTGTCTGCAGGTCCCACCTGCAGGGACAGGGGCCCCAATGCTGCAGGGACCCCACGTTCCTGGTGCTCTGTACTGGGGTGTGCAGCTCTGTGCAGGCTGCAGGCAGCTCCTCAAGAGTCAGCTGTTGAACCAAGAGGTGGGAGACATCCAGTGCCTGTGGTGGTTCTCTGGGTAGCCTTGAGGAGCTGCTGAATGGCTCTGTTGGTGGTGACTGGTGGCTACTCATGGTATGGTTGCCAGGCTTGCAAGCCTCCTCTGTGCTTTGGATTTGACTCTAGGCATGGCTTCTGTTCTCGTTCAGAAACTTTTTTGTGGAAAAGGAATTCTGAAAACGTAGCTGCATCAGTATAACTGGTAAACTGTGTAGCAAAGCCACAAGAAAGTGATAAAACGTGGGATAGATAAAAGCAGCAAACTGGAAGTAGGAAGTACTAGTTTGGCAAGGGAGAGGACTCAACTCTGGAAGTTGAAGAAGCAGCTCCTGAGGCCAAATGTGAGGTTGCACGTGTGTGTTTTCAAGACAGTCCAACATACTAAGTCACAATCAGTTTATGGACTCCACTTTTTGTTTTTATTCAAAGGGGCAAGAAGGCAGGGAAGCCTCTGTAGAATCATTTGTTTTATATATTTCATACAGCCCTGAAAGTTCTATAATGTCCCATTTTAATGTCAAAACTGTGGACTTAACAGGTGAAGGGCTCTCTCTTTGAACACTGTCTTCTGTATCAGTGAAGCACGGGCACTCAGACCTCCCATGCATGGGGGTGAATGCTGTCAGGTGCACGTGGCTGGCTGGACCCTGTACCAGCACAGGCCAGGCAGCAAGGCATGCTCATTGACATTTGCAGTCCCCAGGTTAGCACAGCCCTGAAGTAAAGTACTGAAAGCAGTTGTAATGTGAATGGAATCAGTAGCCTAAAACACCAGTGCAAATTAATCTAAATGCTTGTGATATTTTTTCACACTGGACATACAAGCTTGGTCCTTTTGGCATCACTTCTCTCTGTGTCTGATCACAGTGTAAGAGAGCTGTCATGAGTACCACATGATTCCTAATGTGTGTGTTTCAAAGTTAAGAATGTCAATCTAACTAAAGGAATTTGAGGGCATGCTTCTCTCCCTCCCATCCCACTGAAATGCTCCAAGTCCTTCCTCATTCCTCTGTGTATAAGGTCTTCTCATCATAAAGCACATGGTAGGTAAGGGGCTTTGGCAGGTGAGGAGATGAGTGCAGGGAGAACTCAACACAGAAAGAAGTGGGGGAAGAGAAGGCTCTGGGAACTGACTGCACTGAGTGTGGCTGTGTTACATGAGCTGACCCTGTTTCACACCTAGGAAGGCTGTTTCTTAGAAGGGCAGGGAATTTCCCTGTGGTGGAAAGCAGACTGTGTTAGTTTGGTTATTAGCAGAGTAAGTTCTCTGTTGCCAGAAGATCTTGGGTTTGGGGTTCTTTTTTTCAAATTTTTGTATGTTCTGCCGAATAAGTTTTTGAGTGTTTTTCTTTTTACCCAACCAAGTGCATGGCTCACTTTCAGTTCTGTCCTGACAGGTTTACTCACTTCTCAAGCTGACTACAAAACTGAAATGGAAAATAATAGTAATTTTAACCCATACCTAAGAGAGCAAAAAATGACTTGCCATGCATCCAGTGTTGCTCCAAGCATGCTTGGAAAGGAGCAACTCTGACAGTCTCTGTCCCTATGCTAATCCTTTGCATGACTCTAAAACTGGTTTTGCAATGTTAGTAGCATATTGGGTTTAGTTGTATTCCTTTGTAAAAGTGGTATCCTTCTGGATTCATTTATCACATGAAACCTAAAATGCTGCAGTTCACACCAGTCTCTTGAAGGTGGGGATGAGAAGACAGTCCAGAGTGTGGTCAGATTGCAGGTGCATTTTCTTTCCACCTTGGTTCTTACATCACAGGAGCTAACTGCAGTGTTTCTGGCGTGGAAGCTGCCTCCAAACTGGTTATGGTGGGAGTGTCAGGGTGGGGCAGTAGCAAGCATTGCGAAGATCTGCTGCTCTTTAAGAAAACAGTGTCCTCCTTGCTCTTCAGCTGGCCCCTGTCTGTGCCAGAGACCCTCCTGGCCCAGTCTGCAAAGATGACTTTGACCTCTTCCTCAGGAATGTCTTCTGTTCAGCACCTCCAGAAAATAGAACACTAGATCAGAGAGCCTGACTCCAGCTGTGCTGTGTCACAGATTGTCTTCTGCTCCACAAATCATTCTTTCACATTGGCTGAATGATACCTGTGGATTAAATGTGTTTGAACTTGATTTAGCACTATCTCAATTCTTGTGGCAATGTGGCCAGCAAAGCCATATCTCTCACCAAGCAATCTCTAAGCACAAAAAAATGCTTTGAAAATGCAGGGAGGCCTGAGAGGAGAGGAAGAGGAATTGTAGTCATCCAGACTTGCAGACTGGAAGTTGGGTGTGTGGTACACATCAGGAATGGAGAATTGTGTATTTGTAAATTTGCAGTACTGGGAGTAGTGAATTTTTCAGATCAAACTGCAACCTGTAGCCACATGTTTGAGTGTTGTTCAGCTGAAAAGACTTCCTTTTCCAGCAGGTCTTATGTAAGATAAGAGGAAAGTCTCTTACTTCATCTTACTTTTTGCATATATGCAACACATTTGTTTTTCTTAAAGGCGTCATCTTTTTTTGTAGGACTCTTCCCTTTTTTTCCCCCTAAATTTGTGCACTTGGTTGTATAAGATGGGCTTCAACAGAGATTGTTTGAGGTGGAAGGAGGGAGAACCATATATTGTTATCAGGTCTGTAGGCACCATCTTTTCTTTGTGACAATATGTCTCTGTCTATGGTCAGAATTTGCACATCATGATGGAATTCAGCTCATCTCCTACCACTGATTTTTATAAATGTGGACACACAAAAATATCAGCAGTGTGTTCTAGCTTACCTGGAGTTTCCAGGACAAGTTCTGATGAGCAGGTTATCAAGATGAAGGACTGACAAGGGCCTCTCTTCAGTCTTTGGTCAGTGACTGTATGTGCATGCCTTGGGTTGGACTCTGCGATGCTGTGACTGGGAAGCAAGAAAGGAGGTATCACAGGAAGGCTTTGTGCTGCCTTGGTCTTCCTAAGGCTGCTGGTGTGGTGACAGGATTATGTTAAAACAGAATCATTCCTCCTCATCTTTGTGCATAGTCAGTTTGGAGACCCTTTTCAGCAACTGAACTCTAATACAGAAGTTCAGCAGAGCCTGGAGTTGAGACTTGTGTACGTACGTGCCTGCACACACTACCAGGAACCTGCACTCTGTTGGGCCACGCAAGCCTCAGTCTCTGTTATGATTTCTGATGCTTATTGCATGTTCAGAATTGACCTAACCAGGGACACAGCCTAACTTGAACCTTGGTTGCAGTTAGCTAGACTCAGGGATGTAACCCAGCTTGCACAGGTACCACCTGAGCAGAACTTGGTCTGCTGTTTAAGTCAAATGCCACTTATTAACTACATTTTACATAAGGAAAACCCCAATTAGTTTCCAGATGCACACTAGTGACAAATTTACAGCTATGAGTCAGCATGGGGGTACACAAATTTATCACCTGGTTTTGTTCATAAATAGAAACACTCAACAAAAGAAATCATGTGACACACCAAATTATTTAGGGAATAGTTATGCTTTAAATGGTATTTTCAGCATAGACCATGTAATCTATCAGATGCTTGAGGGATAAGCACTCGTCTTACATTTTAGGCTAAGATTTCTGTTCTTTATTTTCAGCCCACTGGGATTATTTAAAAAAAACCCAAACAACATAAAATTGTCCTGAGAGCAAGCCTGGCTGTCTCTGTTTTGGAGTCTGGAGAATGTATTGTATAGATTACTGCTGTGGTGAAAGGTACAGAAGGATGTGCAGATCACACCACCCAGAGATACTGACTCAGACCTCTCCTAGATTCTTCCCTCCCTGCTCATTTCTTGCTCCTCTGGAGTAATCCACAACAGTTGATGCTACCAGCAGCACAGTGTTGCCACAGCCAGCAAATGAGGGGAAGAGAGGCTCCCTGAGCCTGGAAACACACCTGTTCCAAAAGGAATGGGAAGTTCTTCCAAGACACAGCTTGTGAGCACAGGACTGTCATGGGCACTCCTGCTTTCCATTGCTGTGGAAAGTAATGTGGTTATGCAAGGGCACAGGAGCTGAGTAGTGGGGTTTTGCTTCCAAGAAGTGAGTGGGGCTTTTTTGTTTGTTTGTTGTGTTTGTTTTGTTGTTTGGGTGTTGTTTTTTTTTAAGGGGGGGGTGGGGGATGTGACTTACTAGCTGGAAATAGCTTGCAGCTGTCTGCAGAAGTGTACAAGTTGAGCTGAGCAGAAGGATTGTGATATTTGGCATAGTGGGAAAAGCACATGAGAGCAGAAAGATGTTCATGTGGAAAAGACCAGAACAGAACTCAGAGACAGAAGATTTACTTGCTTTGTCTCTGTTTGAGCTTTTTCAGGTGTTATTCAAGATACCATTCAAAATACCTAAAATTACTTGTTTTCTCCAGAGTAAAATCCCACTGGCAGGTAAAAGCAGCCAGCTTTTCAATAGGAATCTCCCCACCTAAATACCAGCTGTGAAGTTTGTAGCTTGATAGCAACACTTCTGGTCAACCAAAAGTGATTTGGGAAAGGGGGTGGAACAGATGGTGCATGCAGAATGTGTGCCTAGGTGGCTGTGACTCAAATACACTTTCCATGCTTTGTATGAATGAGAGGAAAAAAGAGGTAATTTACTTTTGTGTGGTGCTGAGTCTTTTTTTTTTTTTTAGCAGTGATTTACCTAAAAAGAGAAAACAAGGAGTTCCCTGTTCTGGTTATCTTTGGGAGGTCAGGCAGGTTGAGGGCTGGGGCTGAACCTTCTTGCAGGCCCATGGCATCCTCTAAGAATAAGATTGGTGAGTCCTTGGCTTCTTTTCTGTGAGTGTGTTGTGTTCTAAACCCTCCTGTTAGACAGAGATAAAGGACAGCCTGGTCTGTCACACCTCTGACCAGGATGCTATAGCTTTACATTTCAGTGGGAGAACCTTTCTTGCTGTCCTGTGTTTTGAAAGATGAATTCCAAGTCTGCTGAGACTTGTCACTCACTGCTGCTGCCCTGTGTACACAGGGAAGTGCTAGTTTGCCCTAAGTTAAGGCAGTGACTGTCCAGAAGGCAGTTGGTCACTAGTAATTTTTTTAATGTCAGTGTAAATGGGAATTACAAATATCCTCTGCAGAACCTCCTGGGATATTTGCTCAGAAAGCAGCTGCAATGAAGCTGCTTCATGCCCATTAGCCATTCCCTGTCTGCTTTCAGGATTCTGCAGACAGAAAGGGACCTGCTGCCTCTATCTTTATTTTTGTACTTCTAAATTGGCTTTTAAGTTAAAACATGGCTCTCTTTTCTCTCAGGAATGTATTCTGTTATTCCATTTCTGCCTAGAAGGAAAACCTAAACTGTACTGTGTGCATCATGAGGATGCAGAGAATTACAGGATACTTAATCAGTAGAATAAGGAATCATGCTTTGATCAGTGGCTACAGAGTGCCTCTGATATGATGATTATTATCCCAAGTGGAAGAGCTCTGATAGCAGAAAGGATGAGATCCACTTTGGAGCAGTAATTAACATGAGACTGAGGAATCTTGCTGGGATGCAGCAGATCCAGACCCAGAGCCTGTCTGATCTGGTGCTACCACAAAAGGTAATTGACCACAGTTTTGTCAGACCCAGGAGCCTTGGGTCTGACAATCTTCAGAAACCTTTTGCAAGTAAGTTTAACAGGGCAGGCAAGCACTTCCCTGCCTTATTCTCCTCTCATGTGCATATAAAACACAGGCTTGTTGATTTGTCAAAGTACTTTCACTTCTGTTTGAAGCAATCTAAATTTAGAAAGGAAGTCTTGAGCTTCTCATTGCTGTTCTGTGTGTGGGCTATTGTTGAGGCTTGCAGATTCCACTGTGAAGTTTTATTTTTAGTTATTAATGATGCTGAATATACTGGAAAGAAGAAATAATTAATGTTTTACAGACTGAAAACTTCAGCATGGCATCTCTACTAAAAGATACCAGATAGGAGAGGGAAATGGGGCACGTACAGTTAGTGGAAGGTGTGTCAGTGCCCCTTGGGCTGCATTCTAGGAGAACCTCTCCACACCTCTTTCTTTACCTGTCCTTAAAGTATGGAGAATTTTCTAGCAACAGGTTTCATCTTCCAGAGCAGTGTTTTCATCTTTTTACCTTTCAGTTAATCTACAGGACTAAATTTCCTGTTTTAGGACACAGTTGGATAGCTCTGAAATAAGCAGAAGTAGTAAGTTTTTGTTGCTTAAAGCTTCCTGACTTCTTTAGACGTCTCTCTTAAAAACTATTCTCCATCTGCCAAGCAAACCATTTCAGTTTATGGTTTTCTTCTGTCTTTCTGACCAAAACTGAAAATTTCCACATAGTAGAACAGTCTTATAAAGTCTTATGAGGCTCTTCCACAATTCCTATAGGTACAGTTTTGGGTGCCTCAAACCAGCACTGCACTGGCTGGATTTGTGCTGGCTGCATTTGTAGGAAATACAATCTTACTTTAGGTAAAGATGTGTTTTATAATGATGTTGAAAACTCCTCTGTAGCAGTAATTACCTATGTGAACCTAACTAAAGGGCCTTATCAGTACCTGCCAGTCTGTCCCTGGAGCCATAGCTAGCTCAGCTGAATACTTCTGCTAGGGTGACACTAATGTTTAGTTTTTGATTCTTATGGAAACTAAATCCACAGCACCATTCTGCTGCCAAAGCATGCCTCAGTTCCACTGATGTGTTCCTTCCTTATTTTATTTTTTTATATATTATGTTATTCAAATTGCCTCAGTTGCCAAGAATAACTAGGTTGTGATAAGCAAAGAGCTTTGAAGTTAATGGGCACTGTGCTACATAAAATTTCAAATGGAAGGTAGTAGTGTCCATCCCTTCTTTTGAGTGAGAAATGAGTCCTTTGGCTCCAGCAGTGCAGTTCTCTTAACGCAAGAATTCTGGTCCTTAATCTTTTCCAGGCACAGCTCCACCGTGTACCTTCAGCCCAGTGAATCCTGCTTGTGCCTGTGTTGTACCCCTTGACCCTGCCTACCCTGCCAGCTGCTCAGCTTTCTGCCTCTCCACAAGGCTTTGTCCTCTGGCTCCTGCCTCGCAGACACCCTCCCTCAGGCCCCACAGCCATACCCTGACTCAGCAATTTTGCACAGTTCTGGCTTCATTTTTCCTGCAGCTGTAAAACCAATGTGCAGTAGGGAAGGGGAAACACATGAGGAAACCCTGGACTGATCCCTGCCCCTCCTCTTCACTCCTCATGGATCCTTTACATAAACAGGCTGGCTCAGCCTTTTCTGCCTCCTCAGGAGTGTTTCTGACAAGAGGAGCCTGGTGTGAGGTCTCTTCCAGCGCAGGCACGACCCCTTTATACTGCAGAGAATAAAGTCTCCACGTTCAGACTGTATTTTGCTGGGTGGGTGAGCAGCATGGGCTCTGTCAGCTTTCCTGACAAAGCCTCTGTGGTGTGGGAACATTATCAGCAAGCACTGCAAGTCTCTGCATTGCTAAAATTCTTTAGAGTTCTTCTAGATGCTGAGCCTGCAGCATTTAGGCATGGAGAAAATTGGAGAGCCACCTTTGGTGGGTGAGGGATTTTTAAATGTATCAGTCAGAAAGGTTCACTTTGGGAAAAAAAAGATTTTGAGGGTTGTGGCTTTGAGCTTCCCTGGCTGCATCCCAGCCCCATTGAGCTGCTCAGAAAGCCTGGCTGGGAACAACTGCACTCCCTTGCCCAGCTGGGATAGCGAGCTCAGAGACTAAGCTGAACCTTCCTTTCTGCAGCTACTGGAAGAGTTACTGATGCCTGTCTTCTTCTGAGGTTACAGAACAGTGGTGGGACCTTTCACAGCTCAGAGGCTGAGCTGGAGATGGGCAGAAAGGGGCAGGCTGGTCAGTGCAGTGCCCCAGCTCTGCTCTCTGGAGCTTCACAGATCCATTTGTGCAATTGTTGAGGTACAAGAAGATTATTTGCAAAATAAGAACAGCCTCATCAGTTGATCATATCAGTGACACAGCACACACTTTCACTCAAGAGGGTTCAGATCCTCCTCGTGTAAGGATTTCACATAAGTCCATGTGAAACGGGACCTATTACTTTAGCTCAGGATCTGACTCCAAAGCAGGAAGCGTTTCCTGCCTGGTCTCTGGGAATTTGAGGATCACACTGCCCCTGCCATTGCAGTTCCACATCCAGCAGCTAACTCCCAAGTGAATGACTGGAAAAATCTCTTTCCTTAATGTCCATTGTCCACTTGAAAGGCTGTCTTCCAAATCTGCCTAGAAATGGTGTGGTTGGGTACCTGCCAGAGTTTTGTTGTAGTATCTTTCAATGTTGATTTAATTTCCACTTCTGTTTATGCTTTTGCTGTTGAGGAATGGGGAAGGTAGTTAGCAACATATCCTCTAAGCTGCTTCCAGGTGCTGGCAAATTGGCTTATAAATATGCATTTGTGGCTGAGGGCTGGCATGAACTCTGTATGAGGAAGGGAGGATTTATTTTGAGTATTGCATCCTCTAATGTGGGCTTATATGGGCAAGAGCTATTCTTCTAGGTGTCAGCATTGCTAACTTTTTTTTAAGTATTGAGATTATACTGCAGCAGTTTCCACTCAATTTTTTACCCTCATCCCAGTCCCCCTGTTTACCATAATTTCATTCTGTTCCTCAAAATATCATCTGAGTTTTACTGTGCCTGGTGACAGGGACCCAACCCAGAGGTGTGTGTCAACTTATCCCTGACAGAAATAAGCAAGACTTCTAGGCCAGGGTGTTTGTATCTTGTGAACCTCCACAGCTTATCTGCTGCTGCCTGGCTGTCCAAGGCTGACCTATTTGTAGAGCAGGATTTAGGTCCTGCATTGTGACATCCCAGCAGTGCAGTCTGCAATGGTCTGTAACATGCTACAGTCTGTATTTATTAAGATTACAGCATCACTCCTCTTTAATGGCAGCTGAGAGACCTAAGTAGTGACACTCTATTCAGACAGGAGAACAAGAAGAGAGGCACATCTCTAAGAGACAGATGAACCTTGATTTTACCCTGCACTGCCCTTCAGCTGATGGACTAGAAAGGCCTTATTTCTGGGGGGTCTGCCTCACTGGAAGCAGTAGTGTAACAGCATCACACGTGGTTCCTGCCCTCCTTGTGAACTGTACCCCATTCTGCAGAGCACAGGAGCCTGCACCTTCTGTGCTGAGCTTCCCTGCAAAACCTTGAGCTGGGTGATGCACATTTGAACTCTGGGGCTACTTTAGATTTAGATTTAGATTATACTGAACTCCTGATCTCAGGTTGATGTACACGTCTGTTCTCAGGTATGAGGTAAGAAATGGAGCTCTTTCTTTCCTCAGAGGTTGCAATGCATGGAGAACATCTGCTGTGAGCTTAAAGCACATATGGTTTGCAGCAAGGTAGTCATTATGTTCCTGTAATGTATTTCCAACCACTATTTAACCCACAAGACATGCCTTTCAGTAGATACACAGCTTTGGAATGAATGGCCTTGCACTGGCTACCAGGTGCTTGCCTGCTATGACTCCTGCAGCTCCTCATTTTACTTGCTGTCTGCTGCTCATCACTAAAAGATGCAGCAAATCTTTTCTAACCTGGTTGCCTAAGAGATGAGGTACTTGGTCTTCTGGTGCCCAAATGCCTCTCATGAGCACAGCCAGTACTTTTGCTGTCACCTTAGATGCCCAAAGGCAGAATGGAGGAATGACCTCCAGAGCAGCCAGAGCCAGCATCAGACAGGGTGGTGATCACTACAGCCCCCCACAGATAAAGCCCCCTTCTTCTAAACTAGTTTCTCATGTTCTGATGAGCTGCTATTTGCCATCTGCTCTTTACACAGTTGTCATATCATTATCTGTTCTTTCAGAGACAATTTAATTAGATCTTCTTTCAGTAGGTTTTAATGGAGTGTTATGGGGGTGCTGGTGAATTATTTACAGCCCTATCACCTGATGGAACACTTGGCCTGCTAAAGTGACATGTCTGGAGCAAAGACTGCAGCTGGCTTTAACTTAGGACCCCACTTGTGTTCCTTGGGGTTATCCAGCTGACATGAGAGGACTGCTGGGTTATGTGAGCCCACTTGCCTTTACAATAGCAGAACTTGAATGTGACTGTGCTGAAAACAAAGGAGCTGAAGCAGTTTAAAACTAGGGTAAGAGCTGAATTTAGCTCTCGTCTCTGCTGCCTCACTTAGAAGTGCCTTTCAAGGTTGAATACCTTAAACAGCATGGCCTTGACCCTCACTTGAAGCTCCAGCTATTTAGACACAAGTGCTGTTGTACTGTCTTCAGACTTGGCCTGATGTGAAGTGAGGGGTTTTTTGAGTGGGCAATGTAGAAAAAACCAGCACTCAAATAGCAAAGGATAATAAACTGAGAAAGTGGATGTTTTTAGAATACAGAGGATTCTTCCTCTCTTATTTCACCAGTCCCTTAAGGTGGTGAAAATTTTACATCTATAAGATACCCCTTCTTTCATCTCATTGGCTGTTTGTTTTAGCAACATTATTTTTTTTCCAGTCCAGCTCAACTTCTCTGTGAGACAGCTCCATCAGGGCAGCCCCCACCCCCCTGTACCTGTCAGATCCCAGCAATAACCCTCTGCCCTTCAGTGTTTCCACAGCCTCTCCAGTAAAGTGCAGTTTGAAGATCTATAATCAGTGTTACAGAACTGTCATCTATGGATACCTTGTCCCAGGTAGTTATTATGCTTATTTGGAATTTAGAGTGAGCATAAGCTTGGGTGTGTATTTAATGTTCAGTGTTCAGGCTGTAGATGCAACTCAGGTTGCATTAATTATTGGAAAATTAGTAAGTACTTTTGAAGATGGGTTTGTCCTTCTTCCTTCTGTCAAATTCCTTCCAGTGCAGGATTTAAAAGAATAGTTTTGCAGGTTCTTGGTCGTATCTTGCTTCACTTGATGGATTCATACTGAGAAATCCATCTCAGCTGAAGCTTTGTGGTCTGCTCCAGAACTGAGGACAGGAATGTGCCTTCATTTTGAAGCACAAATCTCAATGGTGTATATGGAGGAAGGATACACCGTGGAAGGCTCTATCTGACATCAGATCAATGACTTTGCTCTGATTTTATTCCCCATATGCATGTTAAAGAACCAAATCCTGGGCTGACTTCCTCTGTGCATCTGATCTATAAAAGTTGATGCAGAAATTGCACAGACTTTGTAGTTGTAAAAACCAAATACAAAATGGGATGTTGTTATATTGCCTGAGGTGATATTTATAACTGGGCTTAAAGGGGAATGTAATGATTGTCAGAGTCCTGTTTGTACAAAGATTTAATTTGGTTACACATAGCTTTAAAATCTTTGCCACTGGGATGATTACAGGTGTGCTTTAAAGTCCAGTTAAGGTATTTACCTGCATTTTGAAGAGCTTGAATCTTTCTGAGGCTGAAAATGGACTATGTATTGTAGTTTGGAACCAAGAACAGCATGTAGGAAAGTAACTACCATTACCCACACCATGCATTCTTCCAGTGGGTAGGTGCAGATGTTTGACTTGGGGAAATTATGTTCAGGGAGGTCCAGGAAACCCCCCAAGAGACCAGCAGACAGTTTGGCACTCATTGTATCTTGTTGGAGATCATCATTTGTCATGAGGCTTTTGTGAAGGAAAAGACTAATACAGTTTTATTGTGTAGATGGACTGGATGTGTCAGCATGTTTTGAAAGGCTCCTTAGAGTCAACAGTTGGAGTGAGAAGTTGTGTATTCTACAATTCCCCCCCTGCAATAAAAGGGAGGACTGCCTACGCTCAACCCATGAGCTTTTATCCTTCCTCATTCTCCAGAATAACCAAAGACAAGAGGAGAATTTTTTAATGCTGTTAGTGAAAGCTGAGCACATTGCAGTCTGGCTGGAAGGAACTGAAAGCAGTCCCCTTATTCATCAGAGCTCTGCCACTGGCCACTGTTTTTCTAACCTTGGCTGGCAAGTAGATAGGGCAGACACATTTTGGAGGAAGTCCTGGTGTTGCTTAGTATTTGGGATACAGGACAATGTGTAAGTGGGGATAAGAAGCGACTTAGTGCAGTAAAAGTGCAGTTGTAATTCTCCCCTTGGAGTGGCTGTTACAGATGGCATGGCTGTGAGAGAAATGGAGCCTTAACACTGCTTCTCTGGACTGCCAATCTGAAGCAAACTCCCTACAGGTTGTCTGCCAGTCCCAAGGTTCAAGCCCAAGTGAAACTATAGAACTGTTTGCTGTATATCCTGGTCCTTTCCTTTCCCTTGCTGCATAACCCAAAAGCTTTTTCCTCTCTTTTTTGTCCATGTAGATCACCACTGGTCTGAAGCTTTGTGCAGCTGCTAGAAGAGTATTTGCCTTTGCAGCAGAAGGCAGGTTGCTGTGTGTCACTGAGTGTTCCCCTCCCCCAGACCTGGCTGTTATTTATGCAACATGATCTAAGCCCGAGTGGCTGGGAGCTGATGGTCCAGAGTTCATTTCCAGTTATTATTGCAGTAGAGTCAGTCTGGTTAGAGGTACTCATTTCCAGCATAGAACATATACCCTTTGAAAGCATAAACAAACTCGAGGTCAGTTTTACTTAGCCTCATACCCAAGTGCTTCAGCTGAACAGGACCAGCAAGCTAGAGCTGAAGCACTGCGAGGAACTGGTTCAGCAGTCACCCAGACCAAGCCAAGTTAGGGCCCTTCCAGAAGAGCAACACAAGGAGCACTGTGCTCTACACCAGCAGTGGGAGCTTCCCTGTTCAGTCTCTAGAGATGTGGTGAGTACAGTCCCTAGTCTTGCCTCTGTGTGGGTTTGAACTCCCCACACTTTTGGACACTTTTCACACTGTTTCAGCAAGGCCAGAGCTGAACACAACACGTGCAGTTCCCTCACGAGGTAGCAGTGGCCCCAGCAGATGTGGCCATGGTGACTTCAGTGACCTGAGCACTCACCCCTGGCCTCACAACCTGGTTGTGCTGTGTGAGTTCACTCATCCTAACTACCACTAACTGAGCTGGTCATCTTAACTGCAAGGCTTTTTTTGTTATATTTTATTATTATCTAGGATACTCCTAGAAATCCTTCAGAGCCAAGCTCACCCACAGCCCTGGCTTTGAAGGCAGGTGTGTTCAGAAGCTGTTGGTGTGGTCTCCTAGATGTGCAATTAAAGAGGCTGAGCTAGGTGAATCACTGCCCTCAAAGTATGAACTTCTGGCACTGGGCTACCATCTCTGGGGCTTGTACAGCCCCAGCACAGTGGGGCACACAGGGTGCTTGGCTACCAGCAGTAAAACCTCCCCCTGCTACATTCTGCTGCAGGCCAGTAGAGCAGTTTTTCAGATTGGAGGCTGAGAAGATACTTTGTGCAGCTCAGTGTCTGAATCTGGGGATGAGACCCTTATGGCAATTCACTTTCATTGCCTTGTTCAGCTGCTGGTCTGTTTGCTGCCCTGGGAAACAGGGGCTCCTGCAGCTCATGGAAACAAACCCATGTCATAGGCTGTTAAATTTAAAAGGCAAAGTTTAACAGGGCAGCCAGCCCAAGTGGGGAAGGGTTGCCTCTGAGCTGGACAAACAGGTCACTCAGGTTTCCAGACACTGTCCTATGCAGCTGAGCACCAAGGCTGCAGGAGCTGGATGCTCTCGGGTAGGAGCAGCACCAGTATTTATAAGCTCAAACTGAAGCTCCCTCAAGTACTGGAGTGTAGCTTTGTTTAGCAGGAGTCTACCAGAATAGTCACTAAGTTCTTTGCAGTTCAGTTCCTCAACCATTGTCATTAAATTCACAATTTGTAACTCAAGATAAACAGCTTCACTTCGGTGAAGCTACAGCCTCTGGGGAGCCACCAGCTTGGATATCATGACCTGACCATTTCTGCCCTCTTTAGGGAACAGAGGTCACATCCTGCTTTCTCTCTGTAGAGGTGACTCCTACTCTTCCTGTTGCCTCACTCTTTCTGCTCATGTCCCTACAGGGTAGGAAGGAAGGAGAACCAGTCCAGTACAAAACATTCAGCACACAGTCAAAGAAACCCAGCAACTGAGCAGCAGCTTTATAGCAGAGTAAAGCAGGAGAGCTTATGCATGTTGCTCACCTCAGTAACTTCAAAACAAAATCAGGAAAAAGCCAACAACTAAAGCCTTTCATCAACACCACTCTTCTGCTTCATAGCATTTCCCCACATCCCCCATTAAATCCAAACTTAAACTGGTCCTTCACCCTTATTACAACAACACTGGCTCCTGCAGTGGGATGGTCCTGGGGTTTCAGAGAGGATTTTCTACCTGTAAACCACTGCAGGAAAGTCCCCCTGTGTATTTTAGGTCATTTGCTGCCTGTTCTCCCTTGTTCCTAATTGCATAGAAATTAATTTCTCAAACTGTGTTAGAGCTTAGCAATCTTTATCCTATTGCAAACAGCAAAGTGAATATACCAGGAGTCCTTCTGCATTAGGAAACTGGGAGTGGTTTGGAGAAGGGATTCATTCTCAGCTGAGGATACCTTGGGCAGAATTGGCATTTCTGGGTTCACTGTACTGTAGCCTAATTGTGAGATGTGCTTCCCCAGGATGTAGGCAGAGAGGGGGGCTGGGGATGTGTGCCCCATGGGAGGTACATCCCAGACCTCAGGCCAGGCTCTCTGCTCCCTCCCGTTGTCTGCCCACTTGGAAGTCACCTGCAGTTCACAGAAGTTTTCCAGACTGGGATGTTCCCAATTCTGAGGCAGCAGAAGGGCTGACCTGAGGATGTGGAATGCAGCAGGAGAGGGAATTTACATGTTTGTTTTCTGAGGAGGAAAGAGAAGTGACCAAAGAAGCAAACTCAGGAGGATTCCCACTTACCAATGAGATACCCAGCCCTAGAGGAAAGATAAAGAAAACTCCTTCCATCCATCGACTCCCATTTTCTTCTGAATTGTTTTAGGAGTCTCTCTGGAGCTGGCTGGGGGTGAGCTGCTTTCTGCCTGGCAGCTGAATCTCAGCTGTGCTTCCACAGACTTTTCATTTCTGTATTTTGTGACTCAGCACATTGCACACAGTGCTCCAGAAAAACTCTGCAGAACTGATGAGCAAACTGAAACATTTCTTATCCCCCCTGCATGGCACAACATACCAAAGTTGTGGTGTGGTGGCTTTTTTTTCCTCTTAAAATCTGAAATAAGGAAGCTTGCCTTATAGGTTCAGAGCATTTTGAACAGGGTGGGTTCTAGTGTGTTTTGTTGTTAATGACATTCCTAATATGCAGTCTCACAGCAGCTTATTAAAATAAAGCTCTTTTGCTGTTTAAAAAGACAGTTTCAGAGAATGTGGCAAGTTGCCACATTCCAGTTAAGCAATTTCCTATAGCTGACATACTTCTTTTTAAGTATGGTTTTCTCAGCCATCTCCTTTCTCCATCTTCAGTGCAAGGAATAATAATAGAAAATAATTAACAAAAACTACCCCAGAAGTCAGAAGCCCCCATCCCTGTAGTAACAGCTGTACATTTGAGGTATTTGGGAAACCATGGAAAGCCAGTGCCTGTCAGGGGCCTCCCTGTGTGTTTTGATCACTGTGTAGTGTAAAGGTCTTCTGATTGTAAAATCTGATCTCTTAGAAACAAATGTTTATATGGAGTGTTGGGGAATATTTGATATCACGTATGGCGTAAACGAAATAAGTCTGAAAAAAACACGAGTGACCTTTGTGAGACAAAAGAGTTGGTGGCTCAGTGAAAAGTCTCAAAGCTTGAGGGATAACTTTGTATCCAGCACTCAGAACTGTCACTTAGAAAGCAGAAAAATACAACATAGAATCCCTTTGTCTTGCCCCTGCTCCTTAGGAGGGGGGAGTATTTCCATGACAAAATAGCAAGCCGGATCCTCACAATGGCTTTTTATTTTCTCCAAGGCAGTCACGTTTTTTTTTCTCATTTCTTGTCAGTGCTGCTGAGCTGAGCCCCTCTGGTCTGGCAGGAGGTGGAGCAGAAAGGCTGAGCCCCAGAGCCTGCTCAGCTTACCCTCCAGTGGATACTCGAGAAGATGCTTCCAGACAAAAGGGACCTAACTAAGCAGATGGAGTGCTAAAGGGATGCTGAAGAAATATTTGGAAGAGTGTTTGCTAAGGAGACTATAGCATGAAAAGTGGAAGATGTAAAAAATTGCAAAGCTTGGCAGACAAATGGAATGGAGAACAAGTGTATAAATCACATTGCAGAAAGGCTTCTGCAGGCTGATGCTTTGGGATTGTTTTCTGAATCTTCTGAATCTTGAAGCAGCCAGGAGTTCTGCATGGAAGTGAGAACTTCCCTGCTGCAAAGACCTTTTTCCAGTCCCCAACTGGAGTGGAAAGTCAGGCTCAGATTTCTCAGATTCTTCATAAAGTAATTTTTGTGCACACATGCAAAATGCTTAAATTCTGATCTGATTTTGCTGTGTTTTGCTTCTTTCCCTTGGTCTGCTAGTAAGTCTAAGTGCTGCAGAGAACAAGCTGCTCATCTGTCTTATTCCCCAGCCAGTACCTGAGGGGATGGAAGAGGCAGGTTTGTGAATGTATTTTACTTTATAGAGGCTTCAGAAATAAATGTGAAAGGGAGATGTTTGGGAAAGCAAAGAGAAGAGAAAGGTGAAAAAAAGCCCTTGGGATTAGGGAGAGCATCCTGGGCAATAAACTGCTTCATTATAGGAGCAATTCCTTCAGACAGAGTAGAGTGTAAGGTGTTTCCCTATCTGTCTCTGATGAGAGCTGAGGGTGCTCAGTACATTGCAGGATGAGGCTTAAAATGAAGAGGAAAGGGAAGTGCAAGAATATGACAGGGACCTGGAATTGTTCATTCCTTTTTTTTTTTTTTTTCTATAAACTCTCTTTCTTTATTTGTGCTGCAAGTTTAGACATGCACAGAGTGGAAGTTTCTTTCCATATCTTTACATCATTCCCATCTCCCTCACCAGGCAATCAAATTTATTTGAGAGTTCTTCTAGAGATGTGTGCTCCATGTGCAGTCACAAACATCCTGGAGAATACTGTCTTAAAGGTGCTTTAACCTCCAAGTTTTACAGAGAGATCCATGAATTGTGACACAGCCCCTACCCCCAAAACATGACCTGATGTTTCTCCTCCAGATGAGAACCTTTTGTCATCTCCCTCCCTGTTAATTTCTTGTTAAAGATCGTGGTTGAGGGCCAGGACTCTGCTGAATTGGGCTTTGTGAAGCCTTAGCTCTTGAGAACCAGGTTCTGGACTGATGGTGATCCTCTTCTAGGTGGTTTGAACTGGTTGAGATTTTGCTGCTGATATGTGAACAGATATGGGATCTGGGGATGCTGTGGAAGGAATCCAATGACTGAGAGAACAGGAGGTGTTCTGTGCTTGGACAGAAGCATTCTTCATAGCTGGGTAAATCCATATGCTTGCTTAATGGCACAAGCACTGAGTTAATGAGTGGTTGGGAAACCTTAGCAGGTCTGTAGGCTATTCTGGAGTCATGATACTCTTCAGTGTCCACTTTGTGCAGGAGGAAGCATTATCCTTCCTGTGCTCTTGGTGGAAACAGGTTAAGCCTAAGGAGCACGGCTGAGCTGAAGTAGTGAGATGGGTGCTGGAGAGAAGTCTGAGCTGAGAGGAGGTGGAGCTGGAGATGTGATGTGGCAGCATCAGGGTTGTGCTCAGCAAACAGTAAGTACAATTCTTAGGCTTGCAGAGCATTTCTCCATCATTCTGTTGCAGTTGTGTCTTCAGGTTAAAAGGGGGGGCTTTCATTTTTAGCATGCAGTGGGTGTGAAATCTTTGATATTTAAGCAGAAAACTTCCTGCAGCTGCATTAGGCCTCCCTAGGATGAAATTTTTGGGAGAATCATGTTATCAGGCACAGGGAACCACTTGACTGTGCAGCTTCATCCTCTCAGTCTTAGCTGGGGAGGCCTCAACTGGGTGTTTACAGCTCTCAGTTGCTGGGACTGTGAAAAAGAAAGGAGGGGAGAGAAAAGGGGTGGTATGTGGCCTCCAAGTGACCCAGAAATTACGCTGTCTGCATCATCTGACAAAGCAGAAATAACATACTGTAGTGTTTGGGCAGTGGCTATTGTGTCAGCCTCAGGCAGGACTGAAGGTTCAAAGGAAAATCCATCTGTCTGGTGTTCCAGCTCCCCGTCCCTCTGCCTCTCTATGCTTCTATTTACTAGTTTCTCTTAAGGCTATTTTTTAATTCCCCCAGAACATACCTTGTCTGTACACTGTTCTGGTGGCTTGTGCTGGTTACTGTTCCTCAGGGCTCAGTGCAGCAGCACACTGAGAAACTATTTCCTTTCCTTTTATAAGGAAAACCAAAAGTCCTCTCAGCCCAGACACCCTGCAGGGGCTCTGTCACTTTGGGGAGGTTTGGGAGATAAGACTCCAGCTGACTTCTGCATTATCTGAGTGTTCCCAGTGAAAGCACAGATGGGGAGGATGGGTTTCTGTGTGGTCGAACGGAATGTTCTATGAACAAACAGGTCTGGATGAGTTCTCACTGCAAAATGAGCATATGTCATGTTCAGAGGGTACAGACCCACTCATGGTTTCACCAGGCAGATTGGGTTTTATCCAGTCAATAACAGCTTTGGTTTAGTTCTCCCTGTCCTGGAACAGTCCACATTGTTACACAGGTATCTTTACACCTGTAGGTGCAACAAGCTGGTCCTCTGAACACAGAGGGAGATGAGAGCTCCTGAGACTTCAGCTGCTGCCTGGTGATGCTGTGATCAGATGATGGTAACAACCCGGGTAGCCTGGGGCATGCAAATGAGTCAGCTGCTTGAGAACAGCTCAGTGCTGGGCTGTGTGGCCCACAGGAGCTGCAAATACAGTCGATTTGCTGTTGGTTAAAGGGTACTGCAGACTTGCTTTGAATCCGTTCTGGATGGTTGACTGGGCAGCCAGGCCTGCTGAAGTGCCTTGCCCTGTGCCTGCAGATCCCTGGCTGAGCTGAGACTAGAAGCTGTGTCTTGTGATCCTCCATCCATCTGCTCCTGGCTCTGTGCACAGTCTGCAGAACAGACCTGAAGAACCTCAGCACCTTTTCTGCAAAGTGGTTCTGTGGCCTTTTCTTCTCTGGTCAGGTACTTCATTCTCATGGATTTCTTTGGGTCTCCTCTGGCTTCACATGCAGGCTCAACAGCACTCTGACCACAAACAGTAACTGCCCTGATTGCTGCATTCCAGGAGAGGTTCTCTGGACACACTGAGCATTGCTGCATTTCGGTTCTTGCCTTTGCATGGATCAGCTCAGTTGCACTTTTCTTTTTTAACTCAGGTGACTTTGAAAAAGTGTCCTGAAGTACACTCACTGTGTACTGTCTCTGAATGATTGTTGAGATCTTTATCGGTTTCTCACGTGGTTGCTGAGCATGACATTAAAGACAAATTTGGCAAGTCAGATTCTGACCTTTTTATGTTCTCTTCAGTGCTCAGGTGGCTCAAGATTATTTTTTGGGGGGGGTCTGACTTAGGGTTTGTCTGCATAGTGGCACTGGGGAAAATAGGTAAGGCAGCTAAGGTGTGAAGTGAGCCCTCTTTCACTGGTGCTCTAAAATGACTCCTGGTACTTTCCCCAGTGTCCCATGCAGATAAACTTCAAGATCAGAAGTTTTGTCTTCTGTTTCAGGAGGCAGCAGTGCAGAACTTCCCTCACTGTGCAAGACACTGACCCAGCTGGTGCAGTGTCCTGCAGCAGCAGCTCTTGTCTGATGCTTCAAAGACTGCAGCCTTGCCCTCTGGGTCCTCTTCTTGGCAGGTGATTAATAGAGGAGTTCCTGATTAATTCCTGTCTGAAGGAATGATGATTTACATTTGTCTTAGCCACATGTGAGAGATGGGTCATACATTGATCTGATCCTTTTAAAACTTCAGCCACCAGCTTGTTAAATTGCAAGGCAGTTAAGTGGCTGTAGGCTTGGAAGCACTGGTGTAAGCTCCTATTTATCATCTTTTCAAGTGCTGCCAGACTCCGAGATTTCATCTCCTGGGACAGGAGAAAGAGGATCTGCTCTTGAACATGTGCTTGATTTGTTGATGGAATTATGACAATTGTTTTATTTGGATATTGCAAAAAACCCTCTTCTAAACATTTCATATGTTTCAAGTCATCAAGAAAAGCCGTAGGCATCAGTGAGCAGAACATGAAGTTTTGTGAAAATGTGAGAACATGGCATTTGGTAGTGAAATCTGCGAGCCAATCAAACTGGGTTTCAGACTTGATATTCTGAAGGAATCTCAGCTGGCACTTGGGTTTGGCAAGTTTGCCCAAGCATCTTGGGCCTGAGTCTCACACGTTCTGTGAAGGGATGTTCCTGGAAAAAGCAATGGAAGGAGGAGATATGTGAGCACCCAGGTCCATGCCTTGCAGCTCTTGGAGCAAATGAGAAGTGGGTGTCCTGGCCACCAGCTTCAGCAGAGAGAGAGGAGGGCTCTGCTGGAGCACACCCTGTGAGCAGCCCTGTCCTCCAGCTGCTCCATATCCTGTCTCTTCTTGTTGGTTCCCATCTCTGTGGGTTTCAGGCAGTTGGAGTATCACTGCTTCTGTTGTGGGGTTTGCCATTTGTGATGAGTAGGATGTGCTGCTTGGCAAGCAGGCAGTGAGCAGCTTACTACTGGCTTTATCTCTCTGTCTAGTTTGTGGTTGGAGACCTGCATGTTGTTTGTGGGTTTTTATGTGCGTCACTGAACCCAGAAGTTTTATTATATTCTCAGAAAAGGATTTTGCAACAGCTCAGCTATTAAAGCCAAGCCATGTAGTTTAGTTAAAACTCTAGACAGGAAATAACAAAATTAAATTCATCCTAGGGGAGAAGTGTGGTGCATGTAGGGTGGGAAGAGAATGCAAATACACTATTTATAGGCCATGGGGAAAACAAATTTGAACTTGAGGAGTAAAGGCAAAGGAGTGATCATGTGAAGAGCAGAGGTGGTGATCTGAGATGCTCACATCTCTACTGTCAGACCTGCTCCTCCATTTTTGAGTTATATTTTGTTAAATCCCAGAGAAGAAAAGTTTGACATTGAATTCTATGCTGCACACAGTACCTTCCAGCAGTATCCTTTTAGGAGTTTATGCTCTGGATCAGACTTGTCAAGTGAAAATACTCAAACCTATATTTTTTTTAAGCAATATGAAAATAGCTGAAGACAGTGCCAGCTCCAGGGAGTCTGTGTGAGCCAAGCAGGCAGAGGCCAGTGCTGCATGGAAAGCAGACAGCTCTCTGCACCTGCTCAGGGTCAGGCTGCAGGTCTGTGGCAGAGCTGGGAGTGGAGCCTGGCCCCCTGGAGCCAAGGTCCTAACCCCTTAAATGTGATGCTTACATTGAATGGGTGAGGAGAACTTTTGTGAGGAATGTGCCTCAAGAATATCCCTCCTCAGAGCAGCAGTCCTGGTGACTGCAGACTGGAAGAGGATAATGGGGGGCACACGTTTGGTATAGTTTCTTTTTCTTTTACTAAATTTGTGATTTTTAGTTTATAAATAGATGCTAAATCCTCCTTGCCTTCCACTATGGTTTTTGAAACCTATTCCCACACCTTTTCTTGCCACTGCTAGTGCTTGCAGTTCCCTGCTTTATACTGCTTCATGTGCTACTTTTAAGGAGTTTGCATACAATTAGTGTTGCATATAACTAAGCAGGGTGCTCTAGCTTTGTAGAGTATGCTGGTACCTCCTCCTTTTTCCAGGAAAATAAATCTTGCCTGATGACAGGTGCTGCACTAAAGTAACAGAGCCAGGCTGAGGAGCTGAGCTGCTGGTTTGACACGTGGGCCTGTCACAGCTGGCTGTACCCATTTCAAAATCATGTGCAAACAATCTCACTTCTCTCCCTGAGTGCTCAGCAACCTTGAGGTATGCCCTGGAATGGGGAAGGGGTGAGGTGACCTGGGGGAAGGAGCAGTAACATGCCACAGCACCCTGGGAATTCTACATACCACAGCTTACTGATGTGCAGCTGACTTGTTTGCCTTGGCTGGATTTTGTGGTTGCAGTTTGTGCACATCATCATTGACCCTTGCTTGGAATGGCCTCCAGAAAAAGAGAAGGTTTGGGTGATTTCAGGTTTGGGGACTTCCTTCCCCTTTCCATGACATATCTATTGCACTGCTGGGAAGCTATTTTTGATTTATGTAGGCTGCCTTCTGGCATATTGGGATGACCCAAAGCACAGCCACCAAGGAGGCAAAAAGCACAGTGAGGAGTGGGAAAGATGTAAAGCCAGCACTTTGCAGGAGAACACCTGGAACAGCATCTCCAAGCTCATTTCTGAGCACACGTAGTGCAGGGCTGTGCACAGCTGAAGGTGTAGGAGGGCAGAGCTGACAGCAGAGAACAGTCCAGGCAGAACAGGCTGCAGGCTGTTCAGGAGCCAGGCACTCACCCAAGCAGATGGCACTGTGCTGAGGACCAACTTACATGACTCTAACTGGGACTGAGGACATGGATCAGTGCTGCCCAGCCCTCTGCTGAGCCTGCCCTGCCCTGCAGCATGGGGCCTGACCAGAGAGAGTAGACCAAGGGTGGAAAAAAGGAAGTCCTGTCATCATCCCCTTTTTATAAAAAGAGGTACTGAGGCCGAGAACGATTGAGTGGGATTTCCAAGGTAATTTCTTTTAGGTCTGATGCTCCAGAGCCATGTTAGGAACTTATGGTTAAAGGGTTCCTCTAATCTCAGCTGGGTGGTCAGAGTGTACATACAAAGGGATGGGCTGAGGCCTCTTGGACATCTAAGGGTGGCTCTGCTTTGCATTTCTGCAGCCAGTGCACAAAGAGTTCAGATCACTTTTCTTTATATTAACCCACTTTTTGACAAATCTCAAACTTTGTGACACTTCTGTCTGAATTCAGAAGTGTGTGGGCAGACAAACCTTGTTACACCTGACAGTTGTGAGGAGCTGCATTGATCATGAAACAAAACCCTTGGCTAACTCTACAGGAAGCACAGCAAGAAATGCTCTGCCAACAGCTGCTGGCTTCCTCCTGACCCAGAACTGGTGGTTCTGCTGCTGCAACTGACCTCCAAGAATCATCCAGTGCAGTGATGTGGTTTAGAGAGGGAGTCCTGCAGGGATGGGCCCTGCCAGGTCCTGCCTTCTGCTTGTAAAGGTGCTGGGGGGGAGGGCAGTGTGTCACTTCCATGCCATGAAGGAGCCCCAGTCACAGCCAGCATCCCCTTGGCTGGGTGCTGTACAAACACTGCCCAGGAAGGTGCAAATGTATCCCAAGGAACTTAACTCTTTACTTTCTGTATCCCAACAGGTGAAACTGATTGACTACATCCACAGACAGCGGCAGTGCAAGCTGAGTGTGCCTCTGAGTGACAGGACAGCAGAGCTCAACAGCTACCCAAGATTCAATGACTGGTTGGACATTGTCAATGTGAGGAAAGAAGTTGTACAGGTAAGGGGAAGACAACCTTCAGCACAGAACCTTCCTGCCCTGTCCAGATGTCCCCAGGCCCTGCTGGGTTTAAGTTCTCTGAACTTACTTTCAGGCAAGGTGGGAGTGTGTGGATACACAGAGGGACCTTTGGCTTAATCCCTGACTGTTAGATAATAATAATATTGTACCATGCTATATTCTGTGTCCAGTATTAACAAAAAGAAAAAGGGACCAAGAGTCACAGTATTGTGCACTGATGTATCCAGCAAATGGACAAAAATGTTGTTACAGCCTGTTTGTTTCTAAAATCAATGCAGATCCAAAAATAGCCAATAGCACCATGTCCCTCTAAGCTTGGACTTGCAAAAGGGGTCAGAGTTTACAAGTCTGTCCAAGAGTAAGAGTTTTGAAGGGTTGTGTAACCTCACAGAGCATTTAGACTGCAAAATGAAGTGGACTGCAACTGAGAAATGGGCAGGTGGATTTTGATATGGATTTTGACTGGGTGGGAGTCTTTGCTCAGAAACAAGAGAGGTTTTGTTGTTTGTACACACACACCCTGTGAGTAAAACCTCTGGTTCAAACTGATACCAAAGAGAACTGCATCAGTATAAGAGAATGGAATGAAAAACTCTTGCTGTGGTGGGCTCCCAGGTGGTCAGCATGAGCTGTTCACACTCAGACTATGGCGCATTCTGAGTTTTGCTCTTCAAATTATTAACATGCAAATCACTTGAAGCCTCTTTATGCACAGAATAATCTGACACTGCTCCTGGAATCAGAAATGACCCAGCTCCTCTTTCTTGCACCTTTCATTTAATTTTTTTTAAGAGGAACCTGAAATTCTGGCCACATTTAGGCAATTCTGGGAATTCCATGACTGCAGGACACTGACAACAGATTGTTCCCTTGGGTTTGGGCTGTGCATGGCTTCCCCATGCTGTTCTGTACTAGGGACAGTTCATTTCAGTGTAATGGTAATGGAAACATCAGAACAGCTCAGTCTACTGATGGCTAAACAAAGCAGAAAAGGCTTTTTCCATTCTTTTTCCCATTTTTGGCTCTGCAGACCAGATCACAGTGTTCTCGTTCAGTTTCCTTTGATCCTTACACAAGCAAAAATTTTCTTTGACTTCAGCAGGAATCAGCCTGAGAGAAAAATTCAGCAAATTTAATGGATGTTTTTCCAGTTTGGTCCTGATGTAACCGAGCAGTCTGCAGGATGAGTTCAGGACCGAGTTGTTCCTTTTATTTACTGCTGTTTATTTTGAATGTGGTGCTGGATGTTGCCTTCCAGCCCAGCAAGGTTTTGGGTAGCACAGCTAAGGTGCAGCACTGACAAAGGCAGAACAGAAAAGCAGTCTGTTGCTGTGGCCAAACTGCCAGGCTCCCAACTATTGTTGGTTTCTAAGGTTACTGGAATTGCCTGAGCCTAAAAGAATGTCTTTGTAGCTCTTTTTAAAATCCTTTGTGATGCCTGCAGAACTGGGGGAAGGGAAGAGGTGGACAGTTCAAATCTGCCACATCCTGCTAATTCCAGGACCAAACAGGGTTGAGACTGCCCTTCCCTATGTGTGGTCACTAAAAAGGATGACCAGATTCAGATCTGGTCTATGGCAGGAAAAGATTTTCCATCTGTTTATTATTTTTATTCATGCTCTCTTGCTATCCCCTCCCAAGCATATGAGCTATGTTCCTTCTGCTCTCTGGGACACAAATATAAAGAGGTGCACAAAGCATTTAAATTCCTCTGTGATTCCAAATGTATGGTTATTTTTTAATAGTTCTGCATCCACGTCATGCAGCTGCAGACAGCCTCTGTAGCATCTCTATTAGCTGGACAGGAGAACTGCAACACCCCTTGGGCCATTAAGATTACTCTTGAGAAGGCATTGCTGGAACAGCCTGGAATCTGGGGGAAATGGAAAGAGCTGGGCTTAGGAACCAACTGCTCTGTTCTTATAGGCAGGTTTTTGTCCTGTTATTTCTCTGCTTAGAAAACTGCACTGCAGCCACTGCTGGTGTTTGTGGCAGGGAACAGCAGCACAGTGCAGGGAGATGCCTGTTTGCCATGAGCTGTCTCTCAGAAATGTAACAGGTATCATGGGATCATTCCTGCAGTTGCTTGGATTTCATACAGCATCTGAACCACATTTCAGCTGAATACTTTCAAATGGAAATCACTGACAGAAGGAGCTGTAATAGGTTAGGTATTAAGAAACACAGGATAGTTTCCCTTAGCTTTATGCAGTGTCTGTGACATGGCTGAGGGAGGAGGTGGTTAGGGAGCCTTTAAAGAGATTGCTGAACAGGTTAGACTGAACACAGGGACACAGTCCCTGGCTCTGTGGCTGGTGTACAAGATACACTGGGGAATGACTTCCCAGCTCCAAGATGCTTTTGGTTCGTCTGTAAAACCAAGACAGTCATACTGAGTTTCCTTCTCAGCGCTTCCACAAAGTGCTACAGAGGGAAGGGATACCCCACAGATGTTGTAACAGTGTGTTCATGATAGGCATATAGCCCTCTTGAGACTTTAAGGCTCTGAACCTAGTTGGAGAAGTTGCCAAGTACTGGCAAGAGTCCTAGAGAAGAGCTGCAGCAGAACCTTGGCCACCTCTGGGCTCTCTTTAGGAGCAGCAGGGATGGGGCAGGAGGTGCCTGCAGCTGAAGGGCTCTCCTGGGGCTCACTGCTTGTCAGTGACAGATCAGGAGAAAGGCCTGAGTTAATATTTTTTTTGCTTTTTAAAATGGTTCTGATTCCCTTTGCATTTCTAGAGTTGCTGGAGGGCATATTTCAAGATTGGGCTAATCTGTGGCATAACACCTCTGAAAAACAACCTAATTGCAAGCAGTTTATAGCTCAGGGGTTAGGGGAACAATGCTCTTTTTCTCTTTCTCTCCTCCCCTCCCCTCTCTCCCCCCCAGTCCTCTCCCAAATAAAGCTGCCATGCAGGGAAGCACAGAAGCTCCCAGGCTCTCCTGGCAGAAATAGAGCCCCGGCTCTAATTCAGAATATCTGCTGACTCCTCTGCTCCAGAGTGAGGACTATTTTTGCTCAGTGACTCTGCTCAGCTCTGCACACTGTGAAGCCTGAAGGCTCTCACTGTTGGAACTGCTTCTCTTGTTGCTGGGCTCCTTTCTCTCTTTGAAAACCTATATTTAAAACAAGAATAATGACTGCTCGTAAAATCCTTTAGTTGTGGAGGAGACTATAGTAACAACAATGCAGTGTTTATGGCGTTGGGCCACAGCTGAAGCCCCCGGGCAGGTGGAAGGCAGTCAGCCCGTGGTGCTGCGCAGCGTCAGGGGACTGCTGTGTGTGGAGCTGGCAGACACACAGGTAGGTGCTGTGGTGACCCTCTGTCACCATTCTGAGGGGTAAGGAAACTCTGAACCCCCACCCCAGCTTATGCTATTCCTGTTCCTTTGTTATTGTTCCTCTAATCAGTTGCCAGACAGATTTTTATCACAGAAAAGGGTGGCTAGTGTGGAGCAGGCTCTGCTTTGGAGCTGGGCTAATGCTGTTCTGAGTCTGCCTTAGTAAGGGTTTTTCTAGGAAATGCTGGAGTGCTTGGTTTTGGGTAGGAGTCCTAGAAGTTGATGAGTACCTGTAGCTTAATACTGAAAATTATGTATAAATGGTTAAAACATTGTGGATTGAGACTGGGAAAAGAGACACTTGAACTGAAAATTAGAAACTGTGGGACAAGGAACCCTACAGACAGAAGATACATTTAGTCTCTGTAGTGGTCTCCAGTGGTTAAAAGTTGCTCTGAAAATGGACCTCAAAAAACCCCTGATCTGCTCCCCTTGAAAGTTGGAGTTGGGAATGGGAGGAGGACTGGGAGAGGGGAACAGAGCACTGTCCCTATTCTAGGCTGCTGGGAAAAGTCTTTTCCAGAGCTTCTTACT
The DNA here is from genome assembly GCA_038090715.1 of Florisuga fusca. NCBI lineage: Eukaryota > Metazoa > Chordata > Aves > Apodiformes > Trochilidae > Florisuga > Florisuga fusca. The sequence continues at coordinate 6,443,467 of JAAWXA010000036.1, forward strand.
AGGTTCCAGGCTTGGGGCATGTCTACCAGAAAAAAAAAAAAGTATTAAGAAAATCTTCCTCATCTTATTTTACTTATTCTGCTGCAGAAAAAACATCATCTCTGTCTTGACCGTCATTCTTCCCAGAAACATCACTATTATATTTGTTCCTGATGTAACTTGTCACTATCTTAAAAGGTAACTTAAGAACATAGTCATCTCCTTATCAACTCCTGAAACATGTCTGAACCAGCCCTGCTCACCACGCAGCAGGGGTTCCAGTCAATCAAGTTTGGAAAGCTGTTTTTAGAGGAGATAACTGTTGTGCACAGGGAAGGCCAAATCCTGCCCCAGGGCTTGCGGCTGTGAGCAGAGCTTTGCCACCAGGGAGCCTGGGAGCAGGTGAAGCACTCAGAGAATCATAGAATGGTTTGGGTGGGAAGGGACCTTAAAGATCACCGAGTACCAACCCCCCTGGCATGGGCAGCCCTGTGCCTGGGTCTGGTTTACAGCTGTTCCACTTGGGGAATGTATTTGACTCCCAGTCTACAAATTTTTTGGTCACAGCTCCTGTTTGTGCAGCTTGTCTCACCCCCCAGTTAGTACTGAGGCCAAAGCCTCATGTCCTATGAGCAGGAAGGTTCCTGAGCACTTGGCACACAGGGGGGCAGAGCAGGGAAGGCTCATGCTTTGAGCAGGAATTGTCTGTCCTGCTGCCCCCGGGCAGGATGAGGCAGTGGCACAGGGTGCACAGGATCAGACCACGGCGGATGCTCTTACTTGGATGGACTGTGATCCACCTTGTAGCTGATCATGCTGACCAGTCAATGAGTGTGAGGTTTATGTGTCCATCCCTACCTGGGGAACAGAAGCAGCAGCTCTGCCTAACCCTGTCATGTTTTCATAGCTGTATCCTCTCATCTCTTTCTGTCACATATCTGTGTGCACAGGCTGTGAGGACTTTGGCCCTTTGCTGGGGATTTCCATGGGTCTGACAGCAGAAGTTCTGCCTGGGCTGCCAGATAGCAGATCCTGAATGTGCTAATTGTCTGTATGCAAACTAACTCTGTCCTGCAGGCTTCCTGGACCTAAAACTACATTGCCATGTTCCAGCTGAATGCCCCTCCCCAGAGTAAGCAACTCTTGGAAAGTATTCTCTACTACTGCCAGGGTTCCCTTCCCTGCCAGGGGGTCGAGGTGGCCCTTGCAGCTGTGGTCACTGGGAATGGCTGAGGGCAGGAGGTCAGCAAAGGGCTCACACTGCCCTCAGGATCTGCAGTGGAACACTCCAACTACATCTGTCCAGCAGAGCAGTAAGTGACAGCAGCTGTCCTGTCCACAGGGAGCAAACTCACAGGAACACCCTGAGACTGTCAGCTCCCCACACCCCACATGTTGGGTGAGAGGGGAAACAGTGAAGAGGGAGATGCTGGGTGAAACCATAGCCTGGGTTTACTCACAGCTTAATGCAAGCTAACAAGCTTATGTGAGAGGCTTTCCAGAATGCCCATAAAATCTCCAGAAATGGAATAATACAATTTTTCAACACTTTCTTCACTAGACACCAGAACACCAAAGCAAAATAACAACTAGCAGGCACAAGATGTTCTTGAGAGCACCCTTACATGCCTTGCTTGGAGCTATCAGTGGGAATTTAAGCACCTTATGTAATGGGCTTTCTCTTCCAGCATCTGCTGGTGTATGGGAGGACGAGTGGTGAGGGAAGGTATTGATTTAAGAGGAGGCATCTGGGGCCTTGACAACTGTCCAGCTCTATAGGAAGAGCCATGTCTACTAGGTTGAGGAGCAGGTCAGACTGATTTTGCAGAGTGCTAGCAGCAGTATTAGCTCCATAAGCTCATCTGTAGGGAGGAATCTTTACCAAAAATAACACATCCACTGGGTTAGATACCAGCATTTTTGACATGTTTTAGGGGTTTAAGTTGGACACCAGACAAGATTAAAGACCTCCTTACAACATGGTGAACTCTTCACCCTGACTAATTGAGCCTAACCTTTGGATGACTTCTGCAGCTTACTTTTCTCTCTTTTAAACACACAAACCCTGAAGTTCACAGTCTGTATGTCTGATGAGCAGGAGGGCTTTGTAGAAAAGTCCTCTTGCCTGTTGGAGAGAGGAATGATTTCCTGCTTTGGGCTTTTTAGCATCACATTTGCTGAGCAATGTGTGGTGAGTAAAGGCTTCAGATTTTGTTGGCAGTTTTGAGGTGCTGAAAGACTGAAAGCAGGTTCTGTCCCCTCCTGCTTGCTCTTTCTTTTTTTTCTTTTTTTGTTTTTAATCTGACCATGTTATTGGAATAGTATCCTGCTGCTGTCAAGGCAAGGTGTGCCCAGGGAGTTGGTTCTGATCTTGGCCCTGATGAAAGCCTTTAAGCTGCATTTTTTTAAAGCCCCAATGCCCGTGGAGAGCAGGTAAAAAAGCCACACTTCTCACCCCAGGGCTAAGGACTGGAGATACCCCTTTGCAAGGGCCCAGAGCTGCACTTGCACTGCTGAGGCTGGAGCCCACCCCATGCTCCTCTGAGACAGACACTGCCAGGGTGCTTTGCAGGGGATGTTCGTCCCTCCAACTCCACAGCTGAGCCAGAGCATCCCCAGCAACTGAACTGCTGTAAGAGCCATCCTGAACTAGTGACCCTCATTGTGATCACATGGGCTGGAGGCTAACACAGAGCTTCATCATACCAGGCCAATCTTGCAGGGATCAGGTTGACCAGTTTTAGATTAAGCCACCACATATGTGCAGCACATGAGTGGCTGTTTAAAGAAAGCCTCTTACTTCCCCTTCCTCCCCCCCCTTTTAAGGCTTATTTCTTTAGTCACGTGTCATGGGGGCTGGCAGCAGGTTCAGAAAGTCTGAGCTCTCCCAGCTCAAGGTCACTGGGATTGTTTAAATATAATCTCCTTTTCTGTACTTATACTTTCCTACAACTTGCTATTCTGTCTTTCTAAAATTAAACTGTTGAGCAAAAGAGTAGGTTGGGCTTTGCATGCAGGGCTGGGGAGGGGTCAGGCTAGCAGCAGGCTGGACCCTTTGTCAGGGTTTGTGCCTGTGTGAGGTGATACCAGGGATGCAGAGCACTGGACACCATCAGACTCACAAGAAAAGGTGGTCCTGGAGTTTAAACATCAGGCTGCTGTGGGACAAAGAAGACAGCAAAGTTCTCTGTGCTTGTCCACCCCTCTGGGAAGGACAAAAGGACTTGTGAGACTCTGAACATCACTGTGCAGGACCCAGGCCACTCTACAAATATTGCAACACCCCAACCCCACCATCCTTGGGCAGCTTTACTGGTTGTGAGCTCACACAGCTTTGCTTTCCCAAGGAAAAAAAAACCTTCCACTTACTGATTGACTCACTTATACCTCTAATAAGTTACTGGTTACACTGGAGTCATGGGAAGGATGGGGAAGTGAGGTGACACTGGGTAACATGGCTCAGGAGCTTGTTCTGGGACCTGGAGTGAGGCTGCTGCTGAAGGCAGTGGCTGTGTGCTCTGGGTTGTTTTCTTAGAGGGGAGTGGTGGGGGTGAGGAAACCTTTGAAGATAACTCAAGGCCATGGCTGTAATCCCCTCTGCTCAAGGACTGTGTAAAAGCATGAAATGGGATAAATGTTTTTGTCAGAGACCTTGGCTTTCCCATATGCTTCATGGGAAGCATCACCTTCCCTGCTCCAGAGCACAGGGGCACCCATGCTGGTGCCAGCTTTTCTTCCTGCTCTGCTGTCACCCATTCCATGGCTGTGTGCCCTGTCACTGTCCCTCTGAGGCTGACGTGCACCACAGAACCACCCTTGTGATGCTGCTGAACAAAGATGCTTCTGTGAACTGCCTGCGTGCAGGGGAGAGGAATTCAGAGGGTGCTGGGGAAACCACTCATGTAAGACTTGGTTTAATCCTATTGTCATCAGCCTGGTTTGTTTGGGGGTGTGTGTGAGCAAACTTGTACTGGCTTCATGAGGGAATATTTGCGTTGCAGAAACCCATCCCAGCTTCAGCTCAGATGATCTCAGTTTTGTCCTCTGGAGTGTGCTATCAGGTTAGGAGTCCCCGGAGAGCAGAGCTGGTACTGCCTTTTTGTTGGAGTCTTTGTGCTTCCAGCATTTTTTCCATGTGGAAGTCAGTCAAGAACAAGCTTTCTGGGGCACTCTTGCTCCTGCATCTGGGTGGTGCAGGTGTGCAGAAAAAGGAACAATACAACCCAGTGCCAGGTGGGACAGCTGTGCTTTTGTTATTCTAATAGTAATTACAGAAGAAACTTCATTGAACTCTGGCTCTACTATGGACCTGCTTTGTGCTTTCGGGCTCATTTAAATTCTTTGCCTCTCCCTGATCAGCTGTGTGTTGTGTTTCATCCGGCTCAGGGCATGTGACACCAGATGCAGGATGCATTTCTTAGGCTGCTGCCCTTTAGTAATTTTTTGTTTTTCTTTGCTCCATGCAACAGTTCCTAAAAATGGAAGCTTAAGTGATTCCTCTTGGCGTTACCACCTACAGAGCTCCAAAGCTGGGGGCTGTTTCTAGCACTGTCACAGTTAAGTCATGCCTCAGATCTCAATGGCCTGAGTGTGGATTAAGAAAGATGTGATTGTTAAAGGCCATTCAGCAGCATTCAGATGTGATTTATAGTCGGAAGTGGGGTTTATGAATCTAGAGGATTTCAAGCTTTTTGTTTCCAAACAGTGAGACACACTTCTGAGCTTCCCCTTCAAATAGAAGTTGAAAGCTTTTTATATAACACAGTTCCAGGAGTTGAAACTTTAGGAAGGAGGCCAAGGATTGTGAAACTTGTGATATCATTGTGAGAGTAGGCAGCACTGAGGTTTGTTTAGGCAAAACTTTCAGGGAAATTCCTGGGTATCTGGGCTAAATATCCTGGTTTTGTTTATTTACCACAATTGCTGCAGACTTGCACTGGGAACATTTGAACGGGGGAGGAGAGAGGCAACACAGCTCAGTTCTGTGTCAGGAAATACCAGATCATGTCATGGTTTCAAACCACTCCTGACTTTTGTGTCAGCCTGATTTAAACCTTATCACTCTGGAGGCTTGGGTGCATTAAGAAGTACAAGGAGTTCTGCAAAAATATCTTGCAAGCAAGATACAGCAAGGCTGGTTCTCTAATGAGGGGAAAATGGCTTGAGCAGGAGGTCACTATCTCTTTGTCAAAACATTTTTTTTTTGTTAAAGAGGTAATTTTCCTCACTGTTCTTACTTTCCACTTCCCTGATGAAAAGCAAAAATCCTTATCTGACGTTTTTTCAGGTTTCAGGCCTGTTTTGTTTCTGACTGCTATTTCAATTAAAAAGTTAAGCTTTCATTAGTACCTTTTCAAAAACAGAGTGAAAACTTTCCACAAGGGGAGAAGAATATTTTGATCACCTCTAATCCTAACTTCGATACCAAAGAATGACGATAACATCTTTGTGATGTGGAACACACTTGTCTCATGCTGCAGGGAGGAGAGAACAGCTGCTGAGCACTGCTGAGATCTGCTACATGGTCATTACTGACCCAGTGGACCCTGGGAGAGGCACTGTTAAAATGAGTAAATCCTGAGTCAGAGCAGGCAGTGAGAAGTGGCACTATTTAAAGTACATCAGACTAACAAGTGATATCTATAGATGTGCATCAAAATTATCATCCTGTTTTTCTGCAGAGAATACCAGAGGAGCTCACCTTAGATGCCTTACTAGAAATGAATGAGTCAAAGGTGAAAGAAACAATGAAGAGATGTGGTGCCAGAGATGAGGAGTGCTCCAGACTCAACGGGGCACTGAGCTGCTTACGGAAGGTGACTGAATCAGGTACAGACTGCCCTGTTGTCCAGTGGGATGAGGTTCTCACCAGCATGGCCCTTTCCTGCTTCCTTTCATACGAGACAATCTACAAAAACCTCTGGAGAACGTCTCTGGGTATATCCTGCAACCAGTATCAGGGTATGGCTCTTGGATGTACATGAAGTTGCAGTGATCAAACCCAGCTAGAGCTGAGAGAGATCCAGCTTGGATCTGGTTTAGACAGCGTGCCAAATAAATAAATGGAAATAAATGTATGGAGAAATATCCTCTCCTACTCAACAGACTATATCCTTATTCCCTCTGTGTTCAGAGTTGTGTCTAATGCCCCAGTTAATCCTCTGTCATTCAGGACACATATCCTTGACCAAACGAATGCAACCAGATTTCTTGTAGCTAATCGTGTCCTCAAATATTGCCTGTGCAGAGAGAAGATGTAATTCTGTTTGGCATTACTTTCCTCAGGAGCCTGAGTATTGTTCAGCTCTATGCTTTAGAAGATAAAACCACTGCTCTGTCAAGCCTTTACCACTCCATAGCTCAGATTGATTCACTTCTCTTTAAAACTGCTGGCCTCCTGCTGGTTTTCTTTGACTGCTGGAATTGACAGAATCATTAGCCAAATTCCAGTAGCAGATTCAAGAACTAGGAAAAAAACTAATTTATCTTGAAGCTATGGAAGGAAGGGTGCTGTGTAATTAGAAATACATGTGTTCAGCATGTAAATGGATCTGAGCAAGTTTTTTAAAATCAGCCAAATACTGGATTCCCAGAGGTCTCTTTCACCATCTCCCCCTGTCACCCTTCCCAGGCTACTTTCAAAGGCACTCTCAAATCTGTAGCAGTGCTTCTCCCAGCATGCTGGTGCTAACCTGTGTCACATCTTTATTTGTAGCAGTTATCAACCTGTGACTGAAAGGTGATGTTTCCTCTTGGTATTATGACAGTTCATATAATTTGCAAATGATAAAGATTAGTTAATGGAAAAGTCAGCAGACAGCCCGGTTTCCTATTTCCTTTTTTCTAATCTTTCATGTCCTGCATTGTCAAATGTTCCCCATCCAAACAGTGGCACAATCAGCCATTGTTCAGAAGTCACAGCATTCACTTCTTACAAAAAAATGACATTTTTAAAAATCCAGGTATATCGTCTTTTTTCAAGCATGACTGGTCAACAGGATGTCAGAGCCTGTAGCTTTGACTTTTCACCTTTATATAAATCATTATGGAAATACTTAAAATTAATCCAGAGAGTTATCCTGATGAACTAAGCCTCTGAAATGATCCCAATAACCCATGCTTTGCAGCCTGCAGGCCTTTGTACCTTTCCCCCCACCTTACAGCCTAAAGCACAAGTGGTATGTGTACACACAGTGCTCTTCTTCTGATCAACCACTAACATTGCTATGGTTGGTGAACAGGTGGGGAGTTCAAAGATGATGTTCTGATGAACCTTCCTGAGGCACGACGGGAGAACAGCTCCAGCACCCCCCCCGACTCCTCTGCACCCCCTGCCCTGCAGCCCCCCCGGGGCAGCACCCAGCACCCACGCTCCCTCTCAGTGTCTACAGCCCCAGCTCCTGACTCTCTTGCCTCAAGCCACGGACCTTCTATCTATGCAGAAAACCTCCTGGACCCTCTTGCATTCCCCACACAGAGTGGCAGGTTGACACCAAGGACTCCTCACAGCATCACCATCACCCCTCCAGCCACTCCTCAAACCAAGAGGCGGCACAAGCTGAAGCCACCACGGACCCCTCCTCCCCCCTGCCGGAAGGTGTTTCAGCTGCTCCCCAACTTCCCAACCCTCACAAGGAGCAAGTCCCACGAATCACAGTTGGGAAACAGGATAGATGAAGTTCCACCAATAAAGTAAGCATGACACTTGCTCCCTGCCCACGGGCACTGCAGGCTGTGTTTCATTCAGTGCTCCAATTCTGCCTCTGTGACAGAGCTGCCCTCCAGCGGCCTGGCCAAGGTCTCACTGTAGTGTCAGAATCTGTCTCAGTGGGATATTCTCAAATAACCACAAAACCTGTAGCAGGAAAGGGTTAATTATACACGTGTGGCCTTGTAAGCCATACAGTATTCTGTATGTCCAGGCTGGAGCTGGAGCTCTACCCACCAAATACTACCATTTGCAGGAAAACACTGGCTCTGAAGAGACTTGAGGAGCCTGTGTAAAATAAGAGCTGGTTGTAAACCTGACATCAAACACTGCAGGAATGAGTTTCTGCTCTAGCAAATTGTCTATCCTGCCACATCGATGTAAATGTCTAAAAATATATATTTATGTTTTTCTCTCTCTAGGTTCGGTAAGAGATTTTTACAGGGCTGTCTTCATTTCCCTGCTGAGAAGAACCTGTGCTTGTCAGCTGTCTGTGATCACCCCTGTGCACCCCTTGGAGGTCCACAATAGGGCCTTCCATCCCAGAATTTCTGCTACCTGTAGCAGCATCTTGGCCTACTGAAGAACTGCAGGATGTTTACGTGGTCTTTTCTGTACCTGGTATTTCTTCAGATGACAAAAGAAAGGAAGAGGAATAGTGATGTTTAAAGGGTCAAAGAAAATTAAGAGTTTTGGTGTAATTGCTTGCCTGTGACTTCAGACAAGTCACAGTTAGTGGTGCCTCTTGGCATTGCAAATAACTGTGTCTAACCCTTCAGTATCTTTGGATATTTATGGCCAAGTATCTCTGTAATGAAGTCAGACAGTTGCAACCTCTGAGAGTCACTTCAGCCTGTGTTCAGATGTGGAATGTGTCCTCTGATGCTGATGAGTCTGTTCCTAAGTTCAGGGGCTTACAGGACCAGGATGTGTCAGTGATGTGTCAGTGCCATTTAGAGTTTCAGCCCTCCCTGTGTGGCTGAGCCTACCTCACAGACACAGCCTGGAGCCTTGGGAGCTGACAGAGATGTGGGCATCCTGGGAAGTGTCTCATCTTTTTGTAAAATACAGAAGTCCAAATAAAGACATTGTAGGACCACACATACACCTAGTGCCCTATAAAACAAAAATTTTAGGAGTTGCTTTCAGAAATTAAAAAGCATAGGAAGAAAATTGTTGAAATAAAATGCAAGCAGAAATCTGAGCACTTCTCTGCGGAGAGTGACAATTTACACAATAAATAAAAATGGCATTAGAATAAATTCAAACAAATGAAGAATTTTTTTTTGCTTTTTTGCATGTAGTCATAATGCCTCCTTTAAAATCTGTACTGTAAGCTCTTTTATGTCTCATTCAACTCCAAACTGTTGTATCAACTAGGACTCTCCAGTAAGGATTTAGCCATTTTAACAGATACTAACAGCCATCTTAAGTGTTGTATAATCTTAATTCAGATTACTTCATTTGGATGGTCACACTAGATCAGCAATATTTCTTTGAAAAGCAACCAGTCTTTCCAGACTCTTCTAAGATGCTAAGAATCAGAGCCCTTTAAAAGTTCATTGGAATAATGATAAAAAAGAATTTGGTGCCATCTAGGGTCAAAGAGAGAGACTGGCTTTGTGAGCATTGAGAGTGTCCAGTCCTGAAGTTCTGCTGATGCCTGCAGATTTGAGTTTTCTGCAGATCTGCAGTAAGGCCATAGGCTTAATTCAGGAAATATGTCAGATTCTTAGCATTTAAGAGGTTTTAGGAAGTTATGTGGCATAATCACTGGACTGGCAGTTTGAAGTCTAGGTCTAGGCTTGTGAGTCATGCTGTCCTAACCCAACCTCCTGTTCTCCACCAGAACTCACCCAAGGATCCCCTCAAATGGTACGAAGAGACTTTGGCTTAGCTGTAACACACAGGTAAGCAACACACAAAGGAAGCAAAGTGAGGGGCCAGCCCAGGGCAGGATCCTCTCCAGTGCCTCTGTCCCCTGAGGACTGAGGTGGGGCATGTGCCTCATTTGCCAAGGTCAGACCTATGTATTTCAGCTTCATTTCTTTTACTGTGTCACTGATGTGTCCAGTACTTGAAATCCTTCTTACAAAGCCAGCTGACTGGTGCTGCTGTCACTAGAGGTGTGTGGGGGTGGTGGGACCAAGCATGCTGAATGCCTAACACTGCCTTCTCTAAGGGGAAGCAGCTCCTTCCCCCCCACATGGAAAGAACATACATTTTTCTCTTTCTGTCCTGTAACTTCCTGCATCCTCTTTCCCAGATCCCAACCAAAACTGGGCTAGCAAGCTGTAATGCCAGACAAACCATCTGTCCAGTTTTCTGGTAAAAGGGACAACACTCCCACTGCCACCCACCCACCATAAACTGGGTGACAGTTCGACAAAGATGTTCAGTTTTTTTATGAAAAGAAGTGATATTCTATCACATGTATCTTTGACTGCATGAGGCTTCAGATCTGTAATTGCTGAGCTGCAGCTTTCAGGACCCTGTAGAGATGTGTGTTCATGCTCAGTCTCCCTGGTCAGAGACACCTGAGCACCTCTTATCCCTGTTCCAAGAGTGTAGAAGCAGCAAGAGGCTGGTTCCAAGTGCCTTTCAGTTGCTTTTGATCATACAAGTGAGACACCATTCTGGCCGCACCACCACATGTCCTTTTCAGAAAGAGCTAAAGGAGTACAGCCTGTGTGTAACTACCTACAAATGTGAAACTTCCCTTAGACACCAGTTAACACCACTTTACCCTCTTTTCTCTACTTAGGTTCTCTACAAAGTCTTGGTTATCTCAGATTTGCCAAGTCTGTCAGAAGAGTATGATGTTTGGGGTGAAGTGTAAGTACTGCAGGTGAGCACACAGTGATGATCTTTTTCAGAAGAACTTTGCATTTGATTCATTAAAGTTTGCCAGCAACACAGATCTCTTGACATGATGCATTCTTAGCAGTGGCATCATTTTTTCATTCAGCTTCTGAAGAGGCAAAGGGCGTGCTTTGGCACAGCTGATACTTAGGTTGGCAGCATCAGACATGGATGAACCAAATTTATTTCCCTGCCACAGGCTTCTTACCTGCTCAGGGGCAAATCTTGTAGTGGGAGCTGCATACCTACCAGCCAGGATTTTAGTTACTGCTTCTCTATCCAGGTTGTTAGTGTAGAGTGCTGAGATTTGAGTGCTTGCTGTGTTGGGATGAGAGTCAGTGAAGGTAACCATATTAAAAATAAATCAGATGCTAAGATATGCATATGGTTCCATTAGCCTAATGACACACATAATAGGATTCTTCATATGAATGCATGCTGCTTTGGGGCCCAGAGCATTCCAGAACTTCCTCTGAGATTAGCATAAGAATTACAAATTAAGGGCAGGCTGCTGCTTTTTGGGAAAGAACAAGTTGCTATTTAACATGTAATGTTTCTCTTTCAGATTGAAATGTCACAACAAATGTACTAAAGAGGCACCTGCTTGTAGAATATCCTTCCTTCCCAGTGAGTAATTTTCTACAAATTCTTAGCATTTCAATGTAATTGATGGTATGCAAGAATAAAAAGTCTGATTAGAGCTTTTTTTCTCCATTCAACCTGTTTTTCAGTAACAAAAATAAGAAGAACAGAGTCTGTCCCTTCTGATATCAATAATCCAGTAGACAGACCAACAGAGCCACAATTTGGAACTCTTCCTAAAGCACTAACTAAAAAGGTACGTGGTGGCTGAAGTGAGTCTTGTGTCTGTCAGTCACTAAGGAGCTACACACAATAAGGTGAGGTGGCAGCAGTATCTTACTGATTAGAGAAAGAATGGCACCCTGAGCTTTCACTTTGCAAGATTTTGGTATGTGACATTTTCTCCATGTAAAATATAAGTTATGCACAGCTCCAGCTGACTGCTCACTTAGAAAAACTATGTTTGACTGAGGCTGGAGACAGCTTTCCTTTCTCATTGTTCAGTAAACACTGAGGGGAATTCTTTCCTTCCTTGCTTTTCAGGAGCATCCACCAGCAATAAATCACCTGGACTCTAGCAGTAATCCTTCTTCTACAACCTCATCCACACCATCCTCTCCAGCACCTTTCCAGTCTTCCAACCCTCCCAGTGCAACACCTCCTCCAAACCCCTCTCCTATGGGGCAGAGAGATGGGCGATTTAACTTCCCAGGTAAGCTCAGCTTTTTCAGGTGACCTCTGCCAAGACCAGAGAGGCCTCTCTGACCAAGACTTCAGAGTAGTTGCAGGTTTCTGAATACAAGGTTGTGTCTTCAACAAGGAGTGAAGGTGTATTTTGCTACCTGATACAGAAAATGATCTGTTCTTAAACGTTTTCAAGTGGTATGAACAACACAGCTTTGCAGGGGCCAGATTGTTCAAGAGTGCTGGCACCTTTCTTAAATGTTTTGATCTATTTTCTCCCTTTTTTGAAAAAGATTTAAAATATATTCTATTCTTTCTTCTCCCCTTACTCACTGTATTGTAAAATGCATGCTGCCTGCTGTGCTTGGTCACCAAAGGCCTTAAATCATGAGCAAGCTGATTGCCAGAGCAGAATGAGAACTGGGATGAATGACTGTACCAGTCCCACAGTCACCACTCATTTTTAAACCACTGACATACATGTATGGTGGAGAAGAATTTATCCACCATACTTTGCAGATTAAGGACCCAAAAGTGCAAGAGAAAAAAGGATCTCTGACAAGGGCAAAGATTTACACAGTGAGAATAAAGTGAATTTCTTTGTTCTGGAAATGAAGACCCACACTACTGACCAGCTGCTACATCTAGCCTTCAACTGTGCTGCATTTTACATCTAGCTTTTGATCTGTGAGTGAAAGTTGCTGGTTCAGCCCACTCAAGCCTTTAGTACAAGGCTTCTACTGCAAGTACCTTGTATGAGGACATAGCACTCAAATTCACTGAAATTCACTGAAATAAAAGATGCTTGTGAATTGTTCATGAGCTTCAGCTTCCCTGGGTGCTGAAGCCACGAGAGCATTGAAGCCCCACCTTTACCTGACCCTGCCTTTCAGCATCCCTGGGCTCTTTGAATTTGCTTCTGCCACTTGAAGTCTGAATGTGTTGTTTCCCACCAGCCTGTTTGCTCATGGTAACAAAGCTCAGAAGTATCACCTGTCACAGCTTCCAAAATGCATGTGCTAAAATTCACCCCCTCAAGCAGGCCCATAATCTACTAATCTGGTTCCCAGCAGTGAGTTGGGACTAATTCATTGAATGCATATGGGGCACTTACTGATCATTCTCTAACTTGTTTTTTTGTTTGTTTCTTTGTTTGTTTTCTCCTGGTAATTTTTTTTTGCTGTCATTGTTTTAAAAAACACAATTAAAAAAAAAAGCTGCCTACTACATACAGCATAGACAACAATTTATCTTCCCAGGTGAGTTGATCATTTTAATTCTACTAATCAACTTCTGCCAAAAAGTAACTTGTTTGTAAACTTCTGCATGCTGCCCAGGAATGATAATTCTGCGCTTTTTAAAAAAATTTCTAAAACAGTTAAAATTTTCTCTTATCTCAGTATATAACACTGGTAGTACTGAACAGGCTAGGTGCAGGATGATCTGTAGTATGGATTAATTCACATGTCCTAGTTCTGTGAGGATTTAAGTATTTCTGGGCCAACTTGAAGGTGTGGGAGCAGTTCACAGACAAGGACTGACCTTGGGAGACATTACAGATAAGCAGGTAGATAGGAAGACAGCTGAGTTCAGTCAATATATGGGCAAGTAAGTACTGGGAAAGATAAGCATGGTTTTAAATTAATAGAAGTGTAAAATTATATAGTCTGATGTTGAGTTTGTTTTGTAATTCCTGAATAAGCAGCAAATAATAACTATTGCAATGTTAAAAGCTCAACTCTATGAGATTAAAGGGTAAAATATTCATCACAGTGTTTCTGCTTTCTCAGAAATTCCCAGTCCTGCACAAATAGCCCACCCTCCAGAAATGGCTGCAGACACTATGTAAGTATAGCTTGGAATTCTTTATTTGTGTAGTGGTTACCTGACAATCTTCAGATCAGTCTGAATGCATGTTATGTTATGACCAGAACTGAACTTATCATCTGAAAACTTAGAGGACCACTTCAGACAGCAAGAGTGATGCTGGTGTTCCTAGGTTTATTATGGCACAGGCAGCAGCCCCCTCTGCCTGGGGGGGTTCTGCAAACACTGCTGACTGTAACCTCTCTTCTCTCCTTAGTGCTGCTCAGCAGCCAGACACAGAGGGACAGGAATGTGAAGCAGAGGTAGGTGTTCTGCTCTGCCCTTTTCTACATTCAGAAATGCTGTGTTCAGAGGGCAATTGAAAAGCTGTGGCCCTGGGACTGCACATGCAGATTGTCTGTGCCTTACCTCAGCTACTGCTGGTGCTACACATTTACCCCTTTTCTAAACTCTTTTCTACACTTTCTGGTCCTCACCTGCACACACTGACATGCACACACAGAAGATGTGTCTCTCTGTAGCCTCCTGAGGTGGCTTTGATGGGACGTGTGTGTCAAGAGCTGTAGTCAAGTGTGTACATACAAGCCCCTGAAGTTCTCTCGAAGCAGCTTTGGTTCTGCCCCTTGGATGGTCCCCTCAGCACATGTTCCCCTTCTCCTTTTGGAAACAGGTGGAAGAACCAGACACAAATAAATCAGAACCTGAAGATGATGAGGATGAGGTGGAAGACTTGCCAAACAGACGGCCACACCTGCAAGGGATGATTTATCGCAAACCCAGCCAGACCAGTGTCTACCTGCAGGAGTGGGACATTCCCTTTGAACAGATTGAGCTGGGAGACCCGATTGGCCAGGGACGCTGGGGGAAGGTGTACAAGGGAAAGTGGCACGGGGAAGTGGCCATCAGGCTCTTGGAGATAGATGGGAACAATCAGGATCATCTCAAGCTCTTCAAAAAGGAAGTGATGAACTACAGGCAGACCCGGCACGAGAATGTGGTACTTTTCATGGGGGCATGCATGCACCCTCCTCATTTAGCAATCATTACCAGGTAAGGTACAGCATCTCAGTGTTAACAGTATTTTAAATATATGTGCAATATACAGATAAATAATAATTATTTTTTTATGTATAAAAATGTCATGATTTAAAAAATAAACATCTTGCTGTAGTCAGGAGGTGGCAGACATGGATGCAGTGTGTGTTGCTCAGAGTTTAGAGGCTTCTCCTCTTAGGGAGCATATATTTTTTGGCAGTTTTGTTTTCATTTTTGAATTCTTAAAGAATAAGATTGAGAAAGCATGAGGTAAAAAAAATGAGGAACAGGCTTTTCCTGTGTCATCCACTTCTAGATGGTAAGTGACCATAAATCAATGTGTGAGGCTGATAAAGCAAGTGACCTGTTCCTTTATGTTCCTTGCTGATTAGGCAAAAATGTTACTGTTTTTCTCCCCTCTTCTGTTTTCAGTATTTAGTTGAGGTGAGGATGATTTAGCCCCTCAATAACAGCTTTTTGAGATAGTCACATGCAGGCTGAGTCTAAGTAAGGGCATTAGTCTGGCGGGGAAGTACTGGGTCATTTTCTAATTGGCAGTTCCAAGAGGATTTTCCTGCTGAAGTAACCAGTAGCACCAGTAGCACCAGCAGCAGACGCTGGTGCTCAGATTTGAAAACTGGCCTTGAGATGTCAGAGCAGTGTAACAGTGACTGGGCTTCTGAAGAAATACATAAATAAGCATTTGTTGCATCTCTTTGAGCATGCTTTAACAGCAGATCTCCTGTCTGTGTGTACATGCACACAGATGTAAATCAATTGTGTCCTTAAAAGTTCTTCAAAGCAGGATTTCTCAGTGGTGAAAGAGGGCTGGGTTTCTGTGAGCATGACAAAAAACCACCTGTACCTCCAGCCTTACATTACTATTTTCCTTCAGCACTTTAAAAACCTTTCTCTGGACTGTTCCTCTTTCCTATAGCTTCTGCAAAGGAAGGACACTTCACTCCTTTGTAAGGGACCCCAAGATATCCCTGGACATAAACAAAACCAGGCAGATAGCCCAGGAGATCATTAAGGTAAGGACACGTTCTGCCCATGCCTCAGCAAGAGCCCAGAGGCTGCACAGCTGGAGAGGTTCTGCAAGTCTCAGTAGCCCAATGGGGTGTTACTTAAAGTTGTCTGAAAAAAGTGCCAATTTAGTGGGCAGTAAGCTAAGGCCCTGTAAGGAGAGAAAAAGAGCTTTTCCTTGTCAGTGATGGGCTGGGGAGGGAGAATAGGGGTAAAGGGAAGGCTGAAGGAAGGTGTGCAGGACAGGTTTCCTTTCCCTTTGTCACCAATTGCAGCTAATTTAATGCATTCTGAGGCAGATGGCATTTTCCCCCAGATTTGCAGTTTTCTGTGCTTGCTTACAACATTTCAGTTAATAATAAATAATTACCAGTTGAGCACTAGACTAAGATCTGCTCCCTTGCACCCCTCCTGCAGAAGTCAACAGCTGTTGCATCCCCATTAATCACTTATGCTGGAGCAATGAGAGTAAATGTGTCTTAGAAGGCAAAGCATGCCCAGAGTTAGGCTTGTAAATAATAAAACAAGTTTACATCTCCATATATTTCCCAGGGCATGGGGTATCTCCACGCAAAGGGGATTGTACATAAGGATCTGAAATCCAAGAATGTTTTCTATGACAATGGGAAAGTTGTGATCACTGACTTTGGATTATTTGGAATTTCGGGTGTGGTTCAGGAAGGAAGGTAAGTGGAGGTTTCAATGTCAGAATGGTCACTAACCATCAACAGTGTAATTTACACAGTGTAAGTGAGGAGTTTTGATTGCTTTAGTACATACACACCATTTTGGAACACACACTTTGTTTTTTTTATAGCAAAGTTTTTCTACAGTTTCCATAGCAGTTCTCTAGGAAGTTATGTCTGGAGTAAGACTCATTACACAGAACAAACTCCAAGCCCAAGAATGAGCTAACAGGCCAACACATGGGTATTTTTAATAAGAACAAGGCAAGAAAATTAGAAAGGAAATGTCAACGAAAACATTTGAGTAAATAAAATCAAGCCATTAGCTGAAGGACAGATATAGTCCATAGGCTGCTTCTTGGGTGAAGCAGCAGTGTTTCAGCACATCTTTCTTTTGAACTCAGGAGGGAGAATGAACTGAAGCTGCCTCATGACTGGTTATGCTACCTGGCTCCTGAAATTGTTCGTGAGATGGCCCCTGGGAAGGATGAAGACAAGCTGCCCTTCTCCAAAGCTGCAGATATCTATGCCTTTGGGTAAGAGAGGGGCACCTGAGGGTACCAAGGGAACTTTCTAATTGAGGTTTGTTACAGACCTGAGCCTCGTGAGCCAGTGGTCCTCTCTCATAGACTCAGGATTTTAGCAAGGATGTATTTTTCTCGCCTACTACAAAAGCTGTGGGTGGGAGGAATTTGCTGCACAGCCAGGAAAAGTGGAACAATGTCAGGGTTTTCTGTCTTTCTCTAACAGCTGGCAAAGACCTGATTTCTGTTGCTGTTGCAGAACTGTGTGGTATGAGCTCCAAGCAAGAGAATGGCCTTTCAAGACCCAGCCTGCAGAGGCACTCATCTGGCAGATTGGCAGTGGTGAAGGAGTGAAACAAGTGCTGGCAACTGTTAGTTTGGGGAAAGAAGTCAATGTAAGTACCTCAATTACAGCAAACCTTCCTTACAGATATTTATCAAAAAAGAGGGAGCTCCTTTAAAGCTCGGATACATTTTACTGGTATTATAACTCTCAAGATAAAGGGCAGGAGAGAGAACAGATTAGAATGGGACACCAGGTTAGATCCTAAGCCTCTGCCCATTACTGTGCTACAGAGGTGGACACAGTGACTGTAAGTGTCCCCAGCCTCTGTGCAACCACATGTCTGGCTGGGCTCACCAGATGACAGTGCTCAGTCACTTGCTTGCTCTGCACAGCTCATCTGGGAACTAAGTGGAGATAATGAGCCTCAAACCCCCTTTGCAGGAAATTCTCTCAGCGTGCTGGTCCTTCGATCTCAGCGAGAGGCCGAGCTTCACTGTCCTCATGGATATGCTGGAAAAACTGCCAAAGCTGAACCGCCGGCTCTCCCACCCAGGGCACTTCTGGAAGTCAGCTGAGTGAGTATCTGCTGCTCCTAACAACAGTTATGCTGCTCAGAATTTGCTAGCTGAACATTTGCTTTGTGTTCCTGGGGGTCAGGCTGGGCAGCAGTGTGCACTTCTGCCTTTCCAGGTACCAAGAATTATGCAAGAAAGTGCATAATTGTGTCCATTTACCACATACTTTGCTCAGTGTTTATATTAATTTACTGAACCCCTAATATTTACTTACTCTCTTTCCCCTTTTTTATTTTTATGTTTAATTTATTCCCTTCTTTACCATAACCCTTCATGATCTTCCTGCAATACTTTACCATAACTAACCAAATACTTCTGTTTGTCTGGCAACTCTCCTGGCATTTTGTGCTTTGGTGAGTGTGGCTTGATTGGGGTTTTGGTTGAAAATGTCACCATTTCTTTTTTTGTGCAATTTCCCCAGCATTGGTACTGGATCTCTGATACATTAGAGCATCTGACAACTGAGGCTGTGCATCTCCCTTCCTCATTCCTCCACATCATTCACTTGGGGCATTTTCTCATATTTTTTTTTTTATACTCATCCTCCCTTGCCTCAAAGGAAGATTGATGTATTTCAGTTGTGTTACAAAGAAGCAATTCTTTTGCCTGGAGACTTGCATGATACAGCAGTGTCCTTTGGTAGTATGATTTCCTTTCTACAGAACCAGGCCGTACTCCACTGCTATGGTTCTGGTTATCAACACTTCCATGCCCTCATTTCTCTATACAATAAGATGCTCTTGTGTTGCATCATTACCTCTGACTGCTTGGACACCCTGTCACCCACCTGGCCAGGCACCACCAAGCAGCCTGAGCCTGGGCTGTCCACACCTTGCCTTGCAGCCAGTCCCAATATCCTCTACCATTGCCTCAGAAATGAACTTGAAGGAATGCCTCCCAGCTGGGCAGTCTGTTCAGGAGAACACTCAGCTCCAGAGCAATTTGCCAAGTGATTATTTTGGATTAGTGTTTCCACAGGGAGTTACTCCCAAACAGCTTGTGGAACTGCAGAACCATCTCTTATGTAGTAGCTACCCTAATTATTTTTCCCTGGGTAGACGAAGCAGCACCCCCCTCTACCCCCACTAGTGGTGCATGGCAATTTGCATACATTAATACTTCTTCCTCTGCTCAAAGCTTTTAATAGGGGAGAAGTACTTTAAGTGTCAGTATTAATTATCAGCATTGACAGCTGAATTAGTGCTCATTGAAATGAAAGTGCAGGCAGCTCAGTTGTTGGTCCCCTGCAAGCTGTTATATTCCAGCCACCCTTGGGAGGCTCTCTGTGGCCGTGCCAGCCAGCCCTACTCAGAGTTAAACCCACTAAAGACCCATTCATGTCCCTCTGACAAATCCTCTGAGAAACACTGCACTAGCCCTACGCTTTGGTCTGCTCTAAGCTTCACAATGTGTAGTTCTCAAGGGATTGCTTAAAAAAACTGAAAACTAACTTTCACGGTGTCTTTTCCCTTCCCTCCTGTATTTCTCTGTAGGTTGTAGCTACTGGTGCAATAATGGGCTCCACCTTGCATGCTTCCATGTGTTGTATCCTAACTGGAAACTTGGACAATCACCTTCCATTTAAAAAAGCAAAAACAAACCATGAAATTAACCATGGACATAATCAACACTTTACCCGAATTCTCCTTTCCTGCCTTTCTCCGCTTGGTGTGGGCTGTGAGCTTGAATAACAACTCCTGTCTGCAAGATGTCCCCTCTAACACCGTGGCCATCTTTCACTTCTGAAGCATTTCAGCAGGCTGGGACCTTCTCCTGGGAAGGCTCTAGTGAGCTGCTCTCTAACTGACCAAGTGCAAGCACCAGGTTGGGGCTCTTCCTGAAACTGGTGTGGCTTGTGTGTGTCCTGCAAGGCTCAGGTGCAGTTTCCCAGCTGCAGTTGGAAATTGTGCCTGTCATCCCCAGTGCTGGGCTGTGGCTTTGTCACTACAGGTAACAGGGACTTTGTCACAGGCATGGCTGATGCCTGAACCCTTCACTTGCACTTCCAGCAAGAAGATAGGGGCCAGACTGTGCCCATTCCCCCTGGGGACCAGAGCCAGCATTGAAGCCAGGGTCAGTTTTGTCAGGGGGTGGGTGAAGCTGGTGCAGCTCTGGAGTGGGGAAGGATTGTCCTCACTCTGCTGGGGGTGGATTAAAGCCCCTCAGCCTGATGGGGTCCAGGCCCCAAGAGGTGCCCAGAGCTGGGGCAGCTGGGATCAGCCACAAGGCTGTGTAAGAAGAGGAGGAAAGCAGGAACCCCCTCCAGTTTCTCCTCCCCTTGCAAACCTAGTGCTTTCAATTTTATGATTTGCTTCTGTTTACATCCCCTGTTCAGCAAAATGTCTGACTTAATATTAGGGGCTTTGCAGAACTGCAGGTAACACAGCAAATATGTGCCTTTTTTAGAAAAGGTCTTTTTTCATTTTTTTACTGAGTCATTTTTTAAAAATATCTTGTTTTGGAGGGGAGAGGCCAGGGACAGAGGAGAATATGCACTAAGAACCAGGGAGGTTTCTACTGTCTTCAGTGAGGACAAATGCCCCCATATATTCCTCCTCTCAGCAAGCCTCCTGCCAAAGCTCAGGTGTTCAGGCTGTCCTGGTGTCACCTGAGTGCAGGTGTGCAGGATGGCATTTTAAAGCAGAAAAGTTTCTAGTTATGCTAGTAGTTTAAGAATGGAAGGAAAAGACATCTCTATGCACTTGCTGCAGCCTATGAAGAGGTGCAAATGGGTTTGGGTTTGGTTTGTTCAACACAGATTGCTGTACCTTGTTGAAACAGCCCTTTCTCTTAAAAAAAAGTTCTGTAAATCATTTTTTCCTGCCCTTCTGCTTCAAGGAAACCAAGTGCCCCTTGAAAAAAAAAAACAAAACGAGAGGCTTCTACTCCCCTTAGCTATTTCTGAAAAATCTCATATTTCTCCAGTGGGAGATTTCTGCTGTGTGTTTCCATTTATGAGGTCTGCATTTAATAACTTCATGTGTTTGCTGTTTAATTACTTAAGCCTCTTCTCTGTGTGATCTGAAGTTGTATGAGAGCAGAATCTAACCCATTTCAGTTCCTTTTCTAGGACTGTAGCTTTGTAAGAAAAAATAAAAATAAGTAACTTTTCCCCCTTCCTTCTCCTCTCCCTCCCCACTCTTTTCAGCATTAACAGTAGCAAAGTTGTCCTGCGTTTTGAAAGATTTGGCTTGGGAATCCTGGAACCAAGTAATCAAAAGATATAGCATGGTGTGTAATTGTCTTGTGATAATGTTGTCTGCCTGCTTACACAAAACATCAGAAATCTTCACTGAATCTTCCAAGCTCTGAACCTGGTGCAGCCACAGCTGAAAGCCACGCGACCATCACTCCACAGTCCTGTGCTGTTTGCAAAGTCTGAATTCTGCCTGAGCACCAGCAGTTATTTAAAGAATGTTTACATGATACTTTTGCGTGAACTATATTTTTTTAAACATAATAAACAGTGAATCAACTTTAACTACAGCCATTCTCAAATAGTACTGAAAAAAAGAACTATTTCTAGTTCCCGCTTGTGTCTGTGATAAACAAGAGCTATCTTCTGCCTTCAAAGCATTTGTTTTCCCCAAGAGAAGCAGAACTGTCCTGTTCAGAATGGCAGCAGGGCCACAAGGGGTTGGAGTTCCAGAGTGTATTTTTCTTTCATTAAGGTAAAACTGATTTCTTGTGTTGTGATTTGCTCAAACCTCTCATTGAGCTCTGAGGTTTGTTTCAGCAGTGCTGGTCCAAGCTCTGGGTTACCTGACTTAGGTTAGAGCAGTACTAATCTCCTTCTCATGGGGGAGTTGCTGATGGTGCAGGCTGCCTCTCAATTCTTCAATTGCTTTAATTCAGGAAGGTTACAACTGGGTCTAGCAGACCCAGCTCAGCCCAACAGCTCAGACTTGTTTTAAAGCTTAATTTTAAGAGAAAAAAACCACCACACACCCTCTCCAGTGTGTAATATGCAGGTTATAAATACATCTGATCACCACATTTAGGGTGCCAGAGGCATCATCCCCCATCCATCTTTCTCCTGCCAGCCAGGGCAGTGGGAGGACCTCATCACACAATGAACAGCCACATTCTTTCTGTCCTTACAGTAACTGCTTTTGTTGAGATAGTCCTTTAGGGCTCCCTGGAAGTCAACAAATTTCATTTCTCCAACAGCACTAGTATGTTACACACTCCCCTCTATACCTTTCAGCTTCATCACAAGGGTTTGCCATGAGGATCACAGGGATGGGAGCTCTGAAGTCCTCCGCAGGGCAGGGAAGGTGAAAGGCACTCAGTTTGGCTACCCATGGGTGGCTGACTGCTGTAGTCAGAAAATTAAGTGGCAAAAGCTGCTGAGCAGAGATCTTCACTCCTATGTGCATGTCAGTTGTATTCTCTTACAAATGTTTTGACACAGTAACTTTTTAAATATGCCTTGGATATAAAAGACTGGTTTGGTGGTAGCCAAGTGTGGCATTGTGGTACTCTGACCTCCTTCCTCTCCCCTCCTTTTATACGGTAAACATCCCCTTCCAACTATCCTGTGTACTTTACCTACACCACTTGGGCCACTCACCTGAAACCTCTGCTCCCTTTGTGCTGCACTTCAAAGTGTGCTGAATGCCACTGGGAGACTCATCCCAGCTGAGCACTGCCCGGTGGTGCCCCACTGGGAATACTGCCCTGCTGCTCCCCTCCTGGGGCAGAAGGGATCCCCAAATCTGCCTTTACTCATGATGTTTGGGATTCTAGTTCAACCTGATCTTGGTTTTGTGTTTAACACCCATAAATTGCTCTTGAAAGCAAAACCTAGCCTCCCGGAGCCAGCAGATCAGAGGCTCACTGCTTCCTCTGAGATAATTTTTGTTCTAATCAGCTGGTGTAAGACACATGGAAATCATCCAAAAGCTGTGTGGATTTGTGCAGCTGTGAAGAGAGCAGAGCTCTCTGATCCCTCAACACGTTGCAAACCAAGTGACAGTGTTTGGGTTGTATTGTCCTCTGGTCACCCATCCTGTCCCCTGTGTGCTGGTGTCAGGGTGTGAGGCAGGGTCAGTCTGCAGTGCTGCAGAGCTGTAAATGTGAAGCTGGCTGTACAATGCTGCTACAAAGCCACTCGTCAGTAGTGAATGTAAATGGAGTCTGTAATATGGTGACAATGGACACGTTTTCTTTTCAAATGTGATGTAAACTTTGTACAGTAAGAAATTTTTTTTTATATTTTCTATCAACTGAGTGTCTTCCAGAATTACTATTAAATTAATTAAAAATTGTTAGTATTAACAGGTTTCTGTATTAGTTTATGCAACCAGAAAAAAAAAAAAAAAAAAATGGGGAGTGCACTCTATGCTAATGAGGTTCTGGATATGTAGGAATCTTTTCAGTGAATAAATCTTTGCTCTGGATAAATCAAGTATTATGGAATTGTGGTTTGACCTTTATCCCCCCCTATCTACCTGTAGCCACATTAAACCAGGAGCAGATTTCCACATTGACCCACTAACACACTGCACTGAGTAGAACACAGCAGGTTTGCAGGATGCTGAAATCTATTTGCAATTATTCCCCTGGTGGTCTGCAGGGAGCTGGGCACCTGCCCAGCCCCTTACCAGAGACCCCAGGAGCACCCAGAGCCCCCCACATCCTGCCACAACCTTTTCCCCAACAGCACAGGAAAAACTCTGCCAGCAGGATACTCCTGAGTGGAGTGACACTGCAGGGTGTTAATTAATCCCAGGAACTTTACACTGCTGACAAACAGCTTTATGCTGGAAAGAACAGCAGCATTGTACTGTCCTGCAGGGAGAAGGCCAAGGCACTATAAAAGCCCAATTTTACATTTCATCCATCTTGATCTTTCATACACAAACAATACAAACCATACCATAAGTTGAGCTTTCCTGTCTTTCACAAGGAATAGGAAATAGTTAATTTTCTATTAAAACTTGAAGAATGAGGCTTTAAAATTTTTTTTAAAAGAACTCAGATCCTCAAGAGTAAAGTTTATATCCCCCCATAAAACAGTTTTGCCCAGCCACAGTTATATCCCAGCAAAGTCAGCCTGGCTGGAGCACCAACTCCAGGAGGCCACCCCAGCACAAAGGACCCAGCTGAAAGCCTAAAAGCTCGTTAAGCTATGATTTATACCACACACTCTACTCCTTCTGTCTAGAGCAGATTTGTATATTAAGAGCTTTCATACAATACTTCTCTTGTATTGATGAATTTTTATGAATTTAAAAATTTATTGAACAGAAATTTGTGTTCTCCAAAAGACAACAGAAGCCTCCACTCCCCACCTTTTTTCTGAGGCAGCCATACTCAGATCTCATCAAGCAAAGCAACCATTTCTGACTTCAGACAGCTGCAGTGCAACACTCAATTACAATTTAAACCTTAAACCCAGAGGGAACCCTTTTACCATCCCTGCTGGGCCTTCCTGGTGGTTCAACTCTCTTCCCAGAGCAGGTGGAACACCTGCAGAACCGTCACCAAACACCCCAGAACCCCCCGGCCCGGCTGGCCCTGACACCCGCAGCTGCGCGGCAGGTGGGCGCAGCTCAGCCTCCTCCCCTCAGGGCGCGGCCTGACCGCACACCCGAGACCGCAACTGGGCCCGGTCCTACCACCCCCTGCACTCCACAACAAACGTTCACGGAGACCCTCTCTACACCGCCATATTATAATACAGCAATTTCAATTTTAAAAAGCAACAAAAAAAACCACATAAAAAAGCCTTCCACCTACCCGGCCGTCGTGCGCCCTGCAGCTCCTTGCCGCTCCCGCCGCGAGCTCATCACCTCAGGCGGCTCAGCTGCAGCTCCTCACACCTCCTCACACCCGCAGCTCCTCACACCCGCAGCTCCTCACACCTCCTCACACCCACACCCTCACACCTCCTCACACCCACAGCTGTGCAGCTCCTGTTCCAACACCCCACGCACACCCCTTTCAGCTCCCCACGGAAACTGCTAACGTTGTTGCTTAAGAACAGGTGAAGAGTACAGCCTTGCCAGTCCGGGTGACCCACAGCTGCTCAGCCCCTCAACACACAGCCTGTGTCAATGCTGAGTGCCATTACAGCCAAGTGTTAATGGAACAAGGCACTAATTGCTTCAGAAAGTGTTAATGTGTAATTCCCAGTCAGGTCCCATCTCGGGAACCTTTAGCCAGGAACAGTTTTCTGCCTCCAGCAGCACAACTGGCACTAACGCAGAGTTCTGTTCTGGCTTGGGGCTGTAATGAACACTTTTACAACCACAGAACAGGCTATGTGATTGTCGTTGGGATTTTAAAAGGTGTATTTTTTATCTGGTTTCCTAAATGAAGTTCCAGTTCTTACCTTGAAATAGAATAATTATCCACTAACCTTAACATCTGCACTTAATCTTCCCCACTTATTTTTGCAGAAAAAGCAATTACACACAGCTCCAGTGCTTTCACCTATCCTGTGTTCTGGGTCTTATGTCAAAGGCTGTCCTGAAGCTCATGTGAAACACACACTGTACATACACTGTTGACTTTTGAGTCCCAACTCCTCCAGCAGATTCCAGCTCCTAGAGACAAGGCATGATAGGAAAACCTCACCTTAAGCTTTTTTAATATAATCATATAGCCCTGATAATTTTAGAGAAAGAACTAAAAGTTCTGACATAACTGCAAGGCACAGAAAGAGCCAAAGTCAAAATACAGCTAAGGTGTGGTACATGGCTCTCATTGCTATTTTGTATTCTTGCCATTTGCAAGTCCATCTCACAATCTATTGTGGAAATTCACACCTTCCAGGCAGTAACAAAAAGCATAATTCTGGAGACAGGCTCCTTACTTATGGCAGGAGTGTTGGTTGGACCCACACCCACTTCACCAGAACCTGAGAATTTACTAATTTAACCCCACCTTTTTAGTCTGAAGCCAACAGCAAAAATAGGCACTTTTAATCCAAACCAAGTTGTTTGTCTCAATATAAAGGCATCTTTTATTACAAACAAATCAAGTAAATCAGAGCATACAATTCAAGAGTAGAAAGTGCTTTTGAGCTTTCCAACACATTCTGCCATAGGGTCTGTAACAACAACAACAATTCAGGTCCAAGTACCTGATTTACACAAAGCAGAATTCAAAACTACTCCCTCCCTCAGGTATACCACCTATTTACTTGCTTTGAAGTGAAGATAATATGATATAGATAAAACAATCTGATATAAATAAAACACAAACAGTACATTTTAAAAAAAACACCTCCATTCTAGCTTACATAGCACAAACCTCTAAATTTCTCGTGTATTTACAAAAATAGCAAATTTATACTAGCACAGACAATATTAAAAAAATAATTTGCTTCTTCACTATTAAGATAATGTATGTAAAGAAGTCTCAGAATAAATAGCAACAAAACATAAATGTAATATTTTTCTTAATTAAGGCTGAGACTTAGAAGTCAAATCCTACAATCATATATGTATATGATTTAACATGTATAAGAAACAGGATTTGACCCCTAGATTTTTTTAATATAACAATACATGTGCAAGTACTGTCTAAAATCTAAGTTGATTTGTTCTTGAACTGGTGGGTTGCAAAGCTCTTACACCTCTTTTGACTTCATGTGGGAATACAGCCCCAAATATATCTTCATGGTATCGCCTTTGGCTCTGCAAAAAAAGAAGGGAAACCCAAGAGATGAATTAAATACTGCTAGCTCCTCCTTCTGTAACAGTTAAGTGGCTAAAAGCTCTTCTGCATTTGTATGACTTGTTCTGGGAGTGGACTTCTGTTGCCACCAATGGAAGGAACCTGTCTGAATCCCAGGTGCTCTAGGACACATTCTGGTAACAAAGGGTCCTACAATGCCAGCAGATCCAGGCACTGTGCTTTCAGTGAGGGGCTCACTAATTTCTTAAACTCACTGTCCTCCAT
Source organism: Florisuga fusca (assembly GCA_038090715.1). Lineage (NCBI taxonomy): Eukaryota > Metazoa > Chordata > Aves > Apodiformes > Trochilidae > Florisuga > Florisuga fusca. Next base: position 6,470,154 of record JAAWXA010000036.1, read on the forward strand.
TTGGTGCAAAAAAGTCTCAAAACTTTTGATGTTCCAGACATGCTTCACATCTAATGTCCTAGACTCAAAGGGAGACACAAATGGTAGATGGAAGAGAAGAACATCATGTGTCACTTGTACACCCTAACCAAACAAAAACTGCATTTTAAATCATGGTGGGTGGACTGAGCTGGTCACTGGAAGATTTTTTCCTTGTACATCCTACTGAAAGGAAGCTCATGGCAGCCTGCAAGATCCCGTGTGTGACTTTGAAGACTTCTGTTACCTCTGCTGGAACACTTTGACTGGAAAGAATGCCTTGCACCTCACAGCATACCTTTAGCTGGAAGAAATACTCCTCTGTCTGCTGTTCACTGAGGTTCAGATTTTTTGCAAGAATCCCTTTCAAAGTCTGAGCCACGTCCCTGGCCATGCGCACGTCGCCACAGATGTACAGGTGCCCTTCCTCCTTGTTCAAAATGTTGCACACTTTGGTCTCCAACTTGCTCTGAAGAATGTCTTGAACATAGACCTTAGAAACAGAAAAGAGACCATTAGGCAAGGTTTCCTAAATACTGCTCTGACTACTGAATTATCTAAACTCAGTGTGGGTCTATGTAGTAGAGCTGTAAATGCTCTGTCCATGCCAGCTGTGTTGAAGGAGTGGGGCCTTTTGTCCTGGTCCACAATACACTGAAGCAAAATGCTCAACAGTTTTGTTAAGAATATTGTTAAACAGAGCCCAATCTTAACCCAAGGGACCATTCTGAAAGGAGGCAACCCTTAAAGAGCAAAAGAGCCTTACTTTGGCTTGGCCAGGTTGTCTGGAGTAAGCTGTATAGACTTCTTTCAGGACACCTTTCCTCCTCATTTCCTCAGTTTCTTCTTTGTAGATGTGATCCATGTCTGGCTGCCGGCAGCCAAACAACAATATCATGTCACCACCTTTGATCCCTGAAACCAACATTGAAAAGTTTGTTGTCTTTAGACAAAAATCAAGTAGCTGTCTGTAAAGCTACTTTCTAATGAGCCCTTCTCACTGAACATCTGAGAAGGGCAGTGTGTGTGCCTGGGAGGACAGACTCTCTGAGTTTTACTTGGCTGATGTTTCTGGTTGTCCCCATCTGTAGAGAAGCTGTTTGGAGCACTAGGGATGTCTCCTGCTGCTGGATGAGTTATGGCCTTCCCCTTGTCCTAATCCCCATCAGTACCTTTCTTTTCCAAGTCATAGAGACGTTGCTGCCAGAAACTTCTGAAGGGAGCAATTCCTGTTCCTGGGCCGATCAGAATGCAGGGCTTGGCTGGCTCCTCTGGGAGCTGGAATCCCTCAGCACTACAATGCAAAAACACATCACTGGGGTGTAACTGGCTTATGACCAACTTCTCATTACCTGTTTCCAGAATGAATCTGAGCATCAGAGCCTAAGTTACCAATTTTAAAACAGTAATGGGCTTCAGCAATGGTTGCTTCTTGTTTCCTTAGCTCTAATTGAGCCACAGTGGATATGCTGACAGTGGGGATGCTAGCCTATGAACAGAATTCTATCAGACTCTTCTAATGATTTCTGATTTTACTCAACGTAAGACGTAGTAAAGGATCTCATCTCTGGAAGGACAGGGAGCTCCCTCTTTTCTCAAACTCAGATATATTCCTATTCCAACTGGCAGTCACCAGTCACTTGAAAATCATTTGTGAACAAACAAACAAGCAAACAAAAAACCCATTAAGGAAACTGAAAGAAGAACTGCTGGGTTTTTAAATTTTTTTTTTCTTTTTTCTCTGCCTCACACTCACCTGCGTATAAAGCATGGAACTGTTTCATTGATAGCTACTGTATTCAGCCATGTGCTGCAAACTCCATGGTGCAGAGGCCCTTCTCCATCTAATTAGATCAAAGGAAAACACATCTGTCAGAATTCAAAAACTCTATTTCTAAAAAAAGCACAGTTTATACTTCAAATTATGGTTTTTAAGTCAGTGTATATCTATAAAATATTTACAAAACAAGGCTAAACTCATGATGCTTCAGGATCTTAGCAAATCCTGACACAGTCTGAACAGCTGCAGGGCAATATCCTATTCTGCATGTGTCACAATACAAACTTTTTGTTAAAGATATGCTTCATGCCAGACAGCAGACAGGTTCTTTCTGAACCACAGTGCAGCCTAAGCATCATTTAATTAAAAGAAAAATTAAAACAACAGCTCATTACCTCTAGTCCTGTAGTTTACAACTGCAACTGTCAGATGAATCTCCCTGGGTGTCATGTCACAGGAGGAACTGACAGAATAGTACCTGGGCTTTAGAAATGGTAGCTGAGTCAGTAAGAAAGCTGTGGAGACCTCAGCAGAAGGAAACTCCTCCAAGACCTCCAGGATATTTGGGCTGTTGTAAAACTTCCATTTATTGTATTCTTCTGTGCTCTAAAAGGCAAAGGCCACCATCACAATGTTACCAGCTCATGTCCAGTTCAGGAGATCAGGGATATTTAAGTGTCACTTATTTATAAGATTCCTGCTTTACATTCAATTCAACATGCAGGCAAATGAATGGAAACTTCTCAAAACTCTGCCTAGACCAATATTGGGGTTTCCTAAGAAACAGTTTAATTTTTGAAAACAGAAGTAAGAATACCTGCTATAATTTTCTCAGATACCAGCTTTCTCAGTGAGGATGTAGAAACTGACCACCCTTTCTCTCATTGTGGTTGGTTTTATAGGTACACAGAATGTGTAACAGAGGGATAAATCAGAACCATTACTACAGAAGTTTCTTAAGCTTCTGTTCCACAGTAGAAGGGCCTCAGATGGTCTAGGCTGCAGTATTTCTAACACAAATCTAGCCTTAATGCTTACCTGACATAAAACTTCCAGTCTCTGTTTTTCTCCTTCTGCTGTTACCAGCTGGGAGAGGTTTTTCAGCAGTTGTTGGGAGGGTGGAGTAGTGATATCAAGCAAGTATGTCAAGGCCTCAGGGAGTGTGCAGGCTGGAATCCTTTTGTCACTTGTCCAGTAGCCACCTGGAAATGAGAGAAATAAAAGAACACTTGGCAATTCCCATGGCATTTGACAGCTGTAGAGCTTTGCAAAACTCAGTGTCCTTCAAAATATGACTTCAGACTGGTCACAGCAGGTCTAGACCACGGGGCTCTTCTGAAATGGGGTTAATGTGAGTTTTCAAACTTTTAGGAAGGAGAGGATGTGATGCAGAGAACTGCATGATAACAAAACACCACTTTAAAATACAATGTCTCTCATTTGAGGAAATTATCCTTTTTTGTGTCAGGATCCTGTCTGTGATTTAGCAGCTTGTTCCCATGCAAATGGAAAAGATGGTAATGAAGTAAATCTGTCTTAGGATTCTGATGTGTAACAACACAAAGTAAACTGTTGATTAATTGCAGTCAATGGCCAATTGAGCAACTGAGTTACAAAGTGTCAACCTAGAGTAACTGCAAACACTGAGGACTTTACCATGCACTGCCAGAGTATGCAGAACAGAACGGAGAACTGTAAGAACAGCCAAAAGCATCAACAAAATCCTACTGAAATTTAAGGAGTGGGTAATACAATCCAATTCAGTCTATAAAAATTCTCAGGGGTTTTAGAGAAATCTCTGTCACTTTATTTTGAGAGAACTTACCATCAGCACAGGCTTCAACTCTGATGGGCTGATCAGCTGGGGGGGCATCCTTGACACGAGCAATGAGGCCATGGACTAATTCTGGTTGGTTGCCTGGGAAAATCCCAACATGTTCTCCAGGCAGGTAGTGCACTTCCTCATTAGTCTCACAGGAAAGCTTAACTAGAATGGTAACACGACTAGATACAGAAAAAAAAGAGATCAGACAGTCTTAGTTACGTCGACAGGATTTCCCCTGAACTGTGCAGAAAAGGAACAAATCTGAAGTGGCAGTTGGCACATTGCAAAGTTATATATTTGCCTACAATCCCAGAGACTCCATGGGAGGTCAGTTCCTACTGTGGAACTGTAGAACCTAGTAGAGTAGAGTAGAGTTCCTACTGTAGAACAGCCAAGACTGTACATATTGCTGTGGTCTTAGGATAATGATTTACTTCTACTAACAACAGTACCAAATTCATATATATTTCTTAATTACTGACAGGAGATGATGTTCGTAACCAGGTATTTCAGATGTTTAATATTTTAGTAAAATGCAGTATTGAAGTATTCAAAAGAATGAGGGATTGTACCTGGATTTTAAACTTTGAAGATTCTGTCTGAATTTCAGCTTCATGAGAATCACATCCTTGGCGTGAATGTTTGCAAGTGCTGTTGAGAAAACAGGACATGACTCATGGCAATTTTGTGATTAGGTTTGTTGGAAATGTCTTCAAATAATATGCAGAGAACTGAACCATGCTCGTCCTAGGATGTGATACACTTTTGGTTGGTTATGATTTGTCATGTTATAAGCATGACTTCCCTGACTAAATGCAGTTCATCTCAGCATTGTTCCTTTGGTGCAGTCAAAATGTGTGCTAGCTCTGGTGTTCTGGAAAACATAATGGTATATGAAATATGAACCAATGTTTTTTTTTCTCTCTGACCACTGCATTTTATGATATATATTCTATCATCTAGCAGGACCAAAATCACTTCTAGAAAACCTTCACAGTGAGACCTGTCTGAAGCAAAACAGACAGAGGAAGAGGAAGGTGGGAGGTAATACCTTTAGCCAAGTTCATGGTTCCAGAGTCATGCACTATCCTGTAACTCTTAGGATTCCAGCTTTCATCTGAGGTATAGATTGCTGGCAACTGGATGGTGGTTTTCCCACGGATGTTAAAAATGTCACAGGCAGTCTAGAAAAAATGAAAAACACAAAGCTATTTGTAGGAAAAAGCTTACATTCTTAGCATTGTCATTATCCTAATGAGATGTCCATTTCAGAGACTGCTATTTTTTATTGATTCCATTGAATTCAGTGATATTACAGGGGTTGGTTCTTATGGGATGCTAGTGAATACTTAAACAAAATGAGTGAACAAATTAGCTACTGAGCTATTTATTTAGTCACCTTGAATGCAGTGACTGCCCACGAGCGGAAGGCTGCTTCTTGCCCATTGAGTTCATCTCCTTCACCTATCGGAATGAGCTGAGATGCCCCAAGTTGGGACAGTTTTCCATCAATGGCATGAGCAAAGGCACAGAAGTCTGGATACATGCTGGACCCCAAACCAAACACAGCATATCTGCAGAAGGAGTTACAAATAAGATCACTGTGTTGAGCTAAGTGAAATGCAGAAGGACTCAATCACATGCAAGCCAGGAACTTTTACCGAATTTTTTTTCTCAGCAACTTCAGGGTGAGCAAGGAGTTCTTCAGGGTCTGTATAAAAATTCATAAAATACTTTAAGTTAGAAAAATACTCTAATTTAAATTAGAAGTGAGACCCTGATCCATATCTCACACAAGCATATGGGGAAAATGAAAGGGTTGTCTTTGGTCTCAGTCTTTGATTTGAGCCTCATATATACTTTTGAGATGAATATTACCTTTCCATTATTTGGAGAATCCCCACTTCCAAAAGTGCTAGTAACCACTAGAAGAAGTGTTTCTTTTTCCAGGTCACAAATGTTGTACTCATGCATGCACAGAATCTGGAAGGTATAAAGCTCGTGAGAAATTGCCAGCAGACATAAGAACTAGCAAGATTTCTAGTCATTAACAAGACATCACGATCAAGATCAGTTCTACTCCAACTTATATTTATTGAACATTCAAGACAGAATTAGAGAATGAAGGCCTTTATCAGCAGAAGCTAATAAAACCAGTCAACTTCTTTCTCCACTTAGTATGAATGATTTATACTTTCTTACCTTAGTGTTGAAGGCACAGTTGAACAAGCTGCACAGGTTGTTTGCCAGTGTTTCAGATTTCCCAGTCTCTGTTGCATAGAGGACAGTGACCTTGGTCCTTGTTGCCATGGTTTCTCGCATGAGTAAAGATGCAAAGAGCACAGCCCTGGGGAAAAAAAATAAAATTAATATAGCTACACAGTAATTCAGATTGATTCAAGCTAGGAAGGAATGGTCTTGAGATTGCTTTTTCCTTGGAAGATCGTCCAGAAGCAATGCACTATAGATAGCTTGGAGTAAGAAGACTCTTATTTGAGCAACTTACTTTGCCAAAATGCTAAATTTTATTTCTTTTTTCTTTGGCTTTCGGGTCTCATCATGCCAGACATGTGTTTTCCATGCATCCACCTTTAAAAAAAAGGCTAAGTTTCAGTAAGACAAGTAAAATAATACACAATTTGTATTCTTTTAAGGGCTGGATTAAATAGAATCTGTATATACAATAAACACTGTGTACAAATATGGTAGCAGTCTGTGCATTTTATTTACAGCTTGAGAATTCAACAGAACCACCATAACTGTCCACAGTACAGTGGGTACTGTCTGCTGCTTATGAGTCTCCCTGGAGATTAACATTCATTAACGAGGCCTTTTCATACACACCTCTTCAGGTCATCTGCACAGCTGAAGCTGCCTACTACAATCATCTTTTGGGATGATTTATTTGTACCTGGTAGTAGTAGAAGGGAGTGAGGACATAGTTCAGCATCTCCTGGTGGAAGACAGGAGTTATGCTGCCTGACATGGGAGGCACAATCCACACCCAGTCAGCCGGGCAGCCCCCGCGCACGCGGTACTCGCTCTGCATGTACTTCATGAAGGACTCAGCAGCAGAATGATGATCCATGATAGTCACGTTTTGTTTCTGGAATAATTGCAAAAAAGAAAGACTTACATAAAAAAGCCCATCCTGTTCTCCTTCCTGATGTAGTTAAAGTAATCCTGTTGCTTTGGTTAATATTTCAAGGACTTCAGGTCTGGGAAATAATTACTATCAGCAACTATTATATAGACTGAGGCAGACCTTTGATTTTTTTTTTTTTTTTAGTGTCAGCACTTTACCTCTCCAGCACTGGGAGTGTGTGCTGAAAAGCCTGATTCATTCTTATCCATTTTTCATATCATCATATGTTAAGTAAACTGTACTCGTAAATAAAAGTTATCAGTTCATTGCTTTACATAGATTTTGACACTTAGAAATACATGCTAAAAGGATGAATAATCTTCCCCTTAAATTTCCTTTTTTTAAATTTTTCTCTCCCCCTTCTGCCTTCACATGAGATATTTTTTCTGGCCACAACAGGAAATACAGATTCCTGTGCCTTCACAGGTATAAATCAAAAATAACTTTATAGAACCATAGTTCTATAAAGCTGTTATAAGTGAAAGGAAAAGGGAAAAGAGACACTCTATATTCAGATACCACACTTGTTGACTTACCTGGAAGCTATAGAGCACAGCCACATTTATCTCTACAACAGCTCTGTCTTTCCATAAGGATGAAAGTTTATTTGTTTCCAGTCCCATTCTTCTCCCTACCTCCTACACATGAAAAAGTGAGAGAAAAGGGAAAACAAGTTTACTGTGTGGGAGTTAGACCTCATGATTTCTGCACACCTCATCACATTAATATGCAGAAAACGTATTGCAGAAGGGAGAAGAGTCACTTAAGCAGGGGACAGTTATGGCAGCAGCAACACCAGAGATTAGTGGTACACCTGAGTTGTGGAGTTGTGGTTCTTGAGGCTATTCCACTTTGTAGAGAGGGGAGTGGTCCCCTCCTGAACTAAATGGTTTATAAAAAGGGGCAGTATCTGGTCAGAAGTCTGCATTATTAATTTGTACTGGTGAGGTGCCCAGGACCTGCAGCTAACCATGAGGACTCTACTGCTTGTACACAGCAGACTGGAACCCACATAAGCACAGCTCTGAGAAAGGTACAGTCAGACACCAAGAGGCCTGACTCAGCAGGACTCAGGGTAAAGGTGGGGAAGAATTCCCTTTGAACAACACTTTCTGTATATATATATATATATTTTTTTTTTTTACAGTTGCAGTTTCACCATTCTATCCAGCTATTTGGAAGAGATACTGCCTGCAAAGCCTGACACTGTCTCTTTTTTAGAAGAGCTTCACCTGCCAACCCCATTCCCTCTGCAGAGCAGCACACTGTGAGTCCCCCCCTGAAGTTACCTTCAGGATGTTGTAGCGCTGCACATCACAGAAGTCTCGCACACCGATCTCTGTCCCCATGTACCAGCCATTGAAAGGGCACCCCGTGAACTCCAGGCCTCCCACCTCAAGGAGCATGTTGGCAACAGCAGGCAGTGCATACCACTTCAGATCTAACTCCTTGAACCACTCATACCTGTTAAACAAGCATTTTGATTTATTACTTCATGTCTTTTCTTCCTTTAGGCAATAACCAGAAAGGTCCAGGGAGATGAAGAGTCCCAGGAAGCAGGGTCTGCAGAAGCTCAAAGCATTTTTCATTTATGATGTGGCAACTGCCTGCTTAAGAAACTGCAGGACAGTACTACTGAGTTCTGCAGTCTGCAGGCCACTCCCAAAGCAACGATGAAGAAGAAAACAAGGAGAGAAAGGAGTAAACACGTTATGAGTGCAGCCAGATTTGACATGTGTATTACACAGGCATAAGAAAGTATTTTTTAAATTCTGTATGTGATTGAAATGTAGAGTGGGGAAAAAAAAGATTCCCAATAAAATTGCTATTCCTTAATTTAAATTTCATGTCATTGTTCTAGTAGGCATGTTAACTTTTAGGACAATTTACCATCATTTCAACCAGACAATTCATCAAGTGACTGTTGCAGCCACTTGCTAATAATCTGCTATAGGGTGAGGGAGAGGCAAAAATGCAATTTTCTAAATCTTTGGTGCTTACTTTGGATGTTCCATGGGCACTTCGAGGACAATTTCTGGTGGGAATTCAAATATTTCTGGGTCTTGTCCATTTGCTTGGAGAATGAGTGGAACGACATCAAAGCGGCCATACCTGGGCTTCCACCCCAGCTCAATGCACAACTGTAAACAAAATAAAATACGTTTTGGGGTTTTTAAGGTTTCCCCTCCAAGATTTGAAGGCAAAAAAATGTTAACCCTCTAAAACCTGCTGAGGTAAATGCTAAGTAATAATGAGTGTCTTTCCCACTCATCCAAGGTGGAGCCATGTTGTTCTCATACTGATTGTGTCTCTGGCTTAAGGGAAGCATTAGCTCATCCTGTTTGGAGATGGAGTGCAGAATTTTTATATCAGAATTGTAAGAAATTATTGCTCCAGCCTTCACCTAGACCTGTGGGGCAGAACATCCCATTTGCTCCTTACCACCACATTCCCTCCCACTTTGCCTAAACACATAAAGGAAGAAAAGACAGAGGTGTTAGACGAATGGGAAGCAGCTGTGATTCTGTGTTGGGAAGGGTACCTGTGTGAACTCCACACTGGCAGGGTCTCCCATGACAGACCCATCTGGCATCTGATATCCTGCGTATCGGATGAGCTGGCTGTTCCAGATACGAAAATCATGTTTCCCATCAGTCCTCTGGGGGAAGACAGTGATGGCTGACCTGCCCAGAGAGACAGCCACACCCCGTTACACCACAGCACCACATCCAACACCATCTAATTAAGACACAAATTGCTACCAACACCTATTATTTTATTTTTTCAAAATAAACACCAGTAGAAATAAAAACCACTCATCTTCTCTACTCAGCTCCCTTAATCACCAAATGGTCTGTTTCCATTTAAAAAACATGTTTTCATCACAAAAAAGGAATTACAAAAGATTTTGCAACATCAGCCATGAAAGTTACAATATCTAAAATGTTTGATGATACCACAGGAACAGTGAAGTACCAGAGGAATTAAGAGCAGAGACAAGTTGCCAAAATACTTAGACCATTTCAAGTCCTTTAATCCAAATCTAGATGTGATTTTTTTTTTTTTAAAATTAAAATTAAAGATACATACCTTATATTTCCACTGTTTGTGGCATACTGAATATGGTGACAGATATGCTCAAACATTTCCTTTGCCGTTTTACAATCACGTGCATCAAATACCTGTATGTTTCCAACAGAAACATAAAGAAAAATTATTTTGAAAAAGCAATGGAAGCTCAATGTTTTTCTTGTGCATACAAGGAAAGATTCAGGAAAAAAGTGAAATGAAAAATCAGTGTTTCTCCACTTAACTATAACTCCACTAAGATAAGTTCATTTTTATTGTTCTCATATACATCATTTTCACATGTAACAATCCTCCAAAGACCAAGACATGCACCTGGTTCCACAACACAGATGGTTCCTACACAAGTATTCATTCAACTATCTAGCAGAGAACTACAAAAAAAATAGCTGAGCTTGTGATTTGTAAAGGAAGGAATAGTCCTCAGCTGAAGCAACTGAGGCATATTGTAGCTGATTCTGATTTACTCCAGATGGCTGTGGCTCAGGATGCCCAGGTTACCTGCAGGTTGGACCACTGGATTCTCCCAATGCACCGGGGAGCATTCCTCCAGGCCTGTTTGGCAGCAAAGGTCAGTTCATCCTTTGTCAGCTGATAGGTTCCTGTTGTTTCTATCTCCTTGGTCACTGCTTCCAGTCGGCTCAGGTGCTCTTCTGTTTTTGGCCTTTTGAACATGGAACAGCCACAAAAAGAAACAATCAGAATTCCATTACTTAGAAGTGATTTAAATCGCTGAATTCTCTTACATTTTGGGTCAAGAAGAACACAGGGACTGCTGAAGCCACAAAGCTTTTGAGCATCCGTTTGCACAAGAAGAATTCTACTTACATCCCTGTTTTTATCTGCCACGGTGAGGGCAACTTTCTAGGGAGGGGATTAGCAACTATCTGGGTTGAGATTTGGATAAACGCTGAGAAGCCTGTCCCTGTTACATATTAATCACCACCCAACACACACAAGTTTTTCTGTGTAGAGTTTTCATTTAAATTTGGATTTCCTAGATTAGTTTGGAAAAACTTGTGTAACAGCAAGTAAATGAAAAGTAGAGAATACACTCGCTTCAGCCCAGGAACAGGATTATAGTGACTGTCTTCTCAAAGCTCTATTATTTTCACTGGGACACAGCTCTTCTGAGCAAAGTAAGTAGGATTTTCATTCCTGAAAAGAAGTACTGAGCACTTTCTTTGTCAGGGAAACCAACTCTAAAATTCTTTAGCTTGGTAACAGAGAATGAAGTCAAAACATTAGGAAATATTTATCGCAGCACAGACAAAAATTGTTTTGTTGGCTTACAGATAGTGAAAACAGCCTGCACTGTTTGAGAGTTTTCACATTTTCAACAAGATGAAAGATCAAGGGCAAGCATGTAAGATAGTGTAAATCAACGTGATCAAATAGCCATGAGCAGAAACACAGAGACGTGCAAATGTAATATGCTGGCATGTGAGCACAGCCTACGTGTAAGGCAGGGCCCTTCAGAAAGATTCAGATGGGAGAAAGCTTTGTAGAAGAGTTCAAAGTGTCTGAAGAAGTAGCTGTTACATGGCTGAGCCCCTTTGAAAGCCTGATAGTGTTTTATAATGGAATGAGCAAACACTGAATTGTCACTTGAAAGCACAGCTTGTCGTGTGAAAACTTTGTCACTACAAACTCTTGCCCTCAACCAGATGTTCCAGCTTTTTCTGCAATAAGGTGCACCATGTCCATTTTTGTAAAAACAAACCATCTTTCTGAAGCTAGAGCATCCCTCTCAGCATGCTGAGTAAGCTCATGTTGCTGATAGCACAGACCAAGGTTGATAAACAAGAGACTGCCCTTCCAGTCCTTGCCTAAAGCCTTGACAGTCAAACCAGAACAAAAGATACTTGGAACAGCACAAAACCCCCCACCATTATCCACATGTAACACTGAGCTGCATAGGAGCTAATCCACTTAACATCCCGTGTTATGGAACCAGAAGGTAACATTCTGTGACCAAGCTGCTTATTATAGAAGTACTGCTATTTAACACACTCAGAAGGGAGGGGGCTGAGGAATGCACTGTACAGAGTCCACTTCTGTATACCTCAGACCTGGGATTGGCAGATATAGCATATGAAGTGCAGTAGTAGTGTTATTTACCTTTCCTAATAGTCCTTAGCTGTTTTCTGAACTCACACTATGTAACAGGCCAGTTCCTGATAGCTGTGAAGCCAACAAACACTCCTATAGCCTCAGACAGGCAGGCAGAGAATGTTTGTACCAAAATGCAGTAAAGTTGGCTTACTCTTTAAGCGAATTGTAGTACTGCTTGATGAAGTCTATTGCCTGAGGTAAAAGCTCTGCTGATGGAACTGGTCCATCTCTAGTACCTCTCACAAGGCCCTTTGGGGTCATGAGTGCCCCTTGGCAGGCTTTGGTCCGGCAGTTGATAATCTGAAAAACAATAAAATGCCAAAACCCAATGTTGCAATCAGTTATCTTTTCCAAGTTATGAAAAATCACTATTCAGGTTTCTGTATCTTACCTCTTTTGCTGACAGGTGCAGTGTGTCAAGAAAGCTGGATCCATTTTCCAAGTTTCTTACTTTTACATTTCTTGGACATCTTGATATTTGGTTGGAAGCTTTGATACCATATTGGGGAGGGTTCTGGACAGAGGAAAGATAAAATACACAGTTGGTCCTCACATGAGAACTTGGAGAGGTTTTAGGCAGTAAGCACAACTCATGTGAACTGCTAGTATCAAACAATGATGCTAGAAACAGACCTCTCTCCCACCACTGTCCTTTGCTGAGGTTATGATTGGTGCTGTCTCTATCTGCTTCTTCTTCAGATCATATAATTTGGCATCGTTATGACCTAAGCTTTAAAAGGGGGAAAGACAATTCAGTATAACACAACGTGTTTAGTTTTTGATAGTTATGCCTGAAGCATCAGTAGGGAGATGCTCTGAGCTGTCCCTGAAAAACATACTGAGTCTATTAGCCAACCATTAATTAATAATCACTTTGCTAATTTTTTTAGGATATGCATGCCTCTTTAGTCCTAGAATAGATGAAATCATTAGAACACACCCAATAAACTTAGGACTATGAAACAGAAAGCAGGATGGTTTATCTCCCCAGTAATTGTATAACATAGATGCAAGAGCTTCAGTGTACCTTAGAAGACACCACCACCCAGTGAACCTCAGGACAACTGTTCTCTGGTTAATATTGATTTGGAAGAACATTACAGGTTTCTCCAGACCCCACAACACTCAATATCCTTCTTCTTCAAATGAAAGAGAAACTATGAAACCATTAAAAGATCTTACTCATGGATCTTCCCATTTTTCTCCACATTGTTATTAATGTCCTTTTCTCCAGAGGACTGGCTCTTAGCAGCACGAGGCTTGAACACAAACTGCCATGGGCACAACATTTTGTATGCTTTATTTATGGCCTCAGTTCACAGGGCTGAAAACTTGTGTTGTGTGATGTGGGAACACCTCTGGGAACAGAAAACAAACAAGGTCAGTTTTTAACATAGAAGGTAACTCCCTTTAAAATGGATCTGAAACTCACCAGACCAACTGATCTCATCTGACCAGCTTCCTGTTTTAAGAAGGAAAATTACTTGACTCTTAAAGTACTGATGCTGAAACTAAAAGTTACCTTTGTCAGTGTCATGATGCAGCCATGCCTTGTTTTACAACACTGGTAAGAGAGATTCAAATGTTGCATAAAATCCAGCTGCATAAACCAGCAAATATCAGCATGTAAGAAAGATACATGCATGCTTTGCTCCTCTGAAAAGCACACCTTGGCACTTGGGGATTCAGAAATTTGTTAAGTGTTATTAAACTAAGTGTCCTGTTAGTTCACATCACTGCTAGCTATGGAAAAGGGATATAAAACACTACTGGTTTATTCACATAGTTATGAATAAAAAATGGTCTGTAAATTAACCAAAACATTTTGCAATGTATTCACTTGCCAGAAGCAAACTGAATTCTGAGATTGACTTCTGTATTTTGTAAGAAAATACACACATATAGCACACATTTGGATGTAACATAAATATAAGTATGTACAAAGTTTAATGCTTTTCATTTGAACATACATTTTCTGCTAATTTCTGATCCTAAAATGGATTTTTCTGCCAGGGAAGGTGTGACGGAAGAAAAAGAGCAAACTGGTAAATTGGTAGCTAAAGCAGAATCAGGAATAAATCTAAATTATTATTCTGCACTAAAAAATGCTGCAGTATGCCTCTATAGCTTTGTGAAACACTGTGAAAAAAGAGAAGGAAAGTACAGGGAGAGAGAAAAGAAGAAAGAAAGAAAGACAAAGAGAAAGCTAGAGAGAAAAAAAAGGAAAAAGGACAGAAAAAACCCAACAAAAATACACAAAAGGAAAAAATAAAGGGGAAAATTAAAAATAAAGAGATTAAGAAAAAAAAAGAAGATAAAAAAAGAAAAGAAGAAGGGGAAAAAAAGAAAAAAGGAAAGAAAAAAGAGAGAAGACACGTTTTCTATTCACTGGCATTCAGAGTAAGGACTTGCTTGCTTCTTGTGCTCTCCATAACAGGGATCTTTAGACAATATTTACAGTATTACCTGTTAGATGCACAAACTTTTAAATCAGCTGAAAGGGGAATCAAGTTTCGGAGAAGCCAGATGGCTTGGATGTCCAGCAGGAGACAACCTGGTTCCAACACTTTACTCCTAATATAGAGAAAAAGCCCACAGTTTGCCACAGAACTGCTTCCCTTGTGAGGTGGGGTGAAGGCATGGCAGAGGAGCAGTGGGACAGGGCTGCCTTACCGTGCTTTGGGAGAGATGCTCCTGACCCTGCCAGGAGACGGTGTCCTCTGCACAAGTTTCTCTCCTTTGATCCCTCCTGCTCTGTTTCCCTCCTGCCAGGCAAAAGCATTTTATACTCCAGGATGATGTATGCAAACCAGCTGAGTAAGGCTGCCCGTGGCCGGCGGGCCAGGGGAATCCCAGGTCCCACTCCTGCGGGTGGCCCATGTGCTGTCTGCCTTACCTAACGCTCTGGGATGGGCGGGAGCCTGGAGCCAGCCCCGAGGTTATGGGCATCCCCTCCTTCCTGCAGGGTGCTGCAACCCCGATTGCCACACACGCTGGGTGATAAGGACTCGGGGGTATCACTCTGAACAGTTTTTCCATGGCCGGGAAGGCTGCAATTAAAAAAAAAAAAAAAATCCAGAAAGAACTCTGACACTTTCTGACTGGATGCCCTTCTGTAGATGAAACCAGCAGCTGCAGAAGGAGCAAGTCTGTGTCCTTTACAAACAACTTCCAGAGAACCACAGCTCCGGGGTACAGAGCAGCCTAAGCTTCACCAGGAGAGGAGGTAAGGACAGGTACTGTGTGTTCACCTAAATACAGTGTCCTTATTTTTGGTCAGGTTTTAAAGTATCTTTCTCAAATGAGCATGTGCAGCATTTCCTCCCCTCAGGAGCTCCCTATCCTATCCATGAAGTTTGTACATTTCTGCTTTTGTAACACACCAGGAAAACTGGAAGGAAACTGCAACTCCCTGAAGTATAAAGTACTCACACAGCACTGCACGTGTGAGTGCCAGCAGGACAGCAAGATGATACAGACAGGATTATT
The DNA here is from genome assembly GCA_038090715.1 of Florisuga fusca. NCBI lineage: Eukaryota > Metazoa > Chordata > Aves > Apodiformes > Trochilidae > Florisuga > Florisuga fusca. The sequence continues at coordinate 6,485,613 of JAAWXA010000036.1, forward strand.
GAGATGATTTTCAACTGTAGACAACACGTGGGCATTTACGTATTACAAAATTTGGTTCCTACCTGGGCTCTGAAAGCCAAGGAGGTCCTGGAGCCAGGGCTGGCAGGCAGCACAGAGCTGCCAGGCAACTGCACTCACATGCTCTGGGATGCCAGCACACACAGAGATTTGGGCCCAAGTTATTTGCCCATTGATCTTGTGGATGGCTATCTTAAAGAAACAGTGTAGAACTCTTTCCAAATTAAAGGCAATTATTAAATCTGCTGACTAACACAAGGTCATAATCATTATAACGATGGAGAAAGATTTACTGGTGCTAAAGAGCTAAAAAATACAGTACAAGGCTGCAAGAGAAACAAGGAAACACATTCTCTTTTCATGTCACATTTTTACTGGACAAACTTGGACAAGGCATTTTCTTCTGTGTCTAGTTCCTCTGTTTAAAAGTGACCATTAAGTACTTGTGTGAAGCACCCCCAGAGGTAAACTGAGTTATGTGTACCTGTGCTCATGCACCAGTACATCTGTATATATTCCATCTAGGGTTGCTAGACATAAATATCTTCAAAAATAAACCTCAGTTTTCTGTAATCTGAGGATTCACCTGCATGGTTATATCAAGCCCAGGCTTCATTGCAGACACTGCTCACCAATGTTCACACACTCAGATTTTAATTTTTGTTACATTATACCCTTCCTCTCACCAGAATCACCATTTCACAACCCTCTGTTTAAAATCTCCCAGACAGGCAGAAGTCAGAAGGCAGAAATAGTGTGAGCTGTGTGACCTGATGCCATGCCACAAATTTCCACCTTGCTTCTGAAATTGCTTGACTGTGAATACAACTGTGTATCTCAGGGGTCAAACTGAAGGTGCTTGAACTGAAAGGAAACTTCAGAAGTCAAAGAAAAAGGTTGCACTCTTCTTCACATTTGCTCTTTTGCCAGGATTTGAAAATTCTACTTGCACCCTTCCCTTTCTTATTAAATCTCTATTTTCAACAGAACAGGGAGAATCTTGATGTTTTCTAGTGGAAAAAAGACCATATCTTAGTGGAAAATTAAGTGAATTCTATTATGTCCAATGGTGCCTAAGCTTTCATTATTCAGCCTTCTTATTTCACTGTTCTTGTAGACTGCTGAAATCAAGGAAAGGCTATAGGGACTGGATATGAAAATTCAGATTTGGAATAACCAGAAGAGGAGAAACATCATCTTTCCTCAGGACAATTGAGGATTGGCCGAGGTATAGCCATTAAGAGAAGTCATAAATTACTCCAGTTCCAAACACAGCCCGTTTGGAATTAGTGATTAATTAAACAAGCTCACTGTGCACTCCTTCTACAAATACTCTACACTGCACAGAAAGTTCCTCCTTCAGAAAAACAGTATTTCCTAGTATGCACAGCAACTTCTGCTTCTGCCACACCAAAATACAAGAACTGGTTGCTTTTCTTGCATTAACTTTGATGAAAGATGTGCCCTTCAAAGCAGAATATTTGACCTATTCAATGGCATCTGAACCATGCTGTCATTTCGAGTAAAATTTAGTTTCATTTCTGAAAATGTGATGACCTGTAGCTTCAACAATAAGCTTTCTGCAATTTCATTCAAATCAAGTTACATTCCTTGTCTGACTGCAATATTCTGCAGAAGATCAAGAAGTTATGGTCTTATAAAGCATTTAAAAAACAAGCTCTGTACTGTTGCTTTGGAGATCAGGATACCTTGAGTCTTCAAAAAATCTATTCACTGAGGCAAAGCTGATAACAAGGCTTGATTTTCCTTGTGTAACCTAAAGAGATGATGTTCAGTTGTCCAAACTTTTAATAAATTACTAGTGATTTTTTCCTAACTCCCCTTCCCTAGCTATTGTAACTATTTTCTAATTATTTGAGATGCCTCCATGACAATCTTTCAGAAATGTTGCCTACAACATCACAAATTCAAAATACAACATTCCAGGCATCTGTAAACACTCCACATCCCAGAAAGTTTGTTAAGACTTCCCATGCTCCTCATGTGATGAGGATGAAGGACTCCCTTTGCAGTTACAAACTGATAGCTCTGTTCTTTATGCATTTCCTGAGGAAACAGACTCTGCTTCCTGCTTTATCCCACTTGATTAACTTCACTGATTGAGGAGGAACTTTGTCCTTAAACTACCAGTAACAAGTGATTATTAAAAAAAGGATGAGAAAGGACCCCATATGGCACCTGGTCCATTTCTTTGACCCATCACCAAGATCAGCTGTAACTCAGATATTTTTGAACCACCAGAAAGCAGTTACACATCAGCATGAGGGGCAGGATTCCCAGAAAAAAAAGCTGCCTAATACCCTGAGATGAGGCACCAAGCAGTATATCATCACTCAGATCACAAAAGACCATTTACATCATGTCAATAGACTCAGGCTTTTCAGTTAAATGCTCACCACCTCTTTCACCCATCACCACTCTGTGGTACAAATAACTTAAGTCATTTGGCCCATTAAGAACATCAATTTGCTTTCTGTTCCCTTTCTGGGCTCAAGTGCTGGTTTCTCTGCTGCTGCTGAGACTTCTGTCACATTTTCCACCGGGCTATCTCTTAAATGTAGAATACAGACAATTGCCCTGGCAACACTTCAGTGTATCACATACTTTTGAAGTAATTTTAAGACAGGTATTATCTCTTTGTTTGTGCAGTACCCAGCGCATTGTGTGATGGAGCACTGAGCCACAGGAAAGCCTCTCTGTACCTTTTCAACTCAGAGGTAAATAAATACATAAATCATGACAATTTTGAGGGTTTGTGTACCAGACCACCCTGGGGTAGCATCGGAAAGTCTGTTTTCTAGCAACTTTGCACTTCTCATCTATAAATGTCCTCAAATGAAGATTTACAGAATGAAACAATACATCTTAGCACCAATTCTTCCCAGCCTTATGCTGTGGAACCTCCACAGATTCAGTTTAAGTATCTAGCACTTTCCAACAAGTAAAGGTACCATTAGTAACAGCTGCTGCTAAAAATGGTATTCCCAAAGATCTCCTCATATTGACTACTGTTAATCATCATCTTTTACAGTAGTTTGCTTTTTCATTTCCCAAAGAAAATGTGTTTGGTTTCAATATTTCCTCAAACTTTGCAAGATGGCAGTCCTCTTCCTTTGGTTAGTGCTTTGATTGCTTTCTGCACCTTTACAGATTTTGATGTATTTACAGTGGTAAATTGTAAATATTGTAGCATCTTCTTCACTGGCTTCTTCGTTATTTTGTAATGTTTTTTATAAAGTGGGGATAAAATCCTTTTATCAAACGCAAACCAAGACTCGGATCTAGGCTCTTTAAGACATGCAGATACAAGTAAGATCCCAACTCTACTGTCTGGACTCCTTTTCAGCTTCTGCAGATTTAAGGTACATTAAAACCAACCATTCCGGGCAAAAACTGTAATGTTTCATTTTCCATTTCCCGACCTAGGCTGTGTAAGATTGCATTTCAAATGATGACAAGAAAGACGGGAAAAACTCATGAGGTGAACATCCAATGGCGAAAATGAAAGCTAAGGAGAGTGTTAAATTTCCAGTCTGTGCCAGTTAACCCATCCTTCCTGTCTGCAGGCCAAATTCAGAAATCCAGTAATAACAAAACCCCGTCACCAGCCACCCTTTTCACATGTTCATGTTGCAAACTTGGACAAGGAAGTGAAAAAGGGACAAGGCTGTCAGACAACCAATAACCAGGTTCCTGCGTGCCTGGCTGCACGAAGTGACCACTGAGAGGTTCTGACTCAGCAGTGGGAATCCTAAAGCAAGGAGGCAAAACAGCAATTGGCAGCTGACTGAGCATAAACCCCAGAGCCTCCACGCAGCTGGCTGCAGGGCTGCATGCCCAACTCCCCTTGACATCATTTCTGTTGAAGATGTCACTGTCTGGAGCACAGGGAAAAAGCTGGCAAGAGGGTAGGGAAAACGTATAGAGCAGGGTTTGTCATCTCTGGTCCTGCCCCTCACAGCTGAATTGAAACAAAGATCACATTAAGATTATCACGTGCAGAAAGATTCTTGAGAAAAAACCCCAGTAAACTACAGAATTGCAAATGTGTTCTCACTCCACTCACTGAGGAAGAAACTTCAATTTAAGTAGCTGGTTAATGTCAGTAGAATTCAGAATTTCTAATCAAAGTCAGGTAGCACAAGAGTGCAGTTTTTTGAAAAAAAATCCATACATTTCTGGGCTGAAACAAAACTGAATATTGAAGTATAAATGTCTCTGGAAGTTAAAAACACCTTAAACAGAAGGAAAGAAATGAAAAAATCCATCTTAAGAAATTATACTTTTATATAACTGCAATCTCCATTTCTGTGCTGTTTTTCATCAAAAGATCTTAAAACATTGCTAAAACACACACAAATTTCAATCTCGCAGCACAGTCCCTAACCACAATGTGAAGGAATATACAGCCAACTGTACTATTTCTCATGGCAATAGGCTATGAATATCCCTAGAACAATGCACTTCCACAGAAACTGCTCCAAAACCTGTGAGGTTGAACAGAGTATGCTATCTTCATGCAGGTTGATTTAGCCACTCTATAAAATAGGGATATAAGTCTCTGTTATCACAAAGGATGGGTAATGTTCTTCAGCCTAATAGGATTTGAAAACTTACCTGCAATTCACACCAAATAAATGCCTAAAGTCAGTCTGGGCAATGATGAGGGCTCTTAATCCAGTGTTTCATCACTGATTTCTGAAATGGAGGGGGTTTTGTTTCTTACCTTTTGCACAACTTGCTCCTAAATGACTGATTTCACATTTATATTAGACAGTAATTACAAAATATAACCCATGCTTTGTATGAAATATGAACAAAGACTCTTTCTTCAGAGTTTCTTGAGCTCTGAAAAAGGTTATTGCTAAGTCTATTAGGAAGTCCACTAAAATCTTCAGAGCCTGGAGTAATGCTCTATTTCTGCCACATTCTGTTTCAGAACCACACAGGCATAATACTAAAATACTGATTATCACATTTTTATTTAATACTAGAACAGGTAATATACACTCAGGATAACCTTGGATACAAACAGAAGCAACAGTGCTCCATCCTGGATTAAGGAAGTAGGAAAAGTTAATGGTCTTACCTGCGTCAGGGAATAATCAGAAAACATGTTTCAAGTGCCCTATTTTTTTTTCCTCTCACAGCATGATCTTTCATTATCATTCTCTTGGTTACTTCAGACACATGGTGAGCATAGTCAATGACAACATTCACAGAAATTTCTCTTTTCTTTGGGGACTGTGCCAAGGTCTTCACCTCCAGAGGTCTGACCATCTGGAAAGTATGTTTTCTCTGCTAAAGCATCACTGATCCTCCTGTCAGCCTTTCCCAGAAAACCTCTGATGGGTACAACTGGAAAATTTTCTTTGTCCTCCTGTTCTGGACCCACAGACTATGTTTCTCACTCTTCCTTTCTCTCACCCTGCTTGCCTCCATATCTGAGTGCCTTCCTGACTGGCATGCTGCTGTGCATGTTTTGAGATGGTACTGACTGTCATTTCCTTGACTTGGGTCAATGGAAATCAGTCTTAGCCACAAGTTCAGACATCAGCTGAACTTCATTCCCAAAGCAAGTGTTTCCATTCACTGAAGAACTGCATCCCAGCCTCAAAATTCTGGCTCTGAAGAACATGGATCAGTTGTGATATCCAGAGAAGGATGGTTCATCATCCAGTTCTGCATTTCCACACCGAGGGACAATCATTAAGCTGATCTTGAGGGGGGACAAAAATCAGAAAGTAAGAGCATACTCATAAATCATTTTGTTTTATGAAAGTGTACTGCTTCCTTATTTATGCCACTAAACCATGTGCTTTTTTTATGAAGCAATTGAGAGACATTTGGCTTTGATAAAATGTCTGTGATATTGACTGGTGGAAGAAGGCTACAAAGAATGCACAAGACATCACTAACTCATCAGGGCACCCACCTGCTGAGCTCTGTACAACATTTGCAGTAGTCCCAATAAGACAGAGATAGACAGACTCTCACTGAGAGTCATTGGGCATCTTGCCCATTTACTCCAAAAATCTTAAAATGGCTCCACAAAACAAATAAAAATAAACTATTTCAAGCTCCCTTATCTGAATATTGACCATATCTTTCTTTCTATCAAGTCATTCTTCTACCCAGCTGTCTGGAATTTTTCTCTTCCAAACTGATTTCTTCTAAATGACCAGCAGGAAACTTTTCTCAAAGACTGCCTAATAGTCTATGTCAATACTAGCCCAGCCTGCTTATCTGCTTGATAAGACAAGGGATTAAATGCATGGCTGGATCAAGAACATTTCTTACATCTAGAAATGCTAAATCTAATTTTGTTGACCATGTTACTGAGTAACTTTTAGCACTCACCTTGACTGAGGTTTTGCATTATTGCTAAGCCCACAAATCAGCCTTCTCTAAGAAGCCAAATTCTGGACAACACCAGATTTGAAAATGGATGTGAGACCAGCTCTGCACAGTGTCATTTATCAGCAGTCAACACTTCAGCCTCACAGATTGCCTGTGCAATGCAAAGCACTCCTTTTTGTAACCATGCATATTTCTCTGGGCCAGTCTAGTTTGACAGACTTAAATTTATCAGAAGCATTTTAAAATTTTCTTAACTTTCTGACAGTCTATCATGACATGGTAAAAAACCATAACATCTCTGATCCCGATTTCCTCCCATGTCTTTGCTTTTCAAATCCCATTTCTTTTAAATGGTCCAGAGAAGTGATCTTATTCTCCTGAGGTTATGCAGCAACATCATGAAATAAGACGATCACCAAGTAAAATTTTTAAGGTCTCTCAAGCACTTAAAAAGCAATGTGAGATTTTTGAAAATCTTGGTCATAAAGATGCAATCTACTCTGCAAGATATTTCCAGCTAAGAGAGAACAAATTCTACAGAGGTTTTTGGGGAGAGAAAAGTCTCCAGGATTCAACAGGTTTCTGCATTCTGTACTATAAACTGTGGTTAAACACACCATTTGCTGACCTCTAAAAACAGAAAATAAAAAGCAAATATAAGAGAAAGCAGTCATTGCAGTTACACAATTGTGGAAAACAAAATACTCTGCTTTTAGGCATGAAAAATGAGTTCTCAGATTGGTAGGTATCAGGGAGGTGTCTCAAGCAAATACAGCCTTTGGCTGTGTCTGCTATCATGACTTAATATCCTCCAGACTACCAACTTCTGTTTGGCATTTGTTTTGAAACAGTTTTCCTTGTTCCTTGTTTCATACTGAGATACAGCTGCTTTTCTGTGGATGAAATCACTGCTGAGAAAATGAAAGCAAGACTTAAGAAAATCCCAGATTCTGTTTGTTACCTAATAAAGAACATGAGTCAGCCTAATCAGTTGCAAGAATTTATTGTCAACTGTCTATCTTTTAAAATCTATGCCACAGAATGGCAGGAAATGTTAATCAAAACACCACCATTTTTAAGCTTCTTCCAAGCGGGATCCCAAATACTGCAAAAAATAAGCTGTAATAATAAAAGAACATAAAGCACACTTGGTTTTAAGCAGATTTTTTTTAACTTGTTTAAACAGCACACAGGTAATGAGGCAGTTCAATCTAATATTGTGGGGCAGCAGCGGAAAGAGAATATTTGATATGAGGCAGTAAAAGCACGTGAACAAAGCTGGCTCATAAGTTTCAAAACAGATTAATGCAGAATATAAAGGCAGATTCTTCTGGGGGAAAAGGCACTCATGGTTGACAGGTATAATAAACAGCAGTTCCAGAACTGTCCTTATGATCTACAGGCTTACTTTGGTGTGCAGGATGACTCCCTTAAGTGTGCAAAGTCAGGGCCCTCTCCAGCCAGTGATAAATACTCCGCTAGGCTCTCAGCTGAGAATGACAGATGCCTCCATCTGCTTCTAAACTTAAAAAAAATTATTTTAAATACCAAACACAATTATGAAAAAAACAAAAACACATTCTTCAAAGAACAGGGATTTTTTTAAAGTTTATGTGTATGCCCTGATTAATCACAAGCTGAAAGAAGTACTTGATGACTTCTGTGTACTTCAGTTAGCACCATTTCATAAAACCTGGCTTGGCAGAAGTACAAGATAAATTAAATAATACAAAAGCCGAAAGATGCACCAGCTGGCTCCTGCTCAGGCAGAAATACACTGCCTCTGAAAAGCAGGAAAGACTGCAAGAAAAAAAATGTCCAAATGGGCAACACAGTCACTGTCAAGCCATTTTGATGTGTTACTGCCTTGCTTTAGAACACAATTTGTGACAAAAAGACCAATCGCACATTGCAGACAAATCCATGGTATTTTGGGTGGCACTGAAGGACACTACCTGGTGGAGCACAAATACTAAAGACTCGTTCTTACAGCTTAAGGTAAAAGACTCTCATAATGAATATTATGTTATAGAAAGTCTAAGACTCACGGCTGCTGTGCTGCCCGTTCGGTTTGAATCTGAACAGAGCTTCATTTGAAAACACAATTTGTAATGAGAAAGCTATTCACAAATAGAAAACTCCTTTAAAAAAAATCACAGTGAATTTTGTCTCTCTCAAAAGCAGCATTTATACTTATCACAGTAAAGATCACTTCCTTATAACTTCTGAAAATGAGCCAAACACCATAGAAGAGGTGCTTTTGTTCAGCATCCAATTCTCAAGCTCACGTGTCTCTAAACAAAAAGCAATGCCTGTGACATAATGAACCAGGTGAAAAAGAGTTAACATAGTGCTAAAAAACAACTTAAGGAATATTCAATTACTGCCAAACAGAGCTAACCAAAACCTGGCTTTGGATGGAAATATCCTATACAGTACCCACAGGGCTCAACTGAATTTCAGTGGCAAGAGTGAATTGAAATCAGTTAACACCTCTGACATAAGAATGTGATCAGATAAACATCCTTCTCCCTGAACCACGTGAAGTGCAGAATACCAACCCATGTTTTACATAAACCACAAATTCTGTCTTTTACATATCAAAACCTGATATAAATAATTATTAAAAAAAAGAGAGAGAGAAAGGTTGTCACTACACAGGAAGCTTCTACACGAGGCTCCAAGGCTGGTAATAACAAGTCAATTCATTACTTTTTAATCTGTTCAATATTGTCTGTAGGCTATAGAGCAAGAACTTACACACTCAACAAACCCATTAACTAACCCACCAGTAAACTGCCATTGTCCCACTCTTTCTAGACAAGCCAGTTCCATATTTATAATGGACAGATTACTGCCACACAATTTCAGCTCTAGGTTCCTAATGTTATATAAAGTATAACAACAAATTTGGTTTTATTCTTCAACTGAGTGTTGGTAAGTCTATAATCAGGGGCTCATTACCAAGAACATTTTATCTCATTTTCCTGAGCCAAAGTGTAATCTCAGTAGTCAGTTTCTCCATCCTTCAAAAATTAAAAGCACGATCCCAACCTATAAAACACGAGTCTCCCACCACCTTTTCCTTGTTCTGCTGTTTGTCTTGCATAACAAGGCTCCTGTGAAACCCTCTCAGCTCAACTGACAGAGATGTCTGTACACAACCTTTGAACAGCTAATTGCATTTACCTCCTCTGACTGTAGAGGAGCACTTAGGAGAATTTATTGACCCAAGGTCGTATAGGAACCAGCTGCAAACCTCTTGTTTCCAGAATGCAGTTATTACATTTGTGTAAACACAATGGAAACCCTCAGGGTAATAAATGGCCAGGTGATACTACTCCACACTGAAAGTGATGCTGGTAACTGAATGCTTGCTACAGTAGTGCACTTCAGTGGGGCCAACAAAAACAGGGACTTTGACATGGCCTTATGATGGGCCTTTAATCATTCAGTCATTGCATATATTTGTCAACAGTCCATTAGTTACCAGAATTGGCATGCTGAACAAGATGAGTTCCTCATTTCATAAAAAGAAACTAAATCCCATGAATAGGACAGGCGTGTCCCTTTTTACTGACATTATCCTTTGCTTCATCATCAGTTTAATGAGCACTGTAAGCTTTTTTAATTTAAAACTTTGCAATATCAATTATAGTATACAACACAGCCTCTTTTATCCCCTATTACTTAATTTCCACCAAATGTCTTTATTTTTAGGGATCCTTTATGACTGAATATGGAAACACAGATGCACCAAATCTGTTTAGTGTTGATTATTTTCTTTACAACTGCCAGAGAACCATGGAAAAAACTTATCAACGAAGGGCAGAAGTTTAGTGCAGAATAATTTTGGCTGAAGCTCTTCCCAAATCCCTTTTCAGAGTTGAGGTTTTCATCTACATCTAGGCTAATATAATATCTTTGGTCTCAAATTACACTGAAGAACAGAGTTTGTATCGTGTAAAAACAAAAGCCTCATATGCAGCTGAGTGACTGTTCAGCCCAAACATCAGAGAACATGTCTGCCTTGGACACTGGGGTTACTCAGTCTATTACAAGGAAGCACAGAGTTGTTTGTATCGTGTCTCCCCACGACCAAGAAAACTACAGAGTAAATGAGTTATCTTCATATTACATTTCTATTCTATCTAAAGGTTTGTTATTCTGAAAACCAGGTTATGTTTGAATGGAAAAACAAAAGCTCAGACATCTCATCATGACCTACAACTGAATCACCACTGCCAAAATATTTACTCATGATGTCTCCTGCATCAGTAAGCCTGTGCCCCTCTGCACCCTACCAAGAACTAATGCTCTACCAGTTTCCAAAATTTAAAATTCACAGATTCCAGTCCTACCATAACAGTTATATCTATTATACCTTTTGTCTGATGTTCCCATATCTCAGACATGCAGAGCTGCAGACATGCCATGGCTACACCTTCCAGCTCCTTGGTGAACTTGAACCTTGAATCTTGAACTATCCATAAAGTAAATAACAGGCATGTAAGAATGATTTAGGTGCAAGCAATTATCCTATTTAGTAACTGAATATGTCTCACACTATAAAAAGCCAGACAATTAAAGCAACAGAAGGTTGTTGAAGACACTACATTTAAAGTTCAGGAAACCAGTATGTCTCCACACACTGTTAGTCCTATGGAGTCCTATAGATTTCACTATTGCACTGATACAAGGTTCAGTACATCCCCATCCAGTCAAATTTGCTTGTCAGCTGCCAAAGTCCAAGTTTTCTATGCTCTACCTTGCATCAAATTTTTCTGAAAGTTCAAACCAGAACGGTTGCACTTTCAAAAAATGTATTTAAAAAGAAAGACTAGTGACTTGCCTCACCTGAAGAACAAAATCTTACACCTACTTTGTTGAGCAACTATTACCTTCATGCTTTAACTGAAATTAAGCAGAAAGATGGCCCCAGCATAATACCTGAGCATCTTCTGATGCACCTGCCAGGAAAGGATTTCAGGAGAAGAAAGAAGTGGGGTAGAGAGACAAGAAGAGAGAACAGAATTCAGGAACAGAACAGGAACAACAAAAGCTGAGGGTGTGTAAGGTGATGTGAAAGATGTAGGAGTAGAGAACCAACAGTGGCAATGGCAGAGGAAAGATTAGCAGAGGGCAGGAACTCTTGAAGAGGAGAGTTTAGGGTTAGCAGAGATAAAGGAAATTTTTTAATACAATACTTTATAGCATACCCCTTCACAGGCCCCCATTTCTTTTATAGTGCTTGTCAAATTCTTCTTGACTTCTTCCAGGTAGGATTTCCTGTTTGTTTCCTTCATATCTGAATGAAAAAAAGAAAATCTGAAGCCTAAAACAGACCTGTCTTTGCACTTGAGTTCTATTTGGGCAGGTGAGAACACAATTTGGAACAGTAAAAACCAAACCAACCCCCAAATACTCAGGGCTTCGGCACCGCATCGCAGCATGCACTGCCACCTGGAGACAGAGAGCTCCAAGTACAGCTAAAAGCAAAGGTCAGGCCTCAAAGGGAAACTCTTTTACCCCTAAGTGAATTTTATTTGAGATAGCTAGCACTTCTATTGAGTTTTCTCTGATGACAATCTATTCGGACACAGAAAATACTCTCTTTTTAAAAAGGGCATGGACTCGTGTTTTTAAAGGACATTTATTACATCTTGAAAAAAATGTGAAGGCCTTTATATCCATACAACACTGCACATTTCTGTGGTCATGCCATCCAGTCCACTGTTTCAATGGAAGTTTAGCAATTAGGGTGACAGGCACCTATCTTGAAATAAGACAACCATTAGTTCAAGTGCAAACTACAGGGTAGAGTGAAGATATGCCCAGAGCATGGACAGCCAAACAGAAAATATTGTGGTTCATGTTTCACAGCCTTGCAGTTCCTGGAAGTAGGTTTTCCACCTGGCAGCCAATGCTGTTGTGTCTGATACTAGGTTAAAACCAGACCTGTGCTCTGGTCATACCTCTGCTTCACTCTGAAAACATACCTATGGTCCTGACAGAGGATGAGCTGAGCATTTCTCACACTTGCAGACTCTCAGTATAAACATCTATGCTCAGATACTAGTTAAGTTCTTTCAGATGAGATGCTGGAATTCATCAGGTAAGAATAACAAACAGGGCTGTATTTATTATTTGTTAATGACTTTTACTCCACTACATTTTTATTCACAGAGGGATAAAGGCTGAGAAGCCCTCTGTGTTGTTCAAAGCACTGAGAAATTTGGGCTTTAAGCTGAAGTTCATGATTATACAAGCTAACAATTTGAACCTAGACTGTGCCTTTTACTTTGCAGACAGAAATAGCTTCAGAAATATTAATTTAGCTTCATGAAATCCCAATGAGATAAAATTATTTGAATTTGCATCATCTAGGAGAAAAATTCAGGCAATAACTATAATACAGTACTGGGCTTGACTGGAAATCTTCTAAGGGTGTTTACCGACGACATTCTTCTCTTCATCATTCCTCTTCTACTTCTGCTTTTTATACTAAAAACAAACAATAAAAATTATTTGTGGGAATGAGCACATAATTAAAAGTAACAGTTCCTACTGGCAAGGGTTTACAATCCTCTCTATGATCTACATAAAATTATCTGCTTCCTCTAAGTTAGACTGCAATTTGATAGGCTTTCCCTCTACAATATGAAGTGCTGCTTCTTGGCAGGCACTGTGAATCTGATCCTCCTCTCACACAGTTCAATTACTAGGTTCCCAATGAAGCAGACTACAATCTCTGTACCAGAATCAGAATGAGGCTTTTCATAATTGTGGAGAGAATAAAATCAGATGCAGGCATGGTTATTTACTAGGCGGTAACTGCTGGGATTTGGCTCCCGCTATAATTTTATAATCTATGACTAATCTGTTCTTGCTCCTTGCTCCTCAAAATCTCTCATTTTGATTTCATGGACTGGTAGAGAGAAAGACTTAACAGTCATTTAGTAAATTAAATCACAGATATTTGGAGCAAGCTAAACTTCTGACTTGTTTACTCTAAGAAATCCATGTTAACATGGATCTCTCCAACCAGATTTCAATCCAGGTGACTCTCAGGTGTCTAATGGTAAAGTGTCTTCATTCTTTTAGCTAAGAAACCCACTTGAGTGTTATCCTTCAGTGCTATGATAATAGAGAGGCATACACACCGGGTGATAACTATGGCAAAAGTAAAGCAATTACCACAATTTTGCCACTATTTTGCCTAACCCCGATTTGTGCTGTCACAGGCGAGATCAGAAAAAGAAAAATAACTTTTTCTGGGAGCTTATGTAAAGCAAGAGAAAATAGATTCCAGTCAGGAAAGCAGCTGATGCATATCAATAAATTGTGGCTTGCAAAGTTTTGTAGGGTTTTTTTCTATACTAGAGTTATAGTGGCCTTTCACTGATGACATGTAATAGAATTATCCACAGAAACAAAGATTTATATAGAGAGCAACTTAAAGCATCATTGGCTCTAAAAAAAAAAATATACTTACACTTATCTTGAGGAAGAAGAATTTTTAAACAAAAAACTATCACAATCCTTAATCCCTAGGGGCTAGGCATTTAATTTCACCAGACACTTCAATGTCCAGAACAACTGTTCCTAACTTGCTTTCCTCTGTTTTCCCCTTTGAGCTGAACTGAGAGAGCAAAACTCAGCCAGCCCCACGCACTTACTTTATTCATGACCCAGTCAGCATCTTCAATGGCTCTCTTGATAATCTGCTGTATTCGCTCAGGATCATCTTCATCGGCATGAACTTTGAAACTCTGCAACAGTGTTACACTGAGTACCCAACTTAACACAACAGTTGTCAAGACAAGGGTCACTGAAATCCCAAAGAAAATACTTTATGTAAACTGTTGATCTGAAAATGTAAAAAATATACATTGTAGCTCCTGGCTGTGATTATTTCCATAGCAAGTTTTGTCAAATGTAATTTCATATTAAGTGTTTCGCTCCTTTCATGCATCAGCAAAAACCCCAGGGAACTTCAATTCAGAAAAAGTGAAATTGTCTGGTAAGTTAAAATTAGGAAGACACAGGAAAACAGGTATGATCTAAGGCATGAAATTACTTCCATATGAACAATTAAATGAGATTTACCCAGTAGGGGCTGCAGGGCAGGATATACAGATTTAAAAATGTCATGCAAGGAACCAGGACCTTTCCCCATGAAACACATGGGGAATGATTGCTCACCCTCTTGACTGACACAGGAACTAGAGACGAAAGCCAAAGAAACAGAAGATTTCAGACTAAAAGCAAACAAAAATAAATGCTCCTTCACATGCTCCAGGTATAATGCTTCACATCCACTAACATTTACAGCTTGTAGAAGAGATTTTTGAAGTTGGTACAAACAGTAGAAGAAGAAAAATAAAAAATCCTGACAACACTGAATTCCACCATCAGAAAATAAATCTGTTTCCCACCTGTCTGACTGCATGCCTGTAGTGCTGACGGATGCTCTCTTCAGGAAGCTGCTTGCAGCACCGCAGCAGATACCGATACAGCTGCACAGAGCTCTTGACCAACTCAGCATTGGGCAGTGGGGCCATTCTCAAGCTTTTTAGCTGCTGAAAAAAAGAAACACAAATCAAAACACCCAATGAATTTTATTAAAACCACAGCCAGCAGAAGAACTTGAAGAAATTTTAGAAGAAACCACAAGACGGACTGACTCGGAGCTCAGCGTATGGACAGCTGGGGCTGTGGTCACTGTCCCAAAGTTTAAAATACAGATGTGTGCAGTTCATGCAAGAAGTTCACTCTGTGATGGTAATATTAAGGTGTATTGAAATATTACAGTTTTTCTCACTTAAAAAAAGACCCCCAGTGGAAGCTGCTATCTGGATACAAAGCAGCCCCACAGCCCTGAGGGAGTTTTCTGCTCGAGAAGCCAGGACTCAGGTTCATTCAAGACTGCAGCGCTTTCCTGTAAGAGTCCAGCCACACAGGGACACTGGAGAAGGACTCTCATAATACTGGAATTTAACAGTATTTCCTAATATTGTTATTGTCTCAAGACTATCTAGTGAACCAGCCTACAAAATGTCAGGTTTTAACTTGAAATAACAAGTACAAATATAGGAAAAAAACCCCAAAATATTGATAAGTTTGAATTTTTCAATTTTTTTGGTAACAGGAAAAGAACAAATCTAACAAGCTTCACCTCCATAACTATACTTACATATTGTAGCAATAAGTTCATCCAAGCTATATAAAGTGCTAATCAAACACTGTAAATGACTTGTCATTTAACAGATGGCTGCCATCTGCAGAGAACTAAATTAACATTTGGAAAAAGGCACTTTTACATCATTACTCTTAAGAATAAAGATAATAAGTAAGTAACTGAATAATGAAGTAGGTGTGTGGCATTATTTTAGCACCCGTTATGATACTTACTCATCAATTGGAATATTTTTTTCCTTTTACTTAAGTAATTTCAGTCCTCTGGCCAAATTTATTTCAGAATAGGACCCCACAGCTATTGTATGCCTGGGCTGCATATTTCCACAGAGCAGCTCTTCTTGCAAATCTCCTCATTATCTACCTGTAAAATGCCCATCACAAGGGGATATGCAACCTGTATTTTCAGTAAAACAAAATTCCATCTCAGTCTGTTACTAGGCAGACATAAATTAGCATACCTCTCCAGCAGTAACAAGAGCCATGCTCATGTAAGTACTAGAGGTCACTGAACGTCTTTAATATTTTAAGCACAATAAGTATGATTCTTCTGTGTGAAGAAAATGAAAATTTATGATAAAACCACAGTGTGTCTTATTCTTGAGGGACGGCCTGTACAACATTGTTTTAGTCATGGCACAGAGCCACAGGACAGTCATACCTGAGCACCTCACACTACTGGGTTTTTTCCTGTTCATTACAGAAAGATTAGGTGAAATCTATGCTATATTGATTTTTTTGAATCTAAAAGTAACATCTTTTAAAACGGGAGGGAGCTGTTCCTGTGGCAGAGCTTCTTGTCTAAAAGAAACATGTGAGAAAGAGCCTTGCCATATCAGCATTATTACTGTGCCCATACTCTTTAGTCAAGGGTCTGGGCCCTATCATGGTCTGTACCATACACTCACATCTAATGAAAAAGTTTCTGCCACGAAGAATTTACAAGGCAGACTAATGACAAGTCATAAGATGAGGCAGAGTGAGGCAGATGAGCCAAGCAGGTGGGAAGGGGAGGAGGTGGCAGCAATGTGAGCCTGTTTTTGTGTAGACTAATGGAGCACACAGTATAGCTCACCACCTGCTCTGCTGGTACCAACAGGCCAGTTTTATAACTGCATTTTTTTAAGGCCCCACAGAAACACTGTGAGTCATGGCTGATGGGTGTTATGGAAGCCCCAGAGACAGCTCCGATGACACTTCAGAAAAAGCTTTTCCAGCCTCCAAGGGAAAAAAAAGGCTGTCTTAAGGAAGTGCTTAATAAAGTTATTATCTCAGGAGTTGATGATGTAAATTATTAAAACTAATTCTAAGATAAACAGTAGGCTTAACTGCTCGAAACCTTCCAAGACTGTATGTCAAGTTCCCCTTCCTGCTTCTTGATACTGACACCTTTCTTACATTTGAACAGGGTTCTGTGGAGCTCAGCTGTGACTTTACTCAGCATCACTTTAGCAACACTTTCAACAGGAAAAGCCCTTTGCCCAAAGTGCTGCAGTCTACATATTCATGACAAATAGTACTCCAAAATAAATGTGACTAACTCCCTAGTGAACAACACCCATAAAAGTTACAAGAAGCCCAATTTGACATTCATTACCAATATGCCACATTTTTTGTGGCCACAATGAGCTGAAGGATCCACCTAGGATGCTGTGTATCCTGATTCTGTGACTGCAGTTATCAAAAGACCTAACAAAACAAAAAAGTCAGCTTTTCAAATGCTCATTTCCAGGCAACTAGGATGGAGATGATGTTGACTGGAGTAGATTTTCAAACACCCTCCCCTCAACATGCAAAATCATGATGTCTCAGGGGCAAGAAAATCTGGATTCTGTCATCAGAACCATTCCCCTCTGCCCATGACCCCCAGCTGGCAGGCTGTGAGGAAGGTAAATCTGCAGCAGGCTCAGACAGGTCAGTGATGTGCCAGCAAAGCTCCCTCACCCCCAGCCCACCTTTCTCCAGGACCTAAACCTTGTGAAGCTGAGCTTCACGGGGTGTGTCTGCTTTTGAATACTCACTGTGTTCCATCAGTAAAGCAGGAGAGATGAGCTAAGCCTTCACAATGATCCCTCCTGAGAATTATTCACAGCCAAAACCTGCTTTCCATTAAGCTTTCACAAACTATTAGAAAACCATTCCTCCATCATGAGGGCAATATGTTGGCTCCACAGTGCTGCTGCAGTCTCCTTGTTCTGCTTGTTTGATTTAAGTTCTCTTTTTTCATATTTCTTAAACAAAAGCTATTTGACCCCACACACTTCAGGAATACTGTCCAAAACCCCACATACATAGGGCAGAAAGATGTTACAAAAATTGGGTAATACAAACTGAGAGCTGGCTCTTCAAAATGGCTTCAGTCTGACTGTCCAATCACTCACTCATTTTCCAAGCCCACCAAATGTGCTAATTATGGCTTTACCTAAAAACTTCAACTTAAAATACAGATCAGAAGAGCCCCAAGATTTAAAATGTTCATCTCTTGTTTTCTTCCAATCTTTTTTTCTCTAATATATTATTTTCTCTTTGCAATGAAAGCTATGCTGAGTATCAGCTCCATGCATTATTTGGTTTGGATTAATTTCATTTGGGCATTTGGGTACAGGAGGTGGTTATGCTCTCAATGGTCAGCAGAGATCTCATCATTCCCCCCCCAGTCAGCAGAAATAAGCAATTCCAAAGTCACTCAAACAATATATAAATTACTCCCTGGCCTTCTCTTCACTGAACACAAAACCCAGTAGCAAAATGAGAATTATAACATAGATCCTGCAGTTACAAGCCTAAATTAGGCAGGATGATTCCAAGCCTGTGCCCTATTTCAAAAAATAGAAATATAATCATAGAATGGTTTAAAGCTCCTCCAGTCCAAGCCCCTTGCCATGGGCAGGGACATCTTTCAACAGATCAGGTTGCTCAAAGCCCTCTGACCTGATGGGGCAGGACTAAATAATGTAATACCAAATAATATCCAATATAAGAGTTTGTTCCAAAGGGGCTCTCAGCTTTGTTTTGGCAGACTGGACACCTCATGGTGTAACATCCCATCTGACTTACTTTCCAGAAGCTGAAGGCCTCAACAGGTCCCTCCAGCAGGTCTATGTACACAGTAGCAGTGATATCTCCATCTACCATTCTGCCCACTATTTATCTGTAAGTTACTGTATGAGTGCAACTCCACAGTGAATAGATCCTGAGAACAGGTGAAGCTGAACTCTGCACTTGTGTACCCCATGACATTGGAGAATTTGCATAGTTACTGCTGTAATTTGCCTCTTAGTGGGCACAAAAAGGACAATGAAGCATAGTAAGGATCTGCACTATTACCTTTTGTTCTAAAAACATCTCTCCCTCATTCCTACAAATGTACCATTTTTATCTGCCAAGAAAATACCCTCGACCTCACAAAATCTGGCTATAATCCTGACTAATAATGTAAATCTTCTGATAACTTAAATATCATGCATAGCACAACAAACAAACAATCTAAACCAAGAACTGTTGAGTCAGAAATAAAATAATCTGCTAATTGTGCTTTTCTGGAATGGATGACTGTATAATGTCCTAATCAGAAGGCTGAAATCACATTTGCATTTAGATAAAGCCCTGTTTAAAAAGAGACAAGTATAAAAGGAGACACTGAGACTATTGTGGCATTTCTCAGCATTGCATAATAATTTAAACTCCTGATAATGATATTCAGATAGTGAAGCAAAGGCTGACCAAAGCCAATTAATCTTGCACTCTGCATTTGCAAGCTTGTCAATTGACCCAGTGTACAGCTGAACCCGTGGTGATACTGATATGACTGTCACTGCTCTCAGATGGGGTTTTTTATGCTTCTGTGACTGTTTTTCAAGCAAATCTCTACGGTTCAACAGTTAGAATCTCAATCCCTCTGGACTAGTTAAACAGCCACCAAAGCTGTGCTTCAGAGACTGGGAGTGTTTAATTAAAGCACTGCAAGAGTTACCTGAGCTGTTGCTGTTTACAGGTTGGCTCCCCCTTCCCTCTTTCCCCCCCAGTATACAGGCTAGAGATGTGTCTTCTTCTTTCTGCAGGGTATTACACCTTTAGAGGTCTAACCTGGGAATTTATTATTCCCTATCCTAGTCAAGCCCCACAATGTTTACAGACTCAGAAGGATTCCTACTCTGTGTTTGGCTACACCAGTCCTCCCTTAACCAAGTTTCACAGGTTCTCAGCTGGAAAATACAGGAAAAGCCTGTGACCCTGGGCCCTAAGTTCTTAAATACACTTACAGCTCATTGCAGTGAACTAACTGCCTCCTCTGGTTATCACACTGCACTGGGTTTTCTTTATTCCCCAGTAGGTCACAGCAGTGCCTAGTGCCCTGTGTTCAAGGCCAGCTCTGCTGCCCCAGGCAAACCACCAAGTGCCCCTCCCTACCAAGTCACATTCACTCAGAGGGCTTCTGAATATTTTGCAGCCCCGGGCCATGGGCTGCCCTGTAGATATCCCCCTCCTCCTGTATGGGTGAGCACGTACAATGCTGAAGTCACTTTCTCATAAACACATCTCTCCAGCATGCTGGGCTTGTATTAAGATCTGCTGGTTTGATGTGATCACTTCTGACGAGCTGTGGCCTGTCATTGTTGAGGATTTTGTCCTTTCTAAATATGATCTGTAAAGCCCTACTGCACGAATGATGAGATCCAGCCTTCTTCTGTTCACTTCTATTTCATCTCTTCTGGTTTATACTTTGCCAGCAGCAGGAGGTGGAGCAGCAGTGCCAGAGGGCAGTGCACAGCCTGCAGGGTGAAGTGAGCCCTGCACAACCTTAGTGGAGCACACAGGGGATTAAGAGCTGGTGAAATGGCAGACCTCAAAAATCTGCTTGTTGACAAGGAATCCCCCTTGCTTGGACATCCTTCACTATTCAACACTATCAGCAGCTGCCTCCCTGCAAATATAATAATTGGTAAAATCTGAGGATGACATTGCTAGAGCTGTACATAATGACAACATGGCAATCAGGAAAACGTGGTAAATCCCTGGATGAGCTGGGTCCCAAGTTGTGCCTTAATACACCTGAGCACTGCACAAACAACTCAGAGGGCAAGTTATACCTATGCAGCAGGGAACTTTAACCTAGAAGGAAAAGTTCTGAAAAAAACCCCAGATAGTTGTACTGAACTGCTGATACAGTATAAAGCAACTTTTAGGCATCTGGAAATCAAACCTGCAGGCCTGCAATGTGTTTTTCTTAAGATCTGAGTAAAAGCTTAAAAGACCTGTATGGTAAAGGAAAACTGACTATAGACATATATCAACATGACTATAAAAAGCTACAAAACCTCTGGGGTTGAGCCATAAAAAGACCCCAGATTCTAGTAATGATGAAGACCACTTACATAAATTAACTAAGCCACAGGGCAAATGTTTTACCTTACACTCCAGTCTGGTGCCACAAAGCAGAGACATGCAATACATCAAACACAAGCAAATAAAACATTCAGACTTTTGCAATCTAACACCAGTGAGGAAATGTGCTGCCCACACTGAGGCCAGATTACCCTCTTCTGGATAATTAATAAGCATACTTACACTAATTAGAATAATATTCTTTGGAGCATGCTCAATAAATGTCAAGTTTAGGCAGCAAAGGCAGGATAGGGATCTCCCTGGTTTAGGTGTAGTTTAAACTTTTCTACTTACTCTTTCCTCCTGACAATGACTTCTCCTGGCTTAAAGAAAATTCTGAAAGGCACAGTCTCCAAAGAACTTTATCTTCCCCACTGTAAACTGCTCAGTTCAACTGCTGTCAACATGAATTTTGTTCTCAGTGGACATTTCTGTAAGTATTTATCTTTGAGATCACATGTGAATATGAATGGAGTTATATCTTGGTTCCATGAGCTTTAAAGCAAAACTGCCTGTTCCTTCATTTCTTGCAAATACTGTATTTTGAAATGTTTTAGTGCTTAGTTCCAGTTTAGCAGTCGTGGTTCTCCCTACTACTTTATGACAGAATAACAACTTTCTGGCTACTCTTTGAATATGCAAATTGTTTATAAACTTCCAACTGGGCACAAAACAAGTTACCACAAATTTTATTAATGGACTGATACCCCACTGGCTTAACAAGGTATGAAGGTTCTTTGGAAGGGCACAAATATGCTTGATTAATGAAAACATTAATTCTGTGAACCATGGGTCACATAAGCATGGGAAAAACATTAAGTCTTACATAAAGCTTTGTCATGGTTCCTAACTTGATTCAGGTAGGACTGGAACTGGTTAAAGTTTCTTTTCCCCTTATGCTCATGTTGCTCATACAAGCCAACTTTATTTATTTATTTATTATTTATTTAAGCAAGAAGCTAAAAGCACATAATTCAAACAAGCAGCTATCACTTAGTGCAGAAAGGGCTCTATTTAGGAATGTAAAAGTACAGAAGTTCAATATAAGGACAAATTAATGGAAAGGTAAAGAGTCAGAATTTCAAAAAGGAATATAAGTCACTCTGACTTTCACTGACTAAAGATTAATAAAAACCTCTTAGGGTTTTTAAGTTAAGAATGCCTCACATATACCTCATAACATTTCCTTAGTGCAAAAATCATATCCAGCCTACAAGGGAACAAACCCCACAGTGTAACAGCTTTCCAGTGCCACCTCTCATTATACCCATCTTCTGCAGCACAGCCTCCCCAGTCCTAACTACACCCACCTAATCCCCAGACTAATGAGGATGGCACTTGCACAAGGCCCTGCTATCTGCAGCTCACCCTGTAATTGTCCTTCCCCATTCACATTATCCTTTACAGCAGCATCAAGAGCAACTTGCTGCCTCATTATTTCAAATCCACACCTGCTGAAATTTAACATCTTCCAGTTCTTTGCTCTCAATCCAAGTAATAATGTGAGCCAAAACCTTCCCTGGCACACACCCTGTTGTTGGTGGAATTATACCATGGATGAATTTGACCCACCACATCTTGAGCAAGATATACTGGGAAATGTTTAGAGCAGCAGCATTACAGAACATCTCAGTCCAGGCATCTTTAGCCTCTTAAGGGGGATTTTAACTTGTAGAGTTCACTAATCAGGGATTGTTACCATACCAACAGCTAATCATGTGGGCAGATGCCCATCATATCTTAGGTAAATTTCTGAGGTCTTAAAGCTGTATCTTTTTTTTCAATTTTTTTCTGACATCAATTTTTTTCCGACAACTTTACTACCATTCTCCATGGCCTAGCCTAGCTCAAAGAGTACATGCTTCATCAACAGTCTTCAAATTTTCATTTCTTCCCCTGCCTTTTGGATATTTTTGTTATTGAGCCAGGATGATATACCAGAAAAAAACTCTATAGGACCCTCTAGGACATTTGTTTTTGGAAGAACAGAGGTTGCTTTTAGTTGATTACACAGCACATACCAACTGTATTGAGTGATTAACTCATAGATCTGCATGAGATGAAGTTAGGGGAAAAAAATGCTAATGTGTTATTGTCTATAGAGGTAAGTTCAAGCCAAACCTTTTGGTCTGAGTGTCCAGCTCAGAGTCCTTGCTACAACAGATGAAAACAAGCATGCTGCTCTTTGTGGAAAGCAATCAGAAGGAATTGTGCTACTGACTGTCTTGCACAGTGATTCACAATAGCATCCCTAATTCCAAAAGCTATCCTCTCAATCTCTGGAACTCGTGTCTTAATTCTTTTTGATACATGTCTGCTAAACAAGGTTCAATATGCTCTGCATGTCTGTACATGATTATTCTATCTTTCTGGTTTTGACTGGAGTGATTAAAGTATTTCCTTTTCCCTCAAGTATCTGGATGTTGATAAAGAATGCCCCAGTATTCTTTTCCCTTTGCAGCACACAGCACGTTTATCAACACCTGTCTGAATGACTGAGTGTGGCAGGATAGCTCTTCTAACGGGCAAAAGCACTTGATAGAAATGGAGCTGCCTTAGGTTTCATCCATGAATCAGATTTGTTTACATTTTGTGAAACCTCAGGAAAAGGGGGATAAAAGCTTTGGTTCAATTGAAGTCACGTTGTTAACCTCCAGTGCTAATAATTAACTCAATTATGCTGAATTAATTTGATGTAATTATTGGTGATGGCACAAAGACGGTGGCCCAGAGAAAGTTTGAGAGACAGGAGGAACAGAAGTCTTAACAATACAAAATACCCCATAAATAGCATCTTTTTTTTTGCCAGAATGAATCAAAGACACAAAATGAGTTCATTACAGTCATCTGGCTTCACTCAACCCTCCAAATTACCCCAATACCCAGACAAATAGCTGTGAAATCCAGCAAGTGAACTAGAATTAAAACATGCCCTGACGAATTTGACACAGCACTTGGCCTAAGTGTCTTTCCCATCCTATTATCTAAACAATACAGATTTAATAATATATTTAAGAGAGCCACAAAGCTTTTCCTTTAACTGAAGACATTAATTAAGAACATTTTCATGTTGTGTTGTCAGTTGGGTGGGTTTTTTTATGAACAATCTCAAGTATGCTTATGGAGTCTTTTCATTGGATCTGCAGTTTTTATCAGTATTTTCAGACATATTCAATTCATAACAAACAAACTTCAGCTGTAAAAACAAACATCTATCCTTATCCTTCCCCATTTAACATTTCTGTGATTTGCTTTGAAAAAGTGTAGCAGAAATGCATTAATTGCTATGAAAATATATATATTTCACTGAGTCCTTTTTTAATTCTCATCTACTAAAAAAAGAGATTTTTTGATTAAGGCCTATTGGAACTCTGAATGCCTATTAGGCTCCTACGATTTAATACACTATACTAACCACCTGAGAAATAATTCTTCTACATATGTAAGCACAAAGGAAAGGGCAGGCAGCATGCCCTGAGCCAAGCTGGAGAAAAGCATGGATAGTAACTTTTTAAGCCAGCACACAAGGAACAAGAGGGCATTTTATTTGGTCTCCCAGAGTCTAAAACCACTTCACACCAGTCCGACACTGCAAAGGGTATTTGTGTAAACGAGTTCACCAGCTTCTCCCTGGCACCAGCCTACACCTCCATCCACGGCTCCCTTTTCTCACACCCCCAGCCTTGCTTCTCCTTTCTGTCGTCACAGACTTGATTTTCCCTTTCATGGATTTTTGCTTGAAAAAGCATCACTGCCTCAATTGTCTATTTTCAGCCTATATTTAAGAAAACCCTTTGGTTCCATTTGTAGTCACATCCTGTCTCAGCCTCCCCCTCTTTTTGTTCCTAAATATAAGGCTGATGCAATTTGATGTGACATGACAAAATAGCACATTTGCATCGGCAGAAACTTTCTCTCAACAGCAGTAATTAAAGGGAGTAGATGAGACATTGCTGAAATTAGTGTTTACTTAGCCTGGAAAGAAAAGGCTTGAAGAGGACTTGAGAGGGATGTTCAAGTGTGTCACAAACACAAAATTTATCGGTGAGTGCCTTCTTTTACATGCCTCCCTACTGCAAAAGCAAATGGTCATTCAAACAAAGTAATCAATACAAAGAGATTAAAAGAATAATCAGAGATTTCTGTAGACCATATTCCTAACAATGGAAATCATTTAATGTGTTCCTTTGGATTATAAATAGTACAAAGACACTGTGGTTACACATAAGACAAGGTCACTGAATCTCTCAGAGCACAGGCTCTCCCAAACCGAGTGGGAGAGAACTGAGATCTCATTGACTACAGGGAAAACATGGTGTTTAAATATCTTCATTTTTGAGCTGAGATGCATCGCCAGCAGGTAAGTACTCATCTTCCCCTACTACATAGATTTTTGTTAACTCTAGGAGACAGGAATTCAGAAATGGCAGCCCAGGGCTCTGAATGCTGACTTCTTACAGCAGATTAAAACCCCATCCCCACAAAACTTCCAATCATCTACTTATGATTGGTGTTGCTGACTGGATACACTGCAGATACCTGACAGGGGCAGACACTGCCAGCTCCCTGCACTCTATCCAGCATGGATGACAATAGAAAGCAGTGGTGAGAGGGAAAGCAACATGTGGAAGTTGAGGATTTTTTTCCTGCATTTTAGAAAGCAAGTTTAGTTTACTGAATCCACGTGAAGAATTCATGGAAACCTCAGATGGGTGTTCCATAGGCCACAGGATTTAAGAGATATGATATACTTTGAAGTGAAACTTCCTGCTTTCAGGAGAATCTTCCTTCTCTTCTTGTTCACATGAGGCTATTCTTTTCAATCCATCTGTGACTGGCTCTACCACTCTGCTTAAAACTGGCAGGGCACACTTTAAGCAGGCTCGTTTCCATCCTATCACAGATGGCATCAAGAACAGGGTAGGCCAGAAAAAAATTAGTTTGCATATTATGCTTCAGTTTTTATGGGTCAGATTACCATTGAAAGCCATCAAAATGGCAACCCATATGTGATGTGTCTGCCATTGGAACTGAAGTGATACACCATCCCAATCTCAACATGGTTGGTTAAAAAGCACTTTGATTCACCATTCATTAATGTCTGATACTTAGAAGAAAAAAGCTATTTCCCTTTCTTGAAAAATTTTTATTTTGACAAATCAAGAAAACAGCCTTGGTGAACCAAAAAGGAAAAGATGTTATCACATCTTCATTCCTGAACCACTGCATGGGCAAGGCTCTCTTGGCAGAAGGAGCTCAGCATCCTTGCCAAATATTCACTCAATAAGTGAGCCAGGTGCAGATGTTGGCTATGCAATTTGTTCTGGCTTCTTTGTTCTACAAGCCAGAAAACTGTTCCCACAGCTTTGGGGGGAAAATAGGGGCATGAAGAGCTCTTTGCATGTTTTCATTGGTGCAAGAACATCAACTGTTTCAAAGATACTCTTGTAGAAATAAGAGATGTGTCATTAGCAATAGACATAACTACTAATTACAGAACCAGCAGAGAGCTGTGTCCCAAAGATACTAAAGGGATGCTGAAACAAGGTCAAAAACATGGCATTCCACTTCCTGCCTCCCTGCAGTAGCCTACCAGAGACAATTGGGAGTCCATGTACTAGGGGGACATTATCCTAGGTGCTGCAGAAGCCACACATCCACACTTACAGGGCTTACAGTGACAGCTGATCCCCTCCACCATGCTGAGATCACTGATCTACTTGTAGCCCTGACAAAAGTATGAAAATATTGTTTCCTTTGGTAATTTTACCAGCAATTTGCAATTAAGGCTCTGCTACTGCATCCATTCAGGCATTCCTGAATGCAAAATGCTGTTTAGAAATATCTTTTGCAAATTACATGTAGAGTCATATTAACTAATCTGCATCAACTTCACTTCTACCATTTGTCTGATTTGGCATTTTCACCTCTTTTCCCCTATTTGAGGCAAACAGGCTCCTAACAATCCCTGTAAAACAAAGAAAAAAATCACTTACAGCATCCAGAGCACAGGAACTTTAATTATCTTCACAGATCAGGTCTGCCAAAGTCCAACAGTAAGCAAGAGAGACCTGCAGAGAAGAATCAATTTTCATTATCTGTTTCTCCTCGATTCGCTTCTTAAAGTACCATCAATAAAGAGGTGCAGAGAGGCCCATCCACAGCACAGTTTGTCACTATGTCAGCTTTCCCTTTTGTCTAACTAGTTACACATGAATTCATGGCCTTGATAGGACTAGACTACTGCTTTCAGTAATCTACTCAGAAAACACTTGTTAATATACACTAGAAAACCAGAAAAGTAGGGAGAAACTCCAAAACACTCAGAGGAACTCTACCTTCAGCATTTCCTGTTTAGAGTTGCAGAATTTAAGAAAGCATTTAAGTACCTTAAACACCCACTGTTTCTGGTACTCAGAACTCTGTACATATTAACTTCAATAGAGAATTATGTATTTGTCAGAGTGAAGAAAGTTGCTTTGGAAAAAGCATTTATCAGCATTAGGACAGCCTGGTAGCTCCTCAGTAAAATTTAGGAAGTATTGGGTCTGGATGGTTATTGGGCTTTCTATTCTGACTGCTGCAATTCAAAACAGTGATCACTTCTGTAATTCACTTAGCAGAGTACCAGGGACCTTTGCTCAGAAAGCTTTCCAAAGCTGCTCAAAATACACCCAGATTTGAGAACACAATAAAACAGTATCTGTATTTCATGGTTTAGTGATAAAGATTGCTTCATGTCCAACTTGAATTTCCACTTTGGAAACAGAAGAGAGTCTTTAAAAAGAAAAGCCAGTTTGTGTCAAGGAATGAGGTTCCTTTACAGTGCCAGGAGTTTATGAAGGAGCACTGATGTAAATGTGAATTATATTCCTAACACCCTCACTAGCTAGTGTAAGTTAAAGTAAATAATCTCCAACTTGCTATGCTACTTCTACCAACTAAAAGCAGTGTCTTGCTTTTAGAATACAAAGCTGATCTGCACTCTATCACTTTTGTGCATCATATTGATGATAATGTATCTGGATGTTTGAATGCCACCAACAAACAGCTGTAGCCTGGAATAATGTCTGCATGCTACTGGCTATTTTAGAATATAACCTTTTTTTTAAAAAAACAAAAAATAAAAATAAAAAATAAATCAAGTTCTACTGTGTCCCTAAAACATGCTTGAAAAAAACTCAGGCTTGCTTTCCATGTGTAATTGCAGAAATACTTCCAAGTAACAACCTGGAGTAACAAAACCTCTGCTCAGTTTTTGTGTTTGTCTTTATGTAAATGTGCCACAGTGAGCAGACACCAGTTGAAGCCATAGACACATTATTTTAAGAGGGTTGCCAATGTTTGTTATCCAAAGGATGAAACCCATTTACTCACAACGTATCAGTTTCTCTGTGTATCAAAACTCTGCTTCCCAGAGTGGAATTAACTGGCATTCCCATTCCTTTCTTCCACAGAGTGCACTGGTCAGCATTCACTGAGAAACACTGCCATAATAATCCAACAGGGCTTCTCCCTCATTTGTTTGCCATGAAAGAGTTAATATCTGTGACCCAAATATGGAGACCCATTTTAAACTTGCTGAAAATTGCTTTTTAATCCTAGCTCTCGAGGATTTCCTTTGAAACCATCTGCCATGCACCCCGGGTACTCTTTTTCCTGTATATATGCAGGATTACTCTAATGTGGATTCTTTTGTGTAACTTAATACATTTCAGTATATTAAAAAATTTGTTGAAATTTCCATTCTTCTCTGATTTCAACTGTATGCCATAACATTGACTGTAAAAGTCAAAATCAATGATAAGTTCACAGCAAAACCAACACCCATATTTATCTTACTTACTGCAGTATATGCATTGTAATTCTAAATTATTTAGTCAGCCTAGCACTGGATAGGTCTTAGACAAATAGTTATGAGTCATTTAACTAATATAACCTATGCACGTGCTTTTTTCCCAACTAGAGCATAATTTGAAGACTGGAAGACACAACAACAATAAGACAATTAACAA
Source organism: Florisuga fusca (assembly GCA_038090715.1). NCBI lineage: Eukaryota > Metazoa > Chordata > Aves > Apodiformes > Trochilidae > Florisuga > Florisuga fusca. The sequence continues at coordinate 6,514,610 of JAAWXA010000036.1, forward strand.
TGAGATCAGTAATATTTCTAAACATTATTTCAAATCTGTTCTTCAGCTTTATCTATTGTCTTGCTATGATCCTTTATGCCATTGCATTTTTATAGTACAAAGGAGAAGCAATAAAGTCACATTCATAAATAAATGGAATCTTAAAATCCAAACATACAACCATTTATATTTTAGCAAACATCCAAAACATGAAACAAAGAAAATACACAGCTTCCTACCAGAATAATGACAGCCAGAGTGATCGAATACATTGATTTATAGTCAATTGGGAGGATGTGGGGAGAGGAAAAAAACAAGCAAAAAATTTTGTTTCATCAATAACAGATGTTGGAGCACCATCCTGAAGACATGTTACTTTTAACACAAAACTGCTCAATGGGAGCAAGGGGGTGAGGACAGAATCAATGCCCAGTCACCTGGTTACTTCAGTGTTTCCATTTTAATGGGCTTCCTCCCTGATTTTGCCCTTTTAATTTTCTTTCCCTATTGCTCATATTAAATTAGTTTTGTCCTGAGCATCAGTGAAAAGAAATGCATTTATCTAAAAGAAACTCCTGAGATGGCTGGTGGCAGGTTCTAAAAAACCACATGTTGTCCTGTCATCCCTTCTGTGTAAAGCCAGAGCAAATCACTAGATCCTGTGGCACTACTTGGGATTTGCCTGGAGTGACTGAGAACAGCTTCATGTCCTGATACATCTGCTGACACGGCAAGGAGAAGGATGCAACAGTGCTACAGCATTTGTAGATGTATCAGTGCTGAAAAACCCCAACACCAACCACATGATAAGTAGACTAAACCCACCTTTCTCTGGCTACAGGACGGATTAACTGAAGCCTTGTCTGCACTCCCACTGGGGAGTAACCCACTTCCCTGAGAGATTGCATTGGCCACTCACATTATCAATATCGTTTATTTCCAGTTCCTTAAACTTGGTCAGTGGTGCTAAGGAGGTGGAGAGACACCAGAGATGTACATGGAGTCAGTGCAATGTCTACAGAGCATGAAAATACAATGGAGACATCCTTAGCTCTCACCAAGTCTGGTTCTCCCCAAAACCCATAAAGCAGCACATGCACAAACTATACAGTGAAACACATTGGCCAGGCTTCCAGGGAAGGAGAGGAGAAGCAGGTTGTCAGTAGCTGCCATGTGAAAGAAGTATCTAAAAAAAAAAAAAACAAAACACCCAAAAAACAAACAAAAAAATAACCAACCCCCCCCCCCAAAAAAACAATAACAAACCCTCAACAGCCATAACTGTTTACAAAACAGCTTTCTTGCAACTGACTGGTCCACCAATACCATGGAAATTAGTGACGTGTAACTAATTGATATAATCTCCTGAGGGAAGTATTGCTGCTGGTTATCTTCATATGGGAAATTTAGTCCAGAAGGATAAATTGGATGGACAGCTGAAAAGCTTTAGTTACTCTACTAGGATAGAAATTGATCTGGTAAAGAAAGCTCTTAAAGAGATACCATAATGTCAAAAACCAGGATTAAGAAAAACACTAATAATTTTAAAACAACTGAGAGTATTTATAAAACTTTGTGTTTCTATCAGTAATGCTAATTATTTCCATCAGTTATATCCACAGAGCCAATGGTTGCCTAGATCCTCCACTAGGATAATTTAGAGCAACTCCACTCAACTTCTGTCTTGGTTTTATTTTTAGCTAGACTTCACTCCAGAAACAGTGGATCACATAACAGAACAAGGCCACTAAACACGTGGCATATTTAAACACGCAACAAATGGTGATGCAGCTCTTGGAAAATAGATGCATGTACTGTCACAGATTGAAACCACAGTGTTTTTTGCCTGGAGAAATTGGTTTCTGTTATTTCATTAACAGTACTGTGGGGAAAAGAAAACAGTAAAGGTAAAATGTTTTTGGCTCTACATTTATTGTTGATTACCTGAGATTAGTACCTGAAATTCCACTGAACAGATCCTTTAATAACACCATAGTATTTAATGTAAATTGATATCTTTGCATAGGAAATACTTTCCTGCAACAGATATGAGCCCAAAGCATCAAAATATATGTAAATCTTGGGTGAAAACAACCAGTGTAAGCAATAACCTGAGCAGGTGGTTTGCCAGCTCGGACACAGAGTGCAGGCTCAGACAGGTAGTGTCAGTACAGACACCCACCCAACAACCTGACACAAGTTAAATGAAGCACAGGGAAAGCAGAGACCTGAGTGGCTCCACATGCCACCCTGCACAAAAAGATGATCTTTAAACTACTGCCATCATAACACAGTCCAAGAACCTTGCTTCTAGAAAAGATCCAAACCAAACACCAGCATGGAGGTCAGTCTGAAAGAAGCCAGACCAGCTGAAATGTATTTTTCAGGTGTGACAACCTAACAAAGCACAGGCTCCAGGCTGCACCAACTCCAACAAATCTGCCATGTAAACTGGAGCCTTATTAGCATTACATTACCCCATCTCACCTGGATCACACTCTGGGGACAATCCTGGGGTGAAATGCTGTCATGAACCAGGCTGCCAGTTTCCTGTTTCTTACTGGGTTCCCCACATCTTGGTCCTGTCTGTATTCCTACCTTGACTGCTTGTCTGTGACAAAGTACAACAACACTGGAAAGACTATGGGGAATAATCACTACCCTGTACCCCAGAGGAAAACTGTTCATGTTGCATTCTGAAAATCACCCTGATATAATGGATAGGTGTGCTCCTGCTAAGACCACAATGTAGAAAATTACTGTTTGTTTCCTTAATGCACTGCCTTTTTTTTTTTTTTTTTTTTGATGCTGAAGGCACATAGTCTGTTACAACACTCAAGGAACTCTGACACAGTGATGGATTTATGAGCTATTATGCCAGACAAAATTAGTCACTACATGAAGGAGGACTGAGAGGCTATCCAAAGTGGAAATAAAGGTGGGGGAGAAGAGGGATCAGAATCAGGCTGGACTTTGTGCTAGCATTATAAAGCTAAAGCAAACAAAATTAACTGGTATGTAGAGACACATACACCTGCAAGAACTTAACCTGTAGGCTGAATCTCCTACCCAGGACTTCACTGAATCATATCTATAGAATAGTGGGTCAAAATACAGTTGCTAATCAGACACAGCAAAGTGTTACAAGCACTTTGTTTCAGTGTAGTTGTATGCAGGACAAGAAATAATCATGACTGTTAGCCATGATATTGCAAAAAAACCCCATGAAGAGGCATACAATCAGAGAAGCATACAATCAATTCAGATCAACTCAACTGCTTTGTTCAGCGTTGTCACTGGAATCAATGACAGAACAAAAAGCCAACTCTGGGACAACCAGAGAAGCAAGTCAGGTCTCTGAAAGATGGTCTTTCAAAAAACACCACCTCAGCAACAGGATTTTCTATTCTGATTAAATCTACAGTCCAGAAAATGCAACCTATCATTAAGTAGTGGTGTCTTAATCTCCATCCTTCCTCCCCCATCTTAGAATGAAAGATTATGCAGAACAAGTGCTTGGATACTCTTGTGCCTAATTGAATTTGGAGGAAAACTAGATAACCTGTTTCTCTCCCCACATAAAAAAACATTATTTAGGGATCCTGCTCACACAGAAAGAAGTGGCTTGTGGTGGTGTTTTTAATTCTCTGCCTTCTAGGGAAGATAACATGCTGTGGAGCTATTTTAAGAACATCTCATTCACAAAGGTCTCCAATTCAGTCTTCAGAGACAGAGATGATTTTCTTGCTGCTTCAACATCTTTACTGGCATGACATTTGCTTCAGAGGGAGTTGATTTGCTGTTCCAACATCAAAATGGAGCAAAAGCAGCTGCCAGGAGAAGGATAAAAGGAAACACTGCTAACAAAGAGCAGCAGGGTCATTTCTGGTGCAAAGAAATGTAGAACAGAGAAAACTGCAGAACTGTCTCTTTCTCCAAAAAACCACAGGGGATAAAGACCTTCCCTCTATCTCTCTACCTCCAGCAACTAGTGTTTAGCAGCAAGAAGGAAAATGAGACAAAGAACTAAACAATCAGACTGAAGTCTTCAAATGGCAAATTATGATAAATCAACTTTAAGCACCTGAGCACTCCTCCAGTTAAATCCAAGCTCACACCAAAGCTCTGCAGCAAGCAAAGAATTCAGGAACTCCTTCAGCAAATTCAAAAGACAACACTTTTGGCCAGGAAGCACTAAAGAGGATGGAGTTCAGTGTTCTGGAGGTGATAGTCTTTGGGATGAATTCAAGCCCCCGTGCTCCTCACGATCTCCATATCTGTACATCCAGTTCACTGGACAAACATGGGGCAAAGCTGCCAGTTGCAACACAACCACCAAGAGCTCACTCATGGGGCTCATGCAGGAGCCCCAGACAGGGCTGACAGGGCAGCAGAGCAGTCTAAGTGCCTGTAGAGTCTGATCTCCCACATCAGAGATATGCAGTATCTTAGATGACACCATCTGTCATTTAAACCAGCTGTCCCCTGACCCACAGCTCTACTGAAGCTGTTTTCATCATTTCAGTTGTTTTTCAAAGCAGCAGCCACATTCCCACACTGCTGCTTTAAAGACAAAGACAGAGCCCATTGTGGTCGATACCCTCGTTTTGTAGACCAACAAGGTCATCCTAAGTCATCCACTTCATTTAACTACTTGATTTTTTTTTTTCCCTATCTTGTCATTAACACATTGCCCAGAGCAGGAGAGGGATTTGTGCCATGTTCAACAAGGCAAGCAGAACCCTGCCCTGCTCTTAGATGATGGGATGTTGCCATCCTTGCAAACTTTAGAGACACAAACCTTTATGTATCACCAGAGTTAAAACAAATTTGCTTTCCCTCTGCTCCTCACTGCATTTTATCAACAGATTAATTTATTAGAGACAAATCTGTGCAAACATGCTTCATTCCACTCAATGTTACTTCTCCATTAAAGGGGTCACAACAACCCAGGTGCTGCACAATACTCAGCCATTACTTCAAAGGACTTACTCTAATGTTCAGAGTCCTGTTGTCACAGCTAGTTTTTGTGGTACAAGAAAAAACCACAAAGCCTATGCCTGGAACCAGACCATAACATTTTATGCTCTTCAACATGATGCAATCTTTTGTGGAGAATTTAAGGTTAGAACACTGCTGAGGAGACCCAAAGAAATATAACTAGCTGATTACAAATTGCCTTCCATCTCCTGCCCTTGTGCAGAATGCTGTCAAAAAAATTATACCCCTGCAAAGCAAGGGGCAAATACAAGGAGAAAATAAATCTCTCGAGTCAGAAAAGACTAAACTTGATACAGGAGATTTTAAAAAAGGGACAAGTTTGTGCCCTGTGTTTCTCATGCACAGTATTTAATTTTGTTTTTAGTTTTTAAGTTAATTAAGCAAAGAGTGCCTGACAAATCTAGATATACTAGCATTCTGTGTTTGGTACTCAAACAGCAGACTTGCTATTGCTTTACAACACTCTCACTGTGAATAAAATAGTAAGAGACAGATGCATGTCCCCATGAATAACTGCCTTCACCAGTAAGAGATTAGAATTGATCTGTCATGTTTCATCAGCAGTAGCCACCAATCACATATCTCCATGCATCACTGGGGATGACAAATTAGTTGCAATCAAACTGGGCTTTGGCAGGATCTAGAGCAGTGTCTCTACCTGCCCAGTTCACATTACTATGGTTAGATTCTGCCAACTCACTCATCAAGCAGCTCAAGCTCATTGAACTACTCACAAAACACTCTTGCTCAAGGTTGCATGAGCCAGCTCTGCAACGAGCTGCCCCTCAGCAGACTTCTGCTCCTTACAGAGGCATTAAGCAACAAGGAAGCTCTGACTTAACAACAGTACACAGTTAATTCCTTCTGCAGCCCTGTTCTGAGTAGGAGTGATTCCTATTAACTAGCAGGTAACACTTTCAAGTAACATACCTGCACTGAAGAAAGAAAAGGGTTATTAAAAGTTGAGCACTTTGCAAGTTTCATGTTCTCCTAATACTCTTTTAAAACATTTTCTTCCTTGACCATACCTCTGCATGAATCAACTGGATCCTGACCCCCTTAAGTTTCATACCATGAAGTGCCTAAAAAGCAGCTGAACTGATAGCCCTAAGCTCCACAGCATGACACAGCCCATGGACACCAGTTCCAAGTGTTTATAAACCCAGTGTGGAAGAAAGATATACTTGTTAGGGTGGGTCATTAACACAGGCATCTGACAGAACTCCATATGGACACTACAGATAAGTGTATCCCTTCAGCTGCCATCTCACCAGTCTCTCACCTCACTGAAAAGTGCTGGTTCAGCCACAAAGGGCAAATAAAATATGGACAACATGGTTTCAGCACTTAGCTAAACTAAATTTAGAAAAACCAAGTGGCTCCCAGATTCTACTTACACTTTACAGACCTGGAAATTGGAAAGCATGGTTTGCAGTAGTCCATGGGGAGAGTTTCATCCTCTGAAGGAACCTCTTCTGCACATCCAGTTCATTTAACTCTACTACCATCATGGGAAAGGCTCTGATTAACTTATTTTTCTGAAGTAAAACTTGATCAGATATGATTAATATTCACACAAGAAAGTGGAAAGTGTTAAAACTGTCAATAATTTATTACTCTCTTTTAGGGAACACTTATGAAGTACCACACTGCTTTCTCCAAGCATGCAGACTAAGGGCATAAGTGAACTAAAACAACAAACCACATAAAATATTTTTGATCCTCGATTAACATGTGCTTTACATTTGCACTGTAACTCCTGAGCAGGCTGCAGCAACCCCAGAACACAGACCTGGAGGAGAGCTGGCTATGGTGCCTGCTACTAGCCCTCCGCTGAAGAAAATCTTAAGCCCTCGGATTTTCTTTTGTTCCTCTCTGACCTAAGGAGAGGGCAGCTCGCCCCACAGCTTCCCCCCCACCTCTGGAGCCCCCAGAGCCCCTCAGAGCCAGCACCCGCTTGCTTCAAGCCTGCCAGGTAGAGCCTTCGAGCTTTACCTCCTGGTCTTCACATGGAAGGCAAAAAAAAGGTAAAAAAATTAACTTAGAACAACAACAGCAAATAAAAAAAAGCCTCTCCAAACACCAGGAGGCCACCCCCGCCTTTACAGCACACCCGCCATCCCCTTAGCGGCCTCAGGCAGCTCCTGTGAGAGACAGCCCGAGGAACCACCTTCCTCTGGAGAGCGGGGCTGAGGCAAAAAATCTACCTGAGGAACCTCCCGAGCTCCTCTGTCCCTGCTCGGCCCCGGGGGGGAGGAGGCGACCTCAGCCCAGAGCCAGCAGAACCCGCAGGTTGCCAGGAGATGCCCAGAGCGGGCTCAGGGCCCCCTGAGGGCGGTGATCCCCCGGCCCGCCCGCCGCCTCCCCTCAGCTCCACAGTGACCNACCTTCTTTTCACCCCCTTTCGCCCTCCCCCGCCAGATCCTCGCCCTCCTCCCCTCGCCCCTTCCGTCCCCCTTCACTTTTTCTGGGCGCTCGTGTGTGTTTCAGGCCTTCCAGGAAAAGTTGCAAACTCCCGAGGTTGTGGGCTTTTTTTTTTTTCTATATTTAAGGGAGCAGGTGTCTGAGAGGAGGGAGCTATGTAGGAGGTGCCTGGGTGCTCAGGGAGGTTTCGAGGGGATAAAATGATGTGGGAATGGAAGGGGTAGACTTGTCAGTCCTCTCAGGGTGTTCCAGGGGAGAGACTCCAGATCCTCCCTCTGGAGAGAAGGGGGATTGAGCGCTGTATTTCTTTTTTATATAAAAAAAAAAAAAAGTGAAGGAAAAAAACCAAACCAAACCCAACCCAGTTGCCCAAGGATGGAGTTTCAGTAGCCAACCACAGCTGGACTCTTGGGGGAAGAGGTTTCGTGCACTCTGGCTCACGCACACATGAAGAGATTCTCCAAATTGTTTGGCTTCGTGAGGAGATAAGGCCAGTTGAGCTCCATGTTTTTAAAGGTGGGCCGTGTATGATGACACCCAACTTCTTTTAAAGTGTAGCAGATTTCATTTTTATGGCCAAATGACAGCTTGACCCAGTTGTTATCCAATCAAAGGGCATTTTTTTGAATGTCTCTCTGTGGCACAACAGCCAACGCAAAAATGATGGCGGCTTACAATGGCGGTACGTCTGCAGCAGCAGCAGGTCACCACCACCACCATCACCACCACCTTCCTCACCTCCCTCCTCCTCACCTCCATCACCACCACCACCCTCAACATCACTTGCATCCAGGCTCTGCAGCTGCAGTGCACCCCGTACAGCAGCATGCCTCTTCGGCAGCTGCGGCCGCGGCGGCTGCGGCTGCGGCCGCAGCAATGCTCAACCCAGGGCAGCAGCAGCCATATTTCCCTTCACCGGCACCGGGTCAGGCCCCTGGACCAGCTGCAGCAGCCCCAGCTCAGGTACAAGCTGCAGCAGCTGCTGCAGTCAAAGCGCACCATCATCAGCACTCACAACATCCACAGCAGCAACTGGACATTGAGCCGGACAGACCTATTGGATATGGAGCCTTTGGTGTTGTCTGGTGAGTAACCAAAAAACAAAAAAAGAAACTACAAAAAAAACCCCCAAAAAACTGAACCGATTTTTCCTTTTCATTTTTTTTTTTTACCAGATCATAATTCATTCTTGTTTTGTCATTTGAATCAGAATACAAAAAAGCTGCTTACTACAGATCTTTCTGAGTGGTTCGTCTCTGTTCTTAGAAAGTTGGCTTTGCTTGGTTTTGTTGGCAGAACGAGGCTTAGAGTGGTGAAGAGCAACCTCTGACTAGCAGGTCACACCAAATGGACAAATGCAACATATTTATATACCTTCTGTGCAATTTATTAGAATATGTATTCCATGTAGGTAAGCTGTGCTTCCTAAAATTTCAGGTTAACAAATGAGCATTAGAATATCTGTTTTGACCTGACTTAAGTTTTAGAAATTAAAAGCATATGAAAATGTCTTCCTTCTTTAGTCAGCTGTCAAGATCTTTGTCTAGGAGACTGTTTGACCTCCAGTAGTGTGCTGTATGCTACCTGAAACAGAATGTCTGAACTTTGCTCTCCTCTGGTAAATGTAAATGGGATTTTCTCCCTCACTACGATGCCGTTCCGACAGCTGCTATGGCAGAGGATTCTGCCAGTGGAATGTAATCTCTTACAATGCATTTTCTGACCACCCTAGTATAATATGTGTAATTACAGCTCTTCAGGATCACCAAGGTAATGCTGACATCATTTTTCTTATTTTTGGATGTCTTTTACTTAATAAACAGCTGTCAGTTTACTGTGTGCTGACATACCCTGTGTGAGGAGCCCCAGGATGATGCCTCAGTGGGGTTTCTGTGTCTGGCAGCACACTTCCTGTGTCACAGAAACAAAGTTTGAAGTGTGCAACTGCCTTGTGTCCCTGCAGAACTTCCCCCAGCTCTCTGCCCTGCCTCAGGAGTGCTGCTCCGGGCACTGCCCCTGCTTTAGTTCTGCTGAGACACGAGTGCTGCATGCCTGGGGCTGCAGTCTGTACCAGCACATGGTGGCCAAGTGCTGTGCAGGACAGGACCACAAGAGCAAGACATGTTATTCCTTCGTCCCAGCCCTGAAAATTGGTCTCTCATAACCAGACCAGTGCTTGTAATAAACCCATGTTTTATAAGAAGGCTGAACAAGCTGCCCAGTCTGGGCGTAGGTTAATGTTACAGTTGATCTCCTGTCCCTGGGTTCCGAAGGCCCCGGGGAGTTAATTTAAATGCTAAGTTTCCCAGGTCACAGGGGGCTGTTGTACAGTTGGCACTGCTGTGATCTTGCTATGGTGAGGTATGAAAGGAGTTGATAGGAGAGAATGAAAACTGACAAGAAATGTGCTGTAAAAATTACCTAAAGATTATTTCCATGTGTTCATACGTTTTTTGATAAAGTGTGGAGTATTTGTAACTTCAAATTTAGATAGTTATGTAAGAGCAGACCTTTTTAACTTTTCTCCAAGCATTTTGTTTACCTGTGTGTATTTCCTAGGTCTTTGTTTTCTCAGTTTTATTTGCCAAAAAATAAGGTGCAGAGAGAGATCTGCTTCCATGATATTCGGTAGAATAAAAGGTCAAGCTTGCATATTTAAATATAATATAATTAAAAATGTTGAGGGGAAAAAAAAAAACCAACAAGTTTGGAAAGCTAAAGGGTCTGTCTGCTCCGGACTGACACCAGGTGGAATGGGGCTAAAAGTGTCCTCCCTACCCCCAGACCCCTGCACAAGCAGGGACTGACACTGGAGGGACTGTGCTGGCAGAGTTGTAACCCCAGCTCGCATTCAAAGTAGCAACAATTCAAAAAAGAAAAAAAAAAGAAAAAGAGGAGGGTGTTAAGTAAAATAAAAGCAGAAGCTTGGAGGTTTGATCTCCTTTGGTAAAACTGCCCAGAATGAGAAAGTCAGTGGTTGAAATGAGTTCCTCTTTGCTTTGGATTCAGTGGTCACTGTTAGGCTTTTGGCATTCCACATTAACTTACCTCAAGTGAATGCAGACTGAAGTTAAGAGCCTGCAAGCAGTAATTACACTGAACTTTAGATTTCATTCAGAGCATCAAAGAAGGCCTGTGTAATTTAACTTTAGCCATGCGAGATAATGCAACTGAACATAAACATTGATTTGGATATTTATAGTTGACTCAGATGTGAAAAATGTATACTTTGGTACAAATGTAGCAGTTTTCAGTAACGTAAGGCTGAAGCTAATTCTGAGTAGGGATTCTCTTGCTTCTCTGCACCTCTCTGAGCACACATCGGCACTGATAGAAAATGGAAAGTTCATATCTACTTCTGAGGGAAATGGATGTTATTCTGCTGACAGTTTGAGTATCTGAAGAAGTAGTCTTTCATCTTGCTACTCATCTGTGTTGTTGCATTGTCTTGAAAGATACAACTTCTCCTGCAGTTAAGTTTAGCAAGTCGAAGAAGTAATTGGTAGCGTGTGGTACTGAGTTTCCGTTAGCTTGCTGAGAGAGATTTTGACTTGGCAGCTGGATAATCAATTGTCATTAGCTCATTTGTCTGGTACTTCATGATGTTTTGGGGTAGCTAATGTGCTGCTGGAGGTTTTCACTCATGAAGAGCCAAAGTGTCATGCTTCAGCATTTTCTTTATTAACTCCTGTGGGTAAGTGCTGCTGCTGGTGTCTGTGTACACAAGCTGGATCCTTGCTCATCTGCTTACTGTTATGTTTTAAACCAGCTATCCTTGGCACATCATCTCCTATGGCTACACAGAGATTTTAAAGTGAACTTAACCCCAGCTGGCAAAGTAGAACAGAAATTCTTGAACATGATAGCATTAAATTCCTATATTTGTCCATTTCTGCCGTGCTGTTGCACAGAGTTGAGGTGAGCATCTTCATGCAGTACCAGAGCTTGGTGTTTCTGACCTGTGACAAAAGGGGAGCATGAGCTGCTGAAGCAGGAAAAGATGTGTAGGTACCTTCCCAGGTTCTGCAGGCTTGCTTAACTGCACTCTGGTTTGGCAAATTGCCATGAACCAACTTGCATCCCTGCTTTTCTGGAAAAAACCCACACTTTGCTCTTACGTGTTCACTGTTAACATCTTCTTAAGGTTTTTAGTTTCAGCAACAGACTCGGCTTGGCCCCCATGTTTTATATTGTCTGTCTGATTTTTGGAAGTCTTGTGTGTATTCTAAGAATAAGGAGCTGTCCCCTGCAGAAGTTCTCCCTGTTTTGCTGAGAAATGCTGCTGCCATCTGGTGGGATTCATATTAATAATAATAACAATAACAACAATAACAACAATAACAATAATAATAATAATAATAATATGAACCTGCCGAGGCTCACAGTTTTGGGAGTAAGGGGTAGAGCCTTAATACCTCTGCTAGAAGTGCTCATGCTGTTTCCATGCAATATTCTTGGACCAGTGATGAGGAACTGCATCTGCTGGGGAGGTAGACTGGGAGTAATTATTGTAGTTGCTGGTTCAAGCTCTGAACACCACTGCTGGAATTTTATTTAAATGTCTTTTTGCTTGGGACATATCCACTCCCATGGGATAATAGACTGTGGCTCTGTAAGGTGTGTGGGGATTGCATTTGTTTTATATGTGTCTCTAATTTTGAAGTTACCATCATTCATCAAAGACAGTGAAATCAAGCAATCTGCTTTATTATTAACAAAATTATGTTAAACGTATCTCTGGGAAATCTGTTACAAATGGCAATAGAAAAAAGTATATTAATTTCTTTTTTTAAGTCCTATCTTAGGCTTTTTAAATTGCAGTGTTGTTTTGATGTATTTACTTCTAATACATTTTATTCAGAAAGCAAAACAGCAGTGCAACATTCCAAGTAGTCTGGCTGTTGATGTTGAGATAGGGCTTTATGTACAGGCTGCTATAGCCTTTGAAGGCAGAAATAATTCAGCCTAAATCTACTGTTCATTCCTGGCCTTCAAAGGCCTGAAATCACTAAGATCATTGCTAAATACAAATTGAAAGAATATTGCATAGAGCTGGTTGTTGCCTGGACCCTAGAACTATTTTAAGAGGGTCTTATGGCTGTGCTGATGCTAAGCACGGGAGCAGGAAAGACGTTTCCAGGATAAACTGATAATCTCCTAACAGTTACTTTAAAGGAACACTTCATGCTGAGCAAGTGTGCATTACAGATCACTTGTTTTGGACAAAATTAATAGAATCTCTATTTGGAGAAAAAGGTGTTACATCTTCAAAAAAGTATGAATAGCTGCAGGAAAAGTTCCCTTTGATAGCAGATTCTGCTGCGAACCACCACGACGTTTTGCATAGTTAATGCAAAAATAATGCAAAAATCCAGTGTGGTAAGCATGAAAAACTTTGAAAAAGGTGAATTATGAAACTTTGTTTTATGAAACCCTGGGAGACTTTTGGTGTGAGAGGGAGTTTTTTAAGCTAAAGCTGTTTGTATCACGATCTTTTTCCAGCCCCTCACAACTCACCTGGTAGTGGAGGGCAGTACTTGAACATGAGGAAAATGCCCCGTGTTAATTAGCAGTTAGCTGGACAACTGTTTGCTTTGTTTTCACCTCTTCCATCTGACGTTTTGTATTGACTAGTGACTTTTTTTCTTATTGATCAAAAACCATACAAAAGTTTGTCTGGGAGCCCTTGTGCTGAATGAGACTGAGCACGAAGGGAGAACTGTGAGCAGGCAGTGATCACTCTGGTAGATGGAACAGAATATCCACCAGAATTGGATAAAGAGGCTCTGGAAGGAGTAATCCACGCCAATAATGTTATCCGGAAAGACGATCCCTACAGAACATTCAAACTCAGCAAATCCAAGACAAATCCAAAGAGCCTTTTAAAGTACTGATATTACAGCTGGCTAAGATGCAACAACAATACTAATCAAGAAAATAACTCAGGGGTTTTTTTTGAGAGTAAGAACACATCTGCAATGTGATATGTTGATTTTTGGTGCAGTGAAATTTGCTTTTAGTTATGGGCAACAAAAATGTTTAGAATTAATAAATAAGATTGTCAGAAATAGTGTAAAAAACAAACAAAAAAATTATCCTTCCAGAATATTTTAGGGCCTTGGTTGTCTGTATGGACTGTTGTATTTAGCTTTGCTGATAATCTTCACTTCTCTAGGTGAATACAAAGTTTTTCCATTTAACTGATGAGTCTGCTCTGTCTAAAAAGACTGTAATAGAAAAATGTGAACAGAAATTTCCAGTTAAAAATAGGCAAACATTTTCCATTAGAAGCTGTGGTAGAAATGCCATTATAATTTCCTGTCTTCTTATAGATAATATGTTTAAAATTTTCATTGTCTGTCTGGGTTGAGTCTCTTTTCTTCCAGGCTGGAAGAGGCTGTGGGTACAGGACAGAACCGTTCTGGGTAGGAGCACTGATTGCTGCCTTTTTTTGGTTTTTCACTTTTTGTGTTATACTTCAGTGACTTTTTCTGTTGTCTGGGGTGTCTGATGCAGATAGGCAGTGATTGGCTAAGAAAGAGGCTTCAGTTATTTCTTGGAGTAAACCATGAGGATGCCTAAGGCAGAAGAGGCAATACTGGCAATGGGCACATTTCTGAGCAGAGAGTGTATTGTGTTTCACACTTGCCATCACAACTTTAGGATCTGCAGGTGATTATCTTTAATCGCTATGTCAGTATTTTTTAAAGGATTGCTTTATCTGAACTGGATTCTGGCTCTTTTTGCAAAGAAATATAGTATAACAATGACCTTATTCAGGTTTTCTATATGGGAAATTTTGCAAAGCTTATATGTTTACGCTGTGGTGTTGTTTTTGTTTTTTCATATTTCATGAAAAGTAAAATTCTCTTAATATTTAGATGACTATTCCCCAAATGTGCTGAACTAAATGAAACTGATATAATAACTGCATGCATTTAAATTAGATGTTGGGAATTAAGTGAAATTCTATCTAAGTAATACATGAGATTGTTCATTATTGTCTTGTAAGATGATGCAAGAAGGAAGGAATGTGGATAACATTGTTTTCTCAAAGTTGGGCGAGGACCATTTTGGATCAATTAGTTCACTGTAAATTATGCCAAGGTCAGCATTTCACAGGTCACTTGTAATCCATGTTGTTTTGCAGCACCTGCAAGTCGTGGTGTGCTTGTATCCACGTACAACTGAGTGCTGATAATACAGTTTGACCATGGGAGCATGCAGAATTTTCTCTTTCAATTCTGCAAATGTTACAGCTTGTGACTGGATCTAGAGGCTAATATTGATTTTTCAGAGGACATCTTTCAGATCTTGTTTTCCCCTCTCCCCCCCCACATTTTTTTTTTTTTTTTTTTTTTAAGGGAGTGTTTTAAATTGTTGATTTTACTAATTCAAAACCACCCATGCCTTTAGTGGTTAGAAGTGGGGGCAGGTGTAAGTGAGTTCATACCAATTGTAGGTGATCAAACAGAGGAGTAAACAAAGGCAAGTTCCAAGTGTATGAGGCTGCTTGATGTGGTGAGGTTGCTTGATTTCTTGGGGGAACAGTGGCATTGAGAGTGAAAATAGCTTTGGGCAGGTAAGGTAGAAGGAACCCTTTGGGATATGTTTGAAGTGTTTTTTGATGACTTGTAATGGTTGTATCTAGGTCTCATGTATCTTTAATCCTCTGGAAAGTTCTGCCTTCTAGTCTGGAATACGTAACATTCAGCTTTTCTTATGAGAAGAGGTAGCTCCAAGTTGTATAGAGCTTACTTAAACTGAGTTCATGTTTATTAAGAGGATTTTAATTTGTTAATCTAGTTGGTAATGGTTGTTAAAATGTCACACTATAAAAAACCATGAAGATTTGTAATGTACATGTTAGAAAATGGAGACTGGGGAGCTGGGTTAGTCTGTAGAAGTGATGGGGTGATTTTGTTGGGTGGAGTGTGCAGCTGAGTTGCACCACGCAGTCATCTGAGGTCTGTTTCCTGGTGTGGGTTGGAACATGGGCTCTCCATGCTGAGGATGTGGTGATCACCTTCATAACCATCCCGCTGCTCACGATTGCTGGTGTTCTCCTGCAGCACATGGTGCAAGGTATGCTAAAGCAGTGTTAATTACTTGCTAGTAGTAGCAAGACTGTTCTGACTGCTCCCAGTCAAATTAGGACTGAGAGAAAGAAAAAAAAATTGATTTTTTTTGTTGTACCTTTGCTGTGGTTAGATTTCTGTTAGCCTGATTTTTGTGCTTATTTCCTAACTCTGGAGATTTCTTGAGAACAGAACTGGCTACTTTGTTGAATTCTTTGAAAAATGGAAGTCCTTGAAAAAGAGAATAAAGTGGTACAGGGGTAATTCAGATTTTAAAATCCTTCTGGAATATGAGAAAGTAAAAAGTACAATTGGTACTCAGAACAGCTTCTAGGGTTTACTAAAAACCCATTTATTTCTGGTCAAAAGAATTCAATAAAAGAAGCTTGGCTCAGTTACTGCAATTTCCTCTGTAACCTTTAGAATCTAAGACCAAGCACTTGATTAAAGATTAAGTTATAAATATTATGAGAGTAATCTATCTGAAATTGTTTGGATTTTGTTTCTGTTATTCAAGTGTGTTGTATGCCTGGCACTTACTTAATAACTGATGTCCATTTTAAGTTTCTGTCATAGATTACTCAATGGCTGATCAATGGCTGTGTTCTCTATTGCTTAGTACCAGCTGTTTGCAATGATACAACTTTCTGTGAACAAAATATAGTCTCAGTTTACCAGGATGTAGCTTGGATTAATCCTGGTTTGTGTCTGTCCTAGCTTACCTGTCAAAAGTGGGAAATGCTTGAAGTAATAAGTGATGTTTTCAGGTACAGCAGCTTTGACACAAGTGAACAGACTTGTGTGAACTGCTGAGGTTGGAGTTTTTTGGATCTTCTCCATGGTGGTGGCTGTGGAGATGGCAGCATGTGGTGATGTGTGTGCTGGAGCTGGGGAGTGGGAGCTTCTAGGAGGAGAGGCTCGGGTGAGGGTGGGTTAACTGGAAATGCAGGATGGAGGGAATGGGAGAATCCCTGCTGCATGTGAACTGTCCCACTGGCTGGGACCAGAACCCTGCCCTGCATTTGCCAGGGGTGACATTGCTCAGAGATGACAGTTATCTTCTCTGGCTTGGAGCAGTGCAGGTAGGTATTCAAACACAGGATGAAGCTATGTCTGTACAGCTCTTGGGGTTCTCTAGTGTGCATGGAGTTAGTCAGCTGCTCTACAAAGAGTCAAGTGCAGTTGGGGTGGACAAAGCCACAGTGTTGTAATTTGGAAATAAATAATTTTGTAGATGCTGTAGGTTTTGCTTTATTGTGAGTCAAACTAACTATTACATGCAATTTTGTAAAAGTACACCCCTGAGTGAGGTGGTAGCTACTTAAATGAAAGTGGCTTATGACAGACTGTACAAATATGTATTTGAAGGCTAGAGACCTAGGTGATGTATGCATTTATTTATTGATACAGTATTTGACCCTAATAAGCAGTAAAAAGGGAAAAGTGGATGGCAGTGGATGGGGATGGGTAGTGAATGAGGTGGTAGCTAGAGGTGGCACAAACTATAGCAATTATCTACTATCTAAATACAGAGAGGTTACACGCAGTAATGTTGGTGTAGCAGGAAGCCATACTTTAAAAAAAAGTAGTGTAAGTAACATGTTTTCTTTATTTTTCACCCCGTGTGTTAACTGTCCTTTTCATCACATCCACCCCTTTTTCTTATGTGGTACTTTGTAGGAAGTGCAACTTACCAAAAGTGAGTTTAAATGAAGACAATAGTGTTTAGCTATGAGGTCCAAACTGTAGCAAATAAATACTGCTTTTCTGTAGAAATCACTAGAGCTCAATCCACAGTGCACTGTAGGAGTAGCCTGGAAAAGAGCAAAGTCATCTGCTCTGGGGGAACATTTGGCATTCCTTAGGATGTCATATATGCCATATGCATGGGCTGCAGGCTGGCCTGTGGGCGTGGGGTGTGTGCAAACTCTTCTTGTGCTGGGTAGATCACAGGAGTATCTTTTGGGCAAATCTCACCTGTGGTGTGTAAGGTGTGAGTACTACAGCGTGGTGCAGACACAGGGCTGGAGTAGAGGAGTGTGTGCAGCTGCAGAGAGCAAGAGCAGGACAGGGTAGGACAGGCTGCCCTGGTCACTACAGCCCCTTAACAAAATGCAGTGCTGTTCAGTGCCCCAAGGCACCAGAGCAATGTGGACTTCATTTTAATATTTAAAGCTCTTATCTTTTAAATTTTGTTATGTGAGAGTGATGGATAAATGAAGGTAGACTCCTATCAGCCCTGATATTAAATAACTTCTATGGCTATGGCTGTCTTTGGAACGTGGCCATGTGCAGTGTTTAAAAGTGCTTGGTAAGAATTTGAACTTTAATCATGAGGGCTGTAGCAGAATCAGTGTGTCCTAGTAGTATCATTCTTTAATTTCCTGATGTGGTATTTTTCTACAGAGGCTTGGGAGCGTATATGTGTGAGTGGAATTTTTATGCTGCTTATGATGTTGGATATAGCAGTGGAGTGGTTCTAGCAGAATAATTTTGTAGAATATGTACTTTGATTAATTATCTTCTGTTATTTCTTTAATTTTTTTAGAACATGGTATGGTGGTATTTATGTGTAACTTAAATAATTTCCGAGCTTTCTGTTCAAGAAGTCTTGCAGGAAATCTTGCGGAAAAGGAAAATGCATGGGAAAATGTAGGGATCCCTGGACTCTGGAGAAGGATTTTATTTCCATCATTCTCTTTCATATGCAAGTTCATTTTAATAGGTGCAAAAACTTGCTCACCAGCGAAACTGGTGTTTTAGTATTGTTGTCATTTTGGAATGATGCTATTCCAAATTCTAATCCTCAATCTATTTCTTGTTTCATGGCAATATTTTTCTTCCTTATCCTGGCACCACCAGGCGGTGCTCTTATAGTTTTCTTCATTTTGTAACGTAAATGTAGTGTCAGAATAGAGCCTTAGCTTAATGGTAGCAATAAAGCTAAGGGTGGTATTGAACTGATGGTCAAGTAGTTATTCAGGGTTTGATCTACATTATTAGTTTTTTCTGAAAAAAGTAACTGACTTTCACTTCTCTCCTGAAGCGTGCATAGAGTTTTAAATTTCAGAGAATGCATTCTGTTATTTAATATAAATTATTCTAACTATTAAACTATATTTGTCTATGAATATACTCTACGTGGCCCTGAATATTGCGATGTACTCTAGGTGGCCCTGCTCTGGCAGGGGAGGTTGGACTAGATGATCTTTCGAGGTCCCTTCCAACCCCTAGGATTCTATGATTCTATGAATATCAAGACTTACTCCATAAAGGCAGTAAGTTTTCTTACTTAAAGTTTTCAGAAATGAGCCCCCTTCTGCCTGTGAAGGAGTTGCTGAGGTCTGTGCCAGCAGTTGGCGATGCCAGTGAAGGCTCCAGGATGGCTGTGGGTTGGGCAGGAGGGCTGGGGCAGCAGACTTTGTTTCACTGAAAATCATTTTATTTTTCTTTTAGCTGTTCTGTTTCCCAAGTAATAGGGTTTATTACAGCCAGTACAGGGACAGTTCTGTCACAGCCCATTTTGAACCCTTTTCCTTTGTGTTTGGCACTTGTGGCTGGAGTGGCAGCTCGCAGTGCTCTGGCTGCTGAATAGCAGTCATGTCTTTCTGTCTTTAGCTGAGTACCTTTTGGCCTTCTTCCTGCCTTTGTTTTTAAAGGCCCTTGACAATCTTTATGAAACCGTTTGAAAGCCCTAAATAAAAGCGTTTTCCCCCTCTTACTTTTGTTCTGCTGAGTAATCTATTATTCAAAAGGCTTTTCTCACGTGGCAATATAACTTTTCTTTGGGTGTTTCTGTACATTCTTCTAGGTTCATTTATTCCAGATCTGTGATTTGAAGGGTGACTGTCTTGCAGATAAGCTTTATGGAGGAAGGAAGAGAATGTATCAGTTATTCCCAGACTGTTTGTAATCCATCTTCCTTAATTTTCTAAATTCCTAGGCCAGCATTCTTAGTTAAAATGAACAAGAGAATTTTCTGAACCTCTTGGTGCTTTCTGAATCTCCTGTGTTCTCCTCAAGTTCTTTTGAAATCCTCTAGACCAGACCTCCTTGATGTTGGTTTGTAGCTTGTGGGTATGTTGATGAAGCAAAATTATTCTTTTTGTTATTGTTCTGACTGACTGAAAGGACGTGGATTGAATAGGTCATGGAAAGACATGATATTCATAAAACTAATATGCATAATGTAATACTGCACAAGGTTACAAATGTTGACTGTATAGAGTAATTAGCATCCAGGCATGCCTTAACCTCAGCAGTTACTGCGTCTGGCTTGAGCTGAGGCTCTTTAGAAAGGTGCATCTGCAGACTAGCTCTTAACTTTATTATTTTTTAACGTTTGCAAAGACAGTCAAATCAAGGCAAGAAATATTGAGATGCTGTTTGTTGGATTTGTTTCTTTTTTAACAAAAGTGAGGAGTCTTCCATTCGATTAGCATTCTTTCAAGTCTTGATGCCTTTTTTGTTTGCAAGGACGTGTCCAGAACAAACAAGAATGGAGAGAGGCTGAAAGTGACGTCTTGGAAAGTGAAAACCTGCCAATAGTTTTGTTTAGGGAACATGTCCTTTAAGTCATCAGTGTTGACAGTGACCTTGCTAACATGATGTACAGCTAAAGGACAATGGAGTTCAATGGTTTATGTTTTCCTGTAGTTCAGCATATGAAAATAAAAAAGACCAAACCAAAATCAAGCACAAAACCAACCCAGGGTTGTATGAAGACAAATACCCACCTCTGAAAGTGAAATAAACAGAATGAACAGTAACTTGCATCTACCTTATCTTTGTCTAAATTGAATTATTGGGAGACAAGCTCCAGTGTAATAATCTCTGTTCATTTAAAAAGGGAAAACTCTGCTTTCCCTCATTACTGTCCATGACATTTTCAGGGTTTTTATGTGCTTCATCCTTGCTGACAGGTGTAGTAACAGTCTGATTTGAAAAAATTTTGATTTTGTAGTTGCATTTGGTTAAGGACAGAGTTTCACAGCCACATTCATGGCAGCCCTTCCACTGTGCCTGTGCTGGCATCCCTGTGGCATCCCCATGGCAGTGTCCTCCTGAGCTGGCAGTCCTTGAGTGCTGCTTCACAAGTGAGTATCCAGATCACAAACTGGAACAAAAGAATATGAAGTTTCTGGAACTCTTTTCGGGTTTCAGTCTTAAAGCCATGAAACATCTCAAAGTCTCAAAAGTGTCTTCCCCACCAGATCCAGACTGCTGCTTGAGAGGGAGCCTCAGAGCACGTTCTGTGAGATCCTTCCATGCCAGTGGTTAATGAACAGCTGGCAAGATCCTGCCTGCTGACAGCATAAGTGTTCTTATAGAGAATGTCATGAGGAAATACTGATGGGCAAAATTATTTTTGTTATTACCATAGGTTACCTGTTTTCATTTAGGTGAATATTTCTAACAGCTTAACTAAAGCAGTTTTTAGTTATGAAGTTGGAAGTCTCTTTTCTTTGTTTTTGTTTGTTGTTTTCTTTGTTTGTTTTTTTAAGTTATTTTGGATAGTTCAGGGTATCAAAGTGCTTTTCTGAGGACATTTGCTCATCAATTGTGTCTGAAGAGTGAGGATTAAAGTCTTCCACTGTGCTTTTGACAGCAGGGTATTGACATACTTACCAAGCCCTTAATATGAATTGCAGCTTTCCTTTTGCCCCTGCTGAAGGAGAAAAACATTTGTGTTCTTTAGGTTTGGATTGCTTATTGTTTTCTGAAGCAGCTGAAGAAAACTGGGTGAATGTTGACAGAATTGGGACCAGCCTTGGCCTACTTGTGGCTTCCTCTCTGATCTCTGGCTTGGGCATGCCACTTTATCATTTTTATGCTTCTATTTACTCATCTAAAACAAAGCACTGACAGGTTTTTGATAATTTGAATATTAAATGTGTATATCATCACTCCCACTGTTGTTCCCAAGAAGATGTTGTCACCTGTCATGTGACCCAGTAAAGGGATTCCTTTTGTAATAATTTTTATTTCATACTGAACTAGTTTTTTAAACTTTGGTGTTAAAAGTGTTTTATAGACATTAATTTAATTCCCTGTGGGATTGACAGGTTTTATTTATTTTTCTTCTGCTGGCATGTCTTGTAGACCTCTACTAATAGCAAAAAACCCAACTTCTCAGCAGTGTGTTGGGGCTCCATCCTCCCAGCATCCACACTTGGAGAAGAACAGGGGATGAGGCCTCTCAGTAAACCTTTGCTGCTCTCTGTTATGATACCTTGTGTAACTTAAGCCAGTGACTTTAATTGTTGGCCAGTAGACACATCACACCTTCCAGCCCTCATCAAATGTGTTAACTAATACCAAGCAGTTCCTTAAAAAATACATGTCTACCCAAGGACTTGATTTTAGCTGAAAATTTAGATTTTTGCAAATTTTACAGTATTTCAGCCATTTGAGCAGTAAACCAAATGATCTCAGAGTTACCAATCAGATGAGAAATTGCATTGGTTACACATTCTGCTTGTTGCAGATGTAAAAGAATTCTAGATTGTCCTGTGTCACTTTCAGCAGCCTGTTCATTCAGAGGTACTATTTACCTGCCTGTTTTCGTCTGTCACTCTAATATCTTAATATTTCTGAAATTGCCTTTTTAATCTCATGAAAAGGAGTGGTTATGGCTCTGGTGTAATTGAGACTGTCAAGGAAATAGGTGGAATTTTTACAGCACTATGAGACTTGATGGTATGTGACAGAGGATCATTCACTTCACTGGTCCATGGAAATGGGAGACTGATGTCTCTTTAAAGTCTCTGTTAATAAATGCAAGCCTGATCATTTTTATTCTTTTTTCTTTTCTTTGCAAGGTTCTGGGTCTTTCTTAAATCCTTATTAACACATACTAAAGTAAACCCCACTTCTTTTGTGTTCCAAAAATGTCTCATAACCTTAAGACATTGTCTAGGCTTTTGGATTGTGCAGGTGTTGGGCTTGTTTCACTCATGCATTTCCATGTGTCCTTTCTGTTCCTGTAGCCATTCACAGGAGGAATGGCTGTGTGGTGTCAGTCGCACAGAAATCCTTTCACAGGGCTAAAAAAGCAGCAATTTACAATAATTTACATGAGTAAAACAGACAGGGGAAGCATCAGAAATACCAGTGCCTGGTTGCCTTGTCTGCAGCGAGGAGGAAGTTGCTGCTAGTATAGTTTATTAATATAAAATAATTTCTCGTAAAGAGAATGGAAGAGGGAGTGGCAACTAAGAAGTATTGAGCAGCAACACCTTATTGTAAAAAGTATTTGTTTTATAATAAATAGTGGGGAGTATATAAGTTGAAACTTTTAAGGTCAGTAAATAAGATTTTTGGTGAATGTTCATAGATCTATCATTACTACAGAATTTGGAGATATTAATATAAATAGCAATATTTCATAAAATTAAAAGATACTGTGAAGCCCCTACAACAAAAGCATCAAAGTCCCAGGGCTTAATACTTCACCCAGAGATACAACTATTTCCCTCAGTGGTAGCAAAGAACACTGGAGTGTAATTACTTTGGAGTCAAGTGCTGTATTTCAAATATTTGTTGCAGACTTTGGTTTGAAAACTCTTCAGTTTTTCTTTTATTTATTATTAATGTGTTGGCAAACAGCCAAATGTGGTAGTGGTTAAAAAGATGCATGGCTGAACTATGGGAGATTTAACCAGGGAGACAAAATATTGAGACAAAATATTGTTAGTTGAGATGAGGTGTGGTGCTGGTTCACAGTGATTATTGTGGAGCTTCACTGGAGTGATGAAGCAAAAAGAAGTTGAGTCACTATTTTTTTGTTGTTTCTTTGTTCCCAACCCTCCACCCTGGGCAGGGGATGGCTGGGAGGATGAGAGGTGTAGGGAAGAGCTGGCCATGGCTTAAGATGTTGGGGCTGATTACTGCAGGAAGGTAGGTATCTATTGAGAGGATATGGGAGGGGCTTTATTAACCTACTTTGCTGTGGAGGTGCAAAAATATTCCAGGAACTGTGCCAAAGCCTGGAGGCTTGTTGGACATGGAAGAGAAGGTTTCTCATTTGGGTTTTTCTTGGTTGGCCAGTGGGACTGGGAATAGAGATCAGTGAATTGGGCCAGGATTGGAGTAGTAGTTGAGGTATATACTTAAAAAATAGAGAAGTACAAAATTACCTGGGGTTTTGTATGTTCATTGGGCATATTAAGTATTTATGAATGTCACAGAGCTTACAGAGCTATGCCATTGACTGAAGAAAAAAAATACTGTTTTTAAGGAACTAAAGAACATATCCAAATAAATATCCTTTACAGTATAGTAACTTCTTTTAGCTGTGGTTCATATAGGCAGTTGAGAAGTAAATAAAAAGGTCTCAAGTATAGCCAGAAAATTTTGTGTAAATGGGGAAATAAATTTGATTTGGAAAGCAGTTTCAATTTTAAGCTTCCATGAAGGAAGACAAATTAAACATTTTTAAAGATATTAACCGTAACAGTATCCCTTTAATTTTCTATCTTTTCTTTTAAGTGAGATACTCTGAATCCATTTTTGTTCAAGGAGACAGATTTCTTGCAGTAATCAGTTTTGCTTTTAGCTCTGATTTTTAAAGAATAAGTGATAATGGCACACATGCTTGAGGGTGTGATTAGAACGAAACATTAAAAGGCTTTTTAGGACATCTATGGTTGAAAAAGGAGCTCTGGAGAGGGCTGCATTTGGCAGCTGAGCAAGACAGGAATCAAGCATACCTTTGAAGTGTGGTATGAAGAACAAGTAGCTTAACCCTTTCACATAAAATACCTTTCAGTGAAAGTTAAATCTAAGTGTTTTCTTCCAGCTTATCTGAAAGTTACATATTCAATCTGTTAGGTTGTATTCAGTCTTTTTTTTCTCTGAATGAATCCTGTACCTCTCAAAAGGCCACCTGGCAAGAATATCTGTTAGAAAGACTTGGCTATTTGGAGTGACATACTGTACAGCTTTTTTGGAGTGCCTTTGAGTATTTTTTATTCCCATACAGTATTCTCTGGAGTATGGTGACAAAACAATGAAATGCTAGAGAGCACACTGGTAGAAACATCATTCAGTTGTCTTTTTTGATCTCTTCAGTGTCTTTAAAATGCACACAAATTGTTGTTCAGATGCAGATTTCAGGATGTGAAATATACTTTAGTTACTTCAATTTTAAGAAAATATTTAGCTGGTGGTGGTATATATTTTTATAAGTTCCTTGTGTCTAGAAGTATAAGAAGTTTCTACTTTTGTCTGTGAACACCTTCACCTGATTTTTATCAGTCCATGTCAGTCTGCAAATGACTTCTTGTCTATTTAATATCAAGTGATCTCTTGTGTGAACAAGTGCTGAAACTGATGGAAAACTGAAGATGGGTAAACCAGGAGAACCATTTGTCAATGAAATGACAGTTCAGGCTGGAGTACTGTTCATCAGTCTTAATGCAAACTTTGCATTTCAGGTGGGCAACAAAAGAACTTGAAACACATTGGACATCTGGTTGGAAAATGTTCTTCCCCCTTTGCCCCCGGTTTTCTTAACAGGAACTTTTTTGGTGAATGTATTGCAGAGGCAGTGTGGAGCAGGTTCCTCCTGGAGCTCTGCTGCAGCTGCAGTGCTGGTTTCCATCTCTTGTTGTTCCTCAGGGATGACAGGGCTCGTGCTCTAAGGCTGAAGCAGCTTCCAGAGGTTTGGCCATTGCCATGAAGTGAGCCAGACTGGACACTGTGCTGCTCTAGTATTTTCCTCCTCCCCATACCTTATCTGTGTGTGGCTTTTCCTTTAAGAATTATAGCTGAAATGATTATGAATATCTCCTTTAAATGAGATTGTATCAGCTTTTGCATCTCTTAAGCAATGCGTGTACAGCCAGAGGGTAAAACACATGATAATACTATGCTAATTGCATGAGTGTGTATGCTAAAACTCTCTTGTGGAAAGTCCAATGAAAACAAAACCCAACTCCTGTCTGATGCTACAGCTCCATCAGCCACAGCTCCCTCCTGGGAAGTCCCTGCACTGACAGGACAGGGGTTGGGGTGGTTTGGAGTGTATAGCACTGACTCTCAGTTCAGGCTTGGCATACAGTGGAAGAAAAAGCTCATGTAAAATTAAGAAAATAGGGTCCTTAAATCAGCAAGCTTTGGTTATCTCCTAGTCTTGGTATTGAGCTGTTTCTCTGCAGTTAGCTGGTAGAATGAGGATATCTAGAGAAGCAGTTCATGTGTTATCTAAGAGCCCTCTAAAAGGGGTTAATCCCACCTATCCCTCTCCTTATTGACTAGGCAGAGCCAGTGTGACTGACTTCAATCATATCTGACATATGCTTAAGCTGTCATTGTTACTGAAAAAGCAGTCTGTCTGTCTTCCCCTTTGTCTCAGCTACTTACGTTCCTGCTTTCTGCTTCATTGTGCCAGCACAGCTGTCTGCCTGGTCACACTGAGCCCAGCAGCAACCATTAACTGGGTTAAGCATGCCACACTTGGAGCCTTAGGTTGGAAAATGGACTTCTAGGCAACTAAAGTTAGACAAAATGATTTAGCGTTTGAATAATTTAATTTCCATTAAGAACTGTCACAAAACTTAAAATGTATTTTCTGCACATTGGTGAACACCACGAGCAGTCAGGAACCACTCTGGGAGACAAACTCTGCAGTCTGTGATTAGGAAAATACTTCTATTTATTAGGTGAGGTCCCTGAGGGATCTAGAACATTACCTTGTCCTGTCTCACTTGTATCTGAGTGTTTATAATAGTAGAATTGTTGAAGCAGCTAGTTTGCTTAAAACCTCAGTATATGCGTATAAATTTTCTTTTTATTCCTCCGTAAGAACTCTGTTGTTAAATGTGCATCCTTACATTGTTTTAGGGCTCGTTGCCAGTCAGCAGTTCTACAGACACTAGATAGACTGGATCTGATGGTCTGTTCTGTGTGTAAACTTAATGTGCCTCCTCAAACATTTCCCAGAAAAGCGGTTTGATAACTGCACACCTTGTCCCTGCCCTCCCACTTCCGTCTTCATAACCTTTTGGTTTTAGAACTTTTCTAAAAGATTTTTTATTTCTTGCCTTGCTCAAATGTTTTGAGGTATGCCAGAATGCGATTGTTCTTACAAGAGTACAAAATGCCTCTAAGCATTTGTCAGGCAAAAGCAGAACTCTTTACCTATTAACTTCAGTAGTTTCTTTTTAAACTGTGTGTGGCATAATGTGTTTATTGCAATCCTGGCTACTGAAAAAGTGGTTTATTGGCTTCACATGCCCTTGAATATGAGCTGCATTATTTAACAGTAGTGGTATATCAGATATGCTTAGGTGAGCAGCTGAAATGCTGGTGGGACCAGGGTTGTTATATATCTTAGAGTGAGGCTTTCTAGCAGAAGCCTGCATGGCTATGAGTTGAGAAACTGAGGAAAGAAGTTCCGTGGCTAATAAGAAAAACTTGTGAAGTAATCCTATTGCCTCCCTTCCCTTCTGATAAGCCCTGATATAATTTTATAGATATTTTCTGTAAACACAGGGGAAGAATCATTTCCCTCTTAGAACAAACTCCATCAGCAGTTTCCCACACTGCCCCTGAGAACATTCTTTCATTATCTTGTTTCTGTGTAATAATTGCCATGGAGTAGTCACAAACTTGTTTTTCTACCAGTTGAAACTATAGAACAATGAGTATGCATTGACCTGGATTCAGAGAGAGAAAAAGTTACTGCTGGCATAGTCTCCACCTTGAAAGTTTGCCATCAACATGGTAGAGGTTGCTAAAGACTTATAATGGGTAATTGAAGAGACTGAATGCCTGCAAGGATTCTTTGAGATAAGAATTCTTTGTAAAGACTCTAACTAGTGGTCTGGAGTGTATCATTAATCCTTTCTGTAGTTCTGCTGCTCTTTAAAATTTCATTATTTCTGTAGTGATTAGCCTGAAATGTAAACAGAAGCTATGTTTTTTGTAAAGTATCTTTTTTCTTGATTTTCGAAATGTTTTCTTCACTTTCTTAGATGCCTCCTAAGTACTAAAAACCTGGTAAGGTAATGGAGAGCATCTTCCAATAAACTACTGAAACGCTTGAAGTTGTTGTGAAGGCAAAATGTGTGACTTGGTCCAAGAGTATTAAAAGTAGCTTTTTGCAGTGGTATATACAGTACACTAAAGAATCTTAAATGACTGTGTGTTCTCACAAGAACACCTGGGATCATGTAATTCTTAGAGGCACAATTATAGCCAAGTGAGATACTGCTTGGGATTTGTCCCCCCTTGCAAATTATGTTTATAAACTTATTTTTTGCCCCGTACCTCTATAGAATATTTTGCTAAGTTAATTTTTGGTTTAAATCATGGTCTCTTACCTCTTTATCCCCAGCTACAGCTGATGCCTAATAAGTGAGACCTTTGCAGACTTCAGTAGTAGGTTGAAAGAGCACCCCATTGACTCTGTGCTGAGTGATGGACAGATTCCCTGCCTGCTGTTCACTTTACTGCTAGATTCACCTAGGGTGTAATACCCTAACAAAGCAGAGGAGGGAATTGAAATGTGTTCTTCTGAGAACAGCAGTAAGTAAAGCTGCCTTTCTAGTTGTTCTCTCAATTAGCTCCTAGGAGATTTTCATGCTTTTCTAGTTTCTCTTGGGGATATGTGACCTGATAGCATGTTGCTATAAATAATTATTTTACTGGTATCAAAGTGGATACCGTACACAAACACAAAAAAAACATTTTCAGCATCCTTATTGGATGCTGTAAATACCAGTTTTTCAGATAGGCTTTTTTCTTTCTTTCTTTCCTTTTTCTGTTCTTCTTTGGAATGCAGTCCTGACACTTCTGATCTTCATGACTTTGATTGTTAGTTTTGTGTTGCCCCTTGAAGTGACATTGCCAGTGAGTGGTATAAAGCTCACATGCTCAGTCAAGGGGGTGAGGAGCAGTGTGAAATTGTGGCTGCTGTAGGCCAAAGGGTAGAGGAATTGCTTTCAAGCTGGATATTGCAGGTGATCATTACTTGTTTGTAGAAGTGGGTTATTTAAAAGAAAAAAGAAATTGGCCTCAAATCTATATGCTGAAGCAACCCATTTAACTCATTCCTTTACCAGAGACTACAACAGCAGCACCAGGGAAAGTCTGTTCAGCTAAATCAATTTTTGTTGTATGGAAACATTTGTAAAAGCAGAGAGCTGACATAGCAGCCTTGCTTACACAGCTCTGGTGGGGTTTAACAGCTCTGCAATGTATTTAGCTCTTGCTTTTAAATGGGCCCTGCAACTAGTAAAAAACGAGCATCAATAAATCTGTGGTAGCTATCAATATAAATCAGAGTTTTGTATTACTTGATTAAACATCGACCATTTTATCAAATCTTTCACTAATGAGGCTGTGTGACAGCTTTGTGCATGGCAGAGGTGCAAGAATTAACAGGATGCTGGTGCTGCCTGGCATTGGCTGCCTGGGTGTGTTCTGGCTTAGCAGGATTTAGCATTCCTAGGCCGGTGTCATTGTGGATACTGAACTAAAGAGCTGTGGTACTTTGGGGTACAAAGCACTGTCAGTTTACTGAGACTCAGCAACAGCAGAGGCTTGGGCATCAGTACTCAAAAGGTTGAAGTCTGTACCTGCAGTCAGAGAGAAAAAGATGAATACCCTTTTCATAATTTTTGGGGAAGTGGTTGAAAGTGTTTTCAGGCATTCAGCAACTACTTTCAAATCCATATAATGTTTCTAAGACAGTGTCTATATTAAAATGTTTTCTTTTTTTTGATAAAGGCCTTCGGAAGGAGGTTAGATGAAGTACAGGCATAATGCCACATGGAAAAAAAAAAGGTTTTGCAGTTTGTATTACTATTCATGTGTAATTAACATTGGTTCATGAGAACTTTGATTTAGGCAACTGTAAAATGCCTCATGACTTTCTGCAGAGCAGATATAAAGTTGCTCTACTGTAAATGGTAAACATTCATGTGCTAAAATTTGTTTTTAATCTGAAGTAAGCTGACTGTATTCTTGTGTCTGTATGCACCTAGCATGGTTTTGTAGTAGGACAGCTGAAGCAAGTGAGTGTTTCAAATCTATCAAAAATCCTACTAGGTATCTTTTTTACAGTGACCTCCACTTCAAGCTCTCTGTTTTTCATATGTGTGTTGGAACTCTAGAGATTACTTTCTCTGAATTTGTGTCTTGGATTCACATTTTAAACTTTGGTTATATTACCTTCACAGTGTTGACCCACGTTGCCTCCCTTGCTGTGCTGAGTGGGAGGCACAGGGGTTGTGCAGTCACTGAAACATTTGATGCCATTTGATTCAGGTGATGAGGACAGACTGCTTACTTTGAACAGTTGTTATGACTTACTTTAGAAAATATCACAGGCACAGCTACAGAGGCAGTGTAATTGAGAATCCATGAATGCAAGTGACTTTATAATTAATGCTATTCTGTATTTTAACATTTCCATAATTTCAGACAGTGGGAGAAGAATGCTTCTGTTCTTTTTAAATAATGTAAGGAATTTCGGGCTTTGTCTGAAAATGTTTCAGGTTACTATTCTAAAACTGAATCTTGTTACTCTATTTTAATATTCTATTAGAATGGGGAGTGACTATTTTAATCTATAATTCAATTAAAAGGACACCTTTTGAGGTCTCATACTGCGTGGAGGTCTGGCACTATCTGAAGAGTGTACATGAGTGTAGGCTGCAGTTTTTAGCAGTTTGGTTTTTAGACCAATGAGTGATAAAAATAAAATCAAAATGTTAGCAGTTTTTAATTTACATTTCAGTTTATTAAACAGGACTGTGTAAATAGATTTGGTATGGTAAAAAACAGATGTTTGTTTGATATGTGCATCAAAAGCACAATTTCCTTAAGATTTAAATAATGTCAGTGAGGTTTAGTTTGACAAGTAACTGGTCCTGCAGGCAGCTTTAGAACAAGGTCATTTTCAGAGGGGGCAGCAGGAGCTGCTCAGAGCTGTTGGTCACCTGCGTCCCAGATCCATCCCCTGATCCCGATGGGATAACCCGCCTGTGGCAGGGCCAGAGCTCAGCCCAGCAGCCTTTCAGCAACAAAGAAAGAAAGGCATTCCTCTGTAACAGGCTTCAGCACTTATCTCTGTGCACTGGTACAGTTTGTGCTGAACCACAGCAGCTGCTACCCTGAGTTAAGAGAGAACAAACTCAACATGGCGTGAAATGACTGCCCTTCATTCACAGGAACCAGAGGTAGATTGTTACCAGCCACAAGCATGACTGCTCTGGGCATGAATAGCAACAAGAAATGCTACTTCCTGAGTTTTACCTTAAAGCCTTAACAAGACACAATGCAAACTTTGAAACCAGCTGTATTAGCATCCATCCAATAATCTCTATTGCATTTTTCTTGTCAGTTGCTGGAATAATATTTATACTTACAAGATTTGGAAGAAGGCTGATAGGAAGTTTCTAAAGGGAAATATGGTTAGAAGGTGGCTGTGAAAACTGACTCCAAGAGGTCTTGAGTGTAGGTTTCCAAAGCTGTGTTGCTGCTACTACAACGTGTAACCTCTGAGCTGTTTGTCATGCGCGAGCAGAACCAACAGCCAGATCCTCAGACTCCCCCGTGCTCAGTTGGAAATGAACCTGTGAGCGAGTAAGTTACAGTTCTTATAGAGTTAGATAAAATTTAAAATTTTCAAATGGGATATTTTTCATAGCCAACATACCTATTTAACTCTTTAAATGTCCTGTTGAATATATCATAGCTGAGGAAAGTGCTTGTGGTCTGCCTAGGCATTAACAGGACCTTGTGAGGAAACTCCATGTTACCAAAGCTTCCAGGCCTAACATCTGTGTGGTACCTCAGTCTATCTTCATTGTGATCCACTAGTGGAATTTCATCCATGGTTGTGAATATCCTTTGGACAGAGCTGTGTGTGTGCAGTGCTCAGCAATGGTGTCAAAACTCCAAAGGGGAAAATGGGTAATTCAGTAACATCAGCAGTGCAATTGGTGAGGATTTTTATGAATAAAGTTTTACAACTCTTTTTATAGCATAGGAGTGTATGTATCTGATTCCCAGGAATCAACAGCTTTAAGTTTTCTTTTACAGGTTAGAGGTTTGGTGGGTTTTTTTGTTTTTTTTTTCTTCTTAAAAGCTGATAAAAGCTTGGCAGGGCCCAGAGAGGCTGTCTGATACAGAGAGAATACCACTGATTAGCTGATCAGTGGTGCTTGACCTTGTGAGCAATGGGAACTCTCAGCTCATGCTGGGATCAAATTTATATGAATCTGTGATCCCCTGCCTGGCCCTGCTGAGTGTCATTCTGGATCTGCCTCTGCTGTAATCCTGCAGCTAGGGCCAGCCTGAAATGTCCCCTGCTCCTGATGAATGGTACCTTGTTTTGCAAACAGACTGGCTGAGGTTAACCATCCTCTGTGAATGAAGTTACTATACAGTGTGAGGTTCCAGTTTTCATTCCCTTTATATCAAATTTAGGCTAGAGGCAAGAGGCAAAGGTCCTGGGGAAAATAGGAAGCATACTGTGAATTAGAAGACCTTTTCAGATTGTTTTCAGCTCTGTGTTTCCCACCATAGAAATAGTCTGGTATCAACTATCCCGAGTCCCCCTCTGCCCCTTGTTTAAAATATAAATTACACAGTGGCTACTAACAAGTGTTCTAGCTGAGTGTGTACTGTACAGCCCCTGAGCATGATCAGTGAAGGCTTTTTAGTCTTTTGTTAGAGAAAGTTCTATTAAAAGAACTATTAACAGGTAGTTGCCTCCCAACCACTAGTAGCAGTGGCTGCTTCTGACTTTCAGATTCGTTATTTTTTGGAGTCAGGTGTGGTACTTGAAGATGACAGATACCTGATTACCCCATTCTCATTTTTTAATTTATATTCTTAAAAGCAACCTTCTGTGTTGTCTGTAGGAGAGCCACACAACAGATAGAAAAAACAGCAACTTTTTAAGGACAAACATCGTCATCAGGGTACAGAGCTGGATGTAGTTTCTTAGGTAGTTACAGCACTGCACTGAGAAGGAGGTTATTTTGGGCAGCCCAATAAAAATATGCAGATAAAAAAATGAAGGTTTCCTAACAACTGAAGGTCTAGAAACCTTGTTCTGTAGTGAGGCTTC
Organism: Florisuga fusca; assembly: GCA_038090715.1. Classification (NCBI taxonomy): domain Eukaryota; kingdom Metazoa; phylum Chordata; class Aves; order Apodiformes; family Trochilidae; genus Florisuga; species Florisuga fusca. The sequence goes on from JAAWXA010000036.1 coordinate 6,547,178, forward strand.
TCAAGCCTCACCTTAAAAACCATGACTGGGAATTGAGGCGCCATAATCTCCTTGCTCTAGTTCTATGGTTCTCATTATAAAATTCTATTTTCAGAATCTAATTACTTTAAATTAAAACATTTGCCATGTCCAAAGCACCTTGTAATTTTTGAACTACTGTACTTGGATACCATAAATTCTGTGGGAGAAAGAGAGGTATTATACCTGTTTTACATGTGTGGAAACTTAGATACCATGGGCTCTTGCTTCTCAGGATGTAAAGTGATGTAGATCAAGTAATGCTCTAACATTTGCCAGTGTTCTGTCAGAAGTAGATTATTACATTTTTTTGCCCTCTTTGGCTGGGGATGTGGGTATGTGCTCCAACCAAGAGGTGGTCACACTGCAGCCAGTACAGGCTCTGGAGCAATGTGTGTAATGCCCTCTGCTTAATACTTTTTTCCCTAGAAGTGTCTCACATTGTTTTGACTCACCATCTGAGTTGAGAATAAGAACTCTAAAGATATTATTTTCTGATTTAGAAAAATTGTCTAACAGTAGTATGTGATGTTCTAAATCTTTTATTCTGTAGGTCAGTAACAGATCCACGAGATGGAAAGAGAGTTGCACTCAAAAAGATGCCCAACGTCTTCCAAAATTTGGTCTCTTGTAAAAGGGTCTTCCGGGAGTTGAAGATGTTGTGTTTTTTTAAGCATGACAATGTAAGTAAATTCAAAGTAATTTTGAAGTCTTTGGTAAAACCTAATTGTAAAATAGAACTATCTGTAACAGAAGTATATTTTTTGTTCAAGTTGTAGAATATCTAAAATGCTTTAAAAGCTCTCTAATCTTATATTTATCAGATTTCCTGGAAACACATATTAGTGCTGCAAACACTATAAAGAATGAAATTATCAAAAGTTTTAAGGATATTCATAATTTCCCTTCCAAGATGTTTGTAAATAGACAGGCAGTACACTTCTACCTAATCTTATTTTAGGCTCTAGATAAATGTCACTCTGCATGAAGCTATGCCAGCTGGAGATGCTTTTGCTTCCAAGCTATTTCTTACTCCATCTTCCTCCCCCTTTTGTTGGGGTTTAGTGCCTTCTCAGCTCTTCTAGCAGCTAGCAAGCACTCCCAGTTTTGCTTTAGCTAAAATCAGGTAGATTAGGTTAAAACATTTTAAAATTGTTTGAATTGACCCATATGGTTGTGTCTGAAGAGAATCAGAAGGTGCCTACAGAAACTGTTCCACAAGTGCAGCTGTGGGTGTGGTGACCTCTCCCACTGATGAGGAGTAAGGAGCATCCTGGGAGTACGATTTTCTTTTAGTGAAATGGGGTCAGGAAGTGGGTATCTGTTTCAGAACCTTATTTCATTGCTTTTCCTCCTGTTTTAAAGCTTACCTTTTTTATCTGAGGGTATTGTGTTCCAAGAAAGATTTTATTTGTGGTTAGGCACTGGATTCAGATCACTGGTGGTGTTAGTGGGTCTTCATTAGGGAGATTTTACTCAGGACTCTAAAATGAAATAAAACTATTTTTGTAAGCAGTCAGAAGCTGAGCCTGAAAACCACTAAAGTTTGTGTACATCACCTAAAATACCATAGATGTTCTTAGGACAAAAGACGTAGAAAAGCAGCAGCACATAATTTACATTTCTGCTTTGCTCAGAGCTGAGTTTTTGGTTCAGAATGTGCAGAACATTGGATTTTGTGGTTCCCATATGGAAGCACTGTATCACAGAACTCTTTTAAAGATGGAAAGCAGAACAAAGTATTACCTTTTGCTTTTGCATTTCTCTGCTAGAAGTCTTTCAAATATTTTATGGTTATATATAATTCTGAAATAAACCAATTTTTATTTGGTTGATAAATTTATGCTATTAAGCTAGTACTTGAACAGCTGGAAAACTTTCTTGAATTAAAAAAAAAAAGTCCCTGAATGGGGTATATACCTGACTTGCTGGGCTATTAAATTCACATACCTAGTGTGAGATACAATATTGGCCTGTCTGTTTGGTACAGAATAAAGCTAAGATCTGTAAGAATGGTGCAGTCTGACTGTCTTGTAGAAAGAGATTTGTTTTTATTTGAGTGGGATAGGTCTTGATCTTGTGTGGTGTTTCCTAGGTACTCTCTGCCCTCGACATACTCCAGCCTCCACACATTGACTATTTTGAAGAAATGTATCCTAAATATAAAATAGGGCATCTTAATTGAGGTAGGTGTAATTTTCATTAGCTTAGAAAACTGGAAGTGGTTGGTGGAATCTGTATAATAGAACCACAAAAACCTTGAGCTTGTGTCTGAACAGATTTATTTAAAGACATTAACCTATGCTGTCAAGAACTCTTGGCTAATGTTAACATTGGGGATGAAATGGTGTGGGGTTGAACATGAAGCTGTGGCTGTGTAAATGCAGGGTGTTGTGTAAGGGTGTTGGTATTAACCCAGAGATACTTCTGCTGCTGCTCGTGGTGGGTGCCCCAACATAAATTCTTGACATTGCTGTGTCCAGCAATTAACATACCCTGTTATTAGCACCTTAAAACACTTTCTAGTGCTTTCAAGGAGTGCTGCTGTCACATGTTTAACCATGACTTTCCAGGGATGTGTCAGCAGACTGGTTGGATTGTGGCTTTCTTTGTTCAGCCTCTCATTTTGATCAAGGAAACAGCTCACCCAGGTATATGTGCTGTTTAATGTGTCACTGACACGAAAGCACATGCTGTCTTTGGGTAACTCTATTAAAAAGTTGAGGTTTAGCGTACAACTTGACATGAGAATGTCACAGTTTGTTTTTTTCTTTTTCAGCCTTTGGCTTATCTTCTATTTTGTCAGCTTCATGCAATGGAAACATGAGAGCTTTTTGTGTTACCTGGGTGTATAGTAACAGGTATAAAAAAAAAAGAATGCATTGTCCCCCAGATGCCCACATCTTGTGTTCTTGTGTCCTACAAGGAGCTTCATTTTGCTGGTGTCAGTCTTCAGTGGAGCTGCTTGAAGTCTGAGTGCACCAGCTTACTCTTATGGTTATTGTTTTGGAAGGTTGTTTTCTAATTACTGATGGCTTTTGGCTGCCTTTTTGTATGACCTGCTTTACAAGGCACTGAATAGATGGGAAATAGACATTCTTTATTTTTGGATAAACTGAACTTTGTGAAATATGGTTTGATTTGTTTGTAATACCTTGTATTTTAAACTCAGTATTTTAACCAAAGCACAGCATGATTTACTGATTCATAACAAATTCATTGGTGAAAATGTTGTCATATTGTACTTCAGCTTTTTTATATTAATGTTAGTGCTCTTAAATTTTGCTTTGACAGTTCTTTCATGTGAACAGCATATAAGTAGTCTTCAAAACCTGGATTTTGGTTATTTGCATTAGTTTAGTGCCCTCATTTTATAACAAGTCATATGAGTTATAAATCAGATCTAGGTTAAGGATTACTCCTTCCGTGTAATTGTACAATCAAGAATATTTAAATGGGATAAGCCTATTTTTATGAGCTTAGCTACTGCCAAGTTTTGAATATAAAACCAGAAATGTTAGTTTCCTTTATGGTTAACTGATTTTAAGTAATTCTGACTAGTATTTTATAGGGCTGTCTTTTTTTTTTAATTTGTTTTAACTTTTTATTCTAATATTGGTAATGGAAGACTATTTGCTTTGTGTAGTCTTCTTTCTCCTTTCTTTTGAAATAAATGCAGTAGGTGCACTTATATCCCTTAAAATCATTAGAAGAATGAACAAATAGGGGTTTCAATGTAGATGCACATTTTTAATTGAATATGCTTCTGTAGTATGTATTTCATATTTCAGATGTTTTAAGAAGATCAGATAGATAAGTCAATATTTGGGGGATGTAGTTGTAAAAATTTTCTTCTGTTGATCCACTAGTATTGTTCCTATAGATACAGTGATGTCCCATTTGTACAATAAGGTGTGTTGTTCAGGGATAAGAGTGTAAAGGGATTGAGCAGGCACTGCTTGATATCTTTCATTCTTCCTAAGGAATTGTAGTGCCCTTTTTGGGGAAAGAAACAATAAAATAATTATTACAACTATATAAATGAACTGGCAAATGAACTGGTAGATTTAGTTTTAAGTATTCAGTGTCTCATAGGTATGAGCAAGAATTGCAAAGCGTATTCAGTAAAGATAACTCATTAAAAATCTGACAATTTTAGTAATGAATTAAAAGATTTCTTTGGAAACTGGTGATGAATAAAGGAATTTCACAAGCTTTTTGTTTTATAATACAAATTATTTGAAAACTTGAAGATTGTATAATGAGGTTTTAGATTGAAAATCTTTGTGAACATTTAACATTTTATATGGGTAATGATATTTTTGCCAAAATCACCTGCTGCAAAAATAAGTAGATAAGGGAGCACACACTGTCCTGGGTGTCTGTCTTGAAAATAAATGAAAACGTGGTTGCCAGTGAATTTTAGGTTTTAGATGTTCATCCTTAAGTTCATCATTAAGCTGAAGTTCAAGGCTTATCCCTGCAGGCATGAGGTTACCTCCTGGAGAACAGAAGGGCAATCCCTGCACAGGCCCCGGGGTGGTGGGCGGGTCTGTCCTTCCTCTGCTTTAGAGCACATCACTTGTAAAGGTGATCAGTGACTCACTGATTGTCTAGAGCATCTACAAAGCATGTTATCACAGGGACCCCTTTCTGTTAATCTTTGATTGAAGTGGTCTATCACTTTTTTTTTTTTTTTTTTTTCCAATGGTCGTTTCAGCAGTTTAGGTTTACAAAATCTTCTGCAGTTGATTGTAATATGGAATTCTGCACCTGGAGAGACACGGGTGTCCTCCTCTGAGAGCTGTCCTAAGCTTCTATAGTAGTTTTTGAAAGCTTTTTCTATTAAAGTGATCACTAGAAGCAGATGAAGACACAACTTTTGTCAGTCCTGTTTACAGACTCTGAAAGGTTTTAATGCTAGTAAAGGCAGACGTGCAGCAGTTCCTTCCACTGATCTTATTAAGAGGTGACAGAACTGTTTTCTGACATACTACAGAGTAAATCCCTCATCTAAGCAGGGTGGAGGAGGGTAGGCAGGGACAAGGTAAGGTTTGGTTCTTCTGGCCAGTAAAAGGGACAATGACAAGACTGTTGGGGTACCAAGAAGCATGTGCTCAGGCTTCCTGCCCTTTCACAGGGTCCTTAGAAAGGCTTTCCTTGTCTGAGCACCCTTCTGAAATGTCATCACAGGGAGCTCCTCTGGGCCAACACTCAGACTGAAGGGACCTTAAGGATTAGGAGGATTAGGGTACTCTGGGGAGGGCTATGGGTTTCCAGCCTGCAGCTGGTAACACAACAGTTTATGTTGTTGGATCAGGCAGAATTGTGACTGTGGTTCTCAGTAGATGCTCATGAGAACAAAGCATCCTCTTGGTGTGCTTGTTACAGGTAATGAAAGCAAGGTGCTGAGAGTGTCCAACCAGGAGCTGGACCAGAGTCCTGTCTGCCTGCTCCACTGAGCTGCCTGCCAGAGCAGCTCTGTTCTAACAGCAGCCTTTGCCTTGGGTAAAGGTTTTGCTTTATTCAGCAGTAAAGTTGTAAAACCTTTATTCCAGTATTTGCAAAATCAAGTAGGGTAAATTGCCTGGAACTGCAAATGTTTTCCCTAGTATGCATTGATATGAAATTGTTCCTGTTGAGAAGATTGTGCACACAGGGAGAACACCAGGGAGGTGTAAAGTTGGGTATCAGGTATTGTTGTCAGTGATCTCTCAAGCAGCATCTGCTGGCAGATGTGCCTGGCTGTCAGACATTCAGTAAAAATAGACTGAAATTTTTCCCTTTGTCTTTATAATTTTAAACCTTTTATAGGTAGTTCATGAATTATCTTCCTAATTTAAGGATTATGATTTGATTTTTGAACAACCTCAGATGAAACTACGAGATAAAGTTCTAGAATGTTAACTTTGACTGGGAACTCCTCACAGTGCTTTTGACATCTAGTGTGTTTTTTTAAAAAAAATCTGTTTTAAAGGCTATTTGTAGAATAAATTATCAGTAGTAGTTAGTAATCTACCAATCTACCAAAAATAGGAGAAAACTCCTTGTCCCCATGTTAGAGAAAATCCTGAAATGTACAGTTTAGTTTTGTTCTGCAAACAAATGTGTTTGTTACAGTGCCTGCAGATAGACACCTCCACTGTGAGCATCCAGCCAGTCCCCCCCAGATCTCCTGCACAGAATATTGGCCCCTTCCCAGAAAAACAGCCCAGAGAAAGGAGCTTTGAGGTGTGCAGAGACCTACTAAAGAAGGATCCAAGTCATTACGAGACTACCACAGCACAGGGTGTGCTTTATTCCTTTTTAAAATTTGCCTGTCACTTGGTAAAATTTACCAACTCAGCAGTCTCCCAGCCATCAGAGTGAGTGAAGTTCTTTTGTGCCATGCATTTGCCTTGATAATTATTCTGAAACAAATTGGTACATTTGTAGTTCTAATTTTATACAGCTACTTAACTAATTACTGCTGTCAGTAGCAATTTTTATCTGGTAGTGATGTTCAGCTTAGCTGCATGGTACAGCTGCAGTGACCACCTCAGAGCCAGTGTATTTTATGGTTTAACTTAAAAAAGGAAAACTGCAGGTACCTGTTTGAATAGTTGGTTGAAATCCCACGGGGGTTTTGGTGTTTGTGTCTGCTAAACATTTATAGTACTGGGCAGAGTGAAGTCACTGACCCACTTGGATACCAGCTGTGTCAGAAGCTGCCACGTTTGTAACAGGCAGAAACATCAAGTGAGTGCTGCTTTTGCTCTTGTTTAGAGACCCTCATTAAATTATCCGGAGACAATAATCAGATAGCTGCTGTTCAAGTTAATGGCACCTCTGAGCCCCTGTCAAGAGAGCTTTATTTAATGTGCAACAGACCTGGAGTGGTGCAGGTGCCATTTCAGGCCCTCATTTAATTTAAGCTGCTTTAGTTGGCATGGCAACTAGTTGAGACATCTGGGAGACATTATGCTTGGGATTGAGATTTAGGAGGATTTGTGGCGTAGCAAAACAGATACCCTATCATAATAAAGTGCAGAGTAATGCTTTTGGATTTTTAAAATATTTTACATTAAAATGAAATGTAAAGTTTTGTTGCAGCTCTAAGATAAAAAACAGATATGAAAAGGCCAGTATAAATCTTTAAGAGGGCCTTTGCAAAAGGAAGAGAAAACTTAGAGAACTAGAAATTATGGTGCTGCAGGCTTAGGTTTTTTCTTTGAGTGTCTAATTTAAGTCTAATTTGGGGTTTGGGTTTTTTTGGTTAAAAGATTGACAGTGTGTAATTTCTATAATTTTTGTGGGGGGTGCTGATGGCAGACGAGCAGTGTGGCTGAAAGGGATTTGGCTGGAGGGGGTTTTCAGTGCAACAGATGAAAGAACATGGATTAGCTAGAGATAATGAAAATGTAAGTTTTCTCTAGCTGGTAACAAGTGCAACTTGACCTGTGCTGATTACTTGGTAAGAGCAATGGGAAGTCTCTGGTGCAGCTGACTTGTTAGCAGACCTGGCTGTGTCACCAGGAGATCAGTATCTCTGCTGAAGGCAGGGTTTGCTATTGTATTTCAGACCTGATACCTCCATGGCTGGTTACAAAGAGCATGGAACCAGGTGATGGGCTCCTGCCAGGCAATGGTGAGCTTTGAAAACAAACCAGAGCCCTGGTGCAACCTGGGTGGCTTTGCTTCCTGGGGAGAGGTCAGGACAACACTGGTAAAAATACTGCTGTGAGGCCAATGAGTTGGTGAAGTTTCCAGAGGTTGTGTGTGTGGCAGATGAGGATGAGCTCCTCCATCCCAGCAAGCCTGGGGAGGGCAAGGCTGGGCACATGCTCAGGTAGCACCAGGGAGGGGGTTGAGCTGTGCTGACCCTTCCAGCTGAGGAGTTGGTGTGTCTGGAAGGCTGAGAACCAACTGCTCCTTACCTTGAACTGTGAACCTGGGATGCCAAGGGAGATCTGGTTTTATTTCTAACTCTCAGGCAGTGTGCACCTCCTCTCTGCTGCAGTCCTGCCTGTCCTGGAGGATGCCGGGCTTGGTGGGACTCCTGATTCAGGGGCCCCTTGAGGTGTGTGGCACCTTCCTGTAAGGCACAACCTCCCTTAACCTGTGGCTACTGTGTTTTTCCTTCTTCAGCCACAAGTGTAATAATAGCAGAAATTATTTTTTCTTTTCAACTTGTCTGGTTAAACCGTGCTGATGCGTGCCCACTATGAAGACACTATTTCAGATGTTTGTCATTTGTGGCTTACTGATCTTAAGGAACAATGTAAAATTTCAAGATGCCATTAATTATATGAAAATTTTATTTTGTTTTCTCAGTCATGATCTGACTTTGGCAAAATTTTGTAACAACTGCTGTGATGCAAACATTGCTTTATCAAGTCATTTGTTTTCTTTCACAACCTGTTTTTTGTTTTCATTCTTGGAAGAGTCTGAAGATGCTTTATTCTTTTTAACTCAATAGCTCTGACCTGTGAGAGCTCAGGTTCCTAGGGGTTAGAGTAAATGTTTCAAGAGATTATTTGCTGGACTTCCTGCTTTTGCCTTAACTAATGAACTGAAGATATGTTGTCACTGAGTTGATGCAGAGTGACCTCCATAAGATTATCGTCTCTCCTCAGCCACTCAGCTCGGATCATGTCAAAGTTTTTCTTTACCAGATTTTAAGAGGTAATTTTTCTTCTTTTAAATTTTATGAAAATTATGTAGTAGTGTTTTTTTTCTTCTATTTCATAATGTTTATTCTCAAGAAATCCTCATCTTGAATAAGTTTCCTATGGAAACTTGTTAATTTTGTATTAGGAATTAATAGCAAGTGGTGTTTATTCCAGTCATAAGAATACAGCAGCCCTGCTTAGTTCATGTGCTTGAAGACCTTGGTGCTGGCACTCATCACTCCTCCACTGTACTTTTTACAGAGGTGCTCTCTGCATTACTTTCAGTTTCTGAAAACGATCATTAGCTTTGAATTTTTCCACTAATGAAGTTTACTGTCTTTGGGCTGTATCCTCTTAGTCTTGTTTTTCATTATGTGCTGGGGAAAAAAAGGCAAATTAGTTTGGGTTTAGTCTGAGTTTATTCTGAAGAGCAGCTGTTACCTAGGGAATTGTTAAGTCAGATTTTAGTGCTGCAGTAGTTAAAATAGAGCAATAAGAGGTATATGTCATAAACACGGAGAGGAAGCCTTTTGTTTGTTTTGGGGTTTTTTTAAATAAATACTAAATAAATCACTTGCTCCATCTAGTTTGTATACTCCAAAAGTTCTGTCATCTCACTGAGTGACAGTGTATACTAGAGACTGGAAGCTAGAATTTTATTTAAAAAATGAGTCAGTTGCAAGGTCTTGGCTGATCAGGAGTTGTAAGATCTGCCAGGAAAATGTTGTCAGCCTTAAACTTCTTTTAAAAGGAAAAGTATGTTTATTTTAATTTCGTTTAATATTTCAGGTCTGAAATACCTACATTCTGCTGGCATTTTACATCGAGACATTAAACCAGGGAACCTACTTGTGAACAGCAACTGTGTTCTTAAGGTGCTACTTACATTTATTGAAAATAATGTACATATGTATATGCTGTTCATTATAAATCAGCTGGTATTTTTTTTTAATGCAAAACGTTTGTTATGAACACTTTTCCTTAAGGTCACTTTAAAAGAAAAATATCACACAGATTCTTAAAAATTGTAAATGAAGCAAACATATTCCTTTTGTGTGGCCATGTCAGCCCTCCATGTGCTGCTGCCCAAAGGAGAGGGGTGCAGAATGCCCAAGGCTCTTCTGTTCTCTCCTCAGGCATGGGAAACTTTGGAGGGCTCAGGCATGTTGTGTAGCTCTGCCCAATATACAGGCATTTTTTTGCTTGCATGGATTTGCTAAGCATTCTGATTGTGAAAATTGTGTCTAATTGTGACAATTTTGGTCTGTTTTCTTAACCCTTCTGGTTAAAGAAATATAAAAAAAAAATCTCAAAGTCAAAGTGAGTAGAATGCTGAATCTTCCTGTAACATTTTAAAGCGTATCAGCAGCAAATACTTTGGGTTGAAATATTCTGTAAAAAATACTCTGTACCCGGAGGTTGACAATGTGCTTTGGGTTGTTTTTTCAGTGCAGAGTTTTTTATCTTTTAGATTACAAATATTGTAATATCAACTGAAAATGTACTGTAATTTCAAATAAAATTGTAGAAAGTTTCAATGAATGTAAAATAAAGTAGAACAATTTCTTTCTATTCCCCTTCCCCTTTGGTTGTACAGTTACAGCAGATACTTGCTTTGTTTAAATGCTGCTTTGGAATTTCCTGCTTCATTACCAGGAGGTTACCTATTTGAAAGGCATTAAGTGTTTCGGTTATTTTAATTTTTTTATTTACCTTCTCAATTTAGATTTGTGATTTTGGATTGGCCAGGGTGGAAGAATTAGACGAATCTCGCCACATGACTCAGGAAGTTGTCACTCAGTATTACAGAGCTCCAGAAATCCTGATGGGCAGCAGGCACTACAGCAATGCTATTGACATCTGGTCTGTAGGCTGCATCTTTGCAGAGCTGCTGGGGAGAAGAATATTGTTTCAGGCACAGAGTCCCATACAGCAGGTATCATTAAATTTCCCTTTCATTATATGGATTTATTTTTTTCTACTGCATAATTTCATGCAGTCCCTCACACCAGTGCATTCTGAACCTCACACTTGCTTTTGCTTGGTTTGCAGAGAGGCAGAGCCCCAGGGCTGCTCTGCAGTGATCCCTTCCAGGCAGTAATGATAGTGGTTATTGACCTTAGCTTTTGGGATGGGTGTTTATTTGGTGACCCCCTGTAATCTGCAGCAGTACCAAAGCCTGCTGTAGCATGTTGTTGAGATAAGGTAAAGGTGCTACCACCAGGATCTAGCTTTCTGTAACGGCTAGCATGAGAAAGCAGTAAGTTTTCTGTCAGGATGTGACTGGAGGCAGCGTTGGCACTTGAGCCATTGGAGCTGCCAGCTGGGAGTGTTGCTCAGGCTGCTTCCTTTCAGTCATGGTTTGGAGCTGATTCATTCCTGAAATGTTATTTTCGTTAGCTTGAAAACCTGCTATGTTAGTGAAACACATTAATACCTGCCTGAGATCTCAGCTGTCTCTGTGCTGTCCCTGCAGTTGGATTTGATCACAGACCTGCTGGGAACCCCCTCGCTGGAGGCGATGCGGACGGCGTGCGAAGGCGCCAAGGCTCACATACTCAGGGGTCCTCATAAACAGGTATGGCTGGAGCTGGAGGGCTTCTGGCTGCTTCTGGGCAGCACTGCCCCCTCCCCTCAGCCCCTCTGAGTCAGGATTTCCACAGGGACTCCTCTACCCACAGGCTCCAGACTGTTAGGAGTGGAAATCTTCCGCTACCCCTCAGCAGAGCGGCCCAGACCCTCACCAGAGGGTCCCCTCTGAGGCTTCACAAGATACTGAAAACTGAGATACAGCATTCAGCATAACTGAAGTAAAGGTTAATTAAAAAACAAACAAACAAACAAAGAGAAAGAGGTCAGGGTGATGTCATTATGCTGAGTGGACAATAAAAAGGGCAAATGAAATGTACTGTTCCTGGCTACAAAGGAATGCTTTCACAGGGGTCCACAGCACAGTAACAAAACAGTGAGTCCATCCAATACAGTCATTTTAATGATTGTTAGATAGTAAAAATTAACAAAATTAATAACCTGTACATGTTAATAGATCAGATCTTTCCAGTAGTTAAGTTCACATCTTTATTTTCTGCATGTTGAAGTAATTTCTCAAATGTCTACTCCCCACAATAGTAGTTACCACAGAAATGAGCATTGAACATGGATTCTGCTGTATTATTAACATGTGAGAGTTCTGCCTCCTTGGCACTTTTGATGCATGACATTGGGTTATCTCTATTCCATTTTATGACAGTTTTTTTTTCTTTTAACATTAGTAATAGGAGGATTTCCTTAAGTCTTTCTCTACCAGTTTTAAAACCAAGTCTATTTTTTTCACTGTCACATGCCAGAAGAGTTGTAACTTTTCAGCATGTAGTCCTGCACTTTTCAGCTTTGAGGTATTTAAAAAAAAAAGTTTTATAGTGATTGAAGGTGGGAGAAATGTATCCTATATATATATATATATATAAAAATATGCAACAATATACAAATACATCCAGATGCTTTGTAAAATACATTTGGTTTAAATTCTGATAAGTTGCTATTCTCTGTTTCTGAAGTGCAGTGGTTGTGCTCTTGGTAGCTGTGGACAAGAATTATGAATTTGTTAGATTTGTCAAGTTTGTTAAGCCAGGGTGGTTTATCAGGCATTGGAGTGGGTACAAGATTGTCTTCTGCTTCTCTGGTCCCAGAAGCTGATGCTGTTATATGCAAGCCACCAGAACTGTGTCTCCTGACCCAGTAAACAATGGGAATACTAAAACCCAAGTGAGGTGAAATGGTACAAAATGTTTCTAATATGGATTTAATGTCCAGAAGCCACCGAGTCACAGGAAATAAATTAAAATCAGTTTGCTCAGTGCCTTTTGAGGCAAAGAACATACATTTTTCCTGGAGTGTTGGAGAAGCTGAACAGTCCCTGGAGCTGGTATGCTCCTTTGGCACTTGGAAGCAAGAGTCACAATTGTTGTCTTTAATGATATTTCTCTGTTTTCTGCTTCAAGTGCACTCACGTTTGAATGCAAATTTATGGCTTTTCATCATTTAAAATGGAGATTTTGCTGGCTATAAATAGCTAAATGTTACCATGTTCTTAATTAGATTAATAGGGAGAGAAAAGCAAGTTAGAAACTGGTAATTACTTTGTCGCACCAACTATTTTTAATCGACGTAGGAGAGCATAGTAGGAGTTAAGGGGTAAAGCATTTTGCTGCTTTATGTAAAAATGGATTAATGCATGAAAATTCTGATGTAAAAAAAACCCCAACACCCTACTGTGTGTTGGCACAATGAGAATTTACATACTACCTAGACTTGTGTGTCAGTTTTGTATTTAAAAATGTGACTTCAAGCTGAATGTGAAGGGATGAAGTTGCTGCACTGGAGCTGCAGCTCCTGCCCCATGTGCTGCTCCCTGAGCCCCCTTCCCCAGCCCCCCAGCCTGTTGTGTGCCTGAAGGTCATTGTGACTGTATGAGATGTCACTGCCAGTTAGATATGGATCGCCTGGGTAAGGAAAAGCAAAAATAATCCATAATTTGGCAGTGATTGAAATCAGAAAAATAAAATACTGGAAATGATGTTGTTAATCAGCCCCCTGAGCAGCTACAGCTGAAGTGGTGTCTGTATAGAAAAACCTGTAAGAAAAGATAGGTTTGTCCAGGGATTATATCTGAACTAGGGAAGAAAATAATCAGATCTCTGTTCCAGTTGCTGAGTTCTGTAAGAGTGCTCCCAGTCTCATTGGGAAGCGTTAGGAAGTGCATGTCCTTTTCACTAGAAGCTTGTCCTTGGTAACTACAAACTAACACATGCTGTAACAGTGTTCTTGCTGATGGATCTGACAGGACAATTCTCTCTACTTTTCTTTCCCCCATTTCCCCCACAGCCATCCCTTCCTGTCCTATATACACTTTCCAGTCAAGCTACACATGAAGCAGTTCATCTCCTTTGCAGAATGTTGGTCTTTGATCCAGTAAGTATGATTTTAAATTATTTCTAATACTTTTTGTTTTAACAGTTTTTGCTGTCTGCTGTGTGAGTATTTTAAGTAAAGGACTGCTTCCACTGATTTTCTTCCACATAGTATTTCATTACTTTTAGGTCTGTAAAAGATGTGAAAGTATCATCTCATAATTGGTCAATTAATTTCCTCCTCGAGTGGGGGTTTCGTGTTTAAAATCTTGTGGTCTTTTGAAGAAAGCTACGATGGGGTGAGAAAGATGAGGGTGTTCATGAATCATGCTCTCTTTTCCTAGCTAGGTGTAGGTAGCAGAACATCAGATACTTTGATGCAGTTCTAATTAGAGATGCGTGGGTGCTCATGGTCTTGCAACACACAAAAAATTCCTTCTACATCCTCACTGTCACATACCCGGATCTCTTTTTCCACTGAGCATCTGTTTTTCTAATAAAAATGTGCTGCTGTGGATTTTGGATTTCATCTCTTGGGCTTACTATACAGACTTGTCACTAGAAAATCTGAGACCTGAATCGATGATCTTAATTATTTCATTCTTATAGAAAAGCCTGCAACATTTAAAAGGAAAAATAGACAGATTGACTGAACTGCAAAGGAGAAAACTTGTAACTGATGAAGTGTTCAGAATGCAGTACCTTTTGATTATTTTTTAAACCTTAAGATTGCTTTACTGAAAAAAACCCATAGAAATGTTAAGTCACATCTTCCATGTAAACAAACTTACTGTTTTCCTTTCTAACTCCCTTAACACTTAAAATCCTGTTATTCCCAAATCACGCTTACGTAAATGTGTTTTGTTTGGTTTTTTGTTTTTTTTTTTTAAGAATCAGGACAATCCTATAGAACTGGTGATTTTTATTTCATTAAAAAAATATCCAGGGCCAGCTGGGCTCTACCAAGCTTGCCACTGCTTTTGCTCTGTAACTGTGAGCAAGTAACTTTTGTTCTGTCTGCATTTTTTTTTTAATTTTTTTTAAAAATCACCCATAGCTACAGGTTTTGTTACCCTGAATTTGCAGTAGCACTTCTGTGTGCAATTCTTTAGATTCTCCTTCTTTGATGGGTTGGTGTTGGACACCTGGAGATTGAGTTAGTTGGGTTATGCACAAGAAATGTCTCAATAATGTGGAAGTCACTTTGTAACCCCAAACTTTGTCCCTGCACTTTCTCCACCATTTCTGTTCTGGAACTTGGCATGTCAAGGATTTCTCAGCCCTCCAGATGACATATGCTGAATCACACTGTCATCCAGGAGGCTTACATTTGTGTTTTACTTTAAATATCTATTTAAGGACACATTAAAGTGTGACACATCAGCAGAGTATGGCCCTACAAAATGCTGCATGTGCTGACATTCCATTCTTTGGGCTTTGTTTTAGTTATTGCAGGAGTCATAATTTTAAGTTTATCTCGAGAAAGTAGGTTTTGAAAAATACATTTCTAAAACCCATCTTGGCCAGGTTTCCTCTCTTCAGCTGCAGCTGAGATGTCCCTGGCAGTGCTGCTGCTTTGTGGGTGAAACCTTCCCCCTAGTGGCAGCCGTGCTGAGCCCAGCCGAGCCTGGAGCCACATCAGGGGTTATGAAACCATTTAGAATTAAATGATAGGAAAATATTGTTTAGACCGTTTCAATGTATCTGAAAATACCCTGACTATTTATTTCTGTTATTTAAATCCACTGTCTCAGTCCAAAAGAATATCTGCTAAGGATGCCTTAGCCCACCCCTACCTGGATGAAGGGCGGTTGCGGTACCACACCTGCATGTGTAAATGTTGTTTTTCCACATCTACTGGAAGAGTTTATACCAGTGACTTTGAACCTGTCACCAATCCCAAATTTGATGACACTTTTGAAAAGAACCTCAGTTCTGTTCGGCAGGTTAAAGGTGAGTCCTGGTCCCCTCTGCCCTTCTCCTGCAGCAGCCTGTGCTGAGATGTGTGTCTGGAGCTGGGACTGAATCAGGAACTGGCTGTTGGCAGTTCAGTACTGAAGGGGTGATCAGGGGATTATTTTATATACATCTATTCCAGGGTGCATGGAAGAGTTCTGTGTGAATTTGTGCTCTGAGGTATGGCACCAGATTAGATCTGGGGAAGCTGTTCTTTTATCCTTACTAGCATGTATTTTCAGGAAAGGAAGCTGTATTTTCACCCAGTCTGCACTGCACTTTACTGAAGCAAGAAGTGTTAACCTTGTTTTTTGTTTTTCTACTCTGATTATTTCTTCTCCTCTCCTCTCCAGAAATAATTCATCAGTTCATTTTGGAACAGCAGAAAGGAAACAGAGTGCCTCTCTGCATCAACCCTCAGTCTGCTGCTTTTAAGAGCTTTATTAGGTAACTGTATGTAATCACATCTGATATTAATTCACATTTATTAGTAGTGCAGAATTAACATATCAAAAATGTTTTAAGTTTCTGAGAGCAGGAAAAGCCCATAGATAACTTCTGCAAAAAACCACCTTGTATCATTACATTTTATAAATATTTAGAGGACTTACTCTAGAATTTAAGTAAAATGTGCAGAAGTTTCATGTAATATTTTTCCATAAAGGTACAGAAGTCAGCATAAAAATGAGAACTGAGAAGGTGACAAGCTGAATTTTGATCATAGAATTGCACTGTAAAAACATGGAAATTAATGACTGGTGGATGGCAAGTCAGTAGGAAAATAAGCAGATAATGTATAGTGAAGTATTTGTTGTCAGTGACGTGACCTGCTGGTCCTGGGCTGTTCTGGGTTGTGGTTTGGTTTTGGTGTTTGGGTTTTTTTTGTCTTTTCCATGAAATGTTTGCTGGTCAAGCCTTAGCTTTTTTGTCTGTGAGCTCCTGCAAATGAACACTGATTTTCTGTATCACCTGCATTCTAGTTCCACAGTTGCTCAGCCATCTGAGATGCCACCATCTCCACTGGTTTGGGAGTGAAGTGGAAGATAATGTACTACTGAAGATGTAATGTAGCTTTCCACTGGAGTCTGGGATTTGCAATTCTGGAGGTTAATCATGCTTGTACTGTAATTTTACTAATGAAGTTTTAAATTAACAACCACTACTTGTACAATATGAATAATATTTAGAAATGTACTAGACTTTTAATCTTGTAAAGTGGTTGTGCTTTTAGAAGAAAATATTTTACCCAGAGTTGCACATGTTTTATGAACTCTAGTGCAGCTGTGATGGCTCAGCTCAGAACAAACAGAATTGAACCAAATTTGGGGAGGTTTTGTCTTTTTTTGTTTTTTCTTTTTATTTTTATTGAAGTGAGATTGTACAAAAAGATAGACCTACATTTTGATATTGAGCCATTCCTGAAGATTTTGGGTTTTCTAAAACTAAGGAATACAGAAAACTTGACTGCGACCAATCATGAAGTGACATTGGGTGACAGTGACCATGGTGGGCACGTCCCCTGATGTTTGAGTCCTATAAATAGCTTCTCACTAGAGCTGTGATGGTGATGTGTGCTGTTCTAAAATCAAATGTTGTGAGTAGAGAGAATGAGTTTGTGACTAGGAGAGACTAAACTTCTGTTTCCTTACCCAGTATAAATATATATATATATTTAATCTATTTTTATTAGAAGTTTTTCTGCTCTTTCTTACATAAAACCCCCCAGCATGCATCTTCTATGTGTGTAAATAATTCCATTTATGGGCTAATTTCAGAGATCCTTGACATCATTGCTGTATAGAGAGAAACTAGCTTGCACATTTTAGGTCTGTGAAATTTTGTGAGAACTTTTTCCTGCACTGGACAGTTGAGAGATTAAAAAAAAAAAGAAAAAAAAAAAAAAAAGCACATAGGGAATTCTGTTAATTGTGTTCGTGTCCTTAGGCAAAGCTGTGGAAGTCTTGAAATGTCACAGTAGTAAATAACTTTTATTACTTTTTGGCTAATTCTTTTTCTGTTGGAACACTGAATTCTGTGCATATGTATATATGAACACAAATTGAAGGCCTCTACCTCCTGGAGTATACAACTTGGTTTGTTTACCTCCACATGATTTTTTTTTTTTTTTTTTTTTAAGTTCAGTGTGGAGACTTGAAACTTGAATGTCCCTTCCAACTTTTATATTTAAAACAAGACTAGAAAATTGAAGACTGTTTTTCACCTGTACAAAGAATTACTAAAGGGTGGTCTTAAAATTTGAGCATTGGTCTGGAGAAAAACCGTGGTGTTTGTTATGGACAATTAACTGTTAAAGTTATTGTAAGTTATCTGTATTTAGCAGAGTATTTTCAACAAGAGTGATCTGAGCTGAAATTGGAGACTATTAGTAAGTTATATTTGGAAGTTTTAACTTCAATGAAGTAATTATTTGCTGTGAAAGAGACAAACATTGAATAACTAAACAAAGATGGTGCAATATCTTTGTTTTTTATGAGGCTCCTGAGAATAAAACCGACTCAAGCATTTCAGCTCACTTGAATGAGAAACGTGTTTAATTAAAAGAGCCCAAGAAGACACTGGTATGAAAGGTAAAATCTCAGAGGTTGGTCAGTTAATGTGGCACACTTGCTGGTCACTTTGTAAAATGTAGATTTGAAGTACAGTGGTGAAAACATTAAATGTGACATTTGAAAAAGAATTGGTGTTACCTTTATTTCCTGTCTGATCTCCCACCTTTATTTAAGAACAAGATATAATCTCAAGTTGTTCTGCCTAAAGAAATACAAGTGAAAAGACTTCGTAGGATCTAGTTCTGGGCATGGTTTTGATTTTCACACACACACTCATATGTATGTAGGTGCAAATATATGCACGTTTGTATAACTTCTGAAACAAAATACTCATTTACTCTTTGAGTTTGGTCCTGGATAAGGCAAAACTTGCTGATTAAATTAAAATGAGCAATTGATTTGCACTTTATTGAGAGGTTGAAAGGCATCCAGTCAGGATGGATTTGACTTGATTTACAAAGTTTGTGTGTTTTTTTCAGCACAAGTGCTCTCCTTGTTTCCTGTAGTCCTCATCCAACATGTGGGGGTCTTGCAGAGTACGACTGCAACTGTTCATGGTTGATGGGTCTGACCTTTTAAAACAGCAAACAAATTGGACTCTATAGATGAAGCCTCTGGACCTCACAAGAAATAAACTGATAAGCCTCTCAGGTCATGCTCTCTTCCAGGGCTGGCTCAGATGCTGCTTGTGACTCGAGTATCTGCCTCTTTTCAAACCTCTTCAAAAGTCTCCATGCTGTCATGAGCAAAATTCTAACATGTTCTAGAACTGGTCAGGATTGGTTCATGGTTGGCTGCTGCTGACACAGTTGCCATAAGTTCATTTTCCCTTGGTCTGCTCATTTGGTTCTCCTTGCAGCTTTGCAAGGAGACCCCAACAAATCTACAAATCTGGCTCAGAGTTTTCAGTTTCATTTTAATCAGTTCTGCGCATTGTTGGTGTAGTGTTGAATTGTAATCCTAGGTTTTAAGATCTCTAAATACAGCTTCTGCATCTCCTGTTATTAGCTGTGCCTTGAGAAGAGTACAGAAGTGGTGAGTGCAAAGAATAACTTCAGAATTACTCACAAATTGCCAAAGGAATATCCAAACATGAGAAGCCTGATTGCTGTGTGTGCATCCTGAAGGGGATGCGAAGGAACTAAACGAGATCAGCTCTGGAAAAGTTCCTAAAATCCACATCCTGCTGTGTGGTGGAGTATCACTGATGGATTCAAACCAATTAATTTACGAAGTGCTTTTCTCCTCCAGCCAATTTATTATTGGTGTATTTGGGACTTTGTGACCTGCTGGGATGTGTGCACGCTCACCGGATTGAACTCACTTTAATATTTACTGGGTAGCAATTTTTCTAATCATCTTTTTTACCCTTTGTTTTAGTAACAAAATCTCATGAGATTCTTGGACTGCTGGTTCTTTGTAACTTCTTAAAAGTCTTCTGTCGAGTATGACTTGATAGAAGGTTCTGTTCACTGTACTTCTGTAATCCTGCTCAGGTACGGTAACTTTGGAACTGTTTGTGACATTGATAAATGGGGGAAACTGGAATCCAAGCAGATGATTGATGTACAATCTGCCTGTACACCTTGGACAACTGTGCTCAATAAAGGATGGGATCAGACCCCCTGCATCCCCTGATGCTGCTGTCTTTGAGGTGGGACCAATCTCAGCTCTGTGGCTCCTGGTGGCGTCAGGAAGGGGGCTTCTCCCCAGCTTGATCCAGGGTGCAAAATCAGGAGGAAAAGAGACGGATAAAGCTCGGAGCTTGAGGAGTGGTAGGAGACAGACGCGGCGGTCCGGAGCGCTGGGAGTCCCGGGAGGAATCGGCGAAAACGACGGAAAAAAAAACCGGTAACGGGTCAGAGCGCGGGGCGGGGAACCGGGCTGGGGGGCGAGGGGTGGACAAAGGGGCTGCANACCGAACCGCACCGCACCGCAGGCCCCGCAGCCACCCGCATCCGTTCAGTCCCCCGGCCCGGCCCCAACTCACGCCCTGCGGGTAGATCCCGGCGCGCGGGGCGGGTGCGCGGTGATGGCGGCGGCTCCGCGGTGGCGGGAGCGGCTCTTCGGCCTTTACTTCCTCTCGCACATCCCCATCACGCTCCTGATCGACCTTCAGCCGCTGCTGCCCGCCGGGATCTACCCGCAGGGCGTGAGTTGGGGCCGGGCCGGGGGACTGAACGGATGCGGGTGGCTGCGGGGCCTGCGGTGCGGTGCGGTTCGGTGGGTCCTGCGGCGTTTTGTGTGAAATTAAGGACGTAGAGATATCGGGGGGATAAAAACTGCTGCGCCTCTGTTTCAATGAAATCCTGTTTTAAAATACTTCCAATCGGTGCGCCCTGCGGGGCTGCTCCTCATCCGTCTCGGGGTTCTGTTCCAGCGGTACCGGGGGTGCCGGTGGCTGCGTCAGCACCCAGGGGCCCAGGGCAGCAGAGCTCCCGGGGAGTGGGTGGTGGGTGGGGAGGTGTCCACAGGTGGGGAAACCAAACGGGCACAACGGAACCGGTTTGGGTGGGACCCGGACGGACCCGCTGCCCTGTCCTGCTGAGGCTCCGGAGGTGCTGAGCGCCTGCCACGTGCCCCGGTGTGGCTGTCACTGTCACTGTCACTGTCCCGGTGTGGCTGTCACAGACTGGGTCACTCTGATCCTGCCAAAAAACGCAGCAGGGAGTTGTTCCCGCTGCAGGAGCAGCCGTGCCAGCAGACAAATTTGTCAGTAAAAATCTCTGGTTGGCTCAGTTTTGAATAAGCTTAGAGAAGACACCCAGCACAATAAAGTTAATTAAATAACATTTGGATAAAAGATAATCAAATCAGCTCCTGTCATCAGGATGAGATCAGCTGTAACTTCCTAGCTGAGCTTTGCAACTAATGGATTTTAGCATTAGTGACTCCTATAGAAACCATTTAAAATTAATATTTAACTACCAAATCTCAATGCATATCTCTGGTTCAAAGTCTAACTTAAAGCTGTGCAGGAATTTACATTTCTGTCATGGAAACTAATCGCAGCTCCCTGAGCCAAAATTCTGACACCCATCTGCTGGAGCAGCCAGGACCTCCTGCTCTGAGGATGCCCAGACCTCCCCGGGTGGGTGGGAGCTGCAGGGGGTCACAGGCACCCCTGGTGCCTAAAGGTGTTGGAGACACTGAACCCACCCCAGCTGTCAACAGGAGGGACAGAGGGGGGAACATGCAAGAGTTCTTCAGTGTCTGCCAATGTCAAGGTGTGGATCTGGTGTTTGGTTTTCTTCTGCCAGGAAATGGCAACTGCACCTAATGCTGTACTAATCCTAAAGCTGCTTGTAGTGCAATATATGCTTAAAGGAAAGGGTTCCTCACATTAAAAGCCTCAGTTTTACCCCTGTTAAACCTGGTGTACCAAGCTGGGATCCCTTGTCTTCCCACTGCAGTTATGGTTTCACTGGGCTGCCAGGCGCAGGTCACAGCTTTTCCCCTTCAGTGTATTAACCTCTGTTCTGCTCTCTTCTGGAAGCTGACAGAGGCCCTGCAGTGGTATGGAGCTGCCTTCAGAGACCCCATGATGCTGCAGCCCCCAGAGTGGTTTCAGGCATTCATGTACTCTGAAGCCTTCCTGCAGTTGCCCTTCTTCCCCGTGGCAGCGTACGCCTTCCTGAAAGGTGGGTATGGAACCAGCGGGAGGGGATCTGTGCTTCTGCACAACACCTCCTGTACAGCAGAGAACAGGGATTTATCAGCCTTGAGCAACTGCAGGGACGTGCCACAAGGAGGGAAGTGCCGAGCTCTTTCCACAGTCATTTTATCTGAGGAAGCAGCACAGAGTTAAGTCAGTCAGAAGCAGTGACTCCAGGGCCTCGTCCACGGTGGCTGTTCCTTTGTGACCAGCACTACCACTTGACATCTGGCACTCCTCCCGGGCTGCTCAAGTTCTGGGTCAAGCCTCTGTACTACTTTTGTTACTTTCAGGATCTTGCCATCATGCTCAGTCTCCACAAAGGTGGATAATTCTCCTGGTCTGTCCCAGTACCTGTAGTACCTACACAATATGCCTGAAGGCCCATCTGTCACAGTTAGCATTCTGTTAACTGAAAAGCCACTGAATTCTGCTTGTTGCAAAATACTTAATTTCCTTTTTGCTGCTGTACAGGTGGCTGCAGATGGATCAGAACTCCTGCAATTATCTACTCCACCCACGTAGCTACAACTCTGTTTGCCATCCTGGCACACATCCTGTTCCACGACTTCTCCAAGTCGGAGCATCCGGGACCCGAGACGCAGCACGAGCGCCTGGTGCTGCTCTCCATCTACTCACCCTACCTGCTGGTCCCACTGCTCCTGCTCTTCACCATGCTCTACAACCCCCACTACAACCAGGTGGAGAAGAGGAAACGGAAGTAGCGCACCCACCACCCGACGCACAGCGCCCGCACCGCCTGCGCTGCAGACCCTGCACTGATGTGGTCCCGTGGTGTTGGCTGCAGCAGCTCTTACCAGAACATCTGGCTCCACCAGGGGAACTGGAATTGGTTTGAGTTCACAGCTCTCCTTTCATCAGGCACAGACTGGGCAGATGCCTGTGCTGGCGGTTCCGGGCAGTTCTGGGTGGTTCTGGGCAGGTGAAGGGCCATGCTCCTCACCCCTGCAGGCGCTGTGCCCAACGTCTGCAATACCAAAATTGTTTTTTAACCATTTGGTGGGTGCCTGCGTGATGGGGGGTGGGGTGGGGTGGAAACCACAGCTGATAGTTTTCTTCCAAGCTCCCTTTTCTCAAGATGATTATTAGAAACATTATTAGAAAACCATGTAAGAAATTTGTCTTCCATGAGCATATTCTTCAAAATCCATAACTGATTGTACACTGATCTGCAAAGATGGCCTTCTGAAGCATTTCAAATCTTGTACTAACTCTGAACTTCTTCACCCCTTCTAAAGTTTCTCCTTCCTTTGCTCTGATTCAGTTTTGATTAATTTTAAGGGTGCCATCAGTGTCAAAATGTGCCAAAACCTGGGTTTCTGAATGCTTACGGTGAACGAGGCCACGAGGCCAACTGCCTACAGGATTCTGAGGTACTTCAGGAGTCACAAGCCAAGATTTGTAAACTCTCTTCCATGAAATCACTTCTAGTAGGGAAATAAAACACTAAAGGCATTAAACTGCATGTAATCTTCTTAAGGGAGTTATTGGAAAGAACTAAATGCTCAGGAGAGTGTGGATGGTTCACACCTGAAAGTGATGCCCAAGTCAGAGTCAATTAAACCTCCTCCTGATGAACTCAGGCCTGTGGGGCTTGGGGTTTGTAGGTTCTCCACCTGATCTGCAGGAATCAGACTTGGAGGCTGGAGTGAGCTGGCAGGATAGGGAGCGGGCTGCTCAGGCACTGCCTGGGGGTCTCAGAACCTCCCTGGTAGGAAGTGTAAGCCTTCCCCATGCTCTGGGAAGGTGAACATTTGGGTTTGGTTGCCTGGAGACAGACACAAACCACATCTTTTTGTGCTTCAGGTTGTAAACACTTAAGCTCAAAAATAACATAGCATACCAGTTCTGGTACAGACAGAAAAAGTCTGCACACAATAATTTGGTTCCCAATTTCTTTGCAAGAGTGGTACACTTCAAGAAGTGAGAGACAAAACATAGCATTAATTCAATTATAATCTGAATTGGAACTGTACAAAACTTTTTATAAAATCAAAGGACAGAACAGTCTTTGCATCTTCCTTATTGCCTCTCTTAGTGTAATTCACTTTGAGCTGAGACACTTCCATTTGTATAAACCATCTCTTCAGTCATACACAGTGAAAAATTGCATATTTTTTAAATTCCCAAGATTCTGGAATGGTCAAGTTTCCAAGTTAGTTTGGTTTTATCTGAAAAAATTCCTCTTATTTTTGAAAAATGAATTGGTCAATGAATTCATTCTGGTCTGCTTCAATCTTACACAGAGTCTCGTACTCTGTTCGGTACCTGGAAGACAAAACCAGACAGTTACCTGCTGTGTGCAGGACACACCCTAGCTGCAGAGGGACCTCTCCAGCCTACACAACACCCCACAAGTATGCAACAGAAAACTTACCTTTCCAGCTGCATCTTTTTCTCAGCTATTAAAGCCTGCAGCTGCTGCTCCTGAGCTTCTCTCTGCTTTGCTATAGACTTCAGCAGGTTCCGTGCCCCGATGGCCTGCAGGAACAGGGCAGGCACTCACCTGGCTGCACTGGGGGCTGGGTTTTAAATGCACTTCACTAGGAGCAGGTTGATTTTGCAATGTTTCAGCCACACAAACAGTGAAGGAGGGTGACACCTGAATACTGGGAACAGGCAGAGTCCCTGGGGAGGTTGGACAGATTCAGGTGATCGAGACTCCCTTCAGACTCAGGGAACAAAGTCACTGAACACCCAAACTGATCCCTGGGATCTGTCCTACAGACAAGCTTTTTTTTTTTTCTTTCTTGACACAGCTCAGAGTAGAAGTGATTTAAAACTGTTGTACATCTATGCAAACATACAGATAAGCAGCAAAATCAGCATTGTTAAATGCATGAGTAACGTGACAGCCAGTGTAAGCCCTCTAGATGTCAGTATCAATTAAAGCCCCAAGCTTTTGTATTGCAGACAGAGCAGACATTAACTGCCACAGAAAAGCTGGCACAGTGACAGGCAAGGATTCCTTATGCTGAAAAGGAAGGGAGATGGGGCCCTTCATGCACAGTACAGAGCAGAGCACAGTACCTTCATCTTCTCACTCTCTGCAGCCTTGGCCAGTTGATCAACAAGTTCAATTAAACTTCCCACTATTTTTTGAAATTCTACTATTTCTGCAAAGAAAAAAAAAGTAATAATCACCTCTAAAGAAGCGGAATGTTTCTCCTACAAGCTATAATCTCTAGAGAGGCTTATCAAGTGCGCGTTAGGCTTCCCCTCGCTACCCTGCAGGCTACAAACTAGGGAGGAGAAGAGGAAAGCCCTTCAGTGCCCCCGAGAGCCGCCCCAGCCCCTCGGGCCCCTGCCCGGCCCCGGCCCCGCTCCCGCGAGTCCCGCCCGGTGCCCCCGCGGCTCCATCTGGGCCCCGAGCGGCCCCGGGCNGGCGGGTGAGCGGTGGAGCCGCCGCTCCCGGGCCTCGGGGCGGGGTGTGAGTGAGTGCCGGGCCCGCCCCGGCTCAGCCGCTGTTTGTTCTTCCAGGTGCCGGACCGGGCCCCGCGAGGAAGTTGCCGGCCGCGGCGGGACGGGAGCCGGAGCCGGAGCCTGAGCCCCCCTGGACCTGCCGTTCCCCCCCGGTGCGTGAGGCCTCGGTGCGTGCTGCGGTGCCGGGAGCCCCGTGCACTGTAACCCAGTGGTTCCGAGCAGCAGGGCCGGGCCCTGGGTTCCCCCCCAGGTTCTGCCGGTCTCGGCAGGGCCCATTTCCTGGCGCGGTGTCCGGGGCTGTCCCATCGCTGCCCCGCAGCGCTCCTGCCGCCCGCACAGCGCAGGAAGGTAGGGACGGAGCAGGATCGCTGTTGCGGTAACGGGGCTCGGTGAAGGTCACATCCCTGGGGGCAGCAGCAGCCGCTGACCATTCGCTGGTGAAGGCGTTGGAGCGGTACCGCGGGCTCCGGCTCCTGGACAGCGCCGGTCAGAGGTTCGGAAAGGCCTCGAGTGGTCCAAGTGAGGGAAAACTGGATCCTAAGGAGAGCGTTAGAGGGTCAGTGCCGGGGATGCAGAGCTGTGCCTGTGCCTGCACTGCTCGGGTGGCAGGAGGTGCCGGCTGTGCTCCCCAGGGAGGTGATAAACTGCAGGTCCCAGGGGCCTCTCTGTCGGTACCAAGGGGCTGAGCTGCCCGGCAGGGTGCAGCTGTCCCTGGTCTGGGTTTCCATGTTGGTAGTGGGTTGCAGTCATCTTTGGCTAGACACTGCTGGCTGATTTCCCTGTATCTCTTTGCTGCTTTGTTGGAGTAATTAATTTATCACATAACATCCCATCCATCATACACAGTTCTGGTTGCTGCTGCTTCCTGACCTGTCAGGAATTGCTTTTCTGGCCCCTTCCCCATGGAGCAGCTGCCTTTGACTGAGAGCTGCAGGTCCAGTTAGAGCACTTGTAGACAAATTGGGCTTTTTTAGTGCTCAGATTCTCAGAATTGGTTTGTGTCTTTATAATCTGCAGTGTTCATATTGCTTGTTGCTTCATACACATTTTTTGTAGCGTTTCTTAATTAGAATAATTGAGTTTAGAATCACAGAGTTATATTTTAGGTGGTGTTGTAAGGTCAGTAGTTACTCAAGTCCCTGGCAATTTGAAGATCCCTTCAGTAGCTGCCAAGTAGTTTGCTGTACAGGTGGATGGTTGTGGGTATCTTGAAAGCTGAGGTGGGGCAAGAAGGACAAGGGATGTGGGAAGGATAGCATTGTAATTAGGAAGTTATTTTATTTATTTATAAACAGTCATGTGCCATAAGCACAGAACAGAGAAGGGAGGAGATACTTGTAGTCTGAAAGAGTCCTAAAAAAACCTTCTAGGATGAAGAAGAGTTTTGAATGAACAGAGTTGTCAGGAAACAGTGTTTGGTCCAGCATGTCAGTGCTGAGACATCTGAAGAGGTGCTTGTACATATCTCCAGTTAAGGCACACAACAGCAACCCCCTGCCCATGCAGATAGCCAGCCAGGGGAGGGCAGGGACCTCTGCCACTGTGTCTCAGCTCTGCACAAAAAGGGCAGCAGCATTCTGTTCGGAAGCTGAGAGGAAGTCCAAACAGTGTGTAACTGGGAGAGCAGCGTGGTGTGGTGGTCGCAGTGCTGGGCACTGGGTGGTGGTTGCAGTGCTGGGCACTGGGTGGTGGATGCAGTGCTGGGCACTGGGTGGTGGTTGCAGTGGTGGGCACTGGGTGGTGGTCGCAGTGCTGGCTGCAGATGAACCAACAGGAAATCCAGAGCAGTTCAGTGTCCTTCATCCACAGAGACACACCTGGAACTGTGTGGGGATGAGCAACCATTGTCCTGCTGCCTAAGCTGTCTGGAAGCAGCTGAATCTTGTGTTGTCGAAATGTGCGTCCACGTGTCCTTTGGGATCTACTGAAAGTTTCTCCCTTTGTTGTTCTTGTTGCCAATGGGAATTCCAGGCTGCCGACTCGCTCCCTGCCTGCAGGGCCCGCTGGTTATGAGGGCTCAGGCCGGGCTGCCCTCTGGTGACTCCTGACCTCGCTCATCACGGCGGAATCCATCAAGCCCACGCTCTGCAGGGTCGTCATCTACCTACAGAGGGAGATGTCGGGGGACACCTGTCTCAGCACCGCCCTCTGCCCGGCTCCAGGGCCCAAGCCCAAGCCTTGCAGCTTCCGAGGGGGCGGCCCTGGTAACAAGTACGTGCGGCTGAACGTGGGGGGCTCGCTGTACTACACCACGGTGCAGGTCCTGACCAGGCACGACACCATGCTGAAGGCCATGTTCAGTGGCAGGATGGAAGTGCTCACCGACAAGGAAGGTGAGGGGATGGCTGTTGTTGTTGAGAACTTTGTTAAGCAGGTGGGCTTTGGTGGTGGTTTTAAAACCATCTTCAGACTATGCTCAGTTAAGGACACAGGGAAAGAGATATTCCAGAAATAACTTGGCCATTAGGCAGCCAGCTCCCATTGACGCTAACAGTGCTCTGTGCTTTATGAAAATGTGTCCTTTGGTTACTAAAATTGACTAACAGAAGGACTGGTGCTCTCTCCTAGCACTGCAGCTGCTGTGCAGATTGGTGATGATGTGTTGAAGCCTGAACAGACAGCATGTGGGCTGTCAGTTGTGTGGTCACTGTTCCAAATGCGTACATCGAGTTTCCATCTGTAAAACTGGGAACAGCCTTGCTGGCTATGCTGAAAGCTGTCCTTCCTCCTCTCACTGGCATCTTCCACGGGTGGTGTACAGTGTCATCCGTCAAGGAATCTGTCACCTGCTGAATATTGGCACTATGAAAATCCATATTGACAGAGTGCAGAACACTGTAAAAAAGCAATATCTGCATTGGCTACAAACTGCCCTCTCATTAGCATTCCAGGGTAAAATGATACCTTAGGAACAGGGTTGTGGCACTGTGGAGAACAGGCTGAAAGAGGCTGGTGGGCATTTAACCTCCTGCTATTTCCGAAGGGTCATGTGAAAGCTCCTTCAGTTTAACTGGATGCACAGCAGTGTGTTAACTGAATTTTGCACGTAATTTAAACCACATTCCCCTGGAGCAGGCTGGGTCTTGCTGAGTGTTACATACAACTAAATCCATTTAGTCCAGCAGCTCCGTGAAAGAGCCTTGGCCAGGGTAGAGAACAAGACTCATGTCCTGGCAACTACAGCTGGAGAAGCTAGCATGGTTTAGCCTACACTCCTATGTAGTTTTCTGTACCTTAGTCCCCAGATAACACCTTTTTATGGAAAAAAGTTTGGCAGTGTATTAAGCCCTCTCTGCCTGTGTGTGTCCAGCATTGCTAGTGTTTGCCAGCAAGTCAGACATCCTGTTTCCCAGTGCATGTGACTCAGGGATGTTTTCAAATGGCAAGAGCTGCCTGTGTGCTGCTGCTTCCTGTGCTGCCTCCCCACTCCACTTCCTCCTGGTCTGTCTCTGTCCTGTTCTTTGCTCCTGCCTGGAGACTAGAACAGCCTTCTCCTCACACTGGGGTTTCCGGCTAGTCTACCTTTTACTGTCTTCAGAACACTTCTCTGTGTCTGACTCTGAACAGCAGCAGCAGGTGTGGCTGGAGAACTGCCAAGTCCTTCCCATTGGGCCTTTTGGCCCAGAACTATTTTATGCAGGCATTGGTGAATTCTCTCTCCTCTTCCCTTGGCTTTCTTGGTGCCAAGTGTCTACTTGCTCAGCACTACGTTGTAGCAGCAGTTGTTAGATTTATTGACATACAGATACAGCACACCCTGATTTGCTGGGAATATGACAAGCTGCTAAATTAGAGAAGCAGCCTACCTAGGAGTGAGGTGGGATTTCTAAGGTTTGAGTGGCTTGGACAGTCAATTAAGTAGATGTAAACTGGTGACTTCCTGTAGTAGTTAAAAATATCAATTCCTTTAGTCAGAGCCTGATCCATACCAGAGGAAGCATGGATAATAACTTTGGTTAGGCAGCCCACTGACTGACCAGTTCCTACAGCAGTTTAGTGTCCTGTGATAGGAAGCTGAGTGTTTTTAGCTCTCAGCTTTTCTTTTGTGGTGCTGGAAAGTCATGAGACCATCCAGGTGGTACCAAAGGAGTGGTTCCACTGTCAGTTTATGTTCTGTAACCAAATTCAGTTTGCTTAAATTCAGTAAAAGCTAATCCTGAATGGCATGGGAAGATTATCATGCAGTTTCAGGACTTCAGGCTCATTTAACCTCTGCAAAGCTTTCTCATCCCCCGGTGTTGAGGTGATTGTAATGAGGTGATGGTTGTTTTTCAGGCTGGATCCTTATAGACCGTTGTGGGAAGCACTTTGGAACAATTCTGAACTATCTCCGGGATGACACCATTGCACTTCCAAAGCACAGACAGGAGATCAAAGAGTTGATGGCAGAAGCCAAATATTATCTCATTCAGGGCTTGGTGGACATGTGCCAAGCAGCCCTGCAGGTAAAGAACAGAAGAAGCCTGTGAAGGTTTTCATGGGTAGTTTGTTTATAAAATTTACTTGCTGAAACTGGAGAGAGTGTCTAAAGGCCTGAGAGATGGGGTCAAGTCACAGATGGATGGCCTGGAGGGGGAATGAGGCAGCAGTCAGGTAAGCTGCAAGATCTTACCCAGTGTGTTTATCAAAGGCATAGTTTTCCTTGCTCTGTATGCACATCTGAGATTCTGCCATGCCTTATAAGAGATGAAATTAAGTTTCTGATCTCCCTGACAATGTTTTCAGACCCATGTGCTATCCTGGCACAGCCTTCCAGGCTGCAGGTGCCTGTGCTCTGAAGGCATTTAGTGCAATTAGTGGGGTGGCTGCATTATTAATATGGCTATTTCTTTGTAAGGAGAGAAAGATTATCCCCTGGTTAGATTATCTGACTCTAGAATGTGCAAGATAAGAGACTCAAGTTCCTGTTATTTTGGAAATGTATTTTCCCTTTGTGCCTCCATTTAGCTGACCAGCTGTCCCGTCAGGATGGGGATAGTAGCACTTCTCTACTTCACAGGGATGCCAGGAGGTTGAAAAAAGCCGAAATTGTATTCACAATTTGTCCTTTAAATAGAGGGACTGGTTCTTTTCTGTTTCTGTCTGATTCTTCTGAGCATGTGTTTTAAAAGACTTTATGGCATTTGTCTAAATTCCCCCCAACTTATTTCACTTCTAATTAGATAATATTTATAGAATGGGTTTGAATCCTTGAAAACATGGTAACCTTTTTCTGAGTTTGAGTCTTAAGGGGGGAAAAAATCCTGAACAGTAAGCACTGAGTACTTTAAAGACTTCTCTTTGTATCAATTTACCACTGCTCTGCAGATACAGAAGCCCATAGTAGCTGTATCCATGAGTACCTGCAAGTTCAGCTGGTGGAAATCAGCTGAACTGTTCTGCCAACTTTTAATAAGGTTAGCCCAGATGCAGTATATATAACTTATTACTGGTCTTGAGATTGTGAGGTTAATGTTTCCTGCAGGACAAAATGTAGTGATTAATAAATACCTCCCATACTAGGTTCAATTACTTGTTGTAGCCACTGAAAGAAACACAAAGCCTCACTGACCCTTTTCCCTCTGGTTTGGACTTCAAAGTGTTTCTTCTTTCACTATCCTTTTGTTCAAAAAAGAATAGAATAATAAACCCACTTAAACCAAATATGACTTGAGCTCTGAGTGCTTGCTGTAGCTGAGGAGGACATCCACCTGCATCCCAATATTCCAGTTCCCACTGCCTTCTGGGGACAAGAAATCTCTCCACTTTATTTCTGGGTTGCAGATCAAGGTAATGCTGTGTAGTTACCATGGCAATGCAGCTTTTTCCTTTTGCATCACAGATTTGGGAACATGGCTGGAGGGGCTGGAGAGGACAGCAGCAGCAGATGTTAGCTTTAGTGTTTTTCTTGCTTAATTTCCTCTCTGTTATTTTTTTCTTTAAACCAGGACAAGAAGGACTTGTATGAGCCTGTCTGCAGCATCCCTATCATCACCTCTCCAAAGGAAGAAGAGAGGCTGATCGAGTCATCAATGAAAGTAACTGCATTCCCACAACTATCTGCTGAGACTGAGTTGCTGCTAAATGTCTTCAAACACAGAACTTAACATTTCTGCTTTTTTTTTCCTTCTCTCCCAATAGCCTGTTGTTAAGCTGCTTTATAATAGAAGCAACAACAAATACTCCTATACCAGGTATGTCAGTTTTTTCCCCACTGTAATGGGAAAGTTTGCCTTAATGGGAGTGGGGGAAGATGTGGTATGACTTCACTTGTTTTGGGGTAGTTTTTTATTGATTGGTTTGTTGCTTTTAAAAAAAATTATTACAACAGTGGTCTTCTGTGGATTTGAGTGCAGTTGTGACTGATGTGAATCCAAATGGGGGGAAGAACACAACAAATGGAATCTGTTGAGGTCTAGTGTGCAGCTGAGTTGTGTGAGAAGGATGAACAGCAAGAGGGGACAAGAGATAAGAATGATGAGGCTATTGATAGTGGCTGAAACTACCTGTCATCAGTTTAGATTCACTTCTGAGTCTGCATCTGGCTCTGCCAGCACTCTTTTACTCTGACCAACAGAAATTCTTGATGTTCTAGTGCCTCTAAATCAATGGCACAATGTACTTACTGTCAGTACAGCTGCATTCAAGCTAATACTAGAGGAGTAAGGCTTTGAGGCTTTTTTTTTTTCACTTGATCAAATTGGACATTGATTTGGCCATGATGATTTTACTGAAGTAAAATATTTAAAATTTTAAGAATAGCTTTGTCACAGCTATTTTAAAGCTATAATACAGTGTATATTTTTTGCTTTAAAAGATCTAGATCTAGCTCTGGGAAGTAATTAAGAGCCTGAATTGTTTTGGTTGTCAACAAAACTTAGTTTCCTAAATGAAGTATTCACCCTAGAAACTTGTATGAGGTATCACTTGTGTTTTGTGCAGAACACCTTGCTTTTCAGGTGGCCTTCTAGCACACATTGACCCTGTTGGGAAGCTAAAGAGAGCTGCAGTCAGCATGTGATTGAATTGTCCTGAGCATCAGTCAGGAGATAGTTGATGCAATGATCTGGGAAATTGTGCTGTCGTTATTAATTATATAAATTGACCTCTAAAGGCTGGTGTGTTTGCTCATGGGGATCAGAGCATCTTATTTGTATCTGAATTGGCTATTATCCCCTCTTTTCTTGGCAGCATATGGCAATGAGTCACTACTTATTTGTATTCTGCAGTCAGATCAATGCTTAAAAGGGTGGTGGAATAGGCGTATGAGTTCTGTAGACATGGCCAGAAGAAAACCCACAAAAAAGGCATTCCTTCTTCTGTTGTTGTGTTTCAGTAACTCAGATGACAACTTACTGAAGAACATTGAACTGTTTGACAAACTCTCTCTGCGATTCAACGGCCGAGTCCTTTTCCTGAAGGATGTCATAGGGGATGAAATCTGCTGCTGGTCCTTCTACGGGCAGGGCCGGAAGCTGGCAGAGGTCTGCTGCACCTCTATAGTCTATGCTACAGAGAAGAAGCAAACCAAGGTAATGGCCTTGGACACACCTCTCTGTAGGGTCTAAAACCAAATCAGGTTGATGATCCATTGCAGCTTTCCTGAATATCATTGTGCTTTTATGTGCAAAACTATAGAATATATTTTAAAAAGTTCATCAGGATTGCAGATTCCAAATAATCACCTTATCCTGATTTCCCCATATTTCCAGGGATTCTTCTCATAGTCTTTCCACCTCTGATTTTGCACAGGTTACCCAAAGACTTGCTTTCAAGCACAGTACATCCAGAAGGGTTACACCCATGTCAATATGATCATGGTAACCATGATAAATCTGCAGTTTCCCTAACTTCAGGAGTTACCTTCTCAGGACGTGTGTTGTGTTTATAGGTTGAATTCCCTGAGGCACGAATTTATGAGGAAACACTGAATGTCTTGCTGTATGAGACCCCACGGGTTCCTGACAACTCCCTGCTGGAAGCAACAAGCAGGAGCAGGAGCCAAGCATCTCACAGTGAGGATGATGAGGGCTTTGAGCTTCGTGACCGAGTGCGCCGGATCCACGTGAAGAGATACAGCACCTACGACGACCGTCAGCTGGGGCACTAGTGTGTCCCTGGGGAGAAGGGGGGTGTCCTGGGATTGGCTCAGTGTGCTTTTGGGGAGATCAGAAGTAGGGAGGGATGAGATGGACTCTGTGGATTCATCTCCATTTGGCTTCTTGGCTCCCTAGAGAAGCAAATGGGTGTTTGTGTGCACAAAGCAACACTAAAGGCCGAGGGCTTTGAGGAGGGAGATGTCAGTTTTGCACCATCTGGCCCCCTGTCCATGCCCTGTAAGGAGTGGAATTCAGAACACACAATCTGACCGTGGTTGCTCTTGCATATCCAGTGGCTTGGCAGTTTTCTTCCTTCCAGTGAGAAGTACAGCTTTGCCCAAACAAGATGGTGGGATTTGAAAAACTTTTCCCAGATACCTCCCCTTACAGGGGTTGTGTAGTGAAACCCCCAGTTTTGGATCAAGATGCTGAAAGAACTTGGACATGACTACTCTTAGCAAACACTACATCTGATAACCCCAAGAAGAAACAGTTAGCTACCCAATAGTCAGACACACTGCACGGGTGATTTCTCCCACCTCTTTTCCCCAGCACACATATAAAAGGTGGTGTTCCAAAATAGCTGTCTTTAAAACTCATTAATTCTAAGGCAAGCTCTTCCAAAGAGGTAAGAGTCAAGTCATCACAAAACCTCCCCTCATGAAAAACGAGAAAACTTAAAAAATTTAAATACATGTGAAATGACTTGTCTTGGGAGATGGAGACGTGGGTATGGTGAAGGAAGAAACCTCAAGTAAGGAAAGGTCAAGAACAGACTGTGGCAGGATTGCTGTTGTTCAGGCTTGTGGTAGTGTAATCCTGCCTGTACAAACTATGGCAGCCTAGGGAATTAAATGTTAATTTTTTCCTGTGGCTTAAAAGTGCTGCTTGATGTCAAATTTCTCAATAGGCAGGGGAAACATTGCAGTGACTGAGGAAATACAGACTAGACAATGTTTTATAATGCTAGGTAATATTCACATGCTGAAGGGTGGATTCAGGTTTTGTCATTCTGAATCCCTTCTGGAGCATAGAGTACATTGATAAAAATCTCCTAGCAGGAAACTGCAAGAGAATTTGGACCCAGGAGGGAGGTAGCTTATACTGAATTTTAAACTGAAATAATCACTTTTGTTCTGAGTGCTTGGCTGGGTGCTAATTGTGAAGGCCCTTTCAGAAGGTTGGAGTCAGGGCTCTTCTGCAAATCGGGTCTCTGGAAACAGTTTCAAATTGATGTGAGAAGCTGTGACTGTTTTTGAAGGCTGGCTTCCCATTTACCATTGTCACAGTCAGTACTTGATGGCTGTTCATTGGCAGCTGTGGGTGTGTGACAGGGGTGGAGCATGTTCCACAGCTGCTCCTGTGTCCCTGCATTGTACATGAACATGGAAACTTAAGATTCCATGGTGGTCTTGGACAGCTTTGACCAGTGCCAAATCTACCTGTAAGTTCTAAAGCACATTACTGCAAGAGCCAGACAAGAAAGCCAAACCAATACACTTAAGTCATAAGTAGAATTAAGATGGTGGATTGTTTGGTAGTGATAAAAGAAAGGGGAGGAATGAAAAATATTTCCACTTATTTAGGCTTTTGCAAATGAAATTGTTGAGGCTTGATAAGAAAACACTAATGGCTGCAGATTTGCAGGACTTTATTGCCTAGCCAGGCCTCTACCTGTGGCAGGCATTCACTTGATTCTCCTCACATTCAGGATGCAGCATTGCCACAGTAATGCACCTGCCTTTTTGTGAAAGGCCTCTTTAAAACTCTAACAACCTCTTTTCTTTTTATTTTGCTTCTGTAAGTTGCTTTTTTTCTAGCTATTTTTTCTGTTGTGCCAGTGAAAATACAGCTGCTGAGATTAGTTTTGACAAAGACTTTTATGGGGTTTTTTTCTTTAATTCTGCTAGAATGTGATATGCATTTAAATTTTTGTTCCCCTCCACTGATGCTATTTAAGTTACATTGTGGTGGGTGCTTTGAAGCTACCAGCAGAGCCTGTAGTGGTAGGGTCTTTGTGCCATACTTAATAGCTTCAATTTATTCTCTTGTATTGTTTTTTCATCTTGTAGCAAATAGGACTGCCATCTAAAACTGATGTGTGGCCCTTCTTCAAAAGACATTTCAAAACCATGTTCTGGGTGTTCTTTGTCCTGATGAGTTTTCAGGATGTGGCTGAGAGATCCCAGGTAAACACCTGTGGCTGGCTGTGGCTCTATCCACCAGCTCCCTCCCTGGGCTGGGCTGCTCTTCCTGGGGTTCTGATAAGATCTGGAATGTCCTGAGGTATTTCTCATGTAATTGGATCATTTAAATGAAATCTCAGTAAGTACAGCCATCACTCACACAGTTCATGGGTTGAACATTTTCCTGATAGGGGTGATAGAACATTATATTTTCTCACAGGAGTCATGCTTTTCTGGAACTGCTCCACTACAGGATGTTAATTGAATGTCCTTTCCACTGAAGTCATGGCATACAGTCATACTACCAGATTCTGATCATTTTGACCACTGTAGTTTTCATGTAACACATGCACTGTGTTCTCATCTTAATCATAATTTACTTAATTAAAGGCTATAAATTGTCTTGACAAGAACATTTGAGACATTCTAGAACATACTTTTACAACCTGGTATAATGGAGAAAAAGCAGCACTGAGTTGTAGTAAACTGTCACCTCTAGAGAGAACAAACAGCTCTGCTTCCTAAGACTGCTGCTGGCTTTAAATATCACAAATGATGATCCCCATGAAGACAATATACATTTCTAATTATATGCATTTTTCTGCAAATTAGCAACTTGTAATGGTTTCCTACGTAGACCATCAGGAATGGATGTGTTTACTGATGTACCTCTGGATTTGCAGTAGCCTTTAGGAGGAAGAAATGCCTTTTGGACTGTTTTGTAATGTGTGAATTCTGATGACATCAGCTAGCATTCATTAGCTGCTGGAGGTCTCTCTGAGACCTCACTGTCCTCTTCACTCCTAAATTTAAGTGAACTTTTTCACATTCAGATATTATATTAGCAGATAGAGAGTGAATGGAGGACATTAAGTGACATAAATGCACAAGTACTGTAATAAAGGGTGGCATGTTTCCATAATGGGGTCCTCACATACTGCAGAACAGCCTCAGCCATTCTGCAGAGCAGGAGATTTGGTGCTTTGTGTGAATGTCTTATGTTGAACAGCTTTTCAGCATCAGTGTTAATTAGGCAATAATGTCAAAAGAGAGCTCTGCAGGGTAGCAGCCTCCAACTGCTTGATAAATGCCAAGACAACTAAGTGTTGAACCTTCACCTTGACATTTTGCTTTTGGTACAGTAGACGTTTATCCTGTTTAATGTTCCATTCCACTGACTTTTTAATCTCTTGCATTTCTTGCTTAAAATACAAAATAAGTAACTGAGAGAGGGAGGGCATTGGAGGGATGATATGATGGTGTTACTGAAAAGCTGCATTTTGACTGGAACAGACAGTTCTTACTGTGCTTTTGATTTGATTAATTTTAATTTTCAGGAGTTTTTTTAAAATTCAGGCACAGTTGACTTCATGTAATACTGATCAAATACACCTTAACTGAATGTGTCTGGCCCAGCAGTCCTTGTCTTACGCAATTAAATTATATCCTCTGACAATCCTTGGCAGTAAGTCTTTACAGCCAAATTGCACACAAATTGTTAGGAGAACTACTGAGGTTTTAATCAGATGAATAGGCATGAGTCCTGTTCCCATCTTTGCCACTAACTCTCTGACATACAGCAATTCAGTTTTTCTGTATGTGCTTAATTTTCCTCATCTGTAATAAAATGGTGGTAAGACCCTCCCCTACCTCAGGGGGATGTTGAAGCTTATTTTGTTTAATGCTAGTAAAGGACTTTGGATTTCTGTGATATTTTTTTTGACTGAGAGGATAGCAAATATTATTGCTGATCTTGTTTGAACTGGCATTCTGTGATCAAGCTGTTTTCTTGTAGTGTCAGGCTTTCTTTTATTTTTAGGTCTAACTTTTAAGGGTCAGCTTTGTGGATAAAATACTTAATGCATTAACCATATTAGTTGTTTTTCAGTGCATTAAATGGAACACTAATTTTTAATAAAGTGTTATATTTTGTGTTCTGTGATTTGTTTATTTTTCTGCAGCATCATAACTTTTCACTTGTGTTTGTCTCTTTCTCTGTTCTACGTTGTCAAGTATTTAGGATTCCAGAGCCACAGAAATACTGGTATGGACAAAAGCAAATGCCTTTTGTTTCACCTGGAGCTGTTGCTGCCTTTCACCCCGCAAGTGCAGGGTGTAGCTGGTGTCAGTGTACTTACAGGTAACCTGCAGACAACTGGTTCTGATTTTCTCCTTTAACTGTAGAGCGGTTCATGGGCTGCAGCAGCTTTTCACACTTGAGCAGATAACTTCATTTCCTCATAAGAATCACAGAGCATTTTGATCTTTACGATTAAGTCTAAACACAATTTGTATGACCACAAAAGTAATACGCATTTTTAGTAGAAAATACAAATAAATAAGCACCGGAAAAAGCAGGTTTAAGTTAGGTTAAACCCGTGTTTCCCTGAGGAGGCCGGGCAGGCCGGCCGCTCCCCTCAGTTCCCCTCAGCGCCTCCGCCCGCGCTCTCGCCGTGCCTGGCCCCGCCCCCTCGCGGTTGCCATGGCAGCGCGGCAGGTGCGGCCTGGCCCCCGTGCTGACGTCAGGGGCGGAAGATGGCGNGAACGTGAAGAAGGAGGTGAGGAGCGAGGTGTGAGGCGGGCACAGCCCCGTGTTCCGGCGGAACCCCGGGAGGGCTGCGGGGACCCGGGCCGTGCTGCGCGCCCTCCCTCCCGAATCCTTCCCCGGGCCGGTTCGGTTCCGTCCCTCCTGCAGCAGGGTGGGGATGAGGAGTTGGGTTGGAGAGCCTGGAATCAGTGCCGCCGCGCTCCGGGCAGAGGGAGTTCGGCCCCAGGTTCCGTCCTGAGGCGATGAATGGAGCGCGGGGTTTGTTGGGCTACGGCTCTTTAACCCTTCCCGTGCCGCCGCGGGGGCTCCGTCACCTTTCCCGGAGCTGCCCCGGGGGCCGGGGCTTTGCTGGGCCGATCCAAAGGGGACCCTCGGAGAGGAGGAGAGGGGCAGAACTGTTAGCACAGCTTCCGTGTCAGTAGTCAGGAGAAAGGGGGGAAATCAGTGAGGACAGAGCTAATCCTGAGGTAGCCTGGGCTGGACCGGACCGGGCTGGCTCCCAGATGCCGGAGCCCTGTCAGAGGTGTCTGCTCCTGCTGTGCTGCCCCGAGTGCCGGGTCACTGTTCTCAGGGCTCTGTGACATGCTGGGGACATCCCCGGTCTGCTGGGGGCACACAGCCCGAGGAGGTGGCATTGGGTCCCCCCAGGCGGTGCTGACCCCTCCCAAAGCAGGGTGCAGGGGATGCTTCCTGCGGGGTGAGCTTGGTGCTGAGCCCCTCCAACAGGACCCTGCCTGGGTGCTCCGGAGGGGGTCCCGGGTGCCCTGGTCCATCTTGGTGAACGTGTTCCCGGTGGGACTGCCTGCACGGTGAGTACTGTGTGTGTTTTTATGGCATTTCCCATGGAATGGCTGTGTGTAGCTGCCTGCCCTTACACGGGAGTAAAGTGAAGAAGGAATGCTTCCATATCACAGAAATAAAAGGTATTTTTTAAAAGCCTCACCATCCTTCTGCTCCTTCTCCTCCCCCAGCTCACAGCTGAGTAGATGAGAAGTGGGATGGCCAGGGTTCAC
Organism: Florisuga fusca; assembly: GCA_038090715.1. Classification (NCBI taxonomy): domain Eukaryota; kingdom Metazoa; phylum Chordata; class Aves; order Apodiformes; family Trochilidae; genus Florisuga; species Florisuga fusca. The sequence goes on from JAAWXA010000036.1 coordinate 6,586,207, forward strand.
TAAAGCTCATTGAGAAGCTGCTGCTGTGGCCAAGGTGCCTGAGCACAGGTGTCTTCATGTTTGCTGATACTGAAAGCAGAAAACATCAGATGTTTTAGTCAGTGTAGGTTGACTTGAAGTAGTACAGTAGGGACTGGCATGTAAAGGATGGTCTGTTTGCAAAATTGCAGGACCCTGTCCTGGGATGACCCAGCCAGCAGCTGGCTGCAGGGCCCTGAGCAGGACTCACCTGTGGCTTGGGATCTCCTGCTAAGTGATGTGGCTTAGTGAAGCCAGGGGCCTGCCACTTCATTTAGACATTTTAGCTTAAAATAAAGCATTTAAGTCAAGATAACACCAGGTTTGGCTTAGAAACCTGTGTGCTCGTTCTCCTGGGTTAATGTTTGAATATATAAATAATTCTGAACATTGCAGTCTTGTGCTAATGTGGAAGATTAAAAGTGAAATGGATTTTCATGATCCAAGCCAGCTTGAGCTGAGGAGAACAAGTGGGATATGATTTAAAAATCCAAGGCTAATTAGTTTTTAAAGTCTCTAAAATGTTTTTAATTGGGCTCTAGCTTTTAGATTACTTGAATAATGCTTGAAAGTGTTATTTGTACCTTCTGTGTCATCTGCATTTTTTTGCCTTTTTTCTTTTTTTTTTTTTTTCTTCTTTTTTCCCAAATACTCACAAATTCTCCTTTAAAGGATTTGTATTGGCTTGGCATTTTGGAATTTGCTCAGAGCTTTCCATCCTAAAATAGCAGAGCTTTTTGGTGATTGTATACCCATTAAGGTGGCACCTTTTGCCTGTGCACTGCACAGGTATGTAGTGAGGACCCTCTGTCTTCTGCTCATGTACAAATGGTACCAGGAGGCAGGCAGAGAAACTGAGATTGAGGTTCTGCTTTTCTTTCAGACAATCAGTCAATAGAGCCAGGAACTGAATGCAAACCCCTAGTGTACCAGCCACCAGATTCTGCTGCCTGAAATAACAGTAATTAACTTCTTCTGATATAATTTTCAATCTACTTTTTTATTCTGTGTGACTTTTCACACAGCCACTTATACTTCTATGTGTCTGGTGTGTTGGTGGTATTGTTTTGAAAACTCAACTAGTCTGTGGGTCCATTCTTAAAGTAGCTAGATGTTCCTTCCCCTGTCCTTTAAGCTCAAGCTCTTCCTCATGTTGAATTATTTTCATTTAACCTCAATATCTAATGGCCTTCAGAGCATGCATATTCTTTCTGTATGTTGCTTACACCAAGCCTATTAAAATTCAGTTGTCTTTGCAAAATGGTTGTCTCCAAAGTCTATTGGTGCAAAGTGCTTTTTTGATTGTATTTTTTTCTCTCTCTCTCTCTGCAAAAACTCTAGTGTTTTTCCTTTGGGAAAATTTAGTGTTGTTTGCTTTTTCTCAGATGGACTCTCAATTCCCACTGGTAAAGAATGTATTTTGTTGGCTCAGATGGAGCAGAAGACATGTAATGTGTTTTGAAAATTCAACTCTACCGGGATTCATGCTGAGGCTGCTTATAAGTTCACATTTCAAACGTTTATCTCTCTCTGCAGGAAAATCTGTTCTGACAAGTAGACTCATAAAACAAGCTTTTCTCTGGCTATTTGCTCCTACCTACTGTTATGGAGGCTTTCTGCCATTTCTGGATTTAAACACAGCACTCTTTCTCTCTGTGAAACAAACAGGTTAACATTAATCTTACCAGTTTCACCCTGAAAAATTTCAGACCCCTTTGAAATGCAATTCCTCATTTTACAACTAAAATGCAACCATCACTAAATGAGAGGAGCAGTAGCTACACAAGCTAAACATGGTCTTGGTTATTCCAGTATTTCATGAGCACTGTTCTTTGCCTCCAATGCTGCATTGTCCCCATGCTGCTTCTCCAGCATCTCTTCATGGTGCTGGGTTGAGGACAATGCTGCAGCCTGTGCTGAAAGAGTGGGGCTGGGCTGGGAGGTCATTCCTAACCCCCAAGGTTACAGATTGAGTTCTGCTGGTGTTTGACTGCTTTTGAAAGTTTTGGCCATTGTGGTATGTAGAAGCCAGCCAGCTCTGATTCATTATAATGTCATGCAAACACATATCAGCTTTAATTTGAGAATTTGCTTTGCTGTACCTGGATAATGCTTTCACCAGGATATTCTTCACTGTTCCAGTGCCCAGATCTTTACTGGGATGCTTCTGCTTCATGGATGGAGAGGCTGAAACACACAGAAGTTGCTGCAGTTGCTGCTTTTCTCCATGCTTGTGCCACCTGGCAGGTGTAAGCCAGCAGCCTGGCTGGGATGAGTGGATCCTGTGTTGATGTTGCAGAGGGGGGCTGCAGAGCAGGGTGATGTTTCCAAGGTGATGGAGGAGCCTGTGGCACACTGCAGCAGAACATCCACTGCCTCCTTCCCACCTGAGCCCTCTGTCCTGGGCAGCAAACAGCAGCTCAGCAGGCTGGATCCATTTCTGTCCCTGTGCAGGTGGATGGGTCAGGGAGGGGGGCAGGCTGCCAGTGTTTCTTTTAATTACATTAATTTGCAGTTTGTTCAGGTCTGTTAGCATCTGCAGGTGGGTGTCTGTGTAGGCTTATGTTCAGAAAGCTTCATTGACAAATGCCTTCCCAGAACAGAGAGACACAACAACATCACTCCCTAAAAAGAAAGCTGCACAGAATTGCAAGGAGGAAAAAAAAAAACCCAACCAAACAAAGGCTTGTGTTCCATTTGATCAGAAACATTTGATTCAGCTCCTTGCCTGGAGCATCCCTGAATTACGTGGCAGTGAGGAATGATGTGGCATTGAAGAACACTGCATATTCCAGCTTTTGCTTCTTCACATCTACTGCCTGTGACCTGAAAGTGTTTCTGGCAATGCTCACTGACTCTCCAGAAAATGTGCAAAGGTGTTTGCTGCCAGCTGGGAGCAGGCACTGAGGGCTTGCCTGGTCTGTCCTGCTGAGCTCAGGAGGTCGTGGGCTCAAACTCTGCTGACAGCCTGACCAGATAGTGCTGCTGCATAAGAGTAGGGTTGATGATTGCATCTGAAATATTTTTCTTTCTAGTTCTTATGTTAATAAAATTAACATTTTTGGTCCTGGGCTACAGACTGGGATCTAAATAACACACTGAGCTAATAAAGATTTGTGATTGGGGCATGCCTGGGAAATGTGACACTGGGGAATTGGCCCCTGGGCTCCAGAGCTCTTGCTCTTGGTAAACAGCTCTCCCTCCCTGTCATCAGGAATTGAATTCCAGTTACTGTTCCTCTGGGAGCTGAGACTGGAATCACAGCCTGCAGTCCTGAGTGGTGCCTGAATTTGTGCCATTGAGTCATATGTGCATGGCTGACCCTGGTGCAGCTCTCTTGTGCTTCCCCCTCTGGCCACCTTCATGCTAGTGACACTTGGAGGTACTTTTTCCCTGTAATAAATCAGACCTTTCATTTGGTAAATTAAATACAGTTTTTATCCAGTGAAATCAGAACAGCTTGCAAAGATTGGGCCACTGTCCTTCTTCCACAGATGGGTTGGCTGAGCCATGGAGAAGAGTTGGCTTGGAGCAGTGGATGGCACTGTGCTCGTGCTTCCCCTGCAAGCTGTGTTTGCCATAACTTGCTGCTTCCCACGTGTGAATATTCAGGTCAGGGGCTGAGCTGGAATTTAAAACAGCAGAGGGGCACAGCTGCTCTGTCCCCTTCCCTGTGCTGAGCTGTGGTCTGCCTAGGTGCTATTAGCTAGAGAACTAAACCTCTAGGTGAGGTTTGGAAGAAGTTTTGTTGGGTTCCTGCCAAGATAAGTGGACAATAAGATTGTAAATCAACAGTGATGTGACTGAAAATGTGGGAAGGGGAATGCTGAGTAAACAAAATAATCCTATTCCTTCCTGTGCAAGATGTCATCCACGAGACCTCACACTTCAGCTTCTTTCTTGATAGGCTCTTACTGCTTTACTGTAAGGTCCAAAGTCAGAATTATAGCTATGTCAGAAATGCCCCAGGAAAGAAGCCAGTTGCCTGGGTAGGAGCTTATATTATCAAGGCTCAGTATGTGAATAGTGAGCCAGGTTTTATAAAGTGCAAGAGACTTGAAGTCCTCAGATGTAAAATGTGTTGTACTTTTAAGACCTCTTACATTCATGCTTCCCCCCTCTCCAACATTTTCCTTGCAACCCAGAGGGCTCCTGTGTGACAAGAAGTCCCAGTTCTGTAGGATCCTCTGGGAGCAGGATTTGGGGTGAGGAGCAGGCAGCCCTGTGCTGGAAGGCTCCTGCAGCCAGGCTGGGGCGTGGGAGTGGGCATGGAGGCCTCTCCATGGTTACTGGAGCACAGCACCCAGAATTGGCTTCTCAATTGCTCCTACTGGAGGAGGAAGCCCTTCAAAGTGGCAAAGGCACCTCGTTGTCACAGCAGTGGGAGCACAGGCCCAGCTGTCCCTTGAGCACTGCAGCTTCTGGCTCCAGTGCTGAGCAGGAAGGCTTAGAGCCTCTGGATCTGTCAGTGCAACAAAGCACCAGGAACCCAGCTAGCTCTGAACTGGTTACCTGGGGTACCAGCTGCAGCCTAATGAGAGCTGAGGGCACCTTTGCCAGCCCTGCTGAAGAAGCATGGGTTGAGGTCTCCTGGGTCTGCAGCCCATCACTGAGCAGCCTGCACTGGCACTCAGGTAATGCTGCCGAGCTGCCTGGTCAAGACTTGACACACAAATGTTACCTGCCAGGTAACTCACTGCTTGTTGGGTTCCAGCACTGCTGTAAATATTGTTTTCACGTAAAAAAAGCCAGATTTTCTGCCACAGTAATGCTTACTTTCATATATCGAAAATTATGTGGCATTTTAGGCAGTATCCTAACCCTATAATTATAGTTCACAAGTGAGAGAAGCCAAAAATTATTCTGTGTTTCTCTCTGGAAAAGCAAGTGCACCATAGCCAGGAAGGAATGAGTGTCTGATCTATGAGCTGGCTGAGGCAAGTAGGTTTCATCTGGTATAAGGCTGAGGAAACCATCTGGATGGGAATAAGCTGGCAAATGAATGGAGGGTAACCACAGCCTCTCTTCAAGAGCTTAATTGTAAGATTTGTCTGTTTTCTTCATGAATTTTTGAAAGTCAGTAATCCACACTGAATTGCCTCTGAAGCTTGACATATCAGCCTTGAAACTGGAGAGGAACTTTGTTTTAAATCAGTAAGAAGTGTGATAAATGTATTTGTGTTTGCTGTAATTGTTGAATTCATGTCTATAAGTGAAACCAATGCCACTGTCTTCTCTAGAGGGTTCTTCCCTCTCTTCCTTTAGTATAGTGTCTGGTGCAGCAGAGCTTCAAGAGCATAATTTGTAATTAGTGTGGTGTGGAAGGCCCCCAAACGGGGCAAAGGTTGCTGTAAACCTCTCTTGGGATGCATGTCTGGTAACTCAGGGATTTTTTTGTGTTTGAGGAAGAGAGCAGAACGCCACAACTGAAATAATCTGATAACTATAGGGGCATGCCCCAAGCAGGCCTTAGGCTGTTCTACTAGAGCTTCACTCTGCCCATGAAAAGCTGCTTGGGTTTGTCCTTCCTGTCCCTTCTTAAACATTTTTATCCTTCTTTCCCTGCAGAGAGTAACCTGCATGAGTTTAGTCCTCTGTTGGTGGGGAAAGGGCAAGCAAAAGTTGAAAGGGGATCTCTCAAGTGCTGTGCTGGTTTGTGTTGGGATCTTACAATTAATTCTTATTATTTCTTTATTTCAGGTAAAGCAGATCATGGAAGAAGCAGTCACCAGGAAATTTGTACACGAAGACAGCAGTCACATCATCGCCTTATGTGGTAAATGACACCCAGAGACCCAGCACTGCATGATCTTACTTCTCCTATAGAAATGTGTTTTCACTGCTGGTAAATAGAGGAATTTAAATATAAGAAATCATGGAGTCGAGGCCCCTGTCACTTGACCACTTTATTCAGTGAGAAGGAACAGTTGGGTGCTGGTCTGAAACCTAGCTTGTAGTTTACCAGGGCCAATAAAAAATTAACTCTGCTCATCAGATGTGGCCTGGGAATCTTTGGCCACTTTCTCTTTGTGCTTCAAACTAAAGACTTAACTGAGAGTGACAGGAGAAGCAGCATCAACATCTACTGAGCATGTGCAGCCAGGCACACCCAGTTATGTGTTGATTACACTTGAGAGGTTAAGAAGAGTGGGAATTAGAGAAGCAGACTGTGTAGAGAAAGAAGTGTTGACATGTTACTAAAAGCCCAAGTCTGAGAGTAGGAACCTTTTCCTGACACAACACTGAAACTCCACCTTGCTCTGTGGTTACATGTGCAGGGCTGATCTTAGGCTAACCTGCTTGTTGTTTCCAAGTTACCTTTTACTTACAGCTTAAGAGAGTTTATTAATCCTTACAGATTCAGTGCAAGATTGTGCATGTTCTCTGGCTAGTGTTTGATTGCTCTCAGTATAGACTCTAGCCATTTCCTCCACTTAGGTTGTGGTTATGTTAAATATTCCTCTTTTATCTACTGTATGTTTGCACTATGCAGAGGATAAAAAGTAACTGAGGAAAATGGTCTGGAGGTAGGAGCAGGTGAAGGAACCTGAGCCCGTGCCCTTGCTGCAGGCTGCCTCTTTTATCTGCAGGGCTTGTGCTGGTGGTTGTCTATTCTCTGCCTTTGAATATGCCTTCCAAATACCATCATATTTGATGAGATGTGCTGCAGTGTTGATGTAAGGGATAGTGGGGCGACAGCTATTTTGGTGAGACCCTGCTTGGCCAGAATTAGCCATACTGTAAAATCTTAATATTTCTCCCTCCCTCCTGCTGTCATTCCAGTTGGTCTTGTGTTCTGAATTCTGTAGGGAAGAACTAATAACTCTACATGAGCTGCCTTATTATTGCCAAGCAATCATACCTATCCTAAGGCAGCAGTCCAGCCTGCAGCTGCTTTGAATGTAGAACTTAATTAACACTAAACCCAAATAGGGGAAGCTGAATGTTCTGCTGTCACTTCAGGTGAATGAATGGAGAAACTTTCCAGCAGGTTTGGCTGGCAGCTCTGGCTGGGGCTCTCCTGTGTGTGCTGTTCTCTTCCCTCCCCCACTCTGGTTTCATCTGCCTCTCTGAGGTTCTTCCCTTCTATTTAAAATTAGATTGGCTCAGCACATGAGTCATTTTCAGTGAATCTTCGTTATAAATATAGAATCCTTGTGAATCATTTTACACTCCTCCAAGGCTGAGTTTAGGAAGAGTCTTTTAAATATATGGTAGTTGATTTTCAGGACCTGTCTGCATCAATAACTGAAAATGCCCTGACTCTCCTAGTTCCTCAGTGGCTGAAGGTGCCATTCTCCAGACCCAGGCAGGCTCTGTGCCACCCTGCTGGCCCTGGAGGGACATTGCCTCTGTGCTAGCCACATCTCCTCAGCTGGTGGAAGAGGTTTATTGTAACCACAGTGACTCTGCTGCAGTCTGTAGGCTTCACCTCTGTGATCTGAGAAGGAAAACAGTGCTGATGTTTTCAGCCTTGTGGGGAAGCCATGAATGCAGAAGTTATCATATTTGGTCTCAAACCAGTTTATAACCTGGTTACATTCCAGTTACTCTTTCATCCTGTCTGATTTATCAGAGATCCAGCTCTGTTCAGAGCCCTGGGTGGGTCAGCTTGGGCTGGTGCTGTGTGGCTGACATGTGCCACATCAGGACCAATGCCCAGGTTTCTTTGGGCTGTGGGTTGGTGATGAGTGAGTTTCACCCCTGCTGTGCTGTCCTCTGGGGCATAATGCAATGCTGCCAGCTTGGTGGGTGTTGGTAGCATCTCTGGTGGACAGTGGGCAGGCGTTTCTGTGAGGAACTGGATGTGGATGTTTTCAGCCTGGGTTATCTGGTGCCGTTTCCTTGGTAACAGCAGCTCCCATCTCCTGACGTGTGGCTCGGGGAGGCTGCTGCTCTGCATCCCTCCTGCCACCAGCATCCCTCAAGTTGTCATGGCTGGTTGTGTTCTAGCCCTTCCCAGCTCTTACACTTCAGAGGAAAAGGAGAAAGGGGGACCTTTACTTGCATCTCTCTCTGCAGTTACCTACTGTGTATTTATTTACCACTGATCAGCAAGCAGAGGTTCTGGGGCAGTGCATTGCACTTACTGTGTTTGTCCAAAAACCACCTGCAGCTTTGCTCAGCCTTTTTCTGCCTGGTTGCACATCTTTAGATCTGACAGTAATGTGCTGCTATAAGCAAAGAATTAAAAACCTTTAAATTTTAATTTAAGTTGGCTTCATACAGCAAACACAATGGGACACACCTTATTGGTGAATGGGTGTAAGACAGGGTTACCCACATGTTGTTCTTGTTGTCAAGGGTATGTAGCTCATGCCATGAATCTCACAACACTGGTTTTCTCCAAGTGGTTTGTGCTTGGATGATTATAAGTGTAAGATACTTCCTTCTTGGAAAATAAGTAAAGGAGGATGTTAGTTGGAATAGCTCTGTATCCATCAATACCTGTCACAGTGGAAGGGCTCAGAACCCAAATTCTGAGCAACACGAATGCTTCTTGAGCCCTGTTAGCATTGTAGAGCCCATTCAGTTTGTAACATGATCAAAGTTAATATGCAAATCACTTACTGTGACTGGACTTTCTGTCAAACAATTCAACAGTTATTTCTCAGCTTTAATTAGGTTTTGTCACAGCTTCCTGGAGCAGATTAGTATTCCATTAATTTTGGAGGTAGTAGACAATAGGAAAGCAATTGTGTGGCTGGATTTTCTGGAGCCTCGTGCTTAGTCTGAGATCAGTTAAGTGCTTCAGTTTAAGGGTCTGCAGATGCTTGCAGGAATACACTCAGATAGCATCAACTGATGTTATGGATATGTCTCAGTCAAAGGTGGCAGTGGAGAGCCAGGAAACCTGTGATCCTCCAGATCAGCTCTCTGGATATTTCAGGGATGGAGAGCATGCCTGAGCTGCAGGAGTGCCAGGTGGTGCTGGTTAGGAATCTAAGCTGCTAATGTACCTGAGTTAACCACAAAAACGTGGCTAGTTGTGGGAGTGTTTCTTTCATTTGTCTTATGATGACTTGTTAACCCATTTCACACAAAGTTAATTGTGTTTCAAAGAGATCTAATTAGGAGCCAATGACTACATGATGCTGGAGCTTGTGTTCTGGTTTTTCTCGTCCAGGACCTGAAATCTAAGCAATTGTCAGTCTCCAAAAGTCAGCCCCAGGCAATGAAAAATCATGAGTCAGAAATCTTTGCCTTTATGGCCCTAAATTACAAGACTGGATTAAAGTTAATGACAGGAAGATAAAATCAACTGAGAAATAGAAATGTATTACTGAAATCTGTTTCTTATCCAGAGGTTCTTATCCAGTGGCATGCTTCAAGATGGGATGGTAAAACCTTCAGAAGAGTATCAAATATTGACAGACTTGCAGTAAAGTCATGGGGGGAGGCAATGTGGGAAACCCCTTTAAGCTGAGAAGTAAGTTCCTGATAGAAGTCCTTTCTTTGCCTCCTGTTTAAAGTATGGAAACAAAGTGTTAACACGTGTTCAGTGAAAGGAACAGGAGGTTGATTTGGTTCAGTCTGGACCTTGTATTTGAGGTGTCCTGGCTCTCCATATGACATGCTGTTCCCATCAGTTCCAGGTGGAGTTACAGACTTCCAGCTCCTCTGGAAATCAGCCCCATTAAGAGATGCCATAGGCTCTGGGTTTTTTAGGTGGTTGCCCTGAGGCTTCTAAATATTCCAGTGCTTGAAGTGACAAAAAATTAAGAATTCAGTTTCCTCTCTTTTAGCTCACAGAAATGTAACTTGTATAAAAATAGATTTAAGTAGCCATTGTCCAACTAGACATTTTATTATTTTAATTATTTTGGCTTTCTACCCTGGCACTGATGTTTTTTAAAAAATGCAGTTAATCTGCTGTGGAAACAGAGGTCTCAAATGAAATATGAGCCTCCCTGGATTACTACTCCTGTTGGGAAAACAAACGTTTTTGGTGATGATTAATGCTTCAAAAGTAGTTTACAGAGGTTATACTTCACTTCATAAACACATTAGCCCAAAGAGAGTACCAGAGATTATTATAATTGGGGGAAGGCAAATATTTCTTCGCACACATTTAAAAGCTTTGATTGTGCTCCAAAGATGACTGCTTTAAAGTAATGAGAGGCCTGCTATAGAGGACAGGGGAAGAAAAAAAAAAGAGAATGAATATTAGCTGGGAAGTGAATTCAAACAGTTTTTGAACTGCACATATTTTTAGTCTCACGCTTTTTAGAACACTCTGCTAAACATTTTGCTTTAGTCCTGGGCCATCAGACTGGATCATATTCAATTATTTAGAGAAACCTCATTAATTTTGATTTAGCTTTAATAATGTTTAATGGAAACACTTTAAACACTTCCATTTTGAGATCCTTGAATCTTAATGGTCAAGATTTTAAAGAGCAGTACACACCAACTTTCCCCACCTAGAGTTATATTTAGAACTGAGGAGATATCCTTTTTTCTTTTTTCTTTTTTTTTTTTTTAATCTCCCCAGGGACTTACAGAAAATATGATGTCAGGACAACTATATCTGGAGAGTCTAGGATCCTTGACATTTGAAGACAGGCTGTCAAATGGTGATTGTGACCTGTGCACATGCTTGCTTTTCAGTTTTTCTCAATGAAAAAGCATGCTGTAACTTGGTTATAAGCTGGGTTTCAGGCTGGTCAGATCTGTGATTAGCCAGGTAAAACCACAGGAGCTGCAGATGATGAGCATCTGACTGCTTCCTCACGATCCTCTTCTTTTCACTTGTTCTTATTTTCTCCAGCCTCATGAATTCTATTCCCTCTGCACAGTTTCCATGAAAACAAGATATTTAGCTGTGCTGTTTCTTCCACTCTTAAGGAAAATTTTGTCTGCTAAATAAACCCCATAAACAGTCTTTTCACAGGCCTGCTTTGCTTACCACCCTTCAAACCACATCCTTGGAGCTCTTTTATTTCACACTCCATTAAATCATGTCACGATTTTCATAAAGAAAAAAGGAGAAAACTGAAATTGTTCAACTGGCACTGCACAGAGCAGCCTTGCTGAAGTTATAAAAGCATGTCATTTTTCAAAGCTTGTTGAGGACCATGATTATTTGGACTGCAAATCAATAATATATCTGCACTTAATTAAATTCAGCAGTGGATACTGCAGGGGATGTTCCTCAAAACTGGCTGGAGTTAATGAATTTTTAGATGGCTGCTGTCAGCTGAGCAATGCAAGGAATTGCCTGATCTGTGTTGATTTATTCCAAGCACATTGCTGCTCTTCCAGTCTGTACATAATTAATACCTGCTTTTTTCTGCAGTTTCTGTATGTATGTATTGTTGGAGGTGATGATGGGCAGGCACAGGATCATGCTATGCTCTGCTCAGAAGCTTACAGTATTTATTTGTCCATGTGCATACATTCTTGGAGATAGAAGCACATGAGTGCATGTAACACTTGCTTGTACACAAAACTACCTGTTGGTGTCTTTCTAATGTTAGCAGTTCCTCCAGAAACAGCTAAATCTTCATCTCTTTATGTCTTCTAAGAGAGTCAGGTTCCAAAAAGGGAAAAATGCTTCATTTTCTTTCAACTAGGTAAATAACTTCATTTTCCTGTCCCAAAGGTTCTTCTAACTGTAGCTGCTAAACTGTTTATTTGTGTTACTCTTCTAAGGCAGCAATCTGAGCTCTGCATTCTGGAGATTGCAACTCCAGGGGGATGAGCTATTTTTGGTTTCTCAAAAATCAAGAAAAGTGGGTTTGCAGAAACCTGATTTATCAAACCATCCAGCTCTCTTCCCTCAAAGTAGTACATGGAGGTTTTTAGGAGTAAGAGTTTGTACACGCTGGCTTATTTCACTGTAAAAAATGTGCTTTTACTCTTTCAATGCAAGGCTTAGAAAACAGAAATCTAATTTTTCTAGTTTGTTTAAAACAGAAGAGAAACAAAAAATGAAAAGGTGAGTGGAGCTAAGGAGATGTCCTGAAATACCTTGTATTTCCTCTCTGCAAGGCCACTTGAGCACCACTGTCAGGGTCCTCTTTTGTCTTTTAAAAGATTCTGCATCTTGAGAAGATTTTTCTGCAAGTTTGTTCAGGATGGGTTAAAGTTTCCTTGTTGTCTGAGCTTGGCTGTGTGTGCACATGCAGGAGAACCTGGTTGTGGGTGATGCTGACAAGGTGCAGTGAGCTCATTGCTGCTCTTGGACATGCAGTAAACAAAAAGCCCTCTTGGACTCCCCCAGGCTGCTGACCTCTTTAGCTAACTTGCTAATACACTACACCTGTATTAGTCAGCTGGGGACTGATGTTATGCCAAGTCCTTGTGATAAGAAATGTCACAATGGAGTAATTAAATATTGGGGCTTCAGGGGCAGTCACTGTAGAAATTGCCCTCCATGGCAGCTGGCAACATTTATTAATAATTAAAGCTGTGCCTGCTGTGCTTTTCACTAAATTTGTTTCATTAATATTTTATTGTTTTAAAGAAAGAAAGAATCAACAGTGAGGGTGGGAAGAGAGCCTGTTTCCTAAGCAACAGCAATGCACTTCTCTGCAGTTATTTTTGAAGGCAGGTTGCTTCATTTAAGATTTGGAACCAATTATTGCTGCATTGCTTCAGGCATCCGGAAAGCTACTTTCCTTTTTTCATTTTCTGTATTTCTAATTGAAAGACAGAGCAAAACAGGAGCTGGGTTAAGAGTTGCTGTGATGGTTGCTAGCCAGGATCTGTGCCTGTGATGTGAAAGTCATCTCCATGCTGTCATCACTCCTTGTTCTTCCCCTGCTGCTCTACCTGGCCTTGCAAAACCCCCGGGGCAGCCAAACAGCGCTCGCCCCTGCTGCTGCCTCTCCCTTTGAGAGAGATGTCATCAGCACTGGGCTCCTGCTCCTGCGAGGCCACAGGCATTGCCTTTGTCACTTACAGACATCCTGTGGTGGCAGTGAATGTTTCCTGGCATGAGCTGGAGGGGTCCTGGTCCATGTGTCCTGGTCCCTCTTTCAGGGAGCTGCTGATACTCAGCTGCTGTGCAGCATGGCTGAACAGGCAAGGGCTAGGCTGTCTCCTGAGGCAGTGCTTGTGGGTGGGTGTAGACATGTATGAACACCAAATTTGTACTGCCCAGTGAGGCTGTGTTTGGGTTACAGTGACACGGAAGTAACAGGGATGGGACAGTATTTAACTTGTCCACTTTGTAACACAGTGGGCACTTTGTCCGTTTGCCCTGGAAACAGAGAGGGTGTGGATTTGCATGGCACGAGCATTTATGCTGAAGACATTAACTATATGCTGTGAATGCCTACATGCTCTTATTTCTATTAAAAAAAAGAAAACCCATCAACAAAACAAAAGAAAACCCCAAGTTCTTCATTATCAGGAGATGAGATGTGCTGCTTCCTTCACACCAGCTGCACTGCTTTCCCCAGGGCTTGCCAGTTTCCTGACTGAGTCACTTACTGAGGGATGGCTCTATGAGTAGGGTTTTCCTGTGTTTACTGGAATTGTCTCAGTTGTTGGAATGTTGGAAGATGCTGGTGACAGCTCTGTGCACACAACCCTCTGCTTTTGGCATGCTTGTCAAGTGTTTCCTGACGTGGTTCATATTGGGCATCTGGAGGAGAGTCTGTGAAGCCAGTAAATGTCCCTGGTTTCATTTTAAGATTAAATTGGAGTTTTGGTTGTGGTGGTTTTTATAATAAACTATGCAATAAGGGAACATACCAAATTTATTCTGAATAATTTGCAGTCTAAATAAACTTTGGACTAGAAAGAAGAGAGAATGCTAAGTCCTCTGTTTTACAGAGGATGAATTCAGGCTACACAATTAGAAGCCTTGGCTTTGCTAACTTAGGTTAGTTGCATCTCACTAAAAATCATTAAAAGTGAATAATGCCAAATCCCCAAGTCATCAGTATTTAATCCCACTGACTGTCTCATAGGGAAATAGGGCTCATGGGGCTTTCCACTGAAATTTTAACTTTTATCAGATCTTATCCAATGTTACTTAGCTTAAAAACATATTTGCCTTTGCAGTTGAAAGCAAAATAGTGGCACATTTGTCCCACAACATGTTTCCAATTTGGTTTTCTAGTGCTGTTTTTTGCACCTAGGAGCAAATGGTTGTGCTTTCTGAACACACATGAGGTTAATTTCTCTGGTAAGGATGTGAAGTTTCTTTTTTCCAGACTGACAAGACATAAAAACTGAAGTTATTAATACCCGGTGAACATTTCTCTACATATTTTTCTTCATTCAGCAGATTGTTCTTCAGTCTTGCAAAGCAAAGACATGGGGTAGCAGTGCTGGAGATGGAGGGGGTGGTTTTCCCAGGGCTGTCATCCCTGGCATCCAGCTGACCCCAGGAGGTGTTCCTGTGTGACAGGCAGCCCTGCCTGGGGTCAGGTTACTTTTCAGGGACTGAGCAGCAAGGGTAGGTCTTCTTCAGATACAGGCTCTCAGGTGTTATGGGGTGTGGAGGCCATGAAGTACCTTAGGGACGGGGAGTCTTCAGGAACTGCTTGCACCTGATGATACTGAGTTAAAGCACATCAGAATATTGCCTTCTTTCACAAGCAGCTGCCAGTGTGTACCTGAGCAGATGAAGTGCCTTTTGTTACTCATAAGGAAAATGTGATGTGGCAGTTCTAAGTGCAGTGTACCACAGGACTGCCTGCTGTCATTAGCCACAGGAGAACATCACTCCCTGCAGAACTCCCACCCTCTGTGTGGGCTGGTGGGCCTGCCTGGGCTCTGGGGAGTGCACACCTTGCCCAGAAAGGGGGGTGTTCCATACAGGGGGGTGTTCCTCCTCCCCAGGAATGAATGGGCCTGTTCTCCTTCATGCCTTTTTACGGGCAGTGTTGCCTGGATGAGTCATCTGCAGTCTTGATTTGAAAGCTGGTAGGCAGGAGGGGCTTGGTTTTTATTTGTGTTCATCTTGTTTCTTTTCCCTGCAGCTGTTTAACTGAGAGCTGGTGTGATTTCTGATGCACAGCCTCACAAGGCTGAAGCAGTGCAATGTGGTCTCTTACTGGTGCTCACCAGAGCATGTTACAGTGAGGTTTGCAAAATGAACCTCACAGGTGGATCTCCTGTAGCTGTAGGTCTGTCTGCATCTCTGTTCCCTCTCAGGCTGTAGCAGTGTTGCATTTCCTTAATTTTCAGTAGAATCAGGAAGTCTTTCACACTGTGACGTGCATGAAACGGGGTGAAAATTCTGGGAGAGATTTCAGTCCTGTGATTCACTTATGTACTGGTGCTCTCTGTAACTTAGAAGGGTTTTTTTGCTTGCAGGTTAGACACCTGCTCACACCCTCTGACATTTGAGACATCGTCTGTGTCTGCTCCCACCCCCACCTCTGTTTTCTTGGCTCCCCACCTGAGCCTGGGTGTTATCAGATGGCACTCACCACAGAGAAAGCTGAAGGGCAGTGGTGCCCATGACCTCTCCTCCTCCCTCTCCCTGCAGGTGTTGTGGAAGGCTGTCTCCTGCACATGCTGAAGCGCAGGGCTGCCGGGTTCCTGCGCACCGACAAGGTGGCCGCGCTCTTCACCAAGGTGGGCAAGACATACACCATAGCTGGGGATATCTGCAAGAAAGTCCAGGAGCTGCAGCAGCAGCTGGAAAGCAGGTGAGGCTGAGGTCTGCTTGTCAGCAAAGGTCATACAGTGTGTGTGCAGGATGGAGAGGATACAGAGGCTGCTTGTGAATGCAGAGGTGGCCACATTGTTAAAGCTTTGTCTCTTTAGAGTCTAACTGTAAGGCAAGTGATGGCATTTGATCCATCTGACAGCTAGCAGGGGGACAGAGCTTGGGAATTGGGTCTTTGGTGATCTGTTTCGTTCTCAGTGTAGTGGATCAGCATGGCCAGCCCACAAAAGCCAGAAAAGTGAAAAATAGCTGGTGATTTTTGGGAGTGCTCACAGTCAGGGTATGTTGAGCCAGTGGGAAGGGGACATGGGCAGCATGAACAACTGAAGAGCAGACTTACTGTAAAAGCTGTTCTGGCATGCTCCTTGCCAAACCAGTAACAGAAGATTTGTGGGTATTATGGTAGAAGTAGTTATGTTAATGGCTACAAAGAATGATAGGAGGAAGGATGAACTCAAGAAGAGGCAGGCAGCAGTGGGGGACTGGTGACAGGAAAGCAGTTGAATGCACACTGGACTTACACACAACTGAATTCGTGATGGAATCAAGGACTTGAGATCGCTGGAAGTCCTAAGCACCTTGTTAGTGGTTAGTAGTGCAATTAAACATTTCCGTGTGGTTCTGTTGACTAAATCAGTGCATGGTCCTCTGAAGGGGGTGTCTTGTGTTGTAAACTCAGGACAGGAGATGTTTGTAGAGGGTAGCACAGTGGCACTACTAAACCTTAAGAGGTCTTGCACTTTGTAGGAAGTTTTAGCCTCTCATCAACTTGCTGTATGAAGAACTTGGTCAAGAGAGCTTGACATCAATGTATTGGGTTGAAGTCCTCAATTACTGACAGTTTAAATTAAATAAATATATTTTTCTGTAATTTTATAGCATTTATCTTCACTGCTAATTATCAAACTTGATTATGTAGTTTTTAACAGGTATGTATCTTTGTTTGATGTATTTTCAGTTGCATGCCTGCTGATACAGACTGTTATTTATTAATTGTAGGGTTTTTAAATTCTGGGAAGAAGGGTGCTTTCTACTGAAAATTCCCCAGGCTTTCTCCTCAGTTAAGAGCCCCCATGAACTCTACTCCAACCACCAGAGACCTTTGGCTGTGCCCTCTGACAGAAGGGAGCAACTGAACTTAAATTCTGTGGTTTCTCTTGGAGAATTTTTTCATATTTTTCAGCTATTAACAACCACAGATTTTTAAGTGCTGTAGAAGATCTGCACAGCAAAGAGACTCTATTAGGAAGTGCTGCAGGGGGTGGACTCTGCTTCGTTGAACATGTGAAATGAGACAGAAGAGCTGCAGCAGCCTGAATCCTCCTGAGGCTGTGGCTTAAGAAAGCCCCTGTTTAGGAGGCAATTAAACACATTTGAATTCCTCTCATATTAGTGGTATCATGTGTATGTTTTGACTTGGGAGGTGCTCTGTAGAGCCAGCTTGCCATCCTGTCTCTCAAAGGCAGCATTCAGCTCTTGGTTTCTGAGGTGGACCTGTTGCTGTGCTGGCTTATGCAGTAGGAACAAGCAGGGGGTCTTGGCTGTAAGCAAGCTCCCAGCTGGCTTTGGATGTTCATTTGCTATAGTTCTAGTTTCTCAGTTTGATGTTGCTTCTCTCTTAGTTGTCTTGTTGTCATTCTGTAGGTGGTAGGCGATGGGATTTTGCTGCCAAGACGTTAGCACAGACTGTGCTGTAGCAGTGTGTGGTGATGTACAGGGAGAATGAAAAGATGGGCTTGTGCCCAAGGATTGCCTGGGGATGGTGTGGCAGCAGGTCCCTGGAAGCCCTCTACCTGTGGTATCCCAAATCCTACTGCATGCTTCTGGTCTCAGAGGGAATATCTCATGCTGAAACTACTGTGTGCCTTCTTGGGGTTGTGGCTAGCTTCAGTCTGAAGGTACCAGACACAGCTAGGGGAACAGTGACAACTTCTTACCATCCTCCCTGTGGCTTTCCCAGCTCAGTGTGAATCTTTGTTCAATAAGAAGCAAACTTCTGTTCATCAGGTGCTGCTTATTTTCTGCTACACTTTGATTTTGTTGGGTTTTCATTCTTCTAGGGTGTATGCTCTGCAGTGGATTTACAGCCTGTTCATTTCAGCCTGGTGTGTGGGAGTTTTGGAGGAGCTCAAATGTTGGGCTCTTCGTAATACTCCAGAACTGAAAAAACATATTTTTAGTAGGTGACTGCGTAGCTTGAGATCACTGATACAGACCTGTTTGGGGGCTTTTTTAGAGTTCATTTAGCATCTGTCTGTGAATTAGGTAATCTTTACAGACTTATATTTGTTACTCAGAACTGAGGCACCCTAAATCATTAGAGCCATGGTTTTCAGAAAATCCCTGATTAAAACTCCACACTCCAGTCATAATGATATTAACACCATGTAGACAGCTACTACACAGATGCACATTTGTCAGCTACGTGCTGTGCATTCCAGCACCTCCCTGCAGTCTTTCTCTGGAGAGAACAGTAGTCTGAATTCTAACTAGTTTTACTTTATCTCCTTTTGCAGGAAAAATCAGCCAAATGGGCAGGAGCCCCTCAAGAGACAGGGAACAGCCACAAGCAAAGCCCCTGTCCTGACACCACAGGCCATCAAACACATCTGGGTTCGGACAGCCTTGATTGAGAAAGTGCTGGACAAGATTGTGCAGTATATTGTGGATAACTGCAGGTAAGGAAAGAATCAGAAGCACAAGGATTTGTTGGACTGGTGTGTTTAGATATCTGCAACAAGGGATTTAATCAAAAGTCTTCTTAAAACTTGTGTAATGCAGACTTCTGGTAGAAGGAAGAGGATCAGTGCTGTATGGATGCAATGCACAGGGGCTCCTTAAAAGGAAAGGACAAGTTCTTTCTGTTCTTTGACATACTCTGTCACTGCTCCCTACTGTCAAACATGAGCTTTGTTTTCCCCAGAGGTGGTTCTTTACCCCATGTGCCTTCCTACCGTCCTGTAACTTCTTAAAAAAGAATTAAGGGGCACACTGGGGACAATTTCCCATAAGAAGAGAAAGGTAAGAACCCTAAAGCTTCTGATGGCCCCAGAAAGGTACATCTGCACCCCCTGCCATGGCAATTTTTTTGCACTGGTGCTCTTGTAATTCTGCACAGGGGGTGCACAGGCTTGGCTACCCAAAGCTGGTGTGTCTGAGAGCTGTGTTTTAGAGTTTGAGCCCCACCTAGTGGAAGAGACAGCAGAGGGCACTGAGAGTTCAATAAATTTGGGTGCTTTGATTTTTTGGCTATGGGGTTTTATAAGTCAGCTTTGCCTGCTGTGATGAGAAGACTTTGGGTTCATTGCAGGAGCTACTGTTTGTAGTAGTTCATTGTTCTTGACAGTGTTTCAGGATTATTCCTCACAGATATAAGAGATATTTAAGAATGTGTGGATCTCTTGGTCTCTGTGGAAAACTGACAAAATTGCTTGCTGAGTGTTATTGTTTGTCTCCATATTGCATTAGTGCCCAAAGCCCCAGATCAAATATACTGGGTAAACACATTTAGCAAGAGGCAAGCTCCTGCCTCTCAGTTCCAGAAGAGCTGAGGCAGAATGAGCCTTCTGAGAGGAACTGACTTGCCTGAGATTACACAGCTGACTGGGGCAGAGTATGGATCCAAAGTAGAGGTGGTGGTCATCTTGTTAAATATGGAACTCTGGAGCACAGGTTTATTGAGTATGTGTTGGCCCCAGTTTTTACAACATCCGACCTGGAACATGCCTTCTGAAGTCATGCTAAGCAGCAGCATGTTATTTTAAAGTCAATGGACTCATGCTACTAGGAGGCATAAGAGCTTTTAAAAATAGACACTGGTGTTTTTAACTGGTTGTTGATCTTTTATTCCTAGTAAATATTATGAAAAAGAAGCTTTACTGGCAGATCCTGTTTGTGGCCCTATACTGGCTTCTCTCCTAGGTAAGTTCTTACAAAGTTACTTCTTATGCTATAGAAAACAGTTTCTTAAAATATTTTACAATAGTGTTCCCAGAAGTTATTTTTCTCTATAGTGTGTAGTTCAACTGTTTATAATGGAACAACATAGAAGATGGGTTTATTGCTTATGAGACCAGTGGAGACCAGTCACCTGCTTTTATTTATAATTATTGGTTGGATCAGAGAACAGAATGGGAAGGGCTTTTACTAAATGCTTTCTAGCAGATTGTAACTACAAGAGCAGTGTGTTGTGTCCTACAGGAATATTTTTATACAGCCTTGGATAACAGAATCTGATTCGTTGTTCCATCTATTGTCTGTGTTATGGGCTGATCTTGTAGGATCATTAAGTGATCATTAATATTCACTTGGCTTGAGAAGAAAATCTCACTTTCAGTACTTGTCCTGGAGGATAAGACTATACATGCTTCTGAACAGTCAGAAGGTTTCTTTCTTGGGCTCTTTTATTAGTTGGACCATGTGCACTGGAGTACACCAAGCTTAAGACAGCTGACCACTACTGGACAGACCCCTCGGCAGATGAGCTGGTGCAGCGACACCGGATCCATGGAGCACACGGCCGCCAGGACTCCCCTTCCAAGCGCCCAGCCCTGGGAGTAGGTATTTACTGTGTCACTATTTCTGAAGGCAGAGGTTGACAGTAGAAGAGATGGGTCTGACTGAAACTCTTCCTGTTTTATTGGCCTGTTGGTGCCATGATTGCCATCCTCCCGGGCCTGCCCTGACTGTGGTTTGTGTGTCTTAGATCCGGAAGCGGCACTCGAGCGGGAGCGCGTCTGAGGATCGCTTTGCTGCCTCGGCACGGGAGTATGTGGAGTCCCTGCACCAGAACTCCCAAACACACCTCCTGTATGGCAAGAACAACGTCTTAGTCCAGCCAGTGAGTACACTGAGTTTTAGGCCAACACACAGACCTGCTGCCTGTCTGTCCCTGGAGAGAATATAACCTCGTTACAGCTGTGCACTTGAATCACCTGGGTTGTCTGTCTGTTGCTTTTGTGAACAGAAAGATGACTTGGAGGCAATTCCTGGCTATCTCTCCCTTCATCAGTCAGCAGATAGTTTGACGCTGAAGTGGACTCCAAATCAGCTGATGAATGGAACCCTAGGAGATTCGGAGCTGGAGAAAAGGTAGTCACTGCATTCAGGAAAAGATTGGAAGCATTCATGATGTTTATTTCTGGTAGAATTGTCAATATAAGCGTAACAAGGCTGATTCAAGGGCTTTTGATTAATGTGTAAGTTGGGATGTCAGGCATCTTGGGTTCTGTTCCTCTTTTGCCAGAGATTAATCTACTTTCCAAAAGTCCTATAATGCACTTGGATACAAGGCTTTTTCAAAAGGAAAAAAAAAGCTTGCTCTTCCAGGTGCTTGGGAGAACAGACTCAACACTACCTTCCATCCTTACAATGCTAGTACCTTCCTTCAGGGCTTCACAAATCACTTGGCAAGCATGGCTAATTTCAGCCTCAGAAGAGAGACCTGCAGTGTAGTTTGGCTTTCGTTAGATCAGTTATTCATCTAATTTGGCATTCTCCTTCAGTAGTAAGACAGGTAAAATCTTGAACCAGGCAAAGTATGTTTCCTCAGGGAGTCCTTCCTTCAACCCCAGAGCAGTGCTCTTGAATGCTTAATCCACTCCATTCTTTCTATAAAACTTCATGTGTATTTTTAATAGAGAATTAATGAAGCCCTCTGCCCTTGCTTTTATTGATAAATTCTGTTGAGGCTGTTCTTAAAAGGGTTCAGGGCTGTTTCCAGCATTTAATCTGTAAGCTTGAGCCCCAGTGGGTTTCAGTGCTGCAGCCCATAACTCACATATGCAAGGCACAACTGAACCTGGCTGTCCTGAAGTCTGCCTCAAGCATTTTTATCTTATCCAGAGCCCTGTTTTCACCTGGTGTGGGGCAGGGGGGAAGGGGAGGTGAAGAGAGAGATTATGAAAGGGCGGGTGCCAGGTGTACCCACTGTGGAGAACGAGTTGCTTGGCCTTTTACTTGACAATTAATTTATCTTAACTGATTAGATTTAATAAGCAGTTACTAACTTAGCAGAGCCCTGTTATTGCATGCTTGGAACTGCAAGCATTCTTGAATATGGAAAGAAAACCCCAATGTTTCCCACACTTTTTCCTTCCCTATTAGTGTTTACTGGGACTACGCATTAATAGTGCCACTCAGCCAGATCGTCTGCATTCACTGCCATCAGCAACGTAAGCATAAACCTTCTTCTCATGGGGGCACTGCCAAAGCTCCTTTCTGCCAGGGGAATGTTAATGCTACCACCATTGTACATGGTGCCTGTTAGGGGTTTATTGCAAAAGGAGGCAGACCATTTTTCTTCTTCAGATGTCTTCGCTGAAAGGCCTGGTAAGAACTCTGCCTAACAACCTCCAGTTGCTTCCTATGTTGTTTTTCCTGTGTGCCTTGTCTTTTCTGAGTCACCTGTAGGAAACTGTGAGCAGCAGGTATTGAACACAGAAGCTTTGGCTCTGTGAAGCATGATCCTCCATCCCTTCTAATGGTCAAGGAGGGGATCAGCATCCTGTAGAGTCAGGCCTGAGTTACAGTTGGACACAGGACCTTTTGATTTAAAAGCTTGTTTTAGCAGACATTTTATGTGTATTGATTTTAAATACATAGGTAGGAGAGCCCCCTGAAGGATTGCTTCTCTTCCCTCAGTGTCTTTAGCACTTCTGACTGGTTACAGACATGGTGGGGAAAACCCAGAATCCTGGCTGGTAGAGGAAGACAAGTGGCAACATTAGTTCAGGTCCCTCCCTCCACCCAGCTTCCCCAGGACACTTTGTGCCTGTATAGAATTTCACTGAGTGGTCAGGTGCATCCCCAGGCTGCCATGCTGCAGAATACATCCTGCTCCTAGAGATCCCCCTTTCACAGGGGGCTCCAGAGGCCTCATTAATTCTGTTTTGGAAACAGAAATTAAGAACCTTAGTTCACTTACATTCTTTTGAAAATTGTACAAGATGCAGATCATTATGCTTAAAAGAGTATCTGTGGCCCAAGGTGGTTTTCCTTATTTGTGCTGAATTTCTAGTGACAGTGAAGATAGATGAGAAAAATTTACAATAGAGAATGTGATTTGCTAATTCTCACAAGAATAAAGCTGACAGCCTCTGGCTGTATCCATTCAGTTGGTTTTCAGTCTAAATTGTTTGTCCTTTGTCAAATTGTGTCATACACCAGAGACTTAGTTTACTTACTCCTTTATTATTTATTATTTTATTGTTCAGAATCACTTTAAATATTTCTGCATGAAACAGTTTTGCTTGTGTCCTGAGCTTCTTTAGGACTAAGGACTGAGATCATCCCTAGGCTGCACTGTGACTTAGAGGTTTATTTATCTGCTTAGAGATTATCATAAATAAAATTTACATAGAAGGCAAGAGCAACAAACAGAGGTTTTGATGTAACAGTGTGGACTTCCCTTGTCCTCCTTTGCAGCAGAAGGCAGATGGACATTAGTCTTGGTGAGTCAGGATGGAACTCAGAGACCTCCGCTGCACTTCCCCCAAGGAGGTCACCTCCTCGCATTCCTTTCCTGTCTGGAAAATGGTCTTCTGCCTCGTGGTCAGCTGGAACCACCACTTTGGTCCCAACAGGGCAAGGTACAGCTTTTTCTGATGAGCTGCTTGTGGTAGGCTTGATCTTTGTTCAACCAGCATCCTGCTCCACAGTGTCTGTGTGTGTCAGTGAAGCAGCTGGCAGTCCAAGGGGGAGGCAGAGTACCCCTCCTTCATCCAATTTGATTCTTACACAGATAGTCTATAAAAGTTGTTCATGCCTTCACTGCCAGATTGAGCAATGAGCTGGAATCTGCTATTGTATCAAAATATGAACCCAAACCATAGGGAGTGAGACTCAAGTGAGCTGGGACATGCTTACTGCCAGAGGCTTGGGTTATTGCAGAAGCTGGTGCCCAGCTCCTGTGGATTACAAGAAAAAACTGTGGCCTGAGTACACAGAGAAGTTCAGTAACCCTCTATCTCTGATTCTACTGTTGTTTTCTCCCTCACCTCCTCCCAACATGGAAAGTTTCATTTTAAGATTTAATATGCCAAAGGTGTGAAGCAGTTAGCTTGCTGTGCTCTGCTAATCATTCCTAGCTGAATGCATGGAATCATTGTTTTCTCTAGGGCAAGGTATTTCCAAAGCTTCGAAAACGGAACAGCAACAAATCAGTGGACCTAGAGGAAATGCCAGCTGACACTTCTACAGACTATGTGTTCAGAATTATTTATCCAGGACACAAGCATGATAACAGTAAGTGACTGTGTTTCACTTTGTTAAAAAAAACAACAAAAACAATGAAAAAACCAGCAACAAAACAAAAGCCAAAGAAAAGACTACACCAAAACCCACAACAACCAAACACACATAAAAATATGAAACCCTTGAAGTAATATCCTGGGAATTTTATTGGTCCCCCAATTCTGCTCATGCACAGTTGGGGCCAGCCCTAATTGGGCACAGGTGGGCTTAACAGGAGCTCATGCCTTCCTCCTCGTAACTGGCAACACCTGATTGTGTTCACCTGGTTGCCTCTACACAGGTTTTTCTGGGAGTCAGAGGGGGAGTATCTATCACAAAATTTCATTGTGTGATAATTATAATCACAGGTACAGCTTTCTGTAGGGTTTCTTGATGCAGTGAAACTGGTTTAGTGGAAATGGATTTTAGGTGGGGAATCTTATTTATATTTATTCTGTGTTTTTCAGAGGAAATTTTCAAAATACTCCCCTGGGCTTGCAAACTGAGCCGAAAAGCAAAAAGATTGCTTGACTAGCCAAGAGCAGTTTTGCTCCCAAAGTGAGGATATTTTTATTGGCCACACTGCTTGCTCATAATGTTGTTATTAGAAAAAAAAACAAACTCAACTCTTAAAGTACCCCAAGAACTCCCTGGGCTAAGTTTTCCTGGCTTGGAAGCAAGAACTTAACAATAGATAAATAAAGGCCCTTCCAAGGAAACTAAATGAGTTCCCAAGCACCAAACCACCTCATGTCATCAGTGAATACAAATCCCTTACATGCAAGAAGGCATTTGAGCTAGTTCTCAAAAACACGTTTGGTTTTATTCCCCTTGGCAAAGAAGCAAGAATTTCCCAGGAAGATCAGACCCTAAAGTTTATGGAGGATTTGGATTTACTGCTTAGATTGGGACTTAACTGCAGCTGAAAAAGCAGAAATCTCAGCTGAACCCTTCTTACTCCTGGGGACTGCCCCACAGTGGTGGCTGTTCTTTCACAGGGCTTCTGCATTTGCACAGGTAAGTTCACACCAGCAAAAGCCCATCCTGCCTTGGCCTGAGTGCAGGTTGTGTGCAGTGCAAGGCAGCCCTGGGGAGCAGTGTTTGCTGTCCAGGTCCTGGCATAGGTTTCAGAGTGGTAAAGAGGCCACAGCACTGATCAGGGCATGGTGAAGGACAGAGGCTCGCTGGACCCTTGAATTCATCCCATGGAGTTTTGCTGAAAGCATCCCCACCTACTGCAGGCTGGCTCTGGGACCTTTCTCTGTTGCCATGTGTTGACACATGTGCTCTGGGAACACAGCCTGTGCCCCATCAAGAGCTGGCCTGCTTTGGATTTGGTGGAACATGCTTTTTTCTGTAAGAAACTCGCTTTTCATACCCATTTACAGGAGCTTGAGCCTTCGGGGAGAGGGCAGGCTTCAGGTCCTTTGTCTTTGCTGAACGTGTCCTTTTGAGCTTTCCTGCAGAACTGAGTTCTCTCTTCTTATGCTCCTCTTTCACTATTTTCTTTGAGCAGTAACTATTAACTACCACCACTTAGCTGCCAGCCGCTCTGCCTCTGTTGACGATGATGAGGAGGAGGAAGATAAGCTCCACGCAATGCTATCAATGATCTGCTCTCGGAACCTCACAGCTCCTAATAGGATGAAAGGTTTTTATCCTCCTCCCTCTGTGTCCCAGAGCTCTATTGCAGCTCCTTCCACTGATGCATACGACAGTGTTGGCATTATTACAGGGAGAAACATTTCACTCAGGCCTTGAGATCTGGAGACTGAGTGTGCAGAGGGGCTGGGGATGTGCTCACAGCCCATGGGAACTGGGAACAACAGCCTCTTCCCTCTCCTGTGAGCAGATGTGCTGCTGAACAGACAAACCTCCCCTTCAGAGGCTTCCTGCCCCACCTCCATCAAAACTGGATACTAGAGCATGTTCTCACAGGAGAAGGAGGGAGTATAGCAGCTCTTTGTGTTCTCTCTCAGTATAATGGACTGGGGAAGGCAGCCTTGTATGAGAAGGGTCAGAAGTGAACCATTGCAGCAAGAGTAAACCATTTGCTGGGCAAGATCAGAAAGGGAGTGTGCCAGCATAGGTGGAGTGGGGCAGGGTGTAGGCAGTTACAGTTTGAGCCCAGGAATGGTTCAGGTATGCATGATCTGGATACCTCTACAAGGTAACAGAAGTGTGTAGAGAAGATTTTATGGAGATGCAATACCTTTCTGTGGTCAGGTGCTTTCATCCCACTCCTTGCATTCATACACCAGGTGGGTTTCAGTTCAGCTGCAAGATCCTCCACCTTCCAAACATTTTTTAGCTGATTATTTTCCTAAAGCAAGTCATAACATGAAGCTGCCATTCTGCACAAATGTCTGTGTGCTATAAGCATTCAGGACCTAGTAGCTCAGTCTGGAGATTGAGAATTCCTTGCTTCCTCAAAGGAGGCAGCTGAATGTACAACAAAATAATCCATTCCTCATGCCAGACCCCCTCCTGCACATCTGATTCTAAGGCTTGCAATTGGCCAGAAGACAGCCAGGTGCTGTCAAGGCTTTTCCACTACTTCATGTGGAATCTCTTTCCCCTCTAGGCTTAACAGTTCCTGCACAGCTCCCGTATCAACAGAGTGTTGTCTTGAGTGCCTCTGCCAAACCTGGCATGCTTCTGTTGCCATCAAAACAGCTCCTACCTTTTCCTAATAACAGGAGTGTATCAGCAAGAACAGAATCTTCTGTTATCAGGCTGTAAAACAGCTATCAGAAATAGGAAGCAGAGTGACCACTTGCAAGCTTGGCCCTGGCTTTATTCTTTATTTGTTGCATTAGCATGAAAGTGCTTCTGATACTTCTGTTTCTTAAAAACAGTGTATCTTGACTCCAGATAAGAGGCTCCTAACTTTAAATAGCAGAATAATGAGTTTGTTTCCAAATGGATGTTACCCCTGGTCTGGTGGGACCAACTGCTGGAGCCAGTCATTGTTCTGCCTCTGCATTCTGCTTGGGTAGGATACAAAGGTGTTCTGAGGGAGATGCTGTGGGGTGCCCAGGTACTTGTCCCAAGGTAGGAGCCTCTGGGAACTGATAAAGGCCAGCCCAAATTAATAGAAAGTTCTTGGAAGGTATGGATGGGAAGAAATGCCAAAATACAGTGGTCCCCTTGAAAAAAGATAGTGTTTCAGGGAGTTTCTGTGTGTCTGAACTGATCGTGTCTGTCTGTGGGTGATAAGAGGAAGGAGGAAGGTCTAACACTGCCACACACGTGTGACAAGGGGTCAATGGTGTGATCTAAAGCATACGAAACACAATTTAGGTTGCAGTCAGGTGATGTAAATTTTCAGTTATCCCACTAGAACAGCTGTCAGATCCCTGCTTTTACTTATTTCATCTTGAAGGTGATGGCAGGGGTAGGAATATGTCTGCTGTTCGAGTAGTGATTCTTGCTGAACTAGACTGGACTGGCTGTTGTCTCTCCAGCAGCATCCCTGTTAAATAATGACAACACTGTTGTAGCAGGTTTGCCAGCCATTTGCTTTTACATTTTGCAACATGCTCGAATTTTGCATGTAGCTGAAGTTACGGATAGCACCACTACAATTAAGTAAAAGATGCTGTTCACTCTAATTCTTCACTAATCCAGGTACCTTTCATCTGAATCTTTAGGTTCTGTGGGGTTCTTTCCTTGTTTCTCTAAAAATGAAATGAAAAATTAAAACTGAAAAACCCACTTTTCTTGTCTGTAGAGGGGGAGGCAAAAAATAATGATCTAAAAATGTCTGTCCAATGGTTTTTACTTGAACCCAATAAGAAGCTGCAATAAATACTGGGTCATTCAGCTCCTTCCTGAAGAATTAAGGTGAAGAGCATTTTTGCATCACACTTTGTTTTGTGAAATGAGATACATGTGACTGCTTCCGCATGAGCCTGTGCTTTTCTGTTAATAAATGTTTTCACTTCTTCCTCACCTATGCCCACCTCCTAACAGGCAGTACGAAAATGCTTTATGCTGCCTTGATTTAAAATGCATGAGATGGTTTGGAATTGCCCCTACCACCACCCAACAAATGTATGTTTTAAAAGCACGGCCCAGGGGACTGGATTTTGCTTACAAATGTTAATTTAGTGACATACAGTATTACAGCATTTGCCTTAATTTTAATCATGGGTGAGCTGAAAGGCCAGTTATTTATTATGAAACAAAAAAACCCACAAGCTCAAATGCCAGATGGGACAATTGAAGAGCTGAAGCCAAGCTTTCTAAAGGCAACTGGTGATTTTTGGGGGGGTTTTCTGAAGGTGGTTAAAAAGGCAAATAGATTGTGGAACAGGGGTAAGTCAAGAAGCTGCACTATACTGTTGGATCACATTTCCTGCAGAGTATCCCACTTTTATAGACATAGTGTTGATATCAGCAGGACTCAAACTATCCTTCTGCACTCAGTATTTTAGGATCTGGTTCTGAGAGGGAAAGAAGGACCTTCTGAAACACCTGAGTCAGTTGGCCTTTATTTCTTTTATGCTCAGACTTGCACTTTAGCTGAACTAGCAGTTAAATGGCTGATTCCAAAATGAAATTCTAGGACCTGAATTAAATAGGAAGTCGGGTTAGATGATCTTTTCTGGCCATAAATAGCATTAATGTAGCAGTACACAAGAGCCCCAGGGGCAGTGGTTACTGCAGCACCCTCCTCTCTGTTCTCTTGAAACATGAACTGGGATGTGCCTGGCCAGAAAGGGGGAAATGATGAAGGGATTTGATTTCCTGGGCAGTGACTGTGCACAGCATGCAGCTGGTTTAGGTGTGTTTCTGAGGCCCCTGGGATGGTGCCTTCCCCTTTTTGGAATTAAGGTTCAGAGCTTGCTGAGAAGTAAAGCAAGAAGCCATCAGGATGCACAGAAGAGGGAGAAAAGGGATTAAAAAGTTGAGTTGATGGCCTGCTGTTTTGGGTTTTTTTCTAGATACCAGTGACATGATTGAGATGCAAGGCTTTGGGGCCAACCTGCTGTCGTGGCAGCTGGAGCACTGCAGCCAAGGCTCCTCCTGTGTCTCCTGCTCAACAGGCAGCTCTCCCTATGACATTCCCAGCTGCTGCAACTGCATCCACGATAGGTGAGCAAACTGCAGGGAGCTCACCTGGGAGACTTTGTGCATGCCACAGGTAAAAGCAGGGAGGTTTTATTGGCTGTGGTATCAGGGACAGAGAATAACAATTTTCAAGTAGATTCTAACATAAAAAGATGGAGATATGGCAAGAAATTTAGTTAATTAAAACTAACCTATTAAACTACTCTCAGGTCACATTTTCATATAAAAAAATTGCATCTAACTTTCCTTAACAAGTCATTAATGACTGCAGTGAGGGGAACACTTTCATCTAGGTTGATGAGGAGCTTTTTGATGCATCTAGAGCAGTTGTAGCTAACCAGGCCACGTTGGATCTGTTTGGAGGCAAAATGCTGGGAGGGAAATGGTTTCATAAATGTAGTTTCTCATTGTTGTTATCCTTTAGCTAAATAAATCTTGGTGCAGAGAAAGAATTGCTATGGGTAGGTCATAGAGATCAGCGTAAAATTAATTATGATCTCTGTCCCCATGACCCCATGTGTCTCCACAGAACTCCGCTGAAGATGCTGTGTGAAAGTATGAAGAAGCAAATAGTTTCCAGAGCCTTTTATGGATGTAAGTGAAGCTTCTTGTGTCCAGTCCTTGTGGTATCTGTATGCTTATCTAAAAAAACCCGTGACATTTGTTTTAGAAGGCAGTTCAAGCCCAAATTTCTTGTTGCAGGCCAGATCACCTCAGGACAGCAGGGTGGACGTGACTCCAGTATCATAGCTTCATAATTCCCATTATCTGTGGGTTTTGCAATGGGAGAAGTGATGCTTAGTGAAGACAGATGTAGTTTGACACTGTAATGTAATACTCTACTTGGATTTTACTAGTTTGTCTAAGATTTATTTCATCTTTGGCTCTGTTGCAATTCCTCATTCTTACACAGTACAATGCAAGTTTAGTTCACACAGGATTATTAAAATGTCAGTTTCATCTTCAGTGGTGTAGATCTCTCTTTAAGTTTCCCTCCTGCCCCAACCCCAGGGCTTGCCTACTGCCGCCATCTGTCAACCGTGCGAACCCATCTGTCTGCCCTGGTGAACCACACCATCATCCCACCTGACAGACCATCCAGTGCTGATGCAGGCCTGACAAAAGAGGTCTGGAGCAAGTATCAGAAGGACAAGAAGGTAAGTAGCAGAGTACCTTTATGTTCATTAATTAAACAAGCTCCCATACTCTGCTGCAATGAGCGTAGAGTCCCTTAGAAATTACCCCAGGAATTATTAAAGGTGGTTCAGAGTCTTCCCAGGATCACTTCTTTTTCTAGAGAGTTGATTCTTACGACCTCTTTTATCCTTTCCATCAGGAAAAAGTATGGCAAAGGTATCAGTTCACACCATTTACCCCATTACTCCTCTAGTATCTTAAGTTAGATTATTTTTTTAATGGGAGACAGCTGGACTTGAGCTATGGCCCTAAAGGCACAGCTCTAGTTTAGAAATTTAGTGCCATGCATGCATTTCACTGTCTTTATACCTGATATTAAGTGTGTCTGTGCATGCCTGAGGAAAATAGAGATGTCTTGTCTTCAATGCCCCTTTCTCCTGACTGCTATAGAATTACAAGGAACTGGAATTACTGAGAAGAGTTTACTATGGTGGGGTGCAGCATGAGATTCGAAAGGAAGTGTGGCCATTCCTCTTGGGTCACTACAAATTCGGCATGGCCAAAAAGGAAATGGACCAGGTAAGCACAGCTTTCCAGGGAACCCAGCTACATCTGTGGAACAGGTGGGATAGCAAGTGTTAGTCTTTATTACTGTTTAATATTCCTAGGTAAAAAATTCTGCAGAAAACACAAGTGACACACACGTTAGCAGAGGGATTACAGTATCACATTAACATGTCTGAAAAGCACATGTCTGTGAACAGCCCAGACATAGCTTCTGGAGGCACTTGGAGTTACTGTGTAGAGGCTTAAATACCCAGAGGAAGATTTGAATTGCACATTCCTTATGCTTTTGCAAGGATAAATAAGACATGCCTCTGTAAAAGACAAGTTGCAATTTCCAATGAGACATTATACCTCTTAATACCTCCCATGCTGCTGCTAACATTGGTCAGTGAATAATTGCCCAGGTTATGTCACAGCCATATCTCATAGCCTGAAACTTGGCATTAAGTCTGTAGTTTCCAGTAATGGAACCACAGTTTGCCCATTTCTCAGTTAAATTATCTCCCTTTGCTTATCTCTTTATAACAGTGCTGACTCTTTACTTTGCTGAGTGCTTTCATTTGTTGCAATTACTGGGCAAGTGCCTTGAAAATAGATGGGGCTGGAACCCAGCACTGCTGTGGGTCTCAATCCCTGGCTGCTGGGGCAGGAGATGGTCTGGGAAGAGCCACAGCACTGGAGCAGGACACTGCCCTCTGGGAAAGGTCTGGGTCTGTGTAAAACATGGCTTTTAACTGACATTAGGAACCACCCAAATGTTTGCTGAACTGTCTAGAACAGTAATGAGATCTGTCCTGGAATATAATTAACATACTTTTCTGTTATTCTGTTATTACCAGGGAGGTAGCACTCATGCAGTAGCTGATCTTGTTCCTTAAATGGATAAGGAGTGGTTTATATATTAAAAAAATTGGCATTTGCCAACTCCCAACTATCTGATATTCCAAGGGGTAGTTTATATCCCTGTGAGCACCTGCAGATCAGAAGGGCAGACTGACCCAGAGCCTTGTGATGGGAAAAACAGCTATCTTGTAAGCACTGGGCACTTTATAAGCAGCATTCTTACTAAAAACTGCTACAGTAATTTGATCTGTTTTCCCTCACACTAACCTTAATAAACCAGTTCCAGAAACAGATGGAGAAAGACACTCCTGTTTGAACTGGGTCACAATCCACCCTCTTCACCCTGAGCCCAGCCATCTTTCTAGGTGTTTATATTTGGATTTTCTGACTGCTTTGTGTGTTCTACAAGAATGTCATGCACACACATTCTACATACAGTACATACATACAGTGCACACCTATTTGACTACAGACTTGTATTATAAACAGCAATAACCAACTCCTCAAAACAGGAACAACATGAAAGCAGTCATAACATCTGCACATACTGGAAACTCATTGTGTCCTCAATGGAACTCATCACAGGTGATTTATCCTCTTTGCCTTCTGATGGCATTTTTGCAGTCATCCCTCAGTATCTGGGGCACTCCCAAACATGACTGTCCTCCAGCCTTCCACTAACTGTTGTGTTTTATGATCCATGACTCAACAGCTACCTCAAGTGACAAACAGCCTGCAGCTCTTAGCCATGAACACTCTGGTGGCAGCTCCAGCCAGAGAACCCAGCGCCTGAAGCCAGCTCACAACTGTGGTTTCTCTTCAGCTCTTGACAAGTGACAGAGCAATGAAATTACTACATGTCCCTTCACAGCTCAAGGGGGGGTTCTGTGTCTGTCTTTCAGCAGAGGAAGGCAGCAGTGGGAAGAATTCCCACAGTTTTATTACTCTGGGAAGCAGTGGTGGGCTCTGGCCCTGTGCAGGGCAGCCGCAGGGCTGGGCTGTGTGAGCCTGGATTTCTGCTCATCTCTCCCAGCATCTGACTCTGCCTGGGCTGGTGTCAACAAACCTGGAATTTATTGCAAGGGCTATGTTAGAGTTGGGAAGAAGATGTAATGGAATGAGGAATAAAGTTCTTAGAGGCAGCAATTGCTCCATCAGATTGCATCTGGCTTCTACGTGAGGCTTCACAGGAAAGTCAGTGACGTCTTTTGTCCTCTCCTGAACAATGCTGAAGTGTGAAGTTCATGGTGCATCCACATGTTTATATGAATCTTTTCTGGTGTCTACAATGACAGTTTGTTCCCCGCAGTAAATACACAACATCTGCTCCAACCATTGTGCTTTCCAGTCACAGGAAAGCTCCAGGACCCCTTTTGGTTTGAGACACGACACTCAAGACACCCCCCCCAGCACCGGCTTCTGCTCCTTATCAGTGCTGTCTTTCCAGAAGGGCCACCACTTGAGGATCTGTCTGTCTGTTTGTCTGCAGGTGGATGAAGACATTGCTCTCCGGTATCAGAAGGTGATGGCTGAGTGGAAAGCCTGTGAGGTCATTGTAAAGCAGCGAGAGAAGGAATCACACTCTGCCACCCTGGCAAAGTTTTCATCGGGCAGCAGCATCGACAGCCACGTCCAGAGACTGATTCACAGGGACTCCACCATCAGCAATGATGTAGGTACTCTGTGCCCTTCCCCTGGGTGGTGCCAGCAGCATGGGAAACCTGGTGTGTACAGCCCAGGGAAGCAGAGATGGTGGTTAGCATGGCTCCATCAGCCTGGAGCTGCATGCGTCCTGTGCAGTGCTTCTGTAACAGAGCTGAGAGCAGGTCTGTGTTTTGGGCAGTCCATTGCTGTTCCTAAGCAGGACCTGCCTAAGGGGCCTTAAGGTTCACCAACAATGGAAGATACTTCTTTCAGTAGAGGAATAGCTTTTGAGTTCCCTTATTTATTGGTCTATTTGAATCCAGCGTAGAGCAAAAGATTGCTACTAGTATAGCAAGCTGTCATGTCCCTTATTGACAGGTTTGGGTGTAATTCTGGGAGAGGAGATCTTTGGTGCAGCCCTCAAACAGCATGGTCACTGATTTCAATAAAGCAAGAGAAAACTTAGTTCAACAAAGAAGGTTTTTTAGCAAGAAAAAAGGTAAAGTGGTTGCATGGTGAAAAGAATTTGAAGGCCAGTCTTGACTTGAAACAGCTGTAGCTGAACTGGGTTGTCAGAGGCCTGAGGTATGTTGGTGGTCTCAAAGATCCATCACCATGATTGGGTATTTTTAGTGTTGTTGCAGCTGGGGAAGCTCCATTGCTTTCCAAGGTATTTCTAAATAAATACTATGAAAGGAGGAGACAGATACAAGATCAGAAGTTGGCATTACTGGTAGACCTTCAGTATAAAGATTAAGGAGCTTTCAACTGTTTGCATGCAGGGAAGCTCTACTGATTGGTGATCTTGTTCACTGATGTATGCAGTCATTCCTCTCTCAGGGCTGCAGCTCTGCTTGCTGTATTATTGGGTTTTGTTTCTCTGTTCTCCCCTGCTTTATCCCAGTGTTCTTTATCTCCCTTGCCCACCCCAGGTCTTTATATCCGTAGATGAAGCAGACGCAGGGGAGCAGGACTCCAAAGGTCAGGATGACCCCACTTTGACCGTGGTGTCTGCTGAGACACCAGCAGCTGCTGTGGAGTTTGACTCCCCTGACTCGGGGCTGCCCTCCTCGAGGAACTACTCGGTGGCCTCGGGCATCCTGTCCAGCAGCGACGGGCAGAGCGTCTCCTTCGAGGATGGGGCTGAAGAAGAAACCAGCACTGACTTGGGCAGGACTGATCCAGACACAGCACGTGTGCAGAAAGCCAAGCTGGTGGCACTGCAGTCTCAGGATTCTGTCTCAGAAGAGCAGCTGTGTTCCCAGGTGGATTATTTAATGGATGTTGCTTCTGTCTGTGCCGCATCCTACACGGTAGGTCACAACACACAGATCATCTCTGCACAGCTCTGCTTGTCTAGCAAAGACCTGAACTTTTTCAGACAGGATTTAATGAAAGGCAGTCCCAAAATAGAACTGCAGATGATGGGATTTTAACTGAGGATTCCTCCATCACAATCTTTTCCTCTGAATTTTGAGCTAGATTGGAAATAAGACAGCGAGTAAAATTTGGGTCTTTTTTTTTTTTTGAGTGGGAGCACAGGAAAAGAATGTGGTACAGTTCTAGCAGCTAAAAATTTCCAGGGCCTGGGGACAGGTGTAGAGATGTGGATGACACACCACTTAACAGGATTTTGCTGTCATTTAATTAAAAACCTGTATTTAATCAAATGGAACCATAACTTAAATCTAGATTCAAGGCTCTGCCATCTCTGTTCCTGTTGCTGTCAACAGATTAGTAGTTGAGGTTTTGCCTCTCTCTCTGCTGAATGGAAATAACTCTTTGGAAAAAAGGCTTGGCACATTTACCAGTGTATTCATTTTTACATGGGATTTTGGACAGCAGTCAAGTATTCCACTGCTCCCATATGCCCAAAATGTAATTGTACTGTTTCTGGTTTGTTAATTCTGAGTGAATCCGCATTAACCCCTGGGAATGCTCTAAACTCAGCAGATCTAACTGAAAGTTTCCCTTCTAGATAGAGTTATTGGACACTGTTGCCTTAAATTTGCACAGAATTGATAAAGATGTCCAGAGATGTGACCGGAATTACTGGTATTTTACTGCTGATAACCTGGAGAAACTCCGAAACGTCATGTGCAGGTAACACAGCTTGTACACTGAACTGTTCTGTCATCATTCATCAACTACAATAATATGGAAATAACAGCCTGTGTAATCAGAAAGATACCACCTAGGTGAAAAAAGAAAACAAAAGCCTCATGAAAAAAAACCAAACCTAAAAAACACCAACAAAACCCCCAACCTGAGGTACCTTTTGAACATCTGACCTCTTTTCCACTGAGTGCTATGCCTCTGTTAGCTGTTCTTTCACAAACCAACGATATGCAAGTCGTGTGTGTAACTTTTGGTCCTCTCTGTCCAAGGAGAGAAAAACACAGGGCTGTGAAATACTCTGGAATGTTAATGTTAAAAAGTTCTGAGACAGACACATTCAACAGCTGCATAAGTTTTGATCCTGCATAATCAAATCAGACCTTTGACACAGTATTTAGCTTTTTAGGAATGAAAAGAGAAAACTCAGTATTAATTCATGCTGTAAATAGACAGTTGATGGCTTTATTTCACAACATGAAATGCCTGCAGCAAGAGTCACAGTACAAGTGACTTCTGTGACTCAGGTGTTCCTCTGACTCATTATGTATTTTTTATAAAGCTGTTAGGAATTTTCCTGGAAAAATAAACCAAACCCAGAAGTAATGCTCGTTGTTTTATACCAGTTTGCTGGAAGATTTGAATTGTATTTCTCTGGACTTCTAGCTTTATCTTTTACAGCACTCTTGAACAAGACACCTAGGAGCTTCCAAAAGGAGTTGTGTTTTAGCTGAAGGACAAGTTTGAGGCCACAACATGGCAAGAGGACTTTTAATCCTATTATCTCATGTTTTCTTCTTTCTGCAGTTATGTTTGGGAGCACCTAGAAATTGGTTATGTCCAAGGCATGTGTGACCTCCTGGCTCCTCTGATGGTTATACTTGATAATGGTAGGAAGAGTTTTCTTTTGGAACACATTGGTCTCTTGAGGGAGGTGTGCCTTTAGAAATGGTGTTTCAGAAGAATTTATGTGCATTACCCAGAGCTCACTCACCAGGAAAATCAAACTGCAGCTCAAGTCATATTTTCTCTAAATTAAATTTTACTAAATTATCAAAGCAGCTGTGCTGTGGCAGTTGCTGAAGCTGAAAACTCAACTGCAGGCTAAGTTCTTTTGAAATGTAACTTGTAAAAATGGTTCAGAATCGGGTACTGATGGCTCTTTCATCCAAATACTGGTGATGGGGATAGGGAGCAGCAAAGGGGAAAACCCTCATTTTCCCTTCCCCTGCAGTTTAATTTGGGTCAAGGAAGTCACACAGTTACCAGCACCGAGTGTTCTGCCTTGTCTCTGCAGATCAGCTGGCTTACAGCTGCTTCAGCCACCTGATGAAGAGGATGAGCCAGAACTTCCCCAATGGGGGTGCTATGGACACCCACTTTGCCAACATGCGGTCCCTGATCCAGGTGAGTGGGCTTGAATCTTACTGGAGAGGAGATGATTGTGTGGCAGAAGCCACATCAGCTCAGCCCAGCTCCAGCTGAAGTCCACAAGCAATAGCACTTAAAACCCAGTCTTCACTGCTTTTTGGAAGAAAAAAATGTGATCTTAGCTAATTTCAGACAAGAGACTGACAGCTGATGCTTTGCATTTTAGATTCTAGACTCAGAGCTCTTTGAATTGATGCACCAGAATGGAGATTACACTCACTTTTACTTCTGCTATCGCTGGTTCCTGCTTGACTTCAAAAGAGGTAATAATGTTCTGTACCTGTAGTTCAGAGTTATGCAAAACTGCTCTGTGTTTAAGTCTAAATGTGTGGATGCTGAGTAGCAGGGGAGAGCTTCCAGCCAGGAAAGCCAAAGGGGCCCTGGATGCACATTCAGATTTGCATCAGGTTGTGTAGCCCTGCCTAGAACAACCAACCAACCTGTGCTGCTGTCACAGGGCTGCTGCAGTTCAGGCATCTTCCTGGAGCTGTGTGTGCACCACCACACAGCTGGTACACTGCCTTCATTTTCCTTTAAACCCAATTGTCTTGGTTCACCTGCAGAAGTGAATGACAGGACCTTGCTGGAGGAGAGGGGGGAGGAGATGGAGTTGTTAATACTGTTCATGTCTGTGTCAGGCCTGTAAGATGTTAGCTAGAGAGGGGGAAATGGTCAATTTGAATAATCAGATGCTCTTGTAATGTTTATTCCCATTCAGAATTGTTGTACGAGGATGTATTTACAGTGTGGGAAGTTATTTGGGCAGCAAAGCACATCTCTTCAGAACATTTTGTCCTTTTCATTGCCTTAGCACTTGTGGAAGTTTATCGAGAGATTATCCGTGATAACAACATGGACTTCACTGATATCATCAAGTTTTTTAATGGTAAGACACTTTCTTAAGAGAGCCATTTTGATAAAAGCAAGTAATGAGAGTTTGTTCCCTCTTCATTACCCAGACACACTGTCAGAAGTTGTTCAGTGTTCCTGTTGTGACAAGCCCCTGGCCACTCTGAATCTCTTCCCTCTCCATGTAAACAAACAGCACAGATTTTCACAAGCTCCCTGGTGCTCTTGACTTTGCTCATACCACCAAAAGTGTTTTATGAGCCACCTTAATTGTATTTATCACCTGAATCCCAGACACCCCAGCAACAGCCCCTGCTTGCAGAGTATCTCCTGATCAACCTGAGTTCAGCTTCAGATCGTTGAGGTCCCAGGAGGGATGGTCACCAGGATGTCTGGGTCCAAACCTCCTGTTCCTTCTCTGGGGTCACAGGGCACTGGGAATTCTGTAACCAGTGCCAGGAGCTGCAGCACTAAGGGATTCATCCCTTGTTCTGCCTTTAATTCTACAAACCTAACCCCTTGCAGTGCTTTTTGGAATGCTGCTAATGTTATGCTAATTAATTAATGCTAATGGTATGTTAATATCAATGCTAGGGCAGAAAAGTTCCTGCCACTGAGAGTTAAGAGTGTTTGTCTGTGTCTTCTAGAAATGGCAGAGCATCATAATGCTGAGGAAATTCTGAGAATAGCAAGAGACCTTGTCTACAAAGTGCAGACACTGATTGAAAACAAGTGATCATGAGCAGACTGTCATTGTGGCCTTGTTGTGAGCTATGGGATGGAGCATTTCTTGCACTGTAACTTCAAAATGGTGTTTTAATTGCATCTTCCATGTAATGTAATAAATATCAAAGAGATTTGTAACAGACTTTTAAAAACAGAACTTTTCCTTTGTCAGACAAGGTTTGTGTTTGATAGTTCTTGTTACACTCACTTTGTATTTCTAGACAAAATCTTTTTGCATTCTCTTATTTCCCTCTTGAGAAGACTGGCTATCTATCTACACCTTTGAAATACTAAAAAGGGGGCATTTGACATACTAGAACATTTCTATTTTGACTTACTGCACCTTTAAAGCCTGGATGCACATTGTGTGCTTTGCCAGAACCTTCCATGGAGGCAGGGCTGGATCAGACACTGGACTGGGGCCTTGGAAGAGCTTGGGCTGTGTCTATGCCTTGAACATGGAAGAAAATGCGTGTGAGCTTCTGTCACTAAAACATTTGCATTTGTGTTTAGCAGAGTATTTAGCAGCAATTAAAGTAAATAAGGTTACCACCTGGGTAAATGGCCTTAAACTAAACACCATGGTTAATTGGAACAGTGAAGATCTGGCAATATTAGCTATGAACATCAGTTAACCTTTGCTGAGCTTCTGCTGGTGAAATCTTCATGCCCTGCACGTGCCACAGAGCTGCTTTCATTTTACTTTCCAAACTTACCCTGCACCTCTTCCCATGTGCCAAGATCTGTCCAGAGCAGTTCAGCTCAGCACAGGTTTGGGACACAGAACTGTGTTCCCTGTGGGGCAGCAGCTCCCATGCTTTCTGCAGAGTGAAATCCAGAGCAGAGGCAGCAGGGCCCAGCCTCCTCCAGACGACCCACAGGAGCAGAGCTGCATCCTGCTGCTCTGCAGAGCTTTCTGGGAGCCTTACCCAGAATCCTGCAGACACCATCCAGGTGCTCCTCTGCTGGGCAGGAATCAGCAACTTGCCAGGTGAAACTGTTGCAGGGGACTTCATCCATGTTGCTGCAGCATCATGCTGCTTTGCAGAGCCATCCTCAAGGTCTGTGCCACTTCCTTCCTGCTTGCCCATGTGCTTTAGCAGCAGCATTTCCCTATCCTGCAGGGAGGGAAATTTGAGGGGAGAGTTGAAAAAAAGAAAACAAAAACCAAACCTGAAGTCCCCCCACTTTGGGTTTTTGTGTCTGTTCACTTCAAAAGAGAAACAGTAGTATTTAAAAAAAAAAAATAAAATAACAAGAATGAGAAACCCCTGCAACTCACAGAGCCTGAGGAAGTGATGTAAAGAAATACACCTGCACTATTTTTCTTTGGTATGTTGGGAACGTACTATAGAATGCTGTTGAAAAGAAACAACAAACAACAAACCTCTGCAAACTTTGTTGTATTTGTTATAACATTCTGTCTAATTGTATTTTATTAATATTGTGTATTGACTTATTTATTTTTGGGGGAGCAGACTATTCTCTATTGCACAACTATTTATGTTTAAATGTAACATATAAATAAATACTTATCGTCATGGCATTCTGAGGAGCTCTTTAGAAGCAATTTCTCTTTGCCCAAGGTAACTTCAGAGGTGGAACAGGGCATCCCAAGAGCTGTCTGGGAAGAGGGTGGGAGAGGTAATTAACAGGTCTGAGGAGCAAGCATGGGCTGCTGTATGAAGTGATATTTTAAAGTCAGCAGGTCATCCCTGGACAAGCTGCTTATGTCCCTTTGATGATTTGAAAGGTACATTTAGGTTACCTGCAGTGTCTGTCTGAGAGCACCCACAGTCACACCCAAATCCCTTCATGGGAGCAGCTGGGGTGGCTTTGAAGCCCCCAGAGCCCTCCCTGAGTGCCCCTGACCTCCTCTTGAGTCCCTCAGAGCCCCCCTGACCCTGGCAGCCCCACTGCTCCCCATGGGCAGTACAGCTGAGTCCTCTGCAGCCCCTGACAAGCTCAGCACCCCTGTGATCACCAAAGTTACCAGGCAGATCCCTCTCACCCCAAGTCCCAGCTTAGGATCCTGATCCACAGGCCAGAGGCACAGACACCAGGAGGGCCTCAGCTTCACCACCTGCAGGAGAGAGCATGGACAGGGGTGAGGTGAAGGCTCAGACAGGATGCAGCTCCAAGTCCTTACCCAGCCACATGGGCCTCCTGCACCCTCCCCAGGACACCCCAACCAGCTGCCCAAGGTGGCCAAGAGGGTCTCAGCACAGTAGCCCGCTGGCCAGCACGGGGCAGTGGCAAGTGGGGAGCCTCACCTGAGGGCCATGGTCACCAGCACCGATGGGCTCAGCCCTGCAGCACCGCGAGTGGACAGAGGGCTGGTTACAGGCACCATTTTCCAGGTTTTCACCAATTCTGGAGGCTGGAAAGAGTTCTTGCCTTCCCCCAGCATGGCCTCCCCTGCTCTGGACATGGGAGACTCTTCAGGTTTGGTCTGGGAGAGGTCCAGACCTGCTGAGCAATTGCACCCACCCAGAGAGCAGCGGTGGATGGGGAGAAAGCAATGCTCTGATCACTGGGAAATTACACACAAAGTGAAGCATCTGCATGCAAAGCACAAGGAGGAAAATCCAGAATCCTGTTTCAGATTTCAGTGCATGTTTATTTCAGTTTTATATTTATTTCAGGCAAGTGCTTATTACATGGATATTATTCATGTTGGATACCTAAATTCTGGAGCATGAGGAGCCAGTATAGTACAGCTGAATAGTAAAAATACAATATGTACAAAATTATTGTTTGTTTTTTTTCACATAGCTGATGTATCCAAACACATAAAAATATTTACAGTCTAGGTTTTTCAATATTTAGTATTTCAATAAACTGGTAACACAGTGACACGTCCTCACTGTAAACACAGATGGCATTTGCCCAGTGCCGAGGCTGCAGGGCAGGGCTGGGGAGCAGTCCCCACCTACAATCAGCAGCTTCGGGAAACATTCCTACCGGGAGGAGCACTGGAAAGGCTTCTGCCCGGGAGGTGATGGGCACGGGGGATGCTGCTCCCCACTCCCACCACGGCGACACCTCGGCCGGTGCCTGAACAGAGGGAAACACATTGCAGGGTGGATGCAATCAGGATCCTGGCACTGGCACCAAACACTCCTGGCCCAGACTGTTCAGCTGTCTGAGGTTTCCTCTTTTGTACCCAGGTTCTCTTGGCAGCCCCTCAGGCTGTCAGGGAGGGTCTGGCTGGTGCATGCCCAGCACTGGGAACCCTCCATCCCCCTGCCCCAGAGCACTGCTCCTCTGCACCCCACATTTCCACAGCACAAAGAAGGGGTGCAAATTATGGGGCCTGATCCTGTCCTATCCGAGAGCCACGCGATCCCCCCCACGGGGCAGGAGCAGCCTCCACAATGTCTGTGCCACCTGGGAACAGCCAAACAGCCTTTGCCATGGCTACACCCACCCAATGCTGAGCCCATGTTGGTATTACTTTGCAATTCAAGTTTTGGATTATTATTTTTAAGCTCTATAAAACAGGAAGGGAAAGATGCCGTGACTGACGCTATCCACAACCTATTTTCCTTAACTCTGAACATCTGTTCCTAACAAAGTATGTTTGACTAAGGAAGGAAATAACATAAAAATAGTCTTATAATCAATTTCAATCTGTTCAAAATTATAACAAAGGATAGAAAAACAGACCAGAAGTATGGGAGTTTTCCTTTCCTCATTCCAGTATCTTTTAGAAGTAAAATAAGATTGAAATGACCAACTATTCATGCAAGAAAGGAACAGATGCCAAGTGTAAGAGAAGCCTCCCCCACAAGATGCTCACCAGCTGCCCACCTACACATCACCATCAGGAGCCTTTAGGTCACCCAGTTCCTGCTCATAGCAGCTCCCACCTAACAGAGCTGAAGCCCCACAGCCAAGACGGGCCAGCAGGGGACAACTGAGCCACCTGGGCAAGAGCTCCTGTCTGGGGACACATCAACACAGCACAGAAGGCAAAGGGGCCAAAGCAGCAGCAACTGCCTCATCACACCAGGCAAATGACATCTTCTGAAGAAGGGAGGCCTCCAAGTACCCCCATCTCCACCAGACCCAGAACAACTGTCACACTTTTTTTTGTTTTGTTTTTTTTAAAATGCAAAAAATTCACTCAGGATGCAAACCAGCCCAAAAGAGACACAGGCCACACACAGAACTGAGACACAATAAAGTCTTGCATTGAATGTCTGTACGAATATAAACAGCCGTGCATACGGACAATCACACACAAGCAGCAATAGTCTCACCTCCACCTACACCACTCAAAGGCATTTTATGTTTTTGTTTTGTTTTACTCTTTTGTTACAGAAGGCCACTTTTAATTAAAACAAAGGAAGAGACAAGTAGCCCAAAAGCAGCAGGCAGCAGCCTGGTCAGCCTGGACCTGCACACTAACACACTGAATGCCAATTTGTTGGTGCTGCATTTCCTAACCAGGTGAATTGTGTGATTTTAAAAGAGCAGAACTCTACAGAGGGACATCACCTCCGTCCAGCTCTCTGCTCACAAAAGCAAAACCTGATCCTGCCACAGGCTGTCCAGCTGAGCCCTCCTTGCCTTTACACACCCAGTATTCAAGCCCAGGACGGATGGACAGACAAACACAAATGGGCAGAAAAAGAAGCCTGACAGAAGCAGTTTGGCTTCAGCCCTCTTCTCCTGGGTGTGAGAAGTGACCTTGCTGGACAGGAAGACTGGCAGCAATGGTCTGGCTTAGCCTCAAACAAACATGACTTGTGGTAGAGAATGATGCAGTTTCCCTAAAATGACCAGTTCTGGGAGCAGGGTGACAGTGGGCACTGAGCCTGCTGAGACTCTGAACTGCACCAGGGCTGCTGCAGCCAAAACAATGCCTCCCCCTGTGCAGGGATCTAAACTCAGCTCAAGAATCCAGGAGTCCAAAAATTCCTGCTGCTTGTCCACCTGATACCAGACAAAAATAGTTATAATTACTTTTGGTAACTTGCCTTTTTAAAATTCTCCTTTCTCGACCATCCCGCCTGCTTTGGTTGGTGAGGTGAGGAACACTTCCCTGTATCTCAAGTGTCAGCTGTAAGAACTTTTTGCAGGAGAGTTTAAAGCAGGAGGTTGGGTTGGCTGCTCTGTGTGGCAGGTGAGGGTGGGCAGTGTCCTGCAGCCCAGGAGGTGCTGGTCTGCCAGGACAGGGCTGCCCAGTGCCCCAGAGCTTCCAGGGGATTGCAAACATGGGTTTTCACTCACACAGACCTGCAGGTGCCCACTTCAAACACACACAACCATGTTGGCTGAAGCTTTAAGCAGAGATGGAGGTTGTGAGCAGGTCGTTGCTGTTGGCAGGGTGACACAGCCAGTGGGGAGCAGGCCAGGGAGTGCAGCGACACCGACGAGGGACCCAGAGCCTGCCCTGGGTGGAAGCATCTCCACTGACCTACTGGTCCCCAGTCAGGCTCCACAGGACAGAAAACTCTTCTAAAAATTGCTACATAGAAAATCCATTTCCTATTTTTTTTCTGTGGTATGGTTACCAACAACTAATATTATTCAACAACAGAAGAGATTTCTTGTAAACTTCATATTTATTGACTCTTTTTTGGGACAAATTAGATCTTCTGAATCCCAAAGTGTACATATATATATATTTATATATAGCTTTCTCCATAGGGAAAACACATATCAAAGGAGGAGAGACATTTCTAAAGTGCCCCTTGTTATACAGTACTGAACATGATTTCTAAGAGCATTAGCGTAAATTCAAAGTTTCTGAGCAGGAATGATGGGGGGAAAGAAGGACTGTGGTTTGCTCTTTTCACCACAGAACAGAAAGAAGTTTGCTGGCTTTAGAAAACAAACAAAAAAAGCCCCAAAGAAACATTTCTGGCAGCTGTGGAGAAGGCAGATGAGAACAGGGGGACCCAAGACGTGGCGGCCAGCTTGCAGGGGCAAGAGGAGGCTGATGCCAAGGAAGGGATTCAGAAACAGGCACTGGATAACTCCAGGGGGAGTGAAAAACTGGCAGAGATGGAGGATCTGTATGTGTGCAGGGCAGTGACACTGGTACCTTCAAACCATGAGGAAGTAGAAGATGAGAAGGGCAGCAACTTCTTCCCCCTCCTAACACTACTACAGAAAGCAGAGCCAGATGGCTCCTCCTAAACAGGTAGATGACCCTGTGGTAATTATGCAAGTTTTCAAGAGTTTCTGATGAGGAGCAACTGCCCTGATACCCAACACTGACCTCTGAAACACTGTCTCACACAACACAACACCCTGGCGACAGCAGCCCTACGACCTGGGAGACAGCCAAGCCCTGGAGATCCTGCTGCCCCACAGCACC
This sequence comes from Florisuga fusca, assembly GCA_038090715.1. Classification (NCBI taxonomy): domain Eukaryota; kingdom Metazoa; phylum Chordata; class Aves; order Apodiformes; family Trochilidae; genus Florisuga; species Florisuga fusca. The sequence continues at coordinate 6,630,810 of JAAWXA010000036.1, forward strand.
AATGGCGAGGACAAATACCTGTTCAAATGTGGTTTAAGGATAAGGAATCCTTAACAATTTGTCCACCCTGCTGCAGAAACCATGACAGTAACACAGGCAAGAGGTTCCAGGACTCAAGAATGTAAGAGGAGAGAAGAAAAAAAAAAAAAAAAAAAAAAGGTGCCTAAGGAGCAACCCAAGGCTTCACAAACGTATTTAACGTGATTGACGGCCATGTCTGCTCAGAAGGCACAATCACACCCGACCTGTTTGCAGCAGCTACTCCTGCCTCCAGCAGGGCTTCAGCCATAGCAGGGACTGGACAGAACTGGCAAGGTTTTTTTAATTAAACCTCTGCCACTGTTCACAGCAGTCCACAACTGGGAAAGAAGTCCCGTTGGAGTCAAGAGGCATTTTGGGCAAACTCCGGATTACGTTTTCCTGTGGAAAATCTCAACCCAAAGCAGGAGTGGGCAGCAGCCTGGGGAAGGTGACTGCTCAGCCCCACCTCACCTCCTCTGAACCCATCCACCCTGCCAGGTACCAGCAGGGACCATCTTCCCATCCTGCCCCAAGGAAAACACCCATTGGCTACAGCACAAATTCTGCCTGCATTAAGGACTGTGGAGTATTCTTTTTTTTCCAGAAAGAGAGGAAGACAGAAAAGAGATCATTAATAGCAGTACCACAAACAGAAGAGTGAAAGGACCAGAATGCTCAGTCAGCAACCCAACACTTCCTAAGCCACATCCCCAGGCAAGCTGGCAAGAACCCACAGGGCCCAGCAACTCCCTCTGCTCCTGACTTGGTAGGAGTTAGCCATGGGCTGCAGTGAGATCTGACCTGCCACTGGGAAGGGGGGAGCAGGAGGGTCCCTGGGGATGAGGGGCTGTTCTTTGGTGCATGTCTCACTGTACTCTGTAAGACACAAGTCACACACTCATCTCCTGAAGCGTACCAATATCCTGTACAACACTCTTTTTCTGATCCCCCAGAGGAAAAAAAAAAATGTCAAGACCACCTGCACTTGGAAAGATACCACATGCACTTTTATACCTTCTCTCACCCGCTGATTCCCACATGAGAACACGGTCAGCTTGGGAACAAACTGACAAAGAAAAGTAACCCATGAATCAACCTACTTAATTTCTGTTGGGTCTTCTCATCCCAGGCTCTGCTCTACCAGGTCAGATAAACATACTGCGAGTTGCCAGCACAACATCACAGAATCCAGGTTGGAAGGGGTCTCAAATTTCATCTGGTCCAACCTTTCATGGCAAAAGCACGGTCTAGTATCTGCCTCTGCAAAACAGAAACAAACCCAGGACACCTGGGGGCTTGGGACTGGCAGAAGGAATCGAGAGGGGGAGTGCCACGCACAGAGATCTGCAAAATCAATTATTGCATCAGCAAACTGAGCCAAAACAACCCCCCCCAAAACACATCCAAACAAAAACATTGTCAACCATTAAAGTAATAAAAAACATTATTTCTTTGACATAGCTATAAAAATCAAGTCACTTATAAAACTGCAACAACTGAAGTCTGGTTGTGTATTCTTTTTCCTTTTATTAGACAGGACAGAGAATTTCCTTAAAATGCCATAACAAGTCACAGTGATTTTAGATGGTTTTTTGAAATGTAATAATATTGATGGGAAATACCTTTAACATGGTTTGCTTTTTTTTTTTTTTGTCACTGTATATGTACCCTGGTCCACCAAACCATCTATCTTAAAGTTTCTCGTTTAGAGAGGACACTCTGTCTTCTTCCTCCAAAAATGAATTTTGTCTAATAATCCTGCAAAATAATCAACCTTACAAAAGGCCTTCTTCAAATGTTATATTTATATATATATGTATATACATATATATACACACACATACACACATATATATAAATATAGACTTCTATGATTTTTTTTTCCCACTCTACGCAATGTCTCAATAAAGAGATCAGCAATTTTTATCCTACAAAGAAGCAACACATAAAAGGGGAAAATTAAAGTCTTAAGAACATCATATCCATATTTCACTGAATACACATAAAAGGAAAAAAAATCACCATGAACAACTGTCTGTGACGTTTTCTCAGATTAGCAAAATTCAAGTGCAGAGAGGCCCCGTCTGCAGCAGCCGGCGGGGTGGGTCCTGGGCGGCTGAGGACAGCCCAGCCCCGCCCCTGCCACCCGGCCCGGCCCGGCCCGGCCCGCACTTCCCTCCCGCAGAGTCGGACGCGGTTGGAATGTATGGAGTTTAGGAAAGGTTCCCAACAAACCCTCGCCGCCAGACGATGCCCTCTAGGCCAGCTTCAGCGTGCTCACTGGGAATGATGGCATGGTCACCATAGTCACTGGGTTTAGGACCGTCTGCCCGACTAACTGCGGGTGATGGACAACTTGGGTTCCTACAGCAGGCTTGGCCATCACCGCTGGCTGGCCAAGGTTTGTGGTTCCATTCACTTGCTGGTGTGAGATCGTGTGAGCGATGTGGCTCACCACGGGCTGGCTGACGGCCACGGGCTGAGGGTAGATGGGCAGCTGCTGGCCGAGGTGGGCCATGTGGTTGATGGTGGCTGGGTGCACAGTGATGTGGCCGATGGGCTGAGCAGCAGTGGTGAGTTGCATGGGGCTGGACGTGGAAGGTGCAATGTGAGCAATGTGCTTGGTCTGTGGACCCTGAATGACGTGGTTGACAGTCTGTATGACCGAGGCGTGGGTGGTGGCGGTGTGGGCAATAACAGTCGATTGCACGGTTGAAGCCGCCACGATGTGAGTCTGTGCAGGGACGATCGCCTGCGGCTGCACCAGTGCCTGTGTCTGGAGGGGAGGCGGTGCCTGGGCCGGGGTGGGTTTCTGCTGGATGGAGAGGTGCTGAGGCAGAACGGGTGGGTGGTGGGAAGCAGCGTTGGAAGGGACGGCTTTGAGGAGCTCTGGGTGCTGGCGCTGTGTTAGTTTTGGTAATGAGTTCACTGGCCTGTCATCTTCCATGTCTTCATCCATGTTGTCTTCACCCTCTGGAAAAACGAAAGGAAGAAACTCCCATAAAAAAAGCAAGCAGAGCAGGATCTGCAGTAAGTGGGGTCCCTAACGGGCAGCACCGGCAGGAGGAGTCCCTGAGCTGCAGGCTGGCAGCGACGCCGGGCACTGCCGGCTGCACCAGCTCCCGCGGGGCAGCACACCCCTCTCCTCTCTGCCTGTGGGCCAAGCACAGACACCAAGACCAGCTCGAAGTCCCAGCTGGAGAGGTGCTGACACCCACTGGGAGCTGGTGCTGAGCAGGCACGGGGAGCAACATGAGCAGGGGCAGGCAGAGAGCTCCGGGCCCAGAAGAGGAACGTTTCCTTTCCTGTCCACTTGTTCCACTGATCAGTGCCACTCCCTCTGCTCCCACAGCAGGAAGGAGACAGCCAAAGAGAAACATGGCAGCAAGTTCCTCTCCTGGTTCTGGAAAATGGATTCCTGTCTGGTCCAGCAACTAATGAAGTAACATAGACACATGCTGACCCTGCGGAGGTCAGAGGAAGAGCAGGGCAGCCTGCACTGCCCCTGCTAAAGCCAGCCATGTGGCAGAGATTACAAATCTCAGAAGCTACAGAAGCAGCAGGAGAAGCAGGGAAGACACCTCCCTTCTGCAAGCTCCACGGTGAGCAGCAGCCTGAAGAGACCTTTTCAGCAGAGGCCAGCTGGAGCAGTGAGGGGCTGACACTCCTGGTGACAAAGAGCTCCTGCTCTCAACTCCCACCACCCTACACTCAAGAGTCTGTGAGTACATTCAAAGGTGATGAGCCTGATACAAGCCTGAAGGAACCCAAAGGTTCAGCTTTTCCCTTCCTGGGACCTGACGCATCATCTGCCTGGAGTGCCAAGAGCAAACAGTCACGATCTGAAGGAACTGCTGCAAATGGGTACGGACTGGCTAGAGCCTCCTCATCTCTGGCAAGCAAAGCACTGCACATCCATGGGCTGCCTATTCTTCCTGCTGCAGATCACTGGCTTGAAGAAAAGTATGCACTCTCCTAGCTCACAAAAACTTCTCACTGGGAACAGCAGGCCAGATATCTGTCAGGGTCATTTCATCTTCACTGCAAATCCTTCTCACACAACGTGAAGGCTCATTACGTTGTTCAAATGCTCTGATGATCCTTCCTGAACCAATTCCTTCTTTTCTATGAGGCTGAATACCCTCTCATATCCATGGACAAACACATGAGGATGCTCATACACCACCCAGTTCTAACAAGCAGGGAGGCAGAGTTGTACAAGAGAAACTAAATTTTGAAAGCAGGTAGCTCCATGTGAGCCATCAGCAGATGGAATGTGCAAACCTGTCCACTTTGGGTCTACCTAATGTCAATGCAGTATTTTCAGTTAACTTTACAAAAGTGCAAGTGTATTATTAGGCCAACATCAATAGTTACAAAACACTTGAAAACCTTTTACTTTACTATGAACGCAAAGAAAAACTGATAGTGTTAAATGAGGATCCCCACCACCACAATGTAACTGTGCCAGGGACAAAGAAGAGAGCAATAACTGGTACCTGATGCTGTCGAGGTAGATGCCTGGTCATCCTCTGGCTGAACTGTCTGTCGGATAATTCTGTCAATCTCCAATATGTCCATCCACTGGCTCAACTCATTCTTCAATTCTGCCAGTCGCTGCTGGGTAGCAATCTTCTCTCTTGCCAGTCTCTCCATCTCATGTTCATATTCTTTTTCCTTTCTCTTTAAAGTCTAAAGATAGAAGGAAGAAAAAAAATAAATGGTGAACAAAGACAAATATAATCTACACCAATAAGCTGTCCACAGCTGGTTTTCTTTTATGACCAGTTGTGCTGGTGTAAAACCTGTTCACGTATAGCTACATCTTTCAAATTCAGGTAGAAGGGGAAAGGACAAGAGCTGGCCACCAGAACCTCAAGGGTTATTCTGGCCAACCACTTTCTGCCTTTCAATGGTTCTGCTGGTCTTTCATCTCAAAAGTTAGCCAGGAATAACTTTAAAGGCTGTTCAGCCAGGCCTTTAATTCAGACTAAGCCAACACAATGACCAAGGTAGGTCCTGATGCCTTCCAACAGAAAAGTTTAAAAGAGAAAAGAAAAAGGGATTTTTGTCCTAATAATAACAAAAAAGGAAGTATTTTTAAAATGGCCAAATTGTGTGATTAGCAGGACACTATTATCCCAGATGTGTAAGTGCAGACAAGTCCTCTGTGAGGCTGAGGTACTCTAGTAGGTATGGTTCCCTTCCCTGCTGCCAGAGAAACCAGCACCAGGGGAAAGCACCATAACGAGGCATGGGCAGGGCAGGCAGTAATTAGTTACAAAGTGATAATTACTGGAATTACTGGGCAAGCAGGCAAACCCTCAGCAAGCAGCAGGACGCGTCCTACAGCAAGCAGGGCCAGGGACTGGCTCTGTGGGTGCTCAGCTCCCTGGCACAGCCCTGGGGATGTGGTGCTGTTCCTGGCCCAGCTCTGCCTCCCTCCCCAGCACATGGGTCGGTGGTGTTGGATCCAATGAGACCACTCACTGTGACCACTTCCTACTCCTGGGGCTTTGGTGAACATCCCCAGGCTGGGTGCTGGCCAAAGGAAGCTGCTGGGGAGGATGGAGGAGCAGATGGGATGGAGTCTCTCTGGCACTGGTAATCTTTCAGAAACTATTCTAGGATGCAACTCACTATGGCTGACTTGGTAGAGACAGAGCTCCTGGCTGAGCTGCTGCTTGGCCTGAACGTGAACCCGGTGTGATTAACCAGAGCTCTCCATCCAGCACATCACCACAGGAGGCTGTGTGCAGCCACCACAGCTCAGGTTCTCTGCTCTCACAGCTCAAAGCCAGGAGACTGGATCTGAGCACAACCCAGGTGCACCAAGGGAGGCAGCACGATTCCCACCAGCCCAACAGACATACACACCCCCCACCCTGGGACTGCTCTTTCCAAGCACCAAAGTTGAGCACAGAACCTTCTCCTTATGTCTGTGCAGCAAGGATTGTAGGGTTTCTTTTTTTAATGTTAAGGAATTGGCAGTCTGGGTTGCCCACGCAACTTTCACTCTGCAGTGTAAGGAACCTGTGGTGAGAATCACCATTTTAAAACTGACTTTTCACTTCTATTAATTAAAAAACAAACAAAAACATCTACAAGAGCACCACTTAAAAGACTGAATAAGCTCTAACCCTGATGTGGGTGACCTGGCCCAGGAAAAAATCATGGATCCCCTCATTGTCGTGTGAATCCACCCATGGCTTTTGATCACTGGCAAGTTTTGCTGCTGGCTCTGGTGAAAGTGAGCTGATCATTTCACTCCAAACATTTACAGTTCTCCCAGTTTAACTCCTAATGGCACATGAAATACAGAGCTGAGGGCAAACAAAGTGCCCAGAAATTGTTTGCTGCAGGGATCTGTATGCCTGCAAGACATATCTAATATAATACAGAGCACAAGAGCAGTCCCACAGCAAACACACCTGGTTTGGAAGCAGAGAGCAAGCCCTTTGCTCAGCAGTGCAGAGCAGCTGCTGCCACCAGGCACCGGCTGACAAGGCAGCAAGGGCAGTGGCAAAAAGTCCCTTCAGCCTTTCTTTAAACATGTGACCAAATTAAACCCCACATGTTGGTTTGCTTTTGGTCCCCATGATTCACCTCCTCTACACGTAGCAGCTTCCAAGCAGCCTTTACCCTCAGGGATCACTGAAGGAGGGGCAGCAAACACCCAGCCCAGCACCAGCTGGAACCTTTCCCTTCTTTGTGTCCATTCTTCTCCCTGTTTCAGAGCTGCTCTTTGCTCCTTCTATGCATCCCACTTGCCATTATTTGGTAAACAAACCAACAACAAACCACTGCTGTCGCTGTGCAGCAACACTCATTTGTCACTGTAAAAATTTTTCCACTTTATTGCTGGCTGTAATTAAATTGCTTATTCTGATGTCAAGATTGAAAATAATGCCCCCAATGCTTCCTCTGTGCTTGCCTCAGGAATAATGCTAGCCCTGCAGTTGGCATCAGTGAGGTTTAAAAGGTCTTATTAAAAAGCTCCCCTCACAAACATTATATTAGCAATTTAAAAAACACACTTTCAATTATGAGCTTTTCCAAGAGTGTGTTTCAGCTGCTGTGTCCTATTACATGGTGTTCGCTGATTAAAAATTCCTCATCAATGAGCAATCATAAAAGTGATTTGCAATTTTGAAACCAGATTTTTTTAACTCTTTGCTACTGGGATCACAGATGCTGTGGCAAGCCAGGAGCTGGTGGGCCATGGGAGGTGCCCAGCAGCAATCCCACCCGCAGGACTTCCACACGATGGAATCCCACCTCATCAGGCTTTCCACACTTTGTTATCAAGAAAAAAGTGCTAAATCCTAAGAGAAGGATCCTACCCTTGCAGGGACTGCCACAGATCTACACCACAAGCAGTCCACCAGCCTGTATCCACTAGTGCTGGATCCAGAAATGTCAGAGGACAGTGGGGTGCTGAGGAACGTGCAGTCCCCCAGGCCAACAAGGCTCCATGGGGAGCCACCCTCACTTGCAGTACTTTGGATTTCTGGATTAGTTATGTCAAGTTGGACATTCCTACTTTGAATCTTGCTAAATTTTCTATTAAGTTCTTGAGGTGCAACAAGCAGTTTGTTTAAAGCCCAGCATCTAGAGAAATGGCTCACCCCAACTCAACCCAACCTGCTGCAACAAGAGAGCCCAGGAAAGCAGGAGAGTCAGATCCTGGTCCCCATCTGGCATCAGCCCAGCATCCCCAGACCCCACAGCAATGGTGTGCAGTGGTGGCAGCTGCCTGCACTGGCAGAGGTGAGGGACTCACCTCAGTCTGCCTGCAGAGGACCTGCTCCTGCACCCTGGACCTGCAGGACCTCCTGGGCCACATCTCCCACTGATGCCAACAGCACCCTCAGCCTGTAGAAAACAGCACTGAGCAGGATCAGGCCATCAGCAGAGGTAATAGATCCTTCTCCTTCTGCTTGTGTGAAACTCGGCTGGTTGCCATGGGAACCAAAGCCACGGTTTCCATGGGAACTGCTTCATTTGGCTGGTTCTTGGAGATGAAATCCTGCAGCAGTGCTGGATGTGCAAGCCTGGTACCACCAACCCCAGGAGAACACAGGTGGAGGCCCAACAGAACCACCAGGGCCTGAGCTGCTGCCCAGCCACATCCCCACCACAGCCACAGCCCCAGGGACCACACAGCTTCACTGGGGGTATTCTGCAGAGCCTTTGCTCAGTGAGCATGATGGGCTGTCTTTCCCCATGTGTTCAACCCAAGGCTCTGGGCTGTCAATGCAAGGAGCCAGCCAGGGGGATTTCTGGCACTGTGCAGGGCCTGGTGGCTCAAAGGAGAACCACACTCCACACCACTGCCTCTCCCTCTCTCTCCATCCTTCTAAGGAGGTCACAGCCAGTTACTCACATCCTGATGGCTCCACCTACGGCCCACGGAGCAGATCTGGGTCACCAGAGGATTTCCCTCCACCTCCTTCCCTGGTTGTTAGGGCCACGGCAGGGGCCAGAGGATGTAAAACCCCATTGCTAAATAGCAGGGAGCTCTGTCACCTGTGTGAGGCCATGAAGCAAAGCTGTGTGCCAGAGGGAGAATCTCTCCTTCCCTGCTATGGGCTGGAAGTGCAGGTGGGCTTCCCCAGCACTCCACTGGTACTCAGACCCCCTGGAAAACCACTCAGGTATTCAGAACTCCCTGCCCCAGCACACAAAGGTGGTCCCAGGGCTGGAGTTCCTCTGTATGGTGCAGCACATCCCACCAGGCTGCAAGGCTGCCCTAGAGCAGGTAAAGCCCCATGAAATTCCTAAATGTGAAGTGACAGGGAGGTGCCAGCTGCTGCAGATGATGAGATCTGAATCACGACAGGCACTGCTCAAAGAGCAGAACACAGCAACAACTGAGCAGCTGTCTGCAAACCCACCCAACCTGCACAGCCTTAACATCACTGATTTTTTTTTTCTGATGACGTTCTGCAATCTTATTTTAGAGACACTTTCCTCTCAGAGATCTTGGCCTTTTGGGAAGAGAAGTGAAATAGAAGCTGTTCTTTCTAATGCTGCAGAAAATCACACAGCTGCACTCAAGGAGCCAGCTCCTGTTTTCCCCAAACACAGACACAGAATTACCACATACCTGCCCGAGATACAGCACCCAACTCACACCTGCCTTGTACAGGACAAGAAGTCACCTGCCTTCCTCTTCCCACCAGTCTCCATTTGCAAAGCCATAATTTTCCCTAAATGCTATCTCAATTTGACTTACGCTGCCTTATTAGTCAGACCAAGGTGTATCTGAGCACAACAGGACCACCAGTCCCTACCTGACACCCTCATTACCAGGCAGGGAACTGTACAGGTCATCCCTGAATGAACAGGATGTCACCAACAGATAGAAGTCCACAGTGAAAGGGACATGCTAAACCTAAAACTGATAAAGTATTTTAACTTAAAATGATGCAACAGGTAAGACAGATAAAAGAAGACACTGTGCAGCTTCACCAGGTCACCCTGAGGTTCCTCCCACAGAGCCAGGGAAGAGAAGGGAGAAAAAAAAAAGTCACAGCTAAGCGAGAAAGGTGTTTGGATAAAACCACAAAAATCAGCAGGGCGAGGCCAAGGCACAGGCAGTGTCAGAGTCACTATTAATTATTGATAAGCAACAATGAAACAGGGAGCCTTGTCAAATCTTACTCCTCCTATTTCTGGATCCTCCAAAGCATGTTTTATCAGTATTTCTATCAGATCACAGTAACACCAACATGACAACAGCTGACACCAACCTCCTGCTGCTGTAGGATGGAGTTTCCAAACGCCCCTCCTTTATTATTTTGCAGGTGATAAGGTCTGCCCTCATCACCTCTGTCTGCAGAGCCCTGTAAAGCCCGGGCTGAACTCAGCTCCACTGAAGCATGTACAGTGATTATTGTTTTCTTGGAACTGTAATTTAAATCTGTAACTACTTCGCTGTAATTTTGAGGAGTACAAACACACACCTTTGGTCCTGCTAAGAACAGGAATCTCAACTACCCATGTAACTCCTGCAAGGCTCAGACATGGGGCATGTTCAAACACCACTGCAGGACATACTGTAGCCACTCCAGCAAGCACACATCCTGCCTGCTCTCTGGACAGAGGCTCCCTTGGGGCAGATGGTGCTGGGATAGGTTTGGAGACACCTGCAGCTGCCTGGGAGCCCACATCAGCTCTGGTGGATGTGCCAGCTCCAGGAACAGGATTTTAATCTCTGATTCAGGAAGGGAATCCCATGTTTTTTCTACTGCAATGACTGTGCAAATTACCCCAGGGGAAGCAGTGTCAGTGCCACTGCATGCTGTGCACAGCCCCAGGCTACAGGCTGGGAGCTACTGCAACACCCCTGGCAGGGACACTTGGCTGGCTCTGAGCTGGCTCTCCCAGCAATCCCTGCCTTCTCAGGTGGAGCACCCCAGCTCCCATATCCATCGACTACTATGTGCCTCTGAAGCAAAAATAATTCTTCAGTGACTCAATTAAGGGCAGGAACTAGACCCTGCACTTGATGTGCTTGAACAGCTCCCACTGACTCCCGCATCATCAGCCTTACATCCTCATCCTGACCTCCTTCACATTTTTAAGCAGGTTCTGACTTGCTTTACTTTACCAGACACTGTATTTTTTTAAAGGTCTCTTTCTTACATCTACTTGATGACACCACTGTTGCATGGCCACAGCCTATTGTTGCTGGAACCCTTTATTATAGGCACTGAAATTCAGGCTCATTAGACAAGATAGAATCAATTGATCAGGTCAGGTAAACAACACGAAGCAGCACTGCTACTACACGAGTGCTGCTCACATGAAGGAGGCACTGGAGGCAATGGACCCGTTTTTACTAGGCAAGTTTTATAAGAGATAAGTGTATTCACCTAGTAGCTGGCACAGAATGAAAGCCCAACAGTTACAGCTATTCTTTCCAAGGTAAGGAGCTTAATTGGATTCAGCATCACAGTTTGGCTTATGCATTCTGATCAATAATCCATCCAGTACAGTGCCTGAATGTAGATGAGCTCTGTTCTTTACACAAGCCCAAATGCTAATGCCAGCTGTGTGGGGTTTGTCTGTGGCACCAGGACTGGCACGTTTGCAGTCTCCTCCTTTACCCGTGTTACATCTAAACCCTCACTTAAACATTGCCATGGGACTTTAAAAATCCACTGGGCTTGTTCTGGTCCTCTACACTAGACAAGGACAAATTATTGTGTTAAGACACTGATGAAACAAAGAATAAATAAAACCAAACCAAAAGAAGAGATGCTGTTATTAACAGGAAAATTTAATGAATGTGAAAGCAGGATCTGGACAGGTTCACATGTCCACAAGATCAGCTGTTGAGACATCCTCTACTACAAGATTACAGTTTTTTGTTCATGAAGGGAGAGAATCCATCCTTCTGCCCAGGACAACCACTGCTCCCTACACACCCATTGCAGACCCGTGCCCACAGCTTGAGTTTACTGAACTACTATTTTTTTTCCACTCTGACAACCATCTGAGACCTGTGAAATTTTGTCTTTGCTTTAAGTTCAGTCTACAGCAGCTACAGATGACAAAGGAAAATGACATCGGACCTGTGCAGGAGTGATGCAGCCAGAGGTCAGCTGAGGGCAAGGCTGGGAAGCTGCCCTTGTAATGAGATGAGGAAATGAGGCACACTTCCCACAGAGGGAACAATGCACTCATTTACTGGGGAATCTAAAGGGATGTCAATTAGCTTGAGTCCAGTACACCACGATTTTTTTATTAATTTTTTTTATTAGCATCAAAGTTTTATTTTAGCTCCCAAGAAAGGCATCAGGCCAGGGAAACTCTAAGTGCTGGGTCCACCCACTGCAAGGAGTTGGGGAGGGAGCTGCAGCCCAGCTCCAGCCTTGGGAGGGGAAAGCTGCCATCATAAAGATAAGACTATTTTAATTTGCTCAAGTACTACATTGGCTAGCTGGTCTACAGCTCAAGTGACAGCAAGCAGCCTTGTGACCTCTAAATGGTTTTGCCACTCACAGATACATTTCTCTAAGTGCATACAACCAGAGAAATCAAAAGACTGATTTGCAACAAAAGTTATCTGGGTGATTCCTGGGAGGACTACAGACCTGGCCCAAGAGGCAAGTTTTTAACTAGTGTCAGCAGCTTCACTCCAATACCCATCCAGCTGGGGGCACGGGGGGCACAACATCAACCCCAGCTCCAGGGGCAGGAAGAAACGCTGCCCCTCCCCGAGGCAATAAATGACAAATTAGCCATACTGTAGATCCCAAGTTCACCACAGATATTTTCTCTCTCTAATGCTACAAGCAGCAAGGAGGACCAGCGGAGGATTTCAATGAATTTGTAAGGAAAGTCAATTTCTTACACAGAGCAGATCCCCTCTGTAGCACTAAGGCTCAGCATCCACCACTGCAGCACTCCAGCACTCCCCCCCAAACACTTCTGCAGTATCAGAGCAGCACGTGCAGCCCTTTGGATCACAGCAGTGCCCTGCTTTGCAACCATCAAAGGATTTTACTCTGACTTTTCCACGCTCTGGGAAGCTCAGCTCTGTCTAATATTTTGTAATCACATTACGATTTAGTCAGCATTTGACTCTGGCTGTAGTGGTGAACAAGCAGGAGCTGCAGTGCCAGGTAAAAGCTGCCAGGCTGCGGCTGTGCTGCTCCCAGCTCTCTCATTTTGGCTGTCCCCATCTCACCTGGTGAGCTCATCCCCTGGCTCTCATCTTGCACTGAATATGCAACAGAAAATAACCCCTGAAACTGGAAGGTGTTCAGGTACCATAGTGACAGGCACAGTTTGAGGACACAGAAGAAAAAACAGCCTCGCTTAAGGACTTCAATTAGCTTCCAGCTAAGATCATTACAACACTTCCTAAGGGCCAAGGAATCCTTCAAAGAGAACCAAATCAAAAAACTGAAGTCCTGGCTCTGAACTGCCTCCACGTCTCCTGCACAGGACTCTGCTCCCTAGCAGCACCTCCTCCAGCACAAGCCCAGCACAGTGCAGTTCCTTCTCAAATCAAACAGCATTTTCTTACCAATACATTTTTTTTTCCCCACTTTCCAGAGGCCGCCAGTATTTTCACTCACGTTTAGCAGGGAGGAAAGTGAAGGGCAAGGTGGTCTGTGTGAGGAAGGCACTGGGGACCAGAGCCCACCCCAGTGCAGTGTCCCACAGGGACACCTCCCTCAGCCAGGAGCCACGCACAGCAGCCCACACTGCCTGGGACTGAATCACCATTTAAAAGGATTATTAACTTCCAGCTGCGTTCAGCCTCATTTCCTTTGTGCAACAGTGTGTTTAATTGCAAAGATTCTAATTTACTGTTGCAGAGCACAAGCCCGAATCCAAGGATAAATTAAAATGACAGCTCCACACAAAGTTTGGAATTTAACTTTCTGACTTATCTGATTTGATGCAGATACAAATATTTAAATCCAGCCAAGGAAACAAACAGCCTGTTTCTAAGGAGTTCCAGCTGGAATGAGGAAAAAGAATTTTGCAGGAAGAGCGGCTGCAACAATTAGTGCAGTGTCATCCTCCTGCGGGCACAGAGCAGAGCTAAGCAGGGCTCCAGGGCCAGCACACTGCACTCCTCTGCTGCAAGACTCATCAGGGCTTGGTTGGTTTGTTGTTCTGTTTTTCTTTTTTTTTCCCTTCAGTGAAAAACCACTTTGCTATATTGAGAGTAAGAGGTTTCATTTTTAAATCTCCTTTGTACAATTCCCCTGTTCTCTTTTCAAGGGAGAGGTAAGCACCAAGCCTGTCGAGTGAAACACACTGAGTCTGGTGCATGATTTGCTGCCAAGAAGGCAATGCTTTTTATTTTTCTCTTATAATCATGACCAGTCTGCAGATTAGGCTGGGATTCCTCTCACTCCCCCGGGCCAGCCCCCAGTCCCACCCGTGCTCTCAAACCGCCAGCATCACCCAACCTGTGCATGGCACTTTTGTAGAGACAGAGCAAAGCTAAATTCAAACTGAGTAAGAAAAAAAAAATTCTTTTATAATTTTGAGCTCTGAGTATTCAAATAAGATTCCTAATAATCCATTTTTTCAGGCAAATAAACAGAATGTTCAAACTTCCAGCACAACCACAGCCACTGACCCGGGCCCAGACCCAGGGTGAAGCCACTGCCCAGGAAGAGCCTGGGCTCTGGGGACATCCCTGGCCACCTGCATCTGGGGGGGCAAAGCTGGAGTGCCACCATCACGGGGCCAGCCCATGGACATGCACGTAGTAGCAGGGCAGGCAGCCAGCCCAGGCTGGCCAGGGGTGTCCAGGCAGTGCCATGGCTCACTGGCCACACAGGGCTGGCACTTGCCACGTGCTGGCAGGGCACGTGGAGGGGGAGGCTGGCACTGTGGGGCTCCTGGCTGGCTGGAGGGGAGGGCAGGTGGTGGGGACAGGCCTGGGGTCACTGTCACTCCACAGGCAGACGAGTGACTCCTCTGGTGCCTGCCCCAGGCCTCCCCAGCTCTGTGCTGGGCTCCTGCAGCACCCCAACCCCACCAGTGCTCCACAGGAACAGCTCCACCACCACTGGGCTGTGATGGTCCCTGACACCAGGATACAAATACTGATGTGAACCATCAGAACCTGTATCTTCTCACCTCTCTGAGTAATTAAATACACTGCAATCAGGCCACCCTGAGACCTCCTTTGTCAGGCACACAGAACAGATGGGCACATAGGATCAATCATCTCCACAGACCTGATCCCAGCCCAGTAAAACAGACTGGAGCCAGGCGGGAAAAGCAACTGAGAGGCAGCACTAGAATGGACCCTGAGCGACAGAAACCTACAGGAAACAACATGCTCTGAATCTGTGAATACCTTCTGGACCACTACAAAAGTAGCTCACACCTCCTAGGATGACGTGACTGGAATTTAACTCCTAGTGACTCACAGAGATGTTGGTACACTCTTGTAGGTAGCACAGAACTGCATTGCGTCTGAGCCTCCAAGCACTCCACAACAGGCCCAGAGAAGAGGGAGAAGAACCAGCCATCCCCACCAACACCCTCAAAGAGAATTTTAAGCTGTCTTCTAAAAGCACAGAACAAAAACACTGCCAGAGAGCAGAGCCTGCTCAGAGTATGCACTGGCATCAACATTCACAGAGCATCAGCTGCCAGGCCAGCAGCAGCTCCCTGCCTGATGTTCTGATCCAGACTCACAGCCCAAACCAACCCCAGAGCCCACCAGATCACTCTCTCCCTCACCACTAATGGGAGTTCATCTCTGAACCCACACCATGTGCTTGACATCACGTGAAAGGCTCAGGTAATTTCTTATGCTCATTATGCTGCAATACAACCACACCTCCAAAAATGACCTTTTTAAGCAATACTTTTTCCTCTTTTTTGCCATCCTCCAGTGGCCAGGTGACACCAGACTTTGCCCCAAGCAAAGGCTCTGCAATGAAAGTCACCAGTGAAGACTAACAGGAGTGGCTGAGCTGGTCTAAACCTGAAAGGTCATGAGAAATTACGGACCCCAAAGTAAAGTCAACGCAAGCAGTTGATGTCCAGTACTTCTGAACACAGGAATGAAATGGTATTTGAGAGAGACTGAGGAAAACTGGAAGAAATTGAGGAAAAAAGGTGACACCTCAGTGTGGAAAAGCTCATTATGAACAGTCCTAAGCACCCTTAACACCAACCAAAACGTATGAGGTCTATTGGCTCCCTTCATATGCACTATAAATTTAGCAACTCTTCCATTTTCCAGATGAATTTTAAATGCACTGCATGATATTGATTTCACAGTCACAGAGGACATCTAAGAATTTCTTTTGTGCTACCAGTAACTGCTTTTACAAATATTAAATATGGAAAACATGCTGGATAAGAACAAATCAATGCAAAAGTTGACAAAACTGCTGACACTCAAGTATGAGAGAAAAACAAGAAGCAAACACTTACTTAACCTGCCAACACCACAGCTGAATCTTACCTTTACTTTCTCTCACTCATTCACAATACCCCAGCCACCTGCAGCTTCATGCTGCAACCCCTAATTCCACTCTTTCCATACCTCCAAGCAAATGACCTGTACTTACATCTCATAAAAAATGTGAGACATTCAAAACCTTCACAGACATCTGTCTGCATTAGTTAAGCAAACAGTAAACCTACCCCCAAAAACATGGATTAAAATTCACCTTAGTCCAAAAAGAAGCAGCTTAAGTTTATACAGACTGCATGTTCCCCCTTAAGATCACCTGAACTCTCTGTTCACTGCACCACCATCACTGGTATGGGCGAGTTGCAGTTAACCTGGAACTTCTAATGTAAGGAGACTGCATGAAGCATGTACTCCTAGAAGATCAAAATTGGGAATCTGCAGTCTTGAAGTTCCAGCAGGCAAAGTGCTACACGACAGCCCGAACGCTGCACATACCTGGATGTATCGCAAGGCACTCCTTAGGACACTGAGGTTTGAGGTCTTCTTGTCATCTACATTGGGGATGTTGCGTTTTAAGGTCTCAAAGCATTCTTTCAAATGGGCACGTCTAAAGAAAGCACAGGTGGTTTGTCAGCTTGTGGGAGTGCACACACCAGGAATCAATTTTAGCAGAGGGCTAGAGCTTAATTGGTGCCTTAATCCAGCAAAGCACATACACATGTGCACAGCAGTCACCCAGACCACCTGCATGCTCCCAGCTACACCAGCTCAGCCAGCAGAAAGGCTACAGGGTTGCATCCCTGGATTCTAGCCTTAAGTTTGTTAGGAAACCATTGTGCAATCTAAAATGAAAAATCTCATCTCCCTGTGATGTTGCTTCCACTTTCACCATACCTCTGATTTAGCTAGTCAGACTTGTGAGAGCTTTGGATAGGGAACTGGTCTTCAGTCTGCACTCACACTGTACCCTGGCCCCTGATCTTGGCTGTTTTCTTACTTTAAATCAAAGGATAAGTTAACACAGTTATGCACATGGGGATTTGCTTTGCAGGATCAGGGCTTTGCAGAGTTGTGGCAATGCAATTACACGGTGAAGTAAAACACACTGGGAAGCAAGAGATGCAGAATTGAGCTATAAGAAAGCAAAGCAGTACTGCAACAAGGTTCACTACAAGTCACTAAGAATTTTGTTCAGGTTATCTGTTAAACAAACAAATGCCAAAGCCAAACAAAAAGGAAGGGGAATTATGATGAAAACCCAAACCCCTGGCTTTCTACGCACCTGTTCTTCTCCAATTTATTATGTACTTCCCTGGTCCCAACCCTGTAACCCAAACAGAACAAAAATAAGCTCAGTGTCAGGTTTAAAACTACTGCCATACAACTTGTGCTTTCAGCAGTGTGTGTGTGTGTGTGTGTGTGTCTATGATATACAAGTAAATATTAAAAAGCAACAGTTTTTCAGGTATCACTGTTTTAATATTAATTTCATATATATTCCTACCTATACTGTACAGAGATAAAATCTATACTTTACATGCATATGAGTTAGGGTAGACATTATGCATCTACTGCACACAAGATACAGAGAGGTACAGTGTGTGTCTGACACAACTACTATAGCAAGGAGAAAGACACCGAGTGTAAACTGCACGTATTTATACAGTACCAGATAGCCCAGATTCTGACCCATTTCTGATCTATGCCCACACTCCAGTGGAGTAAGATTTATGTATTTTCAAATTAAAGTGTACAGGACTTGGCAGCCATACTTCAAACCACTGCAGTTTTTTACTGTGCCTGAAATAACACAGCTGAGCATAAATACAGGATGAAGTAATCCAGGAATCCCGTCACTGCTGAAGGAGAACCAGGGTGAGCTTCTGGTTTCTGAGGTTTTGGCCTGTTCTTACCCTCCGAATCAGAGGCATACAGTTAGGAAAAGCCCCACAAAACCACATTATCTTAATTTTTCAGCTATAGTGGTGATAAAGTCCATTAGCACACATGTGCAGACTTCAAATACCTTCCACATACTATAGAAAGTAATTATTTGCCTTTGGCTGAAAATACACCAACACTGACATGAGCATTTCAGGAGGTAAATTAATATTTCATAAATATTCAGGTATTTAAAAACAAATATTTGACAGCCTTTTCCCATGGAACATTTACAAACTGAAGACATCTTCTCTGTGGTTGTGTGTAAAGGAGGAATTCTGGGGAAACAAGGAGCATGCACCTCAGGGTAACCCATCAAAATGCATCTCAGGAAACCTCTGCAACTCGCTCAGCATCAGACAGGCAAAATGCTCTGATCCCAGCACAGGCCCAGTGGTGAGGCTGCAGTTTGCACTGGGACATCAGCCCTCCAGCTTCCCAGGAGCAAAGCTGGATGTGATGGCCCAAGAGCAATTTGCTGGTGCAACCACAGCCCTCCTGCTGCTCCCACAGAACCCCCCCAGCCTTCACTGGTACTGTCTGCCATCAGAAACCCCCTCCACACCCCTCTGAACCCACGCAACACCCGTGACAGGTTGACTTGATTAAAGCACAAATACACTTATCGTTTCAGCAGCTGAGTGTTTTATAGACAAGCTTTAAAGATCACAATCTATCTTAGAGGAATTATATTGGCATTTTACAAAGGCCATTATCTTTACAAATTCTTATCGATGTTACCGTCGCTGTTTCCTTCTACGCAGTTTGGGATCTCACCATCCCAAAGGACACAATGAACTGGCTTTTTGTCCACTACATCTTACATCTCTTCCTGCTCCCACAAGATGACACAAACTACTTGTGTGAAGGCCATCCAGAGGTAAGGTCAGTAACAGGTCACAGCCCTGTGCTCCTCTCACAACTGGGATACAGTGGTTCTGCATTACAGCTCAGAGCAAATGCCATGAGGAGAGGACCTAGGGAAAAGAAAGTGATCTGCCACGTCCTTTCCTTCTGATGCATTCAGATACTGAGCTCCATCTGGGAGGGTGCAAAAGCCAAGGCCAGATTTTGATCTGGCCCAAACATTTCTCCCAAGCAGGTCACTGGCCTGGC
Organism: Florisuga fusca; assembly: GCA_038090715.1. NCBI lineage: Eukaryota > Metazoa > Chordata > Aves > Apodiformes > Trochilidae > Florisuga > Florisuga fusca. Next base: position 6,649,804 of record JAAWXA010000036.1, read on the forward strand.
AAGGACTGCTTTTTGTCTGTCTCTTCTGCTGGTGCTTGAGGGAAACAATTTGTTCCCCCAGCCCACAAGAAATAATTCCACACTACATACCAGGATACTGTGATCTGGAAACAACCGCCTAAGGAGAAGAGACAGTCTCCACCAGCCAAAGTCCTTACAAACAAGTTAGACAAACACTAACCTGGAGCAACATCAGAGTCACAAGTCCTGTCCGAGGGTGGGGACAGATTAAACAGCCTCCTTCCAGATGCATTTCTGCATGAGCAGGAAGCCCTTAGCACTTACGGCACTAAGAAACAGGAACAGCAGCTAAGGTGCCCTCTGTCCTGGGAAAGAAAACCTCCCAGATCACATCCCAGTTTTCAAGAAAGTTCCTGAAAGCAGAACTGCTGCACAATTTCCCTGACCAGTATAAGCCAAACATATCCTTTGCCAAACATAATACCAGATGCCACCTGAGATCAGCCAGGCAGTGCTGAGCCTTGCTTCCTAAGACAGTTCTGGCTTGGATAAAGAAATCCTTGTACAGAAGTGGTCCTACAGTGTGGTCTGAGGGGGGAAATAAAAACCATCGAGCTGGGAAATGCTGCTATCAAAAACCAGACATCCAAACACCACAGATCTTGGTATTTCTGGTCTGACAGCTCTTTGCATGAAGAGCAGCTGCTCCAGGCCAGTGCAGCTTTTGGAATCATTTTTGTCTGGTCCCTCTCAGAAACCTCCACAGACAAGATGCACTCACCCTCCAGGTCTCTTCTTCTGCTCGTTTGGTTTCGTGTCTTCTGCTGGAGCCAGCTTCAGAGCCCCGAGCTGCGGAGGTGCTGCCGGGTGCTGCAGGGGCTGGTGTGGCTGGATGGGCTGCTGAACCACATGGTGCTGGGAGATGGCCAGGACCGGCGCTGCGTAATGCTGGAGCTGCTTGGGGCTGCCCGACGGGGGGGTAGCAGCTTTCCCGTCAGGCAGGAGCGGCCCCGGTGGCCTCTGGATGACCGGCGGGACTGAGGGGGCCTCCTTAGTGACACCGGGAGTGCTTAGGAGGGGCGGGTGGCGTGGGACCAGCGGTGGGGACAGGGTGGTCTGGGCTGCCTGCTGCGGGGGGCTGGTGACCACGGGGATGGGGATGACAGAGATGGGGGCTGTCT